>JADMNL010000029.1:23576666-24202500 GCA_016271365.2 Neoceratodus forsteri | reverse complement strand
CTTTCAGAATTGGATTCTGCAGGGTAAGCACTGGACAGGTTTTACAACTGTTCCAAGCACACACAGCCCAAAGGAAGCAGTGCACTGGCACTTCTGAGCCAGTGTTTCCTGGGAAAGGAAGAAATGAGGAATGGATATAACCTATCCTTTGCCGTAATGCTTTCTATAATTTTTTTTGTGAGGCTAGCTTTTCAGCCTTGTCCCCACCTCCCCATCCTGATATCCACCTCCCGAAGGCCAGCATGGATTGACCCTGTGGTGGGGCCAGGCAGTGTGTGCCGCGGGGGTAGGCAGGTAGGTTTCATGTAGCTTGTGCTGACCTTGTGCTAAATATGTGCACATGCTATGGAACCATGGCACCATACACCAGCGCTACCCAGGTGGCAGCCAAAGGACAAGTAGGCATGCCTTCCCACCCTACCAGAAGACAGCTGTCTGTTGGATGCCCAATCTCCCCATGACCCAGGCTTGTTCCTAACAGGGCTGGGCCACTGGCATGGTGCGAGGTAGGACAGCATGACACCTCAGTCATTCGTGCACTGGACTGCTCTGCAGGTTGGCCCTTCTGCATTAAAATTTATTAATCACAACACAAAATGCCACGTAGTACAGATTTGTAATCCCTCCCCACCAGAGGGGAGGCCAATTCAGTTTCCATCTGGGACATAGTGTCAGTGGCTCAGCAGGTAACACACTTGCCTCTGAGGCTGGAAGATCAGAAGGCTGTGGTTCTATCCTAATACTGACACTGTAGCACAGCATGAGGGGTGCTGCACTCCTGAGGTACCATCCTTCAAATGAGACGTTAAACAGAGGTCCCATCTGCCTGTTCTGGTGGACGTTAAAGATCCCATGGCACTTCTCGAAAAGAGTAGGGGAATTTCCCTGTGTCCTGGCCAAATTTCCTACATTACTAAGACATACCAACAACTTCTTAATCTGTTCAGTTTCAGTTAGTCACCATCTGTATCCTCTCTCGGATCGCCTCCCCTGAAAAGGGACTTCTAGTCTCAGTGGGCTTACCCGGTCAACAAAACTCAATAAATCTGTAATCCCTCCAGGGATGTACTAGTCAACCCCTGGTTTCTGGGATTAAGACAGCACTGTGCTCTGCTGTGTACCCTGCAACTTTGGGACGACAACAGGGCTCTGCAGTGGGGTACTGTGGTACCGACATGGAACAGTGTGACAAGAAATTGAAAGTGAACTGTCCTTAAGTGAATGTTCACTCAGTGCTTAACATCTGCAGACTCTTCACTATATGCATTTGGACTGCTGCAGTAGGGAGAGAGAGAGACAGAGACAGACTGGTGGAGTCTACAACCAATCAGGATAGCCTGTAACTTAAATCAAGTGCACTTTCCATGACCAGGAGCCAGAGCATGACTGACATGCACATGCTTGTCTAGTTTTGAGTGCGAACACAGCTAACCATCGCACAGATACCGCCAACTATGTGTTTGAAAAGCTGATACCGCAAAACCGAGCAGACATGAGACCTTGCTAATGCAACGTGATGCCCAACGTATATCTAAGCTAGTTGCTGGAGTAGGGATGGATAACTGCAGAGCTGTAACCTGTAACTCTTTAGAGCTCTGATAGAGCACCAATTGTTTTTTGTTGAGCTGAACTAACTTTACTTCAGGAGTGGTAGCCCTATCGCATGGAGGAAACAGATACCAAATTTGGGCAGGCAGCTTCCAATTTAAGAAAAATGGTTGTGGACACAGTCTGCTTTAGGAAACGATGGAGTGAGGCCTAAGGAGTCATTACTGGAACAAGCAAAGACTCTGCAGCGCACTCATGTGGAAGCAGACACATACCAGCCATCTAATGCAGCTCTTCTACAGGCTGTTCAGCAAATAGATTAACAAAAACAGAAAACACTAGAGGACTGTCTCAAAATGCAAACCCTTGATGCTTGCATGACCACTATAGAAATGGAGTGAACACAGCGGATCGAGGAGACAGTCTCAGCAGGCTTAACCAACTAGAACTCTTAGAAAAAGTGCCTGGAACATCTTACAAATGGGGCATAGGCATCAGACATGGAAAGAACTGAGCCGCGACTGAGGTGAAGCAACAGACAGACAGACTCTGCAGCTGGAAGGCTACATCACGCTGAAAACTTATCAAACTTGTCCCGTTTGCTGTGGAGCGCTGTTGGAAGTGGCCAAGCAGGGCGTGCAATAAGCCTAAAATATTTTTGAAAGGTATGCCACTGCAAGCATATGTAGCGTCTTACCAGAACTTCTAGTGTCCCTTTTGGCTGGCATAGTGCCTCAGGCAGTTTCTTGTTCCCTTGTAGGAGGAAGGCATTGCGTGTGGCTGGATACGGGAACAAGGGACCCTTCTGAAAAGCCTGAAACCTGAAGCACAAAGCCAGTAGCCTGGGCCCAATAGCCAGCTACTATCTTTGTATCCCTGCATCCATGTTCTGGAAATACAGGTTATTCACCTGTTACAGGAGTGGTATATGTTGTTCTTCCACACTGGCAGGTTCCTTACTGCTTTAAATCTTGCGGAAAGTCTGCAAGCTGGCTCCTCCCACCTACCCAGGTGGTACAACCTGGCTCCGCCCCATGATGCAGATCTAGCCTGCTGGGAGGCCAGGTTGCGTGTCTAAGCCGGGAGGTGGGGTGGGTCATGTGGATGAACATATACCACTCCTAGAACTCCTGTTACAGGTGAGTAACAGGTATTTCTAGGGACATGGATATGTTGTTCAATCGACACTGTCTGGCAGACTCTAGCAGTTCTCCGGGAGGAGGGAGGCAATGGTCGTGCACCCCTACTTAGCAAATAAGGATTGGAGAACAGGGGTCCCAAAAATCAGCATCCCGCATGACTAGGTCAATGTGGTAATGGGAAATAAAGGTGTGTGCTGGCTTCCAGGTAGCAGCCCAGCAGATTTCCTGGATAGGGATGTCCCTAGAAGCAGCAGTATGGTGGGTTGAATGAGCTCTTGTCCCTCTGGGTGGCTCCATGCTCGCCAACCTACAGCAGAGATCTATGCAGAAGGTGACCCACTTGCTTATTGTCCGCTTGGCTGCAGATCTGCCAGGTGCAGCTTCAGCAGGGTGACAAACAGCCGGTGAACCTCTCCCAAACTTCAGCTGTCCGCTCCTTATAATAAGCAAGCGCTCTTCTAAGGTCCAATGTATGGAGCCTATATTCAGCCTCAGAGGTATGATTGGGGTAGAACACCGGCAGAGTCGCCTGATTCAGGTGAAACTCTGACACCACCTTCGAAGGAACTTTGGGTGGGGTGAAGGACCACTCTGTCGCTGTGGAAGACCAGGTAGAGAGAATATGAAAAGCACCTGGAGCTCTCCCACCCTTCTGGACGTAACAGCCGCCAAGGCGGCGGCTTCTACGAGAGATGAGAGATGTCACACCTGTGCATCGGTTCGAATGGCTTGCCCACGAGCTTAGCCAATACCAGCAGTAGATCCCACGGAGATGGAGGTTCTGCATCGAGGGGATATGTGATCTTAGGCTCTGAAAAGTGCCTGGCCACCTCTCTCCTGTACTCCACCGACTGCTTGCTGCCCGGTAAGCAGAGGGATGGCTGCCAGGTGCACCTAAGGTCAACCAAGCCCTAGCTGAGAAAGGGACCACAGGTAGTCCAAAATGCTAGCCAATGGACAGGAAGAAAAATTTCTCACCTTAGTAATTGTGTTTCTTCTAATGGAGTCTTGCTGTATTCCGACAGTTGCAATGATTCCCAACTTTGAACTGCCCCGAGAACAAAGAGTTAACTTTCTATGCAGGGCATAGAATGCTGAGCTCAAGTTGAAGTCTCAGTCTGGAGTGTTTCAAACCCAAACTGTCAGATTCTTACAAGCCCAACTAAACAAAAATTCTATGTGAAATTGTAAAAATTCTACTAGTCAACTAGCTGAAAAAGTTTTGGATTCCCAAGGAAGACTCAAGTCAGACAACCCAAAAACAAAACAAATCTACTACAATTATTAATAATAAATCAGCACCCAAACAAAAAGGAGGAGGGTGCAATCAAAAAACACCCTGGGGTGCAACACTGCACCTAACACCACTTCCAAAAACAGGTTCTGAGAGGGAGGCAGGGAGGGAGAACCAGAATACACAAGACTCCATTAGAAGAAACATAATTACTAAGGCAAGTAATTTATTTCTTCAAACATGAAGTCTTGCTGTATTCTGACAACTGTAGACTACCAAGCAGTACCTCCAAGGAGGAGGGACAGAACCTACTTGGAATAGGCTCTGAAGTACTGCTGTGCTAAACAGAGCATCACTCCTAGCCTGGATATCCAGAGAGTAATGCTTGGTAAAGGTATGGACTGTTTTCCAGGTGGCTGCTTGACAAATTTCTAAGAGAGGGATATCCCTGGCAGCAGCCAGGGAAGCAGCTTACCTCTTGTGGAATGAGCCTGCAGGCCTGAGGGTGGAGATTTTCCCAGTTTTCTAGCAGAATTGTATACAAGACACAATCCACCTGGCAATAGATCTTTTGGTGGCAAGTTTGCACTTTCCACGTCTCTAATGAGGAACAACTAGGAGTCAAACCTGTGACCCTTAGCACGCTCTATGCAGTAACTAAGGGCTCTTTGACATCTAAACTTTGTAGCCTCCCTTTCCAGAGGAAGAATGATCAGTGGAGAAAACAGGGAGAGACACAGACTGGTTTAAATGGAAGTCAGAAACCACTTTGGGCAAGAACCTTCTATTGATTCTAAGGACCACTTCATCCCTGTGAAATGAGAAAATCAGGTTCCACTGACAGGGCTTGCAATTCACTGATACGCCTGGCAGGACGTAATAGCTACCAGGAACACAGTTTTCCAAGTCAAGTACTTTAGCTCTGCTGAAGACACAGGCTCAAACGAGGGTTGCATAAGTTGAGCAATGCAAACATTCAAATCCCAGGCAGGGTCTCTAGAGGAGGATTAGTGAAGCAATCCTTTAAAAAAAAAAAATTTTACAGAACACAGGATGGGAAGATAATGAGGAAGACTCTCCACAGACAAACGCAGAAACAGCTGACAAGTGCACTTTGAGTGTAGCTGGTCTAAGGCCTAAGCCATTAAGATGGACCATATAATCCAGCAGTGTCTGGAGAAACATGCTTCTTAGAACACCAAATGCTGAATCTTTTCCATTTGGAGTTGTAAGTCTTATTGGTGGAGGGCTTTAGAAGCCTTGAGGATATCCAGAACCTCTTGGGAAATATGCAGATCTGCAAACTAACTCTTCAAGAGCCATGCTTTGAGATTGAAAGACTGAAGATTGGGGTACCAAATCCTCCCCGAGAGGATGTTAACAGGTTGTAATTCCTGGGAAGAGACAGGGAAGATGGACTGTTAGGGACAGCAACATGGAGTACCAGGGCTGTCTGGCCCGATCTGGAGCAATCAATCACCTTGCAAGGTTGAGACCTTATTTTGAGATAGACTTTGAACAGGAGTGGAAGGGAGGCATAAAACTCCCTTCCCAATTCAGAATCAGGGCATCCAGAGGGACAGAGCCCAGGACTGGAGGTCTGCAACAAGAGAGGAGTTGGTGACTGTCTAGGGCTGCAGAGAGATCCATCTCTGAGTGCTCCCACCTTGAAAAAATCATTTTCAACACCTGAGGGTCCAGGGACCATTCGTGATGGCCCCGAGAGATCCTGCTCAGTGCATCTGCTAGCACGTTGTCCTTGCCTGGAAGGTGAACTGCTACAAGAGAGGTTTGTAGGGGAATAAGCTAGGGACCACAACTTCATGGCTTCTGTGCACAAGGCCATGGACAGAGTGTCTCCCTGCCTGTTGATGTACCACATGGTGGTGGTGTCTGTTCTGACTTGGGACCACCTTGTTCTGTACTGACAGAGAGCTTTTAGGGTCAGAAAAACTGCCCTGAGCTCTAGGAGATTGATGTGGAGAAGGGATTCTTGGGAGGGATCACAGCCCCTGGGCAGTGAGGGACCCCAGATGGGCTCCCCAGCCCAGGAGAGAAGCATCTGTGGTAAGGACCACTGAACATGGCTGAGTAACAAAAGGAACACCTTGTCTTAAATTGTCCTGATCCTGCCACCATTGGAGAGAGCTTGGATCAAAGTCATAGTCACTGGGATCAGTTTGGTAGGGAATCCTTCCTCAGACCAAAAGCTCTCAGGTGGAACTGAATATCCCTCATCTGGAATCTTGCCCCTTGGACCACTACTGTTGAAGCTGCCATGTGGCCCAAGAGCTGGAGGAAATGCCTTGCTGGTCGAGATACCTGAAGGCTGAAAGAAGAAGCTAGTTCCATAAGAACCCTTGCCCTTTCTGGAGGAAGAAAGGCTCTTGCTCCAAGTGTGTCCAGTTCTGCCCCTATATAGGTAAGAAGCTGGACTGGTTCGAGAACTGACTTGGGAAGGTTGAAAAGCAATCCTAGAGAAGTGAGCACTTGCTGGGTCACTTGCAGGTGAGACTACTTGGTCTGGAGACTGACCCACTAGTAGCCAATCGTATACATATGGAAAATGGAAATCTTCTGCCTTCTTAGAAAGGCAACTACTACTGCCAGGCACTTTGTGAAAACCCTTGGGGCTGAGGTTAGCCAAAGGGCATTGCTCTGAACTGATAATGGCCTGAGGGCAACTCGAACCTGAGGTACTTCCTGTGGGAACACCTGATGGGAATGTGAAAGTAGGCATCTTTGAGGTCCAGGGAGGCTAGCCAGTCCCCTGGCCTTAGAGAGGGAAGGATTATTCCCAGAGTTACCATCTTGAACTTTGGTTTTAAGAGATGTTTGTTTAGATATCTTAGGTCTGGATGGGTCGCCACTCCCTGTCTTTTGGGGATCAGGAAGTACCTGGAGTACAGTCCTTTGCTCCAGTGTAGGATAGGTACTTCTATGGCTCTTAAAGCTAGAGAGAAGAAACCTCTGCCTCTAGGTCAAGGGTTTCCGAGAGATTTGCAACTGAAAAGATCTGGCTCTCATCTTTGGAAATTTTTGAAGCTGAGAGCAGTCCCTGGCTTACTACCAGGACTCACTTGTCTGGATGCAATAGACATCCAGTCCTGGACAAAGTATGCCAGCCTCCCCTACTGGAATAGGAGTCTCAACCCGGCAGGCACATCAGGGTGTCTGCTTGGCACGGGCTTTAGGCTGAGGAGTGGATGCAGCCCTGCCCATCCCCTTCTGCCTCTCCCTCTGAAGAACCCCTCTGAGAAAAGGAAGAAGAGGCCTGTGCTTGGTAAAAGGTCTTTGAAAAGGCCTGCCCCTAGACTGCTGCCTTTGAGGTAGTTGCCTTTCCTTGTCCTGAGCACTCCTGTAAGTGGTCCTGTACTCATCCACTTTCTTCATTTAATTCTCTATCTGCTCCCCAAACAAACAGAGAATTTCCCACTACAGGAAAATCCATGGCCTTAGCCTGGGTGTCCTGAGAGACTAGTACATCTGAGCCAAGCCATCCTCCGAAGAGCCACAGATGTAGCCATGACTCTTGATGACACATCATTAGAGTCCACAGCAGCATGAAACTGAACCTTAGATGCCTCAATCCCAGCTGCAGCCACCGCCTCCAGCTCCTTGGCTAGCTGGGGAGGCCTGTTTAGCCAGTGCCAGTACAGTGTCCCACCTGACTTCTAGTACCTGGCTGTATAGTCCATGTAATTTGCCTGCCTGAGTCCCAAAGAAGATACCATGTACTGCTTCTTGCCATGGCATCAATCTTCCTGGAGTCCTTGTCTGGGGGTGCGAAGCCAAGGGAATATTTGCCTTGTCACAGGCAGCAGCATGCACTACCCCAACACGGCTACATTGCTGATATAAGAACTCAGTGTCCGAGCCTGAAAGTGTACATCTCTTGTCCATTCTTCTATCTACAGGAGGTATAGTGTTAGGAGACTTATCTATATAATCGGCTCCTCTGATCTTCCACAGCCTCCTCCATAGGAAGCTGGAGGGTTTCAGCCACCTTTCTGTAAAACAAAGTGAGAAGGGACTCAGAAAGCCTAGGAGGGGAACACCTGAAGGCCTGTCTGGGAGATGTCCAGGTTCCACAGGCACATCCAGACCCTCACTTACATCATCATCCTCACATTCCCCTTCCTCTTCAAACTCTGGTTCATAAAAATCTTCAAGGGTATAATCTTGAACCGGGAACCAACCGAACCCCTGCCAGAAGGAGCCGGATCGGTCGGAACCAGGCAGGCGATTCCATAATCTGAATGCTCTGGCTATCTCTTCGGCGGTCGAAACATGAACCTCTGGATCTGAACCGGTCGATTTGACTTTGCATTTTCTTTTGTCGAACCGATCCTCGAATCTGCCTCCTTTGCCCAAAGTAGTATCGCCTTGGTCAGAGGGCACTCCTTCTGGTTCGGTCGAACCTGAACCGGCTGGCCATCCGGATCAGCGGACTTCTCGGCCTTTACCTCGGTCTACCTAATCTCTTCTCAAGGGTAGATTTGGGAAAGTTTACATATTTGGCAGTCTGAATCATGGTGGTCAAACCTCAGACAACAAAACACAGGTGGTGTGGGATCGGCCTTGGCAAAGCCCTCCTCACACTCACTGCAGTGTTGAAACCCAGTGGGCCCGTTTTTTTTCTTGGGTGTCTCCAGACATAGCCTTCTAACCAACTTACCCTTTTTGGCCGCCAGGCAAAACTCTACGGTTCCTAAACGTGTCATGGGTATTAGGTAGAAATACTAAAACACTTTTTAAAAAAAAAAAAAGAGAACCGTAACCACACACTAAGTAAAACACACAAATTTCACTATCAAATGGTCGTTCAGCTGAACCGAGCCGCACTTTTACAAGTTCCACACAGAAAAAAGGAACAATTCCTATCTAGTACTCACGGCACCACAGACAGAGATTGAACCGGCTATCCGGATAGTTTTTCATTTAAAAAAAAAAAAAAACAACAGATGAAAACTGAAACTTTAACCGACTTTCGAACAGAGCTGAAGGAGAAATCTCCAGAGCGACCGTTCAGTGAAGCGCAGTAAAGAATCTGACGGTTTAGGTTTGAAACACTCCAGAGACTTCAACCGAGCTCGAGCTCAGCATTCTATGCCCTGCATAGAAAGTTAACTCTGTTCTCCGAGGCAGTTCAAGGTTTGGAATCACTGCAATTGTCAGAATACAGCAAGACTTCATGTTGTTTGAAAAGGGTCCAATCCTTGTCCTGACACCAAATGGAGAATCTCTTCCATTTGAAGGCATAGCATTTTAGTCGACCTTATGGGACATCTCACGACACTGAGGACCTCGTCAGAAAGACCCAAGGCCTGGAACTCTAGCCGCTCAGGAACCAGGCCATCAGGTGCAGGGACTGAAGGTAATGGATGGAGAACCTTCCCTTGTTGACTGAAATCAGGTCCGGACAGGCTGGAAGCATCCTGGGAGCCTGGAGCTGAGGCTGAGGAGATCTGGGTACCAGAACTGAACAGGAGCCAGTCTGGGGCTAAGAATCACCTGCGCCTTGAGAAGCACCTTGAGAATCAAGGGAAATGGATGGAAGAGGCGTAGAAGAGGTCTAGGTTCCATGGCCTCGAGAAGGCATCCCCTGCTGCGAGCCCTGCTGAGGGGGTGTGAAGCAGCCTCAGCATGCTCTCCTTGAGGCTAATAAGTCCACCAGAGGGGTGCCCCAATGGGAGAACAGGTCTTGCACTCACCTCCGCAGGACAGACCACTTGTGAGATGCAGCGCCTATCCAGCTGAGGGCATCGACCAGACTGTTCAAGGCTCCTGCCACATGGATGGCTAGGATATCTGCCTCCAGGCTGATCACAAGAGACTGATAACTATGGAGAGCTTCCTTGCACACAGGCAAGGAGTCCCACCACCAGTTGAGACAGTACATGGTCATGGTGTTGTCAGTCTGGACCTGAACCACCAGACCCTGTACAAATGGAGCGAAGGCGGGAGGGCTGATTGAACTGCTCAAGCTCCAGCAGGTTGATGTGGCATCGAGACTCCTGAGGGGACCAGAGGCCGTGGGCCTGGTGTTCCCCAGATGGGCACCCAACCCAAAGGCGGTCATAGAGTGACCATCAGCTTGGGCGGACAAATGGGATACCATCCTGTAGATGAGCTGGGAGAGCCACCACTGCAGGCCATCCCACATCTTCAGGGTCACGGTCACTGGCTGGTCAAGGACCAGAGTGCTGTGACCACTGGCAGGACAGCCAGCACTGCAGGGGCGATATGCCGCGAGCCCAATGAACCATGCTGTGCACGCCGCCATGAGGCCAGAAGGCGCAGGAAGTCCCGGCAGGGCTAACTACCCAACCAGAAATAATTGGGCAAAGGAGGAAAGGACCACGGCCTTGTCCACCGGGAGCCGGGCTCTGGCTTGAGAGAGTCGAGCCTGCCCCAATGAACTGAATCACTCATGGCGGCATAAGTTCCGACTTGGCCTCGTTGATCAGGAGGCCAATTTGAGGGCAAACCTGGAGGCCAGATTCCTGGACCGCTCCACCTCCAACTTGGAGGTGGCTGCAATCAGCCAGTTGTCCAGGTCAAGGGTACCAGGACCCCTCAGCACCACAGGAATACTGTCACCACTGCCATGCATTTGATGAAGACCCTGGGAGCTGGAGAAAGGCTGAAGGGCATGTGGCCCAGCTCAGTAAACCAATCCCTCTGCTCTGAAGCAGAAATTACTGATGAGATGGGATGGATTGGGGCGTGAAAGAACGATCCTGGAGATCCAGAGCAGAACCACACAACTAGTTCCAAGGATGGAATGATCTGAGCCAGAGTGACCATCCTGAAGGTACACGGCCTTAGGAACTTGTTCAGGTCATGCAGATGGAGAATGGGGCCAGCCTCAAGTCCCTTTGGGACCAGGAAGTACCTGGACACAAACCCCGGGTTTGGAGGAGGATTCACCACCTGCTGATCACCCCCTTTTGGAGGAGCAGAGCTGGGTCGGCTCTATGAGCAGACAGGGAGGCTGTGGAACCATGGCACCCGAGAGGCGACAGCTCGATAGGGAGAGGTCTGCTTGATTCCAGAGGCAGACCCCTGCTGACCACTAGAGTACTCCAACGGTCCGCCGTGATTACGGACCAGGCAGAAAAGAAGTGGGGGGACCATGGGGAGGAGTGACTAGGTTGGGGGTGACACCCTCAACCAGTCACTGGGCAGGCTTGGAGGAAGGGCTGGCCGAGGGGCTGCCTGGACTTTCCCTCCAGGCTTCCTACTGGAGGAAGCGGCAGACTTGGCCTTGGGGTGCCAAGTTTGAGCCTGCTGGCCCTCTGCTGCTGATGCTGCTGGGCGGATGTGCCACAGGGGCGGAAGGAGCGAAATGGCTTACGCTGCTGCTGGCGCCTTGTCCTCCTGGGCAGGCGGACAGAGTCCAAGGTGGCACTGGACTTCTAATCCTCTGAAATGGCCTTCACCCCGGCCCAAACAAGTCGGTGCTCACGAAGAGAACTTCTACCAGCTCGTGCTGGGTATCCGCTGTGAAGGTGGAGATCTGCAGCCATGCTCTGTGCATGGCTACTGCAGCCACTACTGACTGGGCATAAGAGTCTCCTATGTCCAAAGCAGTTTGGAGCCGCTTGGCCACACCCTCCCTGATCCCACACCTGCTTGGCCGTCATCTGAAGGTCAGCTGGGAGATGAAGAAGCACCTCATCCAGGGAACCCATAAGGGTGTGTAAAATGTGCCGTCCAGCATGGACGAGCTAGCCTGTCAAAGACCTAGGGAGGCAGCGTAAACTTATGCCTCAGAGTAGTCCAGCTTCTTGGACTCCTTGTCGGGGTGCTTTTCCACGTCCCTAGTGTTTCTGAAGCACCGGAAGACGCTTATCGGTTACTAGCCCCTCAGCTGAGGGGTGCTCTGAAAAACCGGAGAGGGAACCAGTGGGACTGCGCTGATTGGGAGCCATCCTGGCCGAAGGCACAGGACAGGATGCAGGCCACTGCCACAACTCCAGGGCCGGACCCACAATGGCCTCAGCCACAGGGAAGGCTTCTCCAGCCGACAACCCGTCCAACAGGTGAGACAAATCTTGACTGCATCGACTGGTGTCTTGGCAGCTGACCAACGGGACACCGTGCAGCCAGCGGCCTTAGCCGCAACCTCGACAGAAGTCTAAAGCAGATGGTCCAGGGAACAAGATCTCTCCCGCTCCTAAGGAACGCCGATGGTGGGACTTACCTTTCGGTTCCTTTTTCTTTAACCTACTTGTGCGAAGTCCCCGAGGCCCTTCTCCTTGGTGGAGAGGGACTGACAAAGCTCTTAAAGAAGGAGTGTAGGAGAGCCCAGGGCCGGTCGTATAGGCCGGAGGAGAGAAAGCGCGGCCTGGGCCACTTCCTCCTCAGGGCGATCAACTGCTCCAGCTGCTCCATGGAGCCCGCAGCCATGGACACCGCCTAACGAGCCTCCTTTGACTTCACCGGCAGAAACAGTTTCTCGGGCCCCCAGTTGAAGTCGGGCAGCGGGGTCTCTAGAACCGGAAGGCGCTGGCGGACTTCTTACAGATCGTAGGACTGTGGATCATGAGCAAGTCCCAGGCAGTGAACACATGTGGCGTGCAGGTCGGTCAGAGACATCTTCTGCCCACAAGGGCATCGACAAGCAGGGAGTAGATTTAATATCCATCGCAGCCGCAAGGAAAGAAAGCGATTTAAGTCTCAGTGAACTTTAGAATTATTTTTCGAATTCAAGGATTAGGATCCTGTCCTACAAACGCAGAGCGCTATGCGAGGGAAACCAGAGTCAAGCGGTAAAGAAGATCTGGAGTCATGGGGCGGAGTTTAGGGTTTTATCACCCAGGTGGGTGGAGGAGCCAGCTTGAAGACTTTCTGGCAAGATTTAAAGCGGCAAGGAACCTGCCAGACAGTGTGGATTTAACAACATATCCACATCCCTAGAAAGTTGGGATTTACTGAAAGCAGTGTTTTGACTTGATGGTTCAACAGACTAAGATGGGTCGATCTGGACTGTGAAACGAACGATTTTTGGCTTCTTAGCACTTTGTTGGCTAGTTTCATACAGCCTTCAGTATCTAGTTTTGAACAATCAGCATTTTGATAGGAGCTGGACTTGCAAAGCAGGTGTAAAAGGAACAAACCTGCAAGAACTACGTGGGAAGCAGAGATTTTGGGACAGTATTTTTCTGCTGAATAATGGCTGTGGGAATTAGCTTGCTATTCCATGAGTTGCACTACTTATTTTAAATGTTTAGTATCATTTTAGCGTTATCTTTGGGTATAGGAGTGTGTGAGTGTGTGGTGGTTTGCAACCTGTCAGGAGTCTCCACTCTGAAGAGTTTTTTGTGTATAGTCCCGTATTTTGGGATGATTGCTGCAGAGTTTATGTACTTTTGCAATAGCTGAGTATATTGTTTAATGAAAGTTGGAGGTTTTGGTACTTTTCATTTTAGTTTAATTTTTGATCTCCATTTACGTGCCACTTGTAGCTGCCAGCTCAGGATAGGTGGGCTGAATCCAGTGTGCAGGACAGAAAAGCGCATGCATGACAGTGAAGGTAGCAGATCTACTTTGATACAGCTTGGGAAGAGATGCATATGTGCGCTCTGTTTTACCAAGATTTTGTTTTGTGTTTCTGCACCTATGAAAGGTAAATTTCTTGCCCAATGTTGACTTTGGCATAGTGTGTTTTGTTTATTCTTTTTATGTTGTTTTATAAATGGAGTATTTCTAATCTTAAATGTTTTATATTTATAGCACTGAAGTAACATTTGGAACAAAACCCAGATGTCTGCGTGGCTTTTAGATTGCCTGGAGTTCTTTTAGCGTCTATTGAGTTTTGGTACTTGATAGGTACTTACTGGTCTACCAATGGCGAGTGTAATTTTTTCTTCTTGTTCGTTATCTTGCATAGATTACTTTATATCCGCTCCATTTTTGTTTGTGTGTGTTCTGCTATCTTATAGTTAGGCTTGGTGTTTTATTAAATCTCTACTAAGATTTTCTGAAATTAATAGGCCTAAAAATGGATTCTCTTAAATTTTGTTTTAGAGTGGTAAGCTCCTTGCTTCACTTTGAATACCCTGTAAAGGGTCTAGTAGCTGGGAAGGTGATAGAGGTGTCCTGTGTGTGCAGAGCCAAGAAGAAAAATATATATACAAAAAGGTGGAAAACGAAGTCACTGAAGAAGTCAGCATTATATATTGGCTAATATTGTGTTCCACTTTGTTTTTTGTTATTTTGCAGAGAAGAGAGCTGTTTATATTATTGACTGTGTACCATCCAAGATGATGCAACCTAAAAATTAAGAAAATACTGTCCAAGACTGATAAGGTAAAAGGAACAAAATGGTGCTGCTGGGCAGACAGGCCCTTCCTGTTCAGAAAAGAACCCAGTATTTATGCTCTACTTGTAATCAAACTGAATTAAGAGTAAATAAAAAGATTACTAAAGTGTTTGATCCAAAATAGACATCTCCTGCAAAATCAAATGAGACTCTACTGGAGAGAACACACCTACTAGAGGATTTTAGAAGGTTGGAGGATAATTCACAAAGTCAAATTGTAGAAAGTAATTTGAGCAATCCAATTGATAAGACTGGTCCAGATTTACATATATCTGACCTAAACCCTCCTGATAAGCAACTAGGAAAAAGTAATCATAGAAATAATATACTGTCTCCTATTCTAGGTCTAGTAACAAGGTCCTAGCTGCTAAGGCCTTTAGTGTGGATATGGTGGATGGTAATGACTTGGTAAGGGATGTCAGTACACCTGATCTAGGGCATAATGAGACTAGGGTTAGTCTGGACTTGTTGCAAGAAACTGACCCTAAATCAGATAGAGGTTGTTAAGTCTGTAAAACAGATTGACCTACAGGTTAATCAATATAAAAAGTAAACACGAATCATTTTACAACATTTTTGACACCCTGTGTAACCCCAAAGATAAAAAATGATCAAATAGAAAATATCTTGGAACCTTCTGGAGTATTAAGTTTGTGATTTAAGGGAGAAAGTAGATTTTATGAATAAATGTAAAGGGGCTGGATGTAGAAAGCCTAGAATAGCTTACAGAGGAGGTTAAAAAAAGAGATTGCATTTGTAACGCTCAATTAGAATTAACCACTCATCTATTCATTGATTTCCATGCTTTCAATTACCCACAACCTAGGGAGGGAAGAGATAGCAGATGGACTGGATTATAATGAAGTGGGAAGGAATGGTGATGGATCAATGATGCGGTGTGGGGCTAAAGGGATTACAATGTTATTTGGCTGAAGGGGATGAGGTATCAAGTACTACTTCAGCAAAAAGTAAAAGCACTTAAGCAGAAAGCTTCGACAAATTGAGTGATAGGACAAATAATTTAAAATGAAACTATTCAGATAACAGAAGAAATTGGCAATAGAGAAAGGAGGAAATAGATCAGATTGGTGAATTGGAACAAAGGAAAAGTTCAACAAAATAGAGTCGTTACTTAATATTAGGATCCTAAGCAAGTTGAAGGAGTTTGCAGAAGTGTAAAGGAAAAAGGAGAATAAAAGGAGGAATACAGTATTGAATAGAACTTGGGAAAGATCTGGAAGGCAAAAACAAAAAAACAGCAGGCCAAAATAGGTAAATTATAGTAAGGATAATAGGAACGAGAATAAAGTCTCTAAAGTTATACAGGGTCACCTAAATTAAGTGTTCTACTGTAACAAAATTGTAACTGAATTGTATCTTCTCGTAATTGCTGTTGTCCCTTGTACTATTGTTCTTATGTCCTCTGTGACGAGGTACTCTTTGTAAATGAGCCTCTGGCTCAAAGGTTTCAAACTGATGTTTAAATAAATAAATAAATAAATAAATAAATAAATAAATAGTGATGTAGAGAAAGAAAGGTTAATTTTAGCTGGAGAACTGTTCCAACAATTTTTATAAATGAGTGCAGAAACAAAAAAATGAGAATGTTTATACAGTAAAATTAGCAACGTATAACCTAAGGAGTTTATGGTAAAAAAATTAATTAACAAGATATATCAGTTCATAGGTACCAAGTTAGACCCATAAAGGGGATGGTTATGTGTTTTAAGAAATACAGATAAGCTTAAGGGATATTTTAGAGGAAAAAGTTGTTCTGTGATTTGGGGATTCTTCTTAACTCAAATGATCAAACACTCTACGGAGGATCAAAATGAATTAAAAAGGTAAGCAGGTAGTAAGGGCAGAGAATAATAAGAAAGATGGTGCCATAGTTAAACAACCCAGAATTACAGCATTTGAAACCAATTGAGACAACCCATATATTAAAAGGGAGGTAATAGAGTGTGCTATGAGAAGAGACAGGAAGCAACTTGGGGTTTGCATCAATTACCGGTGGTTCTGGAATCTGACAAGAGTTTTAATAGCGACTATGAAGAGTTTAGCCCCTGTATGTGGGACAGGGATTGTAGGTCCAAATAGTATATTAGGGTGAGCGATAGTGATGTGGTAACTTTAGAGTCAACAAATTGACAGAAAAGTAGTACTAGAGGTATAGATACAATTTCCTGGAATGTTGCTGGTCTGAAAGAAAAAAAATGGAGGATAAAGTTTGTTTAGACTGGATCCTCAGATTATTCAATATTTTTTCAAGAAACATGGATGGGCAAATCGGAGGAGATATAGGTGAATGGCTATACAACCTGGTTCTCCCAGCATATAAATCCTCAGAATATGGTAGAACTAATGGTGGACTGGCTATATGCATTACTGTGTCGCTTGGAGTTTGCGAATCCCGGTTAGCATGTATAATGAGTTTCTATGTATGTTTATGGGTCAGAGAGAATGTTTTATATAGAGATATTCCTCCAGCTATTAAAGTTAGAGAATTGTTGGTATCCTTAACTGTATAGGTCAGACACTGAATCCTTGAAATCTAGGTTTCGGGAGTAGCTACAGTATATATTTGGAGGAAATTTTAATGTACATGTAGGCAACGGTATTGAAAACTTGATTCTGACTGGGGAAGGGATTTTAATTTTTTTTTTTAATCTCAAAAGGCCAAAGGACGGGTGTTAAACCAAAAGCAAGTTATTATTACAGTTTCTGGATAAACTTAATCAAGGATTTTAAATGACAGAACAAGAGGCAATTATGTGGGGAGATATCGCTCCATATTAAAGTAGTGTCTTAGATTTGGGAATTGTAGGAGCATTAGGATATGATAGAGTGAAATATATTTTAGGATTATTAAGTTATGGGACAGTGATATTTTCCTGTGAATATCAAAAACAAGAAATCTTGAGGCAGATGTTAAAGTGTACTAAATATGGAAAGAAATTTATATGGAATGAATATACAAAAGAATGTATTGATAAGTTAATTCAAGATCAAAATATGATAGAACATCCAGTGGATAGGATGACTGCTGAAGGGCAATTGAACAAATTAAATATTTCGAACTTTATATGGCAGAAATTTCAGGTGGTGGTTCTAAAAAAAAAAATAAATAAAATAAATAAAAAAAATCCAACATCAGCAGCACTCAACCTTGGTTTGACTAGGATTGTATACATTTAAGAAAAAGATTAAAAGACTGGGAAAGGTTATGGTATGAAATTCTTCCCCAGTTATATTGAAGGTTCTTAGACACTTAATAGAATATAGAACTATGATATATAAAAGAATTATAATCTACTATTGTGGGGCAAACTACAGGAGTCAGTTCTTAAAGGATAACCAAGCATTTTGGTCACTAGTAGCTTTTGGTTGCTGTGAGAGTAACATTCAATATAAAACTTACGGGGATGATATCAGAAGAACAATGGGTGAATTATTTTAGTAAAATTTATGTTGGTGATTACAGAGATTCCACCTCTTAGCTGTATAGTGAGGATACAGAGGTTAAGGATTCACTCTATATTTTCCCATGGAAGTAAGGGAAGCAATTACAAGCACAAAAAGAAATGAGGCACTAGGAATTGAAGGTATTCCAGCTGAAGTCTATTTACATAATCTTAATCATTGGGTAGAGGTTCTGACACGCTTATGTGCAGCAGTTCTCAAATCCTTTGTTTTGCCATCGATTGGAATAAGGGGTGATTATTCCTTTACAAAAAAGGTTCTAAGCACAATCCTGTTTTATAGACCGATAACTCTATTGCCCATTTCCCAAAAGATTTTTACCAGTCTGTTATTGCAAAGGTTATTTTGGTAGAAGAAAAATTGATTTCCAAGTTTCAATGTGGTTTTAAGAAAATTGCAATACCTCAGATTTAGTCTTTACACTGAATTATTTGTTGGAATAATATGCAACTAAGATGAAACGATACTTTATGTATGTTTTGTTGATACAGGAGCAGCTTTCAACTCTGGATAGAAATAAATTGTGGTAGATTTTGGCAACATTAAACAGATGAACATTTACTAAAGATACTACAGAGGTTACACTGTAATACTACAGCTTTAGTTTGATATTCTAGAGATGGTGCACCAAAAGAGAGAAATAAAAGGGGAAGGGGTTACAAGGTTGTCTGTTAACTCTATATTGTTTAATTTATATATTGAAACAGTAGAGATATGGCCAACATTTATACATTTGCTCCTTCAATAAATAAGGGAAAAAAAGTCAAATATTACTACATGCAGATGATGCTCTGGTTATTTCAAACACCTTTGGGTTTAAAGTTTGATGGAATCATTCTCTAAATTGAAATTAGCGCTGAATGTAGAAAAACATAATATTTTGGGGAAAACTTGTGAAAAGTTTTTGGAAATTAATCATAAAATAGAAGTGGTCAATTAGCTACTTGGGAATTACATTTGAAAATAATTTGAGGCAGAATACTCATTTGTGTGAGATAAATAAATCATATAGTTGAATGGCTGCTGTAAGTGCCTTTGCAAACAGGTCTGAGAATAATTCTTTTGTGGCTCTCAGAAGGTCATTTGAAGCAAAGACCATTACCCAGACGTTATATGGTCATGAAGTGTGGGGTCTTCTGGCTGGGGATTCAAAGACAGAACCTATCCAGAATGTCTTTTGAGAAATATGCTAGAGCTCCCTTTGGGATTGTCCAGCAGCCTTTATGAGACTGCAAGCAGGTATGCCCTCCTTAAATATTAAAATCAAAATCAGAACTATTAAATATTGGGAAAAGATGGTAATGATGCCCACAGAGACACCCCCAACTTATGTTAGGTTGATTATTTGGCAAGATTGCAGGATGGTGTTTGTATGAGAGGGTGGTTCCAAAGTTTGAATTGTTTGTTAAGGAGCTCTGGTTTGGAGGATATATGGTCATGTAAGGCCTTGTTGGAAACAAACCTGTTTGCAAAAGGCAGCTATTCAAAGATTTACTGATGTTTCACCTAGACTAATTCTGCAAGAGTGAATGAGTTAGACATGAGTTTTATTCTAATATTAAAGTAAATGGGAAAATGGAAGCATATTTGACAAGCTGTGAAAAGAAGCTATAGAATAATCTTAGTAAGAGGCTTGAAAGTCTGGGTATTGTGAATTTTCATTATAATGAATGGTGGAGTCAGTTTGGAAATAAAAAGGTAATTGTAATAATGGAAATATAGAAAGTTTACATCATAAATTATTGGATTGTGCTGATTTGAAGAAGGAAAGAGATGAACAGGTTACTCACCTGTACAGTAGTTCTAGGAGTGGTATATGTTGTTCATCCACACTGTTTGGCATTATCCCTTCCACTTTACAGCTGCCGGAAGTCTTCAAGTTGGCTCCTCCCACCCACCTGGGTGATATTTACCTTGGCTCTCCCCATGACACCAGATCTTAGCCGGCTGGAAGCCAGGTTGTGTGCATCCGCAGCTGGGAGGTCGGAATGTAGGATGAACAACATATACCATACTACTATTACAGGCGGTAACTGTTTTTTCTAGGAGTGTGGATATGTTGTTCATCCACACTGTTTGGCAGTCTCAAGCAGTTCTCCGGGAGGAGGGAGGCAAGGCGACACCCCTACTTAGGGAACAGAGATTGAGAATTGAAGCCCCAAACCAGCATACCTGCTTGACTCCAGGTCGATGTGATAGTGGGTAATAAAGGTGTTTGCTGACATCCAGGTGGCAGCCCAACAGATTTCTGAATGGGGATGTCCCTGGATGCAGCCACCGATGCAGCAGTATGGCAGGTGGAATGAGCTTTATCCCTCTGGGAGGTTCCTTTACCCGCCAACTCATAACAGACCCATGCATGACGTAATCCAGCTTGCAAGAGTCCACTTGCTGCAGGTCTGCTAGAAGCAGCTTCAGCATAAGTGACAAATAGCTGGCTAACCTCTCTATTAATATCTGCCACCTCTCCTTATAATTAGGAGAGAGCATGTCTCGGGTCCAAAGTATAGAAACCTGTATTCGGCCAGAGATGCAGTTAGGGTAGTAAACCAGCAGAGTCAACACTTGGTTAAGGTGAAACTCTGAAACCATCTTCGGAAGGAATTTCGGTGGGGCGTAAGACAACTCCATCCCTGTGGAAGACCAGATAAGGAGAATCCACTGAAAGCACCTGAGCTCCCCTGTCCTTCAGGATGATGATGGCCACCAGGAAGGCAGTCTTCCACAACAAATGTGACAGCTCACACTTGTGCATGGGTTCAAATGGCTTGCCCATGAGCTTTGCCAAAACCAATAGCAGATCCCATGGAGGTGGAGGTTCACGCACTCAGGAGGGATATGTGATCCAGGCCTTTGAAAATGCGCCAGACCACTGTCTCTCGCGCCCAATGTCAGCCAACCAACACGCGTCTGCAAGCAGAAATGGCCATCAGGTGCACCCTAAGGGTCAAGATCAAGACCCTTTGGAGAGAGACCAAAGGTAGTAGAGAATGTTAGCCACAGAACAGGATAAAGGGTCCAGACTCTACCTCTGACACCCACATGGAAAATCTCTTCCATTTGAAGGCGAACATTTCCTGGTCGATCTTTTCTGGATGCCTCCACCATGGTGTAGACATCTTGGAAAGACCCAAGCATGGAACTCTAGCCACCGGTACCAAGCTGTGAGGTGCAAGGATTGAAGGTCCGATGGAAGACCTTCCTGGTCAAGAGAGATCAGGTTCAGGCTTGTGTGAAGCCACCATGGGGCCTGCAGCTGAGGCTGAGATCTGGATACCAGAACTGGCGCAGACCAGTCTGGGGCCATCAATCACCTCTCGCCTTGCCCCTCCTCACCTTGAGTAACACCTTTGATCAGGGAAAATGGAGAGACGGCGAGGAGGCCTGGGGTCTATGGCCTTGAGAAGGCATCCCCTGCAGCGATCCCCAAGGGGGGCATGATACAGCCTCAGTGTGACGCTTTCCTGAAGCAAACAGGTCCACCATCGGGTTGCCTCAACGGGAGAACAAGCTGTAAGCTACCTCTGGATGGAGAGACCACCCTGGGATGTCTGGCCTGTGCGGTTGAGGGGATCCGTCAGTTGGTTCGAGGCTCCTGCCACATGGATGGCTAGAGATCCGCCCAACCGCTTACGATGGTCCAGATATGGAGTGCCTCCTTGCACAGCAAAGAGGAGTGCATACCACCCTGTTTGTTGAGGTAGTATATGGACATGGTATTGTCCATCTGGACTTGAACCACTCTGACCCCAGAACTGAGGAGCCAAGTGGACAGTGCCAGTCTGACTGCTCTGAGCTCCAACAGGTTGATGTGGCATCGGACCCGAGGTTCCAGAACCCATGGGCCCCTGCTGTCCCCATGAGGGCTCCCCAGCCCATGAGAGAGGCATCAGTCGAAGAATGACCATTTGCTCAGGGTGGACAAATGGGATCCCTTCCTGCAACCGTCTGAGGTGGTCCACCATTGAGAGTGTCCCACAACTCTGGGTTACAGTGATCAGCAGGTCGAATGATCGGGCGCCGAGTCCACTGGGCAGCCAGTTCCCATTGAGGGGCACATGTGCAACCGGGCCCAACGGACCACTGAGGTGCACGCCGCCATGTAACCCAGAAGGTGCAGAAAGTCCTGGCAGGATACAAGTGCCCAACCAGAAATGATTGGGCAAAGAAGGAGAACCTCCGCCCTGTCCACCAGAAGCCGAGCTCTGCCCCCGATGAAGGCCATCACCTGGGAAGGCACGAGTTCAGACTTGGCCTCGCTGATCAGGAGGCCGAAGGCAGCAGGTCTGAGGGCCATATCCCTGGATCTTCCACCTCCTGTTGGGTGGAACCTGCCAGGAACCAATCTTTGAGGTAAGGGTAGATTCCACCTCTATGCCAAAGATGGGCAGCCACCACTGCAATGCATTTGGTGAAGGTCCGTAATATGACGGGTCAATTCATACTTTGCTCCCCGACCCTGAAGTGGAGGAACCGCTGATGGACGACGGATTGGGACATGAAAGAACAGGTCCTGCAGAGCCAGTGAACAGAACTATATGTTTCGCTCCAAGGATGGTATGATCTGGGACAGGGTGACCACCTGAAAAGCGTGAGACTTAAACCAATTCAGGTCATGGAGATTTAGAATGGGCGCCAACCTCCGTCCGCTTGGGCACCAGGAAGTACCTGGAGACAAAGCCTGGGTCTGCTAGAGGATCCGCCACAGAGCTACCAGCCTCTTGGAGGAGCTTAGCTATGTAGTCTCAAGAACCGACTGTGTGCAGGCAGAAACTGCTCTTCCCGAGGGGCGCTGGCTCGGCCGGAGGGTACTGCTCGAACTCTAGAGGCAGTCCCCGACCGACCATTTTGAGAACCCACGTGTCCAAGTGATAGTGGACCAGGCAGAAAGGAAATGGCCGAGCCGAACCCCCACGTGAGGGCCCAGAGCTGGAGTAACGGAGATAGGGGGCAACCCCATCCAGTCACTGGGCAGGCTTGGAGAAGGAGGCCCAGGACCTGAGCCTTGCCTCCTTTTATGACCTGTTGGGGTCCAAGATTGAGCTCGCTGCCGCCCTCCTGATAGGAGGGCTGCCGAACCGCAGGGGAAAAATGCCGAAAGGTTTATTTCTTCTTCTGCTGGTTCTTACCTGAAGAACCTTTGGCAGAAGTGGTGTCCAAGGTGGTGCTGGACTGCTCTATGCGCTTGTAGGGTGACTAGCCACCCTGGACAGAATAGGTCTGTCCCCAGAAAGACATCAGCCAACTTGTGCAGAGTATTAGCCGGAAGAAGGAAAGCCTCAGCCAATCCCCGCGGCGAGAGGCCACTGCGGCAGCCATCAGCTGGCATCAGAATCCCTTATGTCCACGGTTGTCTGAAGCTGCTGTTCGGCAACAGCACAGCCCTGGTCATGGACCCGCTTGACCGTGGTCTGCATGTCCGCTGGGAGAGGAGGGAGGACTTCGCCCAATGACTCAAGAAGGGCATGAGAGAAGTGTGCCATGACTGCAGAGCTGGCCTGACAAAGACCCAAGGAAGGTGCCGTATAGACCTTACGAGCAGTGTGGTCCATATTTTGGACTCTGTCCGAGGTCGGTCAGTGTTGGCCGAACTGCCAGTACGCCTGAACACAGAAGTGGTCACCAGGCTCTTGGCCAAGGGTGCTCTGTGAACCCCGCAAGGGACCCCATGGGCACCGCAGCACTTGTGGGCCATGCGGCAGACTGTGCTGGGCATGAAGCAGGAGCTGCCAAGTTCAACAGCAGCCAACAATGGCTTTGGCCACTGAAAGGCCTCCGCGGGTATCCTCTTCAAAATATCTGTGAAAGGGTACTCCGCCTTTTCTGAAAGGTTCCAGGGCATTCCGTGGAGTCGGAAATGAGACGGAGAATCCCTTGAAGGAGGAAGGGCCTTCCTCCATCCCCTGGATGCAAGTGAGCCTGGTGACATCAGAGTCCAAAGACTTCTGATACAGCGGTTCATCACTTAAATCACCCTCGATCCTCCGAGGGAGGTCCGGGTGACTAACCGACAGGACGCTAGGGAAGGCCGGTGTCTAGTAGGTCCTCTTTGAGGGAGCCCTCCTTAGGCTGCTTAGGTGGCGGTTCCACTAGAATAGGCGGAAAGACTGGGATAGGCTGAAGCAGTAGATGGGCCGCCCCACGGGCAGAGGAACTGGGGACTTCAGTTCCAGAGGGTCGCTCGCCTGGGAGATAAAGCCAAGTAATGGGTTGCGTGGGCAACAGAGCCGGCTTCGTTCGTCAGGATCAGCTGTTGCATACATAAGATCCTCACAGCGCTGACAGAGTTTCCGCTAGAGCCTCTCCTCGTCCGAGGAGGAGGATGAGGATGACCTGTATGCTCCTCCAAGCGCTATGGCTCTTTTGCTGTTCGGCCGAGGGTCCTGGACCGTGACTGAGATCGGGAGGCCGACGAGACACCGTGTGATCAGTGAAAACCTAGGGTCCGGACTGGATCCTTGATGGGCACACCAGCAGGCAGGGTCTCCTCATCCAGAAATACCAGGACCGGAGTCCGCTCTAGTGAGTCGTCAGCACTGACCGCAACAAAGGGTCGCTCAGGTAGAGGATAATCTGACTAGTTGGCTACGCCCTGGTCCCTGGCCAGACTGAAGATCCAGGAAGCTGTGGCCAAGGATGTGATCTGACCAAGGTAGAGACCGCTGTGTCCCTGGGACTCAGACCTTCTCGCCCCAAGAACGCTTTCGCCAGGACAAAGACACGGGTCTTTTCTCTCTTCCGGGAGAGTGGGAGGAATGAGCCCGAGGCGCTTTCCCGAGTGGGGAGAGACTGGCACATCTCCTTAAAAGATTCCGTAGGTTGGAGCCCAGGTTCAGCAGGACAAAGAAGCTTCAACTGGTCAAGCACGAGCAGCTTCTTCCTCGAATGCCTTCATCTATTCCAGCTGATCAGGCGAGCCCACGGTTGCGGAAACCGCCACCTAGCCTCCTACTTCATTGAGGGTTCCTTTTTCCGTCTCCCCAGCTTCAGGCATGCCTTGCAGTTGTCCAGGACTTTGGGATGGAAGGCCAAGCAAAGATACACGACGAAAAGTCATGACCAACACCTAGCAGTAGACACATCGCTAGGTGGGGATCGGTGCTCTACATCTTCTGGTTGCAGGGACACCCCGAAATCCCGGAAGATTTCTCCTCCATTATCGATGCTGCAAAAGCATGATCGCTAACTCGAACGAGTTTGAGCTTCGCTAAACCGATAGTTTGAAAGCCAGGATCCACAAATGTGAGAGCATAAGGGAGACAACCTGTATCTTTCAGCGGAAAGGAAGATCTGGCGCCATGGGGCGGAGCTAAGGTATATACCACCCGGTGGGTGGGAGGAGCCAGCTTGAAGGCTTCCAGCAGATTTAAAGTGGAAGGACAATGCCAAACAGTGTGGATGAACAAATATATCCACGCTCCTAGAAAATGGATTACACTCTCTGCTTATGGTGAAAAATTTGGAAGGTAGGGATAACTGTGTGAAGTGTTTGCTTGTCTGGGAAATGTTAAGATAATGTATGGGATGGCAAATTGTGCCAATAAGATGAAAAAGTGAACTCTGGGTATAATACTTTATATAAATGCTTTTATTGTAACTGATTGAATATTTTATATGTATTTTGGGGAACTGATGTTATTTTTATTTTTATTTAGTTGTTTAACCAGGTATAGCACACTAAGCTGAAAGCTTTTTACAGGAGCGACCTGGGAGCACAAAGAGGTTGAGCTTACTTTGCTCAGGGTCACAGTATGCAAGTGGAAGCTGTGGGATTCAAACCCAGGTCTGGTCTGCTGGATGTCACCAGATTTGCAGCGCAGAGCCTTAGACCACTGCGCTTATACTGCCTCGATGATGTGATAAAAGGTACTGTTTTTTACATCTTTGTATTAATAAACTTGAACTTATCGAATCACCCTCGTGCAGCACAGCAGCGGAAGCCAACTGACAACCCACTTCCCGAAACATTGTTGGTGGTACTAGGTTCATTGGTGGAAAGGATGCAGTACTTAAAGCCGCAAAGCAAAAAGGGCCCTTTATCTGGCAGGACAGTGATATCCACATCTTCACCGATCTCAGTTTGAAACCTGTATGAGGTGCAAGAGTTGTGATGGTATCCCAGCATGCCTCAGGCTGCTGGGAATACATCTTATGCCATTTCCTGCCAGCTTGGAAAAATAGTATATGGCGGAGAGTTTTAGCAGATCCACCATTCGCTCCCAAATTTCTCTGAGGGAATAGGAGACCGGAGGACTAGTGACTAGGAGTAAAAGTATACATGATGCAGAAGTTTGGTCTCTGACTTTGGCTACTTTCATTCTCACTTCTAAACTGTACTAGCCAGTTTCTAACTGTGGGCTAATCCATCATACAAAATTTAAAATGGCGCTGTGGTAGTGTCCTCAACTCCTCTCAAGCTGCCTATCAGATTAGGTAACTTTGGCGCCATTCCTACCATACCCTCTCCCACCACTGCAGATGCTGAACTGTTAATAGTAATAAGTTTTGGACAGTTCGTTTTGTTCTTCAGATTACCTGACAGTTTACCAAAGTGACAAACTATTTTCATACCCTGTTAAAACCAACTTGTGGTTTTGGTATTTCTCAGCTGCAGTGCAAGAACATAGGTACAGGGCAGATGTTTTTTGGCTGTAACCGACTATAGCTTATTCTTGGTTGCAAGGGTGATAACAGATGTTAATAGGTCACACAGGTCAGGTTACCCAATGTTAATGCTTACCATTACCCTTTACTGTCTTATGTAGTTCGCTCAATAGCTCTATACTGCATTACGCCTCATATCTATTAAGGTAACAATTTTTTTTTTTTTTTTTTTTAATATATAGAAGTCTTAAAAGCTTGGATTTCATATTAGGGAGGTTCTACCTCAGATGGTCGACTATCATTTACCATTCCCTCTCATGGAAATATACAGCCAAATTCACATGCTTTGATCTTCTAGAATTCTGGATACCCCTGCAATATTGTAACATATGTAGAGACATGTTGTATCCTTACTGTAAAAATTATGTATTCATAATGTGTTCTGTGTCTGCTGGAACGTCAGTACTGAATCAGAGTTAAGAAAATAAAGCTAGTTGCTGTTGTCCGAGCAAGTGAAGTGAGAGTGGCTAAGGATCTGCACCCCAAACAAGGGACACGAGTAGCTACAATAAAGGTCACATGGCTAGTCGATGCTCTGTACTCCAGCATTCCATGCAGGCATGTCCATAGCCACAACAAAAGTCATATGCTCTTGGAAAAACTGGGTCCTAATAAAGTGAATAATTTAAGAAAGGAAACCCTTCACACAACAACAAGTACTGCCTCCTCCTCCCTCATCCTGTAGCAATTCAAAACAAATTCTGGTCAGAGCCAATAAGACTGCTCAGAACATCTAGAGTGAGTAAAAGAACAGTATGAGCTTTGCCGCACTGAGTCTGCCATTTTCAAGATGGAGACACCAGCACATGCACAGTTTGGGTTGATGCCGCCATCCTGGACACTGCGCCATCACTTCAACAGTTGCGGAAGAAAAACGAGCCTCGCTAAGGGTTTGTGCAGCCTACAGAGGAGGAAGGCACATAAACAGCACCAGTGGACATTCGCCAGAGCACTGTGGAAACAAACCAGACAGCGGTTTGGTCACGTGCATCCACAGTGCTCTACTAAACCAACTATGCTGGCATAACGTCTGTGGAGCTCGCCTACGCATCTGTAAACATCTGAATGGCAGCTGGGTCAGTGCAAGCATGGGTTTGACTGGTGGGGAATTATTGCAAAATACAGCAACCATTCGTGCCCCCAAGTATTTCACAGATTAGGCAGTTGCACATTGCCATGGTGTCAGTACACAGTAATGGGGCAACTATAGCCCATCATTAACTCCTAGTACTATTACTGTCAAAGGGCTTACTGCTGCCGTGGAAACTGTCTAGGGACAAACTCTGAAGCATCGCCCAGTTCTCAGGGGCTTCTTCTGAGAACTGTTCTCTTTATCTTCATCCACATCCTCTTGGATCCCCATATTCAGGTGCTCAAATTTCCTGCTCAGTTGCATCAGGTTAGGGAGATGGGGGCTCAGATCCACGCCTAAGTCTCCTGCCCCAGCCATCTGCATGTCCCCAACCATTGGCATGAGAACCGGCTCCGAGCCCCGGCGATCTGTTGCAAATCTCCCATCCATGGACTGTATTGCTGGTTCTGAGCCACGCCTGAATCCAGATGCCTCCTTCCCTGCATGGACATGTGCGTATCTGAGGAAGTCAAATTACAGGGATGCAGTTTAGTCTGTTGCCCTCAGAGATTGGGAAGAGAGAAACACTCAGAACAGCTTTTGTGGTACTCACTCTGGAAACCGTGAAGGACCCTTACCTGCCCCAAACTGATGAAATAAACAAAAAAACAAAACAAACAAACAAAAAACACGCAACACACACACACACACACACACACACACACACACACACACCACACACAAACACACAACAAAACACTAAAGGTTATGTAACGTTTGGTCCCCGCCACCTCCTCCTGTCAACTTGACCACAGGTATTTTGAAGGTTCTCCCCCTCAGGCTCCGGCACATGGCTGTCTGCGAGCGTGTGGAAGCACGCCACCATGGCGCCAGCTCAGCCCTTCTACCTCCCTTAGCTTTTTGCCACCTCCCTCTTGCTACACTACCCACTGGACCTCCACCTGGTGGAAGCAGAACGATGGGGGTGGGGGGAGTTGGGTGCAATCCACCTCAGAAGAGGAGAGCTGCCCATCGTGCTCGATCCTGCTCCTCCCCACACGGACACCCCAATTACCTGAGGTAGTTCCCAAACCAGGGTTGCCGATGTGACATCCAGCGCCTCAACCCTCTGCACCACCAGGCCGGCCCATAACCTTAATTTTTCAATTGCTCTCTATTTGTAGTTGCAAGGGATCATATTTTGCTCAGCAGAACTAGCCAAGCCTCCGATTCCTTCCACTTCCTTGTCCCAAACACTACCCCCCAAACACTAGCACATTTTATTTAACTATGTGGGAGTGAGGGGTGCACTACATAGACAGTAATGGGGCTTTTTGGTATTTTAAATGCATATTTTAAAAAAAAAAAACAAAAAAACGAGGCCACCCCTTAACTAACAAGGCCCTTGCTAACTGAGAGGTGGCCCTGATTTGTTCGGAATGGGCATTTAATATATAAAAGTAAAAACTGCCCCTTAGGCCAGCCCAGTGGCATGGTGGGTTGAGGTATCCATGCCTCCCTGCTGCCACAACGGAGAACCAGGTTTGGGAATGTACTTTAGTTGCCCAGGGGCTCGGTCAGGGAGGAAGATCAAGTGTCCATAGGACAGCTCTTCCCTCCGGGATGGGGAGAATCCCATGACTCTGCTAGACCATCACCTGGAGGGATCCAGATGGCAGTGCATGCATAGACTAAGTTTGGGGAACGGCCAGCGTGACAGAGGCTGAGGGCACCTCCACGAGAGGAGAAGCATGCATGCCATGCTCACTGCATGTCCAGCAGAGTCCGGGAGAAAATCATGGAGGATGGGGCTTAATGAAGCTCTTCCCACTAGCACCGCGACCTGCCTGGTGTAGGGACAGCCGCATGTACAAGACAGGGCTGATGCAGTCACCCAAGGAGTGAAAAACCTATATGGTGTGGGGGGACTGCCCATGGAACGCATCTCCCCCACATATTCATACACTACGTAAGGCACAGGAGCATACTCTAATAAGGAAGTGGAAGCTTATCCATTAGGTAGGGAAATGGGCAGACTAGGTGGGCCAAGCGGTCCTTATCTGCCGGCCAAATTCTATGTTTCTATGTCTGCAGCTCGGTTCCAGCAAACCAAACTATGATCCTTTCCTTTGTAAACAGAGCAAAGGCAACAGGGCAAAAGAGTTTATTTCAGTAATCTATTTGCGGGCAGGAATTTTATTGTTTCGAGAGTGCTCGATCTCAAAACAAATTCAGGAAAAAGGCTCTTTAAAGAGCAGGGTAGGCACATCAGTATGTATGTTTTATTCGCTATAATGTACTAGAAAAGCAATGTTATAAGATTCTCATTTTCTTTTCCTAGTTTTACTGTAATTGTCAACTTATCCATAAAATCTGCATAAAAAAGCTTTCAAACCAACCATCATAGCACTTACCATGACAAACTAATGTCAAACCACAGTTGTGAGGTCAGTTAGGAGTGCCCAGCATATGTTGAAAGCCCACAATAAGCTCTTAAATGAGGTATTTTGCTTACTGGTAGCCGGCAGCAGTCTGAGATCTCACATGATCAAGTGTGCTAGATAATGATACTATATTGCCAACATTTTTAGATCCTTCTGATGCTGTGTCAAACTAAAATGTGGCCATCTTAGGCATACTTTCACCCTGTGCGATATCCAATTTCTAACTAGCACTGGTCAATGCTGAATGTTTGCTTGCTGTATTCGCATTGGGAATGCAGGAGTTAGACAGATGCAGAATAGGAATGGCAGAGAAGTACTGAACTTCACGCCAACCCCACCTCCAACCTGCAGAGAGATACAGGCACTGGAGTATGCGTTTGGGTGTCGCCCATAATGTTCATGCCATTTCACCTCACCCTATCCTGCAGACACTGGCAAGTGTTGAGGTGTGCCTAGGGGTGTTGTGCTTTACAGTCGCCCATTCCAGAAGGACATCACGTGGAAATGGGTGCAGTATGGAGAATGGGGTGAACTCTGGGGCCGAAGAGTCCAGGCACACCTCGATGCCAGTCACTGGCTGCAGGGTGGGGGTGGAATGGCATGAGCATTACAGTCGGCAATACAAAGGAACACCCCTGATGCCCGTCTGCCTGTACAGGGTGAGACATTATGGTTAGAAACCCTAACGCCCAGGCGTTTGTTGGTATTGCACTACAAATTTTCAACATGGCCCATCTGTGACCCACACTTCATGAAAGCATTTGGGACCTCTCATGAACAGTGGCACTATGATTTTGTTGATGTGCCTGAACTTGAGTCTCCACAGCGATCGGGATTCTGCGCCAGATGTACTGAAACAGATCAGGCAGGATGTGAAGAATGACAGCTGTACCACTCAGAGAGGTGTGAAGAGATGGCCATGTTGAAAATCTGTAGTGAAAATATTAAAAATGCTCGAACTTCCAAGCATATGTGGAAACAGCTCAATGCACGTGCATAACAGTCATTTAATGGAATTATTTCACTAAATTTTCAACATAGGCTTTGTGTGACCTCTGCTCATGAACACAGTCACTAGGATTTTCTTAATCTGCCCTCAACATTAATTTCCCCACAGCGACGCGCTATACTGTGCCAGATGTGTAAATGCATATTTCAGGCAGGATATGAAAAATGACAGCTGTACTGTTCATAAGAGGTGTGAAAAAATGCCAATGTTGAAAATCTGGAGTGAAGATATTACAATGCACGAAATTACAAGGGTGCATGGAAACTGCACAATGCATACCAGTAACAGTCATTTCATGGACTTTTGTCACTAAAGTTTCAACATAGGCATTTTAGCACCTCTGCTCATGAACAGTCACTGTGAAGCGGACTTCCCAGTGACACGTGCTGTTATATTACTTCGGTGAAGTCGTACACGTTTCAGCCAGAATGTGAAAATGACAGCTGTACTGTTCATAAAGAAGTCTATTAAAAAAAAAAAAAAAAAGCCAATGTTGAAAATCTGGAGTGAAAATATTAGGCAATTGTTGTTACTAGGGAGTTTAGAACTAAGTAATGCACGCAAGTCATTTTTTGGATTTTTCCACCAAATTTGCAACATAGGCTTTTTGACAGCCCACCTCATGAACAGTGGCACCGCTTAGGTAGTCCTGAAAGGTGATTCCATCAGTGACTGCAAAATCACCTTCGGGACCAAATTAACACCATGACAGTGACTGTATTCACGAGGAGGGGTCCCAATACACCCCATGTTGAAAAATTTGTGGCAAGAGTCTAAAAATGGCCAAGATATCCCATAAGTTGAAAGAACCTATTTTTATTTTTTCCAGTTTTGTTGACCGGGTAAGTCACTAGACAAATCCTGCCTATTTTCAGGCACGACCCAGGGGAGGATACAGATGAATGCCAGCTGACCTTGAACCAGATTAAGCTGTTGGTGATATTTTTAGTGAATGAGGAAATTTGGCCAGGACACTGGGGAAAATCCCTACTCATTTCGATAAGTGCCATGGGATTTTAACATCCACCTGAACTACCACCAATCTAGGCAGATGGGACCTTGGTTTAACGTCTCATCCGAAAGACAGCACCTCGAAATGCAGCTCCTCTCATGCTGCACTACAGTGTCAGTACTGGATATAACCCAAGTGCCAGATGTGGAAACTGAACCCACAGCCCTCTGATCTCCCGGCCTCAGAGGAGAGTGCTACCTACTGAGCCACTGACACTGCATTATACAGCTTACCAGCATTTCTTCAGTCTGCTGTCGGCTCTGAAGAGTGCAGATGTGTTCCGGTCCACCAAGATCGTCGCGATGGGCTTCAGAGGCAAGTATGGGGTGGGGGTGCACAGAAGGTGGGCGCGGGTTGTGGGAGGGGCATGACAAACATGAGAACAGTTTTCTTTCTTCAGGACAAAAAAAAAAAAAAAAGTCAAAGGTTTCCCCCTCCCCCAGTTTTCATTTGTGCATACTGGGGTGGGCTCTGATGTGCGCCTGCGTTTGGGGGGGTGACTTGAGCTGACAGGAATTGGGCCCCAATCAGCAAATAAAGACCGCTTGAGGGGCATATGATGCAGAGGGGACTGGGCACCCCTGGCACACAACAAATGGGGAGAGAAGACACATTATGCCGACAGGAGTGGGCTCTCACATCAGCAAATGACTTGGGTCATTGGCATGCCAACAGTGGGATTGCCCCTTCTCTGCTTACATGGGACTGCTGCCACCATGTTCACAGAAATATTACATCAGGCAATGTACTGCCCCACAATGATAGGTCGCCCCTCATTGCAGTGGAATTGACGCTGCAATGACGCAGCAGCCCCTCATTAGAGCGGCCAGATCTTTCAAGTTGGTGGCACTTCTGCAGAACCAGTGTCATCAGGACAATGGGCCTGCACTGGGTGCACTCCGCCAAGCAAATGCAGTGCTGGCATTGGCTGCCACACTGCGCACCTCCACAACCCGCTTTCTCCTAAGCTGCCGATAATGTTTCTGCGCAAGCAAACAAATGGTGGCAGTAAAGTATCAAACTCTGGCAGACTATCAGATATCTCTGACTGCTGACTGTTTGCAGGTAAGGTGTCACAGGTTTTGAAACCCCTATCCCCCCAACTAAAGGATGAAATCTGGCAATGGCTTAGGGTGGGGTTCAGCATGTCAATCAATGCACTTGCATGCATACACTCCAGAACTGCAGAGAACACAAGTATGGGGCCAAAGACCTCAGAAACCCACAGTGAAGCCAGCCCACTGGCACCCTGCCTTACCTCTGCCATGCTGGCAAACCATGTTTATGGCGCGCAGCAGGTCGCCAGGGAGGAAGGGGATCAAGCATCCGAAGACTGCTCTCCTCTCCTCTCCCAGGAGGGGAGACTTTGCTGCCCCACTGCATGACTGCCCCAGGTGGAGGCCTGATGATAGGATGGAACGGGGCACCAATGGAAGAGGGTGCTGCAGGATTCCACAGCATGTGTACGCCACCACATATGCAAGCAGACATGTCACGCCCGCAATAGGGTGGAAGTGGTAAGAAAGAAAGAAAGAAAGAAAAAAAAAAAGCGGAGGGAACCTCCGAGGATTGACCCTCCATAGGCTCTGCACCAGGGAGCCAGGAAAGTCGATCCTGTGGCCAGGACGCCAGGACCTGAGGAGCCGGGTCACAGGGCGGGGTCGATCGGATATGGATGGCATGGAGAAAAGGGGCAAAAAGTACAAATAAAAAAATCTGACAGTGTCTGGAATTAAAGGAGAGTCATAGGACAATGCATATCCTTCCAGGCACGTTGGGGTATTTTAATTTACTGGAGTACACATGCAATTTGCAGCCATATTTAAAAACCCCATTGTTTTGCTTTCTCAGGTGCCCCATGTGGGCAAGAATTTGAGGAGAGCAGTGTCTGGCTGCAGTCCAGATAGTGACTACCTCTTTAAAAGAAAAAGAGAATATTATGCTCAGTTTTCAACTGGCACACAACAACCACAAACATGAAGGCAACTGTTAAAAGTGTACGACAACAAAAACAATCAATAGTACAACCCAGCCCAGGACATTTATCAAACTGCCAGGTGAGAGGCAACTTCTCAATGTATTGATTCATTTACAATACATAAATCAAAACCAGTGTCATGCCTGTGTCTGAGAATTATTCTACTGTCCGTTAGGGCATCTACAATGTCACCCTTGGGCAAATACAGTCAAGCTGGTAATGTTCTGCTGTCCCTTCCTTCACTCTACGTAACTGAAAAGGGCATCCATGTACATTTGATTTTTCCCCAAGTGAATCTGAGCCACGCTGTCATTCAGTCCATTCTTAACAGCAGCTTACAAGTGTCGCCACGGACCTGCTGGCAGTGTGGCCTGTAGCCACTTCTAGTGAACAGTTTAAGAGTCCCTGTTATCAGTACTAAAATAACAGTTTCCCCTATGGTAGAGGCTGTTCCAGGGTTAGCCCTCATAGAAGTATGCATCTGTACAGGTGCCTGTAATTCTAGGATGTGCCTTATGCTTCCCTCCACACACACACACACACACACACACACACACACACACACACACACACACACACACACACACACACACACAGAGCCTCCCAGTGGGGTCTCTGCTTTAGGCAGCTCCAGAATGCTTCCGCTTCCCATTCAGTCTGCATTTTCCCCACATACCTCTGGTTACAGTCTCCTGCACATGAAGTGCAGCCTGGGTACCAAATGCAGTGTTTCCTCCCAAAACCAAGAGTATGTTGTATTTTACTTTTCTGATGTACCATCAGTCTTCTGCAGTTCTACAGAAAGAGAAATGCCTAAGCTATAGGCAGCAGTACAAGTTTCTTTGTGGCAGATGGAATTTCCCTTGAAGTTGTGCAAACAATTATTCTACCTGCACTTCAAGCTTGCCTTAGAAATCTGAATCCCACCCTCTTCCATGGGTCTAGTCTTCCTGGCTGGAATCCTCCACTGTCCTGACTGGAGAATAAATTCATATCCAGTGTCATGTCCTCCACCTGTTTAATACCCTACACCATGTCTGTAGGATGGTCCTACACCATGGATTTTGGTTCTGCCTTGACCTGGCCACCTGTTTAGTACCCTATATCGTGTCTGTAGGATGGTCCTACACCACAGATTTTAGTTAAGCCCGACTACCTGGCTATCCACTGTATTACACACCTTTCTCTAATCCAGGTCTCTCCCTCTATGGTCACCAACCTGGGGGCTTTCTTCCTGAGAAATGGGTGCAAATGTAGTAAATGGCATGCCTGGAAGTACTGCACTAATTTGGACTACCCAGTACCCACTTTCCAATTTAATACTAGTAGGTACCCTATAAGAAAGGCAAACAGGCTTTCCTGATCCCTTTCCATGTAGACTGGTATGAGATAGGGAGGGATCAGGAAGCAGGGAAGGATATTTATGTTTTACCTCTGTCCTCTATTATGGATAGTGGAAGGACATCCGGTAGTCCTCCATTTGTTGTAGTAAAAACAAACAACAAGGGGGATATTAACCAAGACTCTGCAATTGGACTGGATTTGTATGCCCAAAATAACTGACATGGGAGATGACATTTTAAAGGTGCAGGTCTAAAGCCATCCAAGGTCTTCCCACTCAGCTGAAGAGAATAGTCTTATCCTTGTTCGCTCCGATACAAGACTTGCTCCTTGCTCCAGGATACCTAGCAGGGCTTCCAGAGGTTTCTTTAGGTCATGAAGGAACAAGTAGTGCGTCACATTATCACATACATAGTGCACTACTTGTACTTCCTCCACATTTATTAAAATAGGCTGTTATTCACCTCCCTGCTCGATACTGAGTGCAAAGAATGGGGACAAGGACACCCCATGCAGGTTCTCCTCTCAATGTTATACCTCTGTGATAATGTCCCATTTAACCCTACTCTGGCAGAATGGGCACCCGTACGCACTCCTCTATAAATTTCTCCCAGGTTGATTTTTTCCCCAAAATCTCTTGAACTGTCAGTTTAGGCGATCAAACTATTTCTGCATCTATTGCAATGATCACTGTTTTCCTATTACTCTTCTGTGCAGAGAAGACTGTTCCACGATTTCCAGATGGTTCTGATGGATTAGAAGCCCATCACCTTCTGCAGTCTACTAGCCAGAATTCTGAGAAACTACTTCACATCCTGATTTTAGGAACTATATGGTCTACAGGACCCACAAACTTAGGGGTCTTTCCCAGATATTTTAAAGAGGTCCGTGATTAAGGCTCCTTGCCAAGAGAGTGGTGTACCTCCAGTTTTCTGCACTGCACATTTGGTGGAGTGTGGCAAATAGATACCACGTAGAAGCTTTGCGAATTCCCTCAATACCAGTCTGTAGCACTCAATACCAGCTTGTATCAGGGACGGCCTGCATCCATCCAGGAAGGGAGAGATACTTAAATGAGCATTTAAACTAGCTGGGGAGGGGATGAAAACTGCACCCCCAGGCTGTGATGGAGGCTAGAGAATTCTGGGGGAGAGAATGTATTCTACCAAAATGAAGGACAACCAAGAAACCAAGGTGCACAGGATCAGCATGGAGGAAAGTGAGGGGGGAATACAGTTTACTCACCTGTAACAGGAGTTCTAAGAGTGGTATATGTTGTTCATCCACACTTACTGGCAGGTTCCTTGCCGCTTTAAATCTTGCTGGGAAGGTCTTCAGCTGGCTCCTCCCACCCACTTGGGTGGTAAGACTCTCGGCTCCGCCCCAGGATGCCAGATCGAGCCGCTGGAAGCCCAGTTGTGAGTCAAAGCCGGGAGGTCGGGTGGGTTGTGTGGATGAACAACTATACCACTCCTAGAACTCCCAACAGGTGAGTAAAGTACAGTTACACAAGAACTACCGCAACAGTAGATCTTTGAGAAAAGCTCTTGCAGCAGGTTACACCATTAGGACTGAAGCCGCAGGTGCCAGGACCCCACAGAAATTTTCTAGCTAGCAGTATTTCAGCGGGATCACCCCTGGACGTCAGACGTAGTACATAAGGAGGCGGTCTCCCAGAATCCCCAGTTCTCCACCAGAGACTCCCAGCCGCTGGATGACATCAGAAGAGGAGACAGAGGATCCGCCATCAAATGGCAATCAGAGTGATGCTGAAAATCCCTGATCCTAGGAGAAGGATATTGAACTGGAATCCATCTCCAGTGGGGATGGTGGGAGGAAAGTACTTGCTGCAAGAGCGGTTCTTGAAGATCTACTGTTATGGCAGGTTCCTACATTAACTATACTATCTTCACGAAACAGCTCTGCAGCAGGTTATACCATCAGGACCGATTCCCAAGCAATAAAGAAAATCCCACACCATTGGGAGGAGGGAGATATCCTTAATGGATCCAAAACCCTTGAAGGACCTGCTAGACCAAAACCTGCTCTTCCTCTTGATGCAATATCCAGGCTAGAATGCCCAATTAAAAAAAGTGTCACGGAGCTCCAAGTAGCTGCAGCACAGATGGCCGAGGTGACACGTCTTTAGGGCCGCAAGGAGGTAGCCACCCCTTGTGTAATGACCTTGACCGCACTCCAGTAAGGGTTTGTTGCGCTTCTGGTAACAGAACGTAATACATTGAATGAGCCACCTGGATAGCGACTGCTTGAAAACAGGAGCTCCCATTATCCTGTGGGCAAAGCAGACAAAAAGCTGGTCCGATTTTGGTGGTGTTTGGTTCTGGTCAGGTAGTATCGGATACACCTATGCACATCTAGGGTGTGCAATAGGGCCTCTTCTCGATTAGAAGAGTTGGGAAAGTACACTGGTAGATCGATGTCTTGATTAAGGGTGAGGGCTGAGACTACCTTAGGCAGAAACTTGGGATTAGTCCGTAGGGATACCTTGTCTTGGTAAAACAAATAAGGCTCTTGCACATGAGTGCATGGAGTTCAGAAACTCTTCTGGCCAAGGTAACGGCAACTAAAAACAATGTCTTCCAGGTAAGAAGACGTAGCTCGCAATCCGTGGCTGGTTCCAAGGGTGACAGCGTAAGCTGCTCCAGGACAAAGCGAGATCCCATGGCAGAACTGGATCCTTAATCGGAGGTCTGAGGTGGAGAATACCTCTCAGGAAGGCTTGTGCTGTGTCCACCTGAGATATGGTGTGTTGGCTTATAGGACAATGATAGGCTGAGATGGCACAGAGGTGTACTCTGATCGGGCAGTAGGCCAAGCCTGTCAAAAAAAAAAAAAAAGACAGGAGGTAGTCCAAGACAGACTTTTCTGGACAGTCTAGAGGCAAAACCCCTGTGCTTGAGCCCATAGGCAAAACGGCACCATTTCATGGCTGTAGTAGCATGAGTGGCCAGTTTTCTCACAGCCATCAGAACGTCAGCTACCTCTTGCGAGACCCCGTGTCGCAAAATGGCTAAGTCTCTAGGAGCCAAGCATGCAGGCTCAGTGAACAAAGGTCCGATGGACCAAGGAGCCCTCCTCCTGAGACCACAAGTGAGAGCTGATTGGGAGACACCGGAGGTTCCCGGATAGCTGATGTAGTAGAGGAACCAAATCTGCCTAGGCCAGAACAGTGCGAGAAGTATCAGCTTCGCTTTCTTTCGCGAGTTTCAGAAGAACCTCTGGATCAACTGAAAGGGAGGAAGACAGAATCTGCCCGCACAGGAGCGGACAACGCTTTGCCAGAAAACACCAGGCCCTGGATCTAGCGAGCAAAAATTGGGCAGTTTTGCACTGGATGGGGACGCAAAAGGTCCAACTCTGGTGTACCTCATCTGCAAACAGATACTCTACTACCTTCTGGAGAAGTTCCCACTATGGACTCTGGCCTGAGGGCGGCTCAGGCAGTCTACAAGGACTTTGTCTACTCCGGGACATGAACAGCAATGAGGTTTGAGCTGTAGCAAAACCCAATCCCACACCCTCATGGCCTCCTGCAAAGCGGGTAGGAATGGGTGCCTCCTTGTTTGTTGAGGTAATACAGACAATTCGGTGATGTAACAGAAGAGTACCCGTGGAATCTCCGACTGAAGGCCTGCAGGGCGAAAGAACTGCTCTCATTTCCAGGATATTTATGTGGAGGGGAGTCTTGGCCGTCCACAGGCCCAGAGACCGGACACTGTCGAGGTGCGCACCCCATCCGAGCCTTCAGTCGCCTGTGGAGAGTGTCGCAATCTGAAACGGGCGCAATGAAGGGGACCTCACGACAGATTCTTCGGATCTAGCCACCACTGCTAATCCCGGATTGGCGCCTTCGTGGATCCAGATTGGGAGCTGCAGATGGTCTTGCTTTTGATCCCACTGGACCCGAGAATATCCACTGGGGACCCGTGATGTGGAGATGCAGCGAGGACTGTTGCAATGCCTGCAGCAGTGTCCGAGCAGGCAAAAGACCAATCTGGCAGGAACGGTCTTCGCCAAATGTCCCCGATGAGGGATCTGATGTGTTCCGCCTGTCCTGGGGAAGAAAGCTTTCCGGACGGTGTCCAGAACTGCGCCTATAAACTGCAGAGTGTGTGACGGAACCAAGTGTGACTTCTCTTGATTGATCATGATGCCCAGCCGCTCAACAGAGACTAAGTATAATGAATGGCGGACATCAAGGCCTCCCAAGAGGGCGCCATGAGAAGCCAGTTGTCCAGGTAGGGAACACGTCGTGGCCTTGTCTCCTCAGAGTCACCGCCACGACCGCCATACACTTCGTGAATACCCGAGGTGCCAATGACGGTCTGAAGGGAAGGGCTCGAACGGATAATGGTGGTCCTGAAACGTGAAGCGCAGAAACTTCCTGTGCGCTTGAGCAATGGGCATATGCAGGTAAGCATCCTGCATGTCCAAGGACGCCAGAAATGCGCCTGCTTGAGCATGGGAATCAGACCTGGGAGGGTCACCATGTGGAAGTTGCTGTACAGGACCGACTCGTTGAGGTCGCTGAGGTCCAGTATCGGATGGAAGTCCCCGCTTTCTTGGGAACCAGAAAGAAGTGAGAATAATACCCTGCACTCCTCTGGTTTCATGGTACGTGTTTCATCGCTCTTTTCCCAGAAGCTCGAGCATCTCCTGCTGTATGAGCAGGGCGCTGACCCAAGTAATGGGAAAGCAGGGAGGTCTTGCCAGTTGGTGGTAGAGAAATTCTATGAAATGACCCTTCTTGACCATTGGAGAACCCACCGGTCGGTGGTAATCAACTGCCACCCTAAAAGTGCAGCTATGCACCCCGCACCTCTTGTGCCCGCTGATCCAGAAGAGGGGTAGGCTAGAAGGATCATGCTGTGGCAGCACTGGGCCGGTTTAGTGTGCGCGAGGGCTCTGCCTGGGGACGACTTAGCCTGGGCTTTCCGCTGAAAGGTGCCCCTTTGTTGCTGGCTGGAACGTGGCTGCCTTTGCTGCCTGCTGCAAAACTGCCCTGGTTCCCACGAAAGGAACCAGGCTTGATCTGTACATGGCCTGTACAGACCAGACTGTCTTCCCAGCATCCTGGAGTTTGGTGATAACCTTATCAGAGGGTTCACCAAAGAGTACTTCGCCACTGTAGGGGATGTCAATGTTCTTCTGTACGTCCATGGTGAAGACGGAGACACGGAGCCAAGAGTGTCGCCGAGACAGACGCCTGCAGCTCTGGTGGATTTGAGTCCACAGAATCTTATGCGGCTCGTAGTACTCTGGTACCCACATCAGACCCCAGCGGAGAAGGTTTAGGAGCTCCATCTTCTGATCGCCATCTGAAGTTTATTGACCAGGTCCTGGCCCTGTTCCCATAGGGCATTCTGAAACTGTACGTGGGTTAGGTAGTTCAGGGTACCTGATGGAGCATGTAGCAGCCAGCATACATATCGTCTCCCCAGGGCATCCAATTGTTTTGGATTCCTGGTCCGGTGGCTTGTGCTCATGTGTTGCGGTCTTGGGACTGGTCATGTGAGGCCGTAATGACCAGGAAGTCTGCCAGAGGTTGTCGAGCCAAGTACTGGTCCTCTGGGGCCTTGTACAGGCGGTCAGCTTTCTTTGGTACCGCAGAGTGGAGTTCAGCTTCCACGCAGCCTGGTGACGCCCCAGCGTGTCCACCAAGGATGGCACTACCACAGGCTTTGGGTCTTTCTGCCGAACATAAACGGGCAAGGTGCTGTCTTCGGGTCAAGGTCTTCAGCATCCCATCCCATGTTGTCCTGGATGTGCCTCATGATCTCAAAGAAAGAGGGATCATCCGAGGAGACCTGGGCAGATCATGTGGGTCAGGTGATGGAATGCTGAGTGAGAAGGAGATCTGAGTAATCAGAGGTATCCGATCTGGGAGTCCTCCCCAGACGGAGTGTACCGATGACGCCTGGGTCGCTTGGGCTGGGAGACCCTGATGGAGGCCTTCTCTGATCCTTAGATCTATCCCTGGAGGTGGAGTCTGCTCCTTAGGAGCTGGTGGTCATCATCCTGCTGGCCCGTGGTGGAGGAGGAGGTTTTACAGGAACCACATCCTTCGGATGGTGTCCCACCAGAAAGTAAAGAGGTCCTTTACTTCTTGCAGGTTCATGCCAGATGGGCCTGGCGCCGGTGGTCTGTCACCGGGGTCGGGCGTTGGTCTCTGGTGTCTCCAGGGTGGCGAAGGTTCCCTCTGGAGCCCGGGCATCCTCAGCTTCGCCCGCCTGGTCTTCGGGCAGCATCGTGTCCTCCTCCGTTGAATCCCTGTGACCAGTGTCCACGGTGACTGGGGGCTTCAGCTCGTGAATGCGAGGTAGAAGTCAGTCGCCACAACGCCTCGGTCCGCAAACGCCTGGCTGGCGCCTTAGGCCTGTGTGGTGTCCGCGGCCCGCGAACACCTGGCAGACTTTGTGTGCTTGGCAGACATTGGGTCCAGCATCCGCTTAGGGACGCCAGGTCTTTAGTCTTCCTGGGCGGTGGATCTGACCTCTGGGAGGCTGGGAGACCGACCTGGAGTCAGGGTCCCGACGTCTGGTCGATGAGGAAGACTTATGGTGTTCAGAAGACTTGGAAGATGCCCAGAGGGAGTGGAGGCAGCAGAGAGCCTTGAAGTCTTGAGAGGCTAGAGAGTCGAAGAGCCTGAGGCCTCGGACTTTGACCAGAGGAGGCCGAGAACGAGCCCTAGAGGGAGAGCGATCCAACCTGATGGAGCCCAAGATAGGAGTCAGAGGCCCAGTTCGCCAATCTGGACCTTGCAAGAAGAATTGCTCCTGGAGGAAGGTTCTTGGTCCATCCTACCAAGTCTTTCTTCCAGTAGGTAAGCCTGAAGTGCCTTCTGATGGCAGATCCGAGCGGCTGCTGAACCCCTGGCAGAAAGTGCAGGCCTTTGTGTCATGGTCCGGGCGAAGCACCACACACAGGAGGAATGAGGATCCTTAAAAGGAATCCTTTTTCTACAGGCACACTTGGAAAGGTGTCCCTCAAGTGAAGGAGTTGGAGAGGACATTAGTTGGGAGAAACTCTGAAGTTCCAAGTTGTTGTGCACTAGGTAGAGACAGAGAGGCCGATCCTGGAGTCTCGACGCAGGAAAAGAACTGGGATTCTGGGGACCGCCTCCTTATGTACTGCGCCCAACGCCCTAGGCGGTCTCCGCTGAATACTGCTAGCTAGAAAATTTCGGGGGTCCTGGCGCCCCTGGCTTCAGTCCTAATGGTATATCCTGCTGCAAGAGCAGTTTGTCAGTAAGTTGCTGTATGTCTAGGGACGTGATAGGTTGTTCAATCCACACTTACTGGCAGACTCCTAGCAGTTCTCCAGGAGGAGAGAGGCAAGCACACACCCTACTTGGGAAATAAGGACTGAGAACAGAGGTCCCAAACCAGCATGACTCAAGGTCGATGTGGTAGTGGGTAATAAGCGTAGCGCTGACTTCCAGGTAGCAGCCCTGCAGATTTTCTGGATAGGGACGCCCCTGGAAGCAGCCACCAAGCAGCAGTATGGCAGGTAGAATGAGCTTGTATCCCTTGGGAGGCTCCATGCCCACCAACCTATAGCAGAGATCTATGCAGGAGGTGACCCACCTGCCTATCGTCCACTTGGCTGCAGGTCTGCCATGTGCAGCTTCAGCGTAGGGTGACAGACAGCTGGTGAACCTCTCCCTGAACTTCAGCCGTCCGCTCCTTATAAAGAGAGCACTCTAAGGTCCAGAGTATGGAGCCTATATTTCGACTTCCAAGGTATGATTGGGGTAGACACCGCAGAGTCAACACCTGGTTAAGGTGAAACTCAGACACCACCTTCGAAGGAATTTCGGTGGGGCGAGGACAACCCTGTCCCTGTGGAAGACCAGATAAGGAGACTCTATGAAAAGCACCTGGAGATCTCCCATCCTTCTGGCTGACGGATAGCCACCAAGAAGGCGGTCTTCCACGACAGGCTAGATAGGTCACCTGTGCATCAGTTCAATGGCTTGCCCATGAACTTAGCCAATACCAGCAGTAGATCCCATGGAGGTGGAGGTTCTTGCAACTGAGGGATATGTGATCAAGGCCTTAAAAAAAAAAAAAAAAGGCACCCGACCACCTTCCCTGTGCCGACTTCTGCCAGCCTGTGCCCAGTAAGCAGAGATGGCTGCCATGCACCTTAAGGGTAGTCGACTCAAGCTCTAGCCGAGAAAGGGACCACAGGTAGTCCAGAATGCTAGCCAAAGAACAGGAGGAAGGGTCCAACCCTTATCCTGACACCAAATGGAGACTCTCATTTTAAGGCATAGCATTTTCTGGTCGACTCTCACGGGATGCCTCAACGATATTGAGGATCTCGGCCGGAAAGACCCAAGGCCTGGAACTCTAGCTGCTCAGGAACCAGGCCATCATGCAGGGATTAAAGGTCCAGGTGGAGTATATATTCCCTTGTTGACTGAGATTAGGTCCGGCGGCTGGAAGCCGCCTCGGGAGCCTGGAGCTGAGGCTGAGGAGATCTGGATATCAGAACTGGTGGGCCAGCCTGGGGCTACTAGAATCACCTGCACCTTGTCCTCTTCGCCTTGAGAAGTACCTTGTGGATCGAGGAAGGTGCATAAGAGGCCTGGAGTCCACGGCCTCAAGAAGGCATCCCGCTGCAGCGAGCCCTGATGAGGGGCGGCGGGAACAGCCTCAGCTTCACATTCTCCCTGAGGCAAACTGGTCCACCTGAGGGGCGCCCAGTAGGAGAACAGATTTTGTACCATCTCTGGCAGGAGAGACCACTGTGAGATGCAGCACCCATCCGGCTTAGGGCAATGGCTAGACTGTTGGAGGCCCTGCCACATGGATGGCTAGGAGATCTGCCTCCAGGCTGATCATGAGAGACCGGCGCGGACAGCTTCCTTGTGCAGAGGCAAGGAATGCGCCCCGCCTGCCTGTTTAGGCAGTACATGGTCGTGGTGTTGTCCGTCTGGACCTGGACCACTTGACCCCTGCATAAACGGAGCAAAAGCTGTGAGGGCTAGTCAGACCGCTTGAAGCTCCAGCAGGTTGATGTGGCATTGAGATTCCTGAGGGACCAGAGGCCACGAGCCTGAGCTCCCCAGATGGGCACCCCAACCTGTCAGAGTGACCGCCGGCTCGGGTGGACAAACGGGATAACCTCCTGCAGATGAACTGGAATGAGCCACCACTGGAGGTGGTTCCACATCTCCTGGGTCACTGTCACTGGCTGGTCCAGAGGACTGGAGTGCTGTGACCATTGGCGGCCAGCCCCACTGCAGGGGTCGATATGCCAGCAGGCCCAACGGACCACGCTGGTGCAGGCCGCCATGAGGCCCAGAAGGCGCAGGAAGTCCCAGGCAGGGTGCAACTGCCCAACCAGAAATTAATGGGTAAAGGAGGAAAGGACCTCGGCCAGTCCGCCAAGAGCTGTGCTCTGGCTTGGAGAGTCGAGCCTGCCCGATCAACTGAATCACCTCGATGGCACGAGTCCTGATTTGGCCTCGATGATCAGGAAGCCAATCTGAGAGCGACCTGGAGGGCCAGATCCTGGACAGCTCCACCTCCAACCTGGAGGGGCTGCAATCAGCCAGTCATCCAGGTAAGGGTACACCCGACCCTCGGCACCACAGGAATGCCGCCACCACTGCCATGCATTTGGTGAAGACCCTGGGAGCTGGAGAGAGGCCAAAGGGCATGGCCCAGAACTCAGAACTCATAAGGGATCCCTCTGCCCTGAAGCAGAGGAATTGCTGGTGAGACGGATGGACTGGGATGTGAAAGAACGATCCTGAAGGTCCAGAGACAGAACCACATGCCTGCTCCAAGGATGGAATGATCTGAGCCAGAGTGACTATCTGGAAGGTGCGAGACCTTAGGAACTTGTTCAGGTCATGTAGGTTGAGAATGGGGCGCCAGCCTCCGTCCGCTTTGGGATCAGGAAGTACCTGGACACAAACCCTGGTCTGGAGGAGGGTCTGCCACCTCCTGATCACCTCCTTCTGAGGAGCAGGGCAATGTCAGCTCAAGAGCTGACACAGGCTGGTGACTCGTAGCCCCCGTGGGGCGACGGCCTGACAGGGTGGGACTGCTCAATTCCAGAGGCAGACCCCCGCCTACCACTTCCAACACCCAGCTGTCTGAGATGAAAGGAAGTGGCGGAGCCGCCTCCCACAGGGGAACCCAGGAGGAGTGATGAGGTTGGGGTGACACCCTCAACCAGTCACTGGGTAGGCTTGAGGAAGGGCTGGCAGAGGAGCTGCCTGGGCCTTTCCTCCCGGCTTCCTGCTGGAGGAAGCAGCAGGCTTGGCTTTGGGTGCTGCGCGCAGCCTGCTGGCCCTGATGCTGGTGTTGCTGGGCCGGACGTACGCAAGGGCTGAAGGACCAAGGGCTTACGCTGCTGCTGGTGGCCTTGTCCTTCTGGGCAGATGTGACAGAGTCCAAGGTGGCGCTGACTTCTATCCGCTGGAGATGATCCTCCACCCCGGACCAAACAAGTCGGTACTCAGGAAGGGGACGCCTGCCAGCTTGTGCTGGGTATCCGCCGTAAAGGTGGAGATCCGCAGCCAAGCTCTGCAGCAATACGCCACTACTGACTGGGCACAAGTCAGCTATAACCAAAGAAGTTTGAGCTGCTGTTTGCCACCGCTTCTTCCCTCGGTCCCGCAACCTGCTTGACCATTGTTTGAAGGTTAGCTGGGAAATGAAGAATCACCTCATCCAGAAGCCCAAAAGGACGGTGAAAAGTGTGCCATCAGGACCGGCCAAGCTAGCCTGGACGAAGGCCTAGGAGGAAGCAGCATATGCTTTCCGCCTCGAGTAAGTCCAGTTTCTGACTCCTTATCGGGTGGTCTGTCCACATCCCAGCATTCCCGAACGCCAGAAAACACTGTCTGTCACTAATCCTCCACAGAGGGGTGCTCCGAGAAACCGGAGAATGAACCTGTAGGGACCACATACTGAGCCACCCTGGTCAAAGCGGACAAGAAGCTGGCCATGTCACAGCTCCAGGGCCGGGCCAACAATGGCTTTGGCCACCAGGAAGGCCTCCTGGAATCCCCACAGTCCAGTATCTCTGAGGTGATACCTGGCCCTGCTTTGAAACAGGTTCGAGCTTCATCCCAATGGATTCTGAGATGAGTCAAAGCATTCCTAAGAACGAGGATGGGTTCTCGCCCACCGACTGACCCTCAGTGGACTCCAGGTCAAGCGGCCTGAGAACAAGGAGTCGCCAGACTCTAAGGAGTCTGCGAACAGCTGCCGAGCACCTGAGCCACCCTCCACATGCAGAGGTCGATCGGGAATGAGGGTGACCGACAACCTATGGGGCAAACCCTGACTCTGACAGAGAATCCTTGGTCGGGACCCAGTCTTCGGTTGTGGAGGCAGAGGTTCCACCACTAATGAGTGGAGCAGCCGTTTCCCCTCGCCACTATGAGGGGTTGTTTCGCCGCCTTGTGACAGTCACTAATGGCTGGAGAAGGAGACTGAATCAGCTTATTCCCCAATAAGAGCTGCTGCCACATTAAATCCTTGTAGCGCCTAACGCAACCTGCGCCGAGCCTATTCTCCTCAAGAGAACAAGGATAAGCTGCCGCTTCCATGGTGCTTAGACAGACCGCTGACGCGGGACCGGCTGGACTTTGAAGAGGTCCAAGACCTTCAGGGATTCCGAGGGTGGGTCAGAGAGAGGGCGGGAAACCCGCCTCCCTCTGTTCAGGGACCTTAACAGGGACTCCGCACAGGCAAGTCCTCAGTTTCCACTGGGGAACCGTGAACAAGGGTTGTAGGCTTCCGTCGACAAACCATCCGACGGGTCGAGAAAAATCTCGACTGCGCCGATGGGTGTCTTGGCCGGGACCTGACGGGGGACACTGAGCCAGCGGCCTTAGCCGCAACCTCGACTGAGTAGACTGCTCGCACTCATCCGGGAAGGGGATCTTCCTGCTCCCACTTAATGTCGACGGTGGGACTTCTACTTTTGGAGTCCTTTTGGACAAAAGGAATGTCCTGATGGCCCTTCTCCACTGGTGGAGAGGGATTGGCAAAGCTCCTTAAAAGAAGCTGTATAAGAAGAGCAGGATAAAGTAAGGAAATAAAGCTGCAAAAATACACCACTTCGGGTCAAAGTGACAAAAGTTGGGAAGTGAGGCATTAGGGTTCTCACCCCACCCTTCTCAAGCCAGGCAGGAGAACAGGTGCGTGTTGGCTTTGAGCCAAACGCCACTCCATTCTTAAAGTCTCACATCTGACCTTATTTACAGATGGAATGGGGTGAGTGTTAGGTTTTAGAAGCCCAAGACACATCACATACCTGCTCTGCCTGGTTTGGGAGGGTGGGGCTGTTGAGGCAGCGCCTCATTTCCCAACCTGATGCTTTGACCCCAACTGAGCATTAACAAATTTTTTCCATGCCTGGTAAGTCTTTGAGCAAAGCCTTTCAAGCAACTGTTTCTTCACTGGGTAGTTCAAGAACTACATCATGGAGTGTGGTGGTGTGCCTGGCTTAAGCTTGGGGCCCAGAGGGCAATCTGCTCTATTTTAACCCATGAAGTCCACTGTTATTTGTAACCAGGTTATCAGGTCATTTAAATGAGGATGCTCACTCTTCCAGGAATCCAAACCGATGGGATTTTTTCCTCCATGCTCTATCTTCGTGTCCTGTTAATTCCTCTCCTGCAGCACAAGTATAAACGCTGAGCAGCCCATGCTGCTCATTTCGCCATGCAGATCTGATACTGCTTCTTCTACAGCCACCGCCCACTGTTCCAGATTCTCAAGTTCTGTCAGATCTCTGGCACACTGCGATCTATCCTTTTAAGAGTTTTAAATACAGCAGTAGAGCATGCCCTGTTGAAAGCAGACCCTTGGTGCTAGTCTTCAGCCCGGAGCCCAGGATGTAGTCAGGGCACCAGACAGCAAGTTGTTGGGGCTTCAACGCTTAGCCATTCCTCAGTGGTTGCTACCTCTGGGAGCCTGATGACTGATCTTTCTTAATGAGACTCAAGTTTAAGTCATTTTTGTTGAGCAAGTCTAACTGTGACTGTTGATTTGTTACTACTTTGTTATTGGTTGCTTGTAGTTTGTCCCGCTCGGACCTGAAAAGGACAATGTCCAGAGTCCCTACCCGTTATCAAATTATTAAATAAAGAATAAAAAATCTTTATCATTGCCCATAAGTAGAGGCCTTCCAGAAGCGTATTAGGTTGATGTAGGCAGATTTAGTGTGGTGGATTATAGTTTAGCTTCAAATCACTATCACTCGATATTACCAAAAACCAGTGACCGCCTCTTGGGTCACCTCACCTATTAAGAGTAATGAGAAAAAGTAAAAGAATTACAGCTTTTGGCACCTACCTGCAGCGGTCGCCATAGTAGCAGTAGCCTCGCTGGAAATTCCTACAGATCTGGGCTGACAACGCACACTCATGTGAGAACTGGCAGTTTGCTCCCATCTGCAATTTCCACGGATATGATTCCTACATGTGCACAAAGTAAAAAAAAAATTCAGATCGATACATCATAGGTATTCCATGCACGCTGTTTACTAATACTTGGTACCCTAGTGAAAGGGCGACTATGGAACCTACTGTAGAGTCTATGTAGCCATTTGTACAACATCAAAGACAAAATTTCAGTGTACAATCCGAACCTTCAGCTGCTTTGCTTAAATTGCAGAATTCTGATACACTTAAAGCTTGGGATAGACTATTCTGCTGGTCAGACTACTTACAAAAACTATGGCTGACTAATCATACGGACATATGGAAAAGCCAGAAGAATAAGGCCATGTGGTTTATCCAGTCTGCTTGTATTGCAGTGTTTCAGCACAAGCCATTGACCCTGCCCACCCCCACTTCTCCCATGACCCTGACTTTCCTCAAGTCTATCCCAGCCTCTTTTGAGCTGCCCAGTCTTCAACCAGACCACCTCTACAGCAAAGCATTCCAACTGGCCACCACCTCTGAAGAAGTGCTTCCAACCTCTTCCTAAACCTCCCTTAATAGCAAGCAGCTTGGGCACCACCCAGAGCAGGTGAACTCCTTCAGATACCTAGGGATCACGATTGAGAAGTCTTCATTCGAGGAACACACTGGCAGTATTACCTCTGCTGCCTACAGGAAACTAGGAACCCTATGTAGACTACGGTTCTGCCTAACACAGGAGGCTAGACTAATGGCCGCCAGTGGTACAATCCTACCAGTCCTCAACTATGGTAATGTGGTTTACGGGCGGCCTTGGAAGACTCCCTTCCCAGACTCAAGGCGTGCAGATTTGTGCTTTATGCCAATCATCTCATGCATACATGCAATCTCTACTCTAGGACCAAATGGCTCTCTCCAGGACCAACTCAAACCCAGACCTGCCTGCTGGGTAAGAAGGCTCTACTAGGGTTTGCACCTCCTTCCATATGGGCACTATTCCAGCCTGTCCTCCCTGCATGCCACAAGGAACAAAACATGCTTTGGCGGTGCTTTCAGGAAAATTCTGGATAGACAAGCCTTTGCAGTTAGGGCCCCTACCTGGATAAATGAACTTCCCTTGCACCACAAGCCCCATGCCTTGGCCTCTTAAACCTGCACTAGGAAACTGTCACACCACCAGAAGACTGCAACTGCCAGAATTAACGATCACCCTAGTGTCCTCACAAATTCGACACGACTCCCCCCAGTCACTAAGGCCCAATGCCAGTGTCCCCACAAATCATAACATGACCACCCCAGCCTCTGAGGCCCAATGCAGCCTTTTCTTGGTGGTGGTGACTGCCTAGTGCCTCCTGCCAATTGCCCCCCAGATAACCCCCTTCTTCTACCCTCCCCAGTCGTGACTACACCAGATACATCTACTGCTCTACTTTGTAGTAACCCGCTTGGTAGTAGAACTGCTATGTATTTGCCAGTTTATCCATCAGCTGTGATTGTACTGCATATCATGCTATGTCAAGTGAATGTGTCTACATTGTAACAAGTAACCTGACAATGCTTGATAGCTGCTACCGACAACTCATATCTATGGATGTTCTAATAAATTACTACATACTCATGTTTGCTGAATGTATTTGCCTGCTGATTGTAGCGGCATGTTGCACTACACAAAGTGAATATATTTGCATATTTTAATGCATAAATTTTATAGACCATGCTTGTTAGCTGCTACTGTCTTCCCTCCAGTGTATTACCTGCCTCCCTATTAACTTCTCCAATAAGGAACCTTTGTAAATGAGCTGTTGACAAAGGATGCAATTCGATATGTTAAATAAAAAAATCCCTAAAACTCGAGACTGTGCCTCCCTTGCTTCAGTTGCAACTTGGCTTAGGCTGCGCCTCCTCCCTTCTGTCATCCCTCCCTCTCGCCCTGCCTCCTCCCAAACCCTTGTCAACTTGATTCTCTTCCATCTACCTCTCCTCCTGTTATCCTACTCAGCCACTCAATGCCTCCTTGCCCTAAACCCTTTCACGGGTAAGTGCCCCAATGGATCAGACTCCAAGCCTTTACCCATCAAACACCTGCTATCCACCAAGACTCTCCTCTCTTGCATCTGTCCCATCTGACTGGAAGCATGCCACTCTCATCCTCCCAAAAGGTGGTGACTCCTATTCCTGGAAATTACCAGCCTCTTCTCTCCACCTTACCAAGCTCCAGGAACACATGGAGTTGTCCCAATTCTACCTTCCTTTTAACCCCTTTCCAGTCTGGTTTCAACAGCATTACCCACTACCTCCTCCCTCCATAGGCTCACTTACTCCATTCCTCACTGGCATGGACAAAGGCCTCATCACCACTGCCATCTCTGTCTCACCTGGCAAAGGCTCAACAGTCTCCCACCCCTCCTTCTTACTAAACTCTGCCGCTGGACTCTCAGCTGCTGTCACCAATTGGTTCCATTCATACCTTTGCAGGTAGGACACAACTGGATTGGCGCCCCCCCAAAAACAACACTGGAGTTCTTGCAGAGCTCTGTACTTGGCCTGTTGCTATTCTCAGTCTTCCTCAAGGACCTTCCTGCCGCCTGCCACTCAACCTCTATCCACATTTATACAGATGACACCATCAGTGTCTCTCAGGTCCCTCCCTGCTGATGTGGCATCTATACTTCAGCATGGCTGGCAAGGTTCAGCTCTGGCTATGCTCAATTGTTCCTGAATGCCAAGGACAGTCTCCATGACCTTGGCACAAGGCAGAGACTCTGCTCCCTCCTCCCACACCCTAGATGGAACCTTGCTACAGGATGCCACCTCCTTTAGTTATATCTGGTTTGGCCTGACCAAAGACTGACTTTTCTGGTCACGCAGAGGCCATCCACAGAAAACTCTGGGTATTAAATAGCAGGATTAACATAGCAAAACACTACACAAGAGACAGAGGTAATGCTAACTATTTCCAGAAATGCTCAGCAGTAGACTGCTAACCATTTGAGTGGGTCCATGTCACAGCACATATTTTTTTTTGCTAACCATTCTGTGCTAAGTGCTATGTCACAACTGATTAGCAGTTTGACACGCCAGACTACTAATCAATTTTTCAGCTTATTTAAAACCCTGAAACTGCACCCAAAACTTGGTACCCTGTATAGGAACCATAGATTTATTCAGTAGCCGCCCATTGAGCACCTGTCCAGAAAATGATCCTCCCAGTCTGACTAGTGATGTAGTCTACAGTGCCACTCCTAAAACTTCCCTAGCCAGACTGGACACTTCCATTCTTTCTGCCATTTTGCCCTAGATTGCCTGCCCCCCAATCGCACTCACCACTGTGTCCTCTACCAATCTCTTTCCTCTTGAGGACCAGCACAGGCCCATTTTACCAGCTTCCTAGCTAAATTCTGGTTAGTCCCCCAAGCCATCTCGATTCCCATACCCTGGCAGTCCCCATCAGGTCCACTTCTGCAGGTCATGCAAGCTTCTCCCACTGCTTCCCCAAACTATGAACACCCTTCCCCAACCATTCATCATGCCACCTCCCTTCCTACGTGACTGATCTTTCCTGCAGTTGTTCCCACTCTCCTCACCCCTGTACCCAAGTTCATGTTTTAAAGTTAGTGACTGCTCAGCCCCATGCCACCGCATCAATCTGTCCAGCACTACAACATATGCTAATCCCAGTAGTCTAAAATTGCTACTTTTTTTTTTTTTTTTTATCTAGTTGGCACTTTCTGCATAATCTTGTATTCTATTTCAATCTCATTATTTAATTTTAATTTCTGTATTTTTCTTCCATTTATGGTCCCCTCCCGAAAGGAGCTCAGCCTATGCCTGCACGCCATTCCCCATACCCAGGCTTACCCCCCAGCCCATGCCTGCACGCCATTCCCCATACCCAGGCTTACCCCCACCAGGCGGGCCTCCCCACAGTCAGACATCTTGCCCTGGCTTACCCCCAGGTGGGGCCACGGGAGCCAGCCTCCTGGCAGACACTGGCGTGCAGCAGAGCAGGACCATGCCTGGGGTTTGACAACCTTGACGGCAGCATCCTGGGACGCAGTAAGGACATCCTCTGGCCCACCCTGTCTCTCAGGCGTACTGGCGTTAGCACGATGAAACCCCAGCTCTCCACCAGGTCCGGGTGTGCAGACACTGCCTTTCTCCTGGAGAAGGACAGCAGTCCCTAGGACGCAAATCCTTCTCCCTGGCCAACCCTCAGACATCCAGAGTCTGTTCTCAACTCAATTTCCTGTGATTTCTTTTGCTTGTTCCCACCCTGACCTCCTGTATCAATAATCTGCTCAGCACTGTAACATGCGCTATCCCAGTCCTTAATCTCTACCCTTCTTACCAAGTTAGCACTTAATTCTATACAATTTTGTATTTTATTTCAAACTCATTTATCGTAAGTGCAATTTCCTGTATTTTCCTTTGCTTGACCCCCACCCCTTTCTCCCAGGATGCATCTGAAACGAGCAACTTTGCTCAGTATGCCTCCTTAGCCACCCTATTTATCCATTTCATGTACTTGAAGCTCTCATGTCCCTCCACCCCCTCCAGAAAGTACATGTTTAGGGCCCCTCAATCTCTCCTCATATGCTTTACTCTGCTGACCCACGCTCATCATTGTCCTCCTGCTCATCATTATTGCCCTCCTCTGGACCATCTCCAGGAGGTTAATGGCCTTTAAGGTGTGGGCACCGGTACTGTACTCCATACTATAGATGTGGCTCACCAGTGACCTTACAGGGCAAGTATAACCAGCTCTCGCCTACTGCTGACCCCCCAAAGCTATGCATCCCAAAATCTTAGTTCCCTTGCTACTTTCCTGCACTACATGGGAGTGCTTCAGGTCACAGGTTATTACTCGATCCTTCTCCTCCTGCTGCAGATACCCACCCTCCCCCACTCCCAGTAGTACTCCAGTCCTGGGATTTTTGGCTGCAACATGCATAACTTTGGCCAAGCTGCCAAATCCTGGACCACCTAAGTTTTTTTTCCGGATCCTCCTTTAGATCTTGTATCCTTCAGCTGCGCTACCCATGCAGCTTGGTGTTGTCCACAAATAGGCAGATTTCCCTGCTGGTAGCATCGCAACCTGTTGCCAGAGAAATAAATCATTTTTGTTCAAATTAATATTCTACTACTCAATCCATAGGTAACTACCAAATTACAGTATTTCACAATTCTTCAGCTGGCTATACAAATTTCATATTAGCAGTCAGAGATGGACAGCAACATGAATGTACCATACCTCCTATAATACAAAGGAAAGGGTGTTCTCAGCCTTATTAAATAAAAATCCTCACTATTCCTCCACATAAATTATCTCAATGTCCCAGTAGAGGACTGTGACTTTAAGGCAGAAAAGCACCTGGAACAAATACTCTAAAGGTAAAAGACTGTTCATACTAAACTTCGCAAAAGGTATTCAAATTCTATTTCAGGGAATTGTAAAATCAAGGTCTGCTGATCCCAAACTATAAGTCGCTTTGGCTAAAGAGTTCTTTCAATTTAGCCAAAAGGTTCAGGCAGCAAGGACGTTATTTTAAGCCCCTGCTTAACCACTGGCAGTGTCACATGTAAATGGGTGTGCCCCAAACAAAAAAAGACCACATATTTGGGATGGGGCACAGAACAAAGCAGTGTTTCAGGAAAAGCTGGTCTTTATTCCTCCCCAACTGAATCAGGCTCTTCAGCCCATCAACAAGCCCTTGATCCCCACAACTACCATTCACCACCAGTTACCATCCCAGACTCACAGATAGATAGAGCCAGCAACACAACTGGCCAGAACCCCAAATAGATGCAGACAGACTTTTTTTTTTTAATTTTAATATAGTATTTATGTCTGATAACTGGTAAGTGAGCTGATCCAAAGAACCGCTTCAGTCACGGCTTGAATCAGAGTGGCACATATGAAAAAAATTCCTCCACCGCAGTATTCTTTCTTCCAAGGGGTCCTTTAGCATCAGTAACTTTTTTTGCACTGAGCTGGCTAGGTGCAACTGCCCAGAGATGTGCCTTTAAAGATATTAAATGAGAGTAGGGCCAAGCCAATCAAATGACAGGAGGGGTGTGAGCTGAGAGAGCTGTTGAATGCTTCAGAATTTTGAGGAAAATTAGGCAAATGCCCCAAAAAGAATCAACAGAATTAAAAAAAACAAAAACAAAAAAAAAAAAAAAAAAACATGCAAATGTCCACAAAGTGCAAACAGACGCAGCAACACAAGCTAAAGAAGGAAAAAAATAATCAATAAAAACTCCAAATTTGGTAAACGGTGACCTAAGAGCCCTTCTCAGATAGGTGAACCAGGAAGGAAGGGTGAGACTACGATGCTAAAGGACCTCTTGGAAGAATATTACTCATGTGAGTATTTTTTTTCTTTCCCCAAGGAGTCATTTAGCAACACTAACTTTTTTGCAGACTATCCAGCAGTACCAAGTGGAGGCAGGCAGAGAATCTACTTGGGGAAAAGGCTCTGCAGAACCCTCTGCCACATTTGGCATCAGATCTGGTCTGCACATCCAAACTGTAGTGTTTCACAAAGGTGTGCACAGATTTCCAGGTAGCTGCTTTGCAGACATCCAGTAGGGAATGTCCTTGCTGCTGCAAGCGAGGCTGCAGTGCCCCTGGTGGAATGTGCCCCTGAGCCCCACTGGAGGTTGTCGACCAGCTTTCTGCAGAATCTAATACAAGAGACCAACCACCAAGAAATAGTTCTCTTGGCAGCTGGTCTTCTCTCAGCCTACATCCCCATAGGTGAGGACAACTGAGTGGAAGAGCCTCTGGACTGTCTAGTATGCTCTAGGTAGTGAAAGATTGCTCTTTTGACATCCAGCTGTGGAGCTTTTCCACGCCAGGAGTGGATTACATAGAAACAGACTTTGACAGCAGATAAGGACCACTTGGCCCACCCAGTCTGCCCATTTCCTACCTACTGGATAAGCTGCAGATTCTAGTTAACCAACAGCCTACTTCCTGCCACCCCCACTACAATTGCCTTGTGCCTGTCCCATGCATGTTTGAATTCCCCACTGTTTTAGCCCCAACAACCTCCCAGGAAGGCAGTTCCACGATCCACCACTCTCCGTGGAAAAAGATTTCACATTACCCCTGAGCCGTCCCCCTTTAAATTGTGTCCCTTGTTCTTACACATCTCTTTCTGAAAGATGCTACCTCCTGGACTTAGATTCCCTTGAGGCACTTTTAACATTTCTATCATGTCCTCGGTCCCTCCTTTCATCAAGGGTATGCATATTAAGCCTCAGTCTCTCTTCACATGGTTTCTGATGCAGACTCTGCACCATTTTAGTTGCTCCTCCTCTGGACTGCTTCCATCCTATGTCCTCATGAGAGGAGGTCTCCAAACTGCACACAGTACTCAGATGGGGTCTCACCAACTGCCTGTACAGAGGGATAACCACTTCCTTTTTCTATTTGTGATGCCCCTTCCTATGCATCCCAGTATCCCCCTGGCTCTCCTACCGACTTCTCACACTGCTTACCCACCTTTAGATCATCTTGATATGACTACCCCGCCCCCCAAGTCCTGCTCCATTTTTTTTGTTGTTAGTACCTCCCCGTTATTGTGTACTCTTCTCCTGGGTTTTTGTTTCCCAGGTACATTACTTTGCACTTCTTTGCATTGAATCTAAGTTGCCACATGTCTGACCATTCCTCCAACCTTGCCAAGTCCCTTCTCATCCTTTCTACACCCCTGTGTATCAACTCTGTTACAGATCTTGTATCATCTGCAAAGAGGCATACCTTCCCTCCAGACCCTCTGCAACGCATCTATAAAGATGCTAAAAAGGACTGGACCCAGTACTGAGCCCTGAGGTACTCCACTAGTGACCCCCTTCTTCGGAATGTGTTTCACTCACTATTACCTTCTGTGTCCTGTTGTGCAGCCAGTTTGTAACCAAGGCTACCACCCTGGGACCCACTCCCAGGCTGGCTAACTTAATTATTAATCTTTGTGTGGGACTGTGTCAAATGCCTTGCTAAAGTCTAGATAGGCCATATCCACAGCCCTCCCTGGTCTATCACTTTGGTCACCCAGTCAAAGAAATCTATTAGATCTGCCTGACATGACCTTCCTGCTGTAAATCCATGCTGCTTTGGGATCCTGTGCCCTGCTGGCCTCTAGGTATTCAACAATTTTCTTTCAGAAGCGATTCCATCATTTTCCCTACCACTGAGGTCAAACTTACAGGTCTGTAGTTTCCTGCTTCTGCTTTGCTCCCACTTTTATGAAGGGAATCACATCTGCCCTCCTCCAGTCCCTCAGGTACCACCCCATCCTCCCATGATTTGTTAAAAAGTGTGGTCAGTGGTGTCACTAGGTCCTCCCTTAGTTCTTTTAGGATTCTGGGGCTAATCCCATCAGGCCCCATTGCTTTGTACACCGAGTTTTAGGAGTTCTTTCAGGACTCTCTTCTGTAAATGGACTGGTGTCAACCCCACCCAGAGTGCTTCTATTGTCTGGTTTAGGTAACTCCTCATCTTTTCTGAATACTGAGCAAAAGCATTCATTCAGTATCTCTGCCTTTCACCATCTCCTTATTAATCTTCACTATTCCTCCCTTAACCTTTCTATGCTCCCTAATGTACCTATAAAAGCTTATCCCCTTTAACCGACTTGGCTATTTTTCCTCAGTTTGGGCTTTTGCTATTCTGACTGCCTCTCCCACTTCTTTCTGCTTTTAATTGATACAGTTCCCTGTTGTGCTCCTTCTGTGATGCCTTATACTTTTGAAAGCAGCCTTTTTCTCCTTAACCTTCCCTGCCACCTCTTTGAGAACCATAGTGTTTTTTTTTTTACTCCGCTTTGTTTTCTTCATCTGTTTCAGCTCAGTAAAGAAGACAGGCAGAGTAATAGACTGGTTCAAGTGAAACTCTGAAACCACCTTTGGCAGAAATTTCCTATTTGTCCCAAGCTCAACTTTATCAAGAGGGTGATGTATTTCGCTCAGTGCACAGGCCTGTAGCTCTGAAATCCTCCTGGCAGACGAATGGCTACCAAGTTACAAACTTGATGTGGCCCCATGGACATAGGCTCAAAAGGTGGATTCATAAGCCCATCTATGCAAAGGTTCAGGCTCCAAGGAGGAACAGGCTCCCTGGTTGGAGGTGCAAGAGGCCTTTGAAAAACTGTTTAAAATGCTGTGGAGGAAAAAAAAAAAAAAAAAATTATCTTTCCACGAAATTGCCACCAGGTGTAGCTTGAGTGAAGGTGGTTTCAAGCCCGATGCCTGTAGGTGTACCAGGTATCTAGCAGCTGAGGGTCTGAACTCAAAAGGGTTCAATTTTTGCTCTTGCACCAGAGTGTTCAATTTTTTTAGCTGCCTTCAGTACCTTAAGGACCTGTTCAGAGTACTGAGAGGATAGAAACTAACTCCTCAAGAACCAGGCTCTGAGGTGAAGAGTATGTCTGGGTACTGCACCCTGTCTGAAGAAGGGTCAGCAGGGAGCAAGTCGGAGACAGGCGAATGGGCCTGTTGCAGGACACAGAGAAGGAGAGGGTACCAGGCTTGCCTTGCCAGTCCGGAGCCACTAGACTCCATCGATGCAGTCTGCTGTCCGAAGTTTCAGTAGAACCCTGACTGAACATCAGGGAAAGGAAGAAATCCATATAGGAACCTCCCTAACCAGGATCAGGGCATCCAGAGGAAGTGTTCCTGGAACTGGGGCCTGCAACAGTACTGAGGAAGCTGAAAATTGAGAGGAGCGGTAAAACAGATCCACCTCTGGTGTGCCCCACCACCAGAACACTGTAGCTAGTACTCGCCACTCAGTGTTCATTTGTTTCTGACTTGGACTGATGCGGCTTAGAGCATCAGCCAGAGTATTGAGTATGCCTGAGGTGAATAGCTGAGAGGCCAACTCCCAGGAGAATGCTAGAGACCAGAGCTTCCAAAGTATTCCTGATCTGGTACCACCCTGCTTGTTTATGTAGAACACTGCAGTGGTGTTGTCCGCTCAATTTTGAACTGCCTGCTCTTCTATGCTGGGAGTGAAAGCTTTGAGAGGTAGTAAGACTGCTCTTGGTTCCAAAGGATTTGTGCAACTGTGACTCTTCGGGAGTCCAGATGCCACTTACTGAGGCACTGTCTAAATGAGCTCCCAGCCCAAAAGGGAGGCATCTGTGGTGATCATCTTTGTGGGAAGAGGAGCTTGAAAGGGAACCCCTGCCTGCAAATTTGCAGGATTCTTCCACCACAGCAGTTTTGAAGGAACTGGCAGTATAGCCTACAGGAATGAGATGTGAATGAGCTAGATACATCCAGCAGACCAGAGTTCAATTCTCACAACCTCCACTTAGCATACTGGGCTGAGCAGAAGTCAGTCACTTAACCCCTGATGCTCCCAGGTCACCCTGAAAAACAGGCACTTGTGCCTAGTGGCCTTACCCAGTTACCAAACACACACACAAAAAAAAAAAAAAAGCTCCTTGCAGGTATCAACTTTGAAAATGTGTTGCTTTGATACCAGCGAGCTCTGAGGTAGGCTTGCAGGAGTCTCATCCTGTACCTGACCCCTGGGACTACTGCAGTCATACAGGCCACGTGTCCCAGAAGTCTGAGGGAATGTCTGGCTGGTCTGGCTGTCCCTGGGTGAAAGAATCTGTCACTGAAAGGAAACAGAATTCTCTGCTGTGGGAGGAAAGCATATCCTTCAGAGTATCCAGCTGGGAACCTACTGAAGGTGAGCAGCTGGGTGGGTTCCAGGTGAGATTTATTTAGCTTTACCAGGAAACCCAGAGACTCAGAGTGCATTCTGTGAGGGACAGATTCCTTGACCTGGCAAGGAGACTTTGCTACTATGAGCCAGTTGTCCAGATAGGGGTAGAGAGCGACACCCAGTCTCCTGAGAGGTGCTGCTGCCACTGCGAGACACTTGGTAAGAGACTCTTGGGGCAGAGGACAGACCAAAAGGCATTGCACTGAACTGAGTGACCTGAAGGAAGTTTGAACCAGAGAAATGTCCTAGTAGATCTCATTTGTATGTGGAAGTAGGCATCCTTTAAGTTGAGGGAGGCTGCTGTAAGGACTGTATGACCAGTGACAGAGTGACCATTTTAAATTTTTTTTTTTTTCCAGATGTTTGTTTAAATATCTGAGATCTAAGATAAGTCACCATTCCCCAGTTTTCTTTTGTGTCAGAAAAGACCTGGAGGAAAGGCCCTTTGCCCTTCTCGCAGGGGTGTTCAAATTAAAACTTTTAGGACTTGTCCAGCCATGACTAACTGAATTTTCACTTGCCCCATTCATTACAATGAAACTGACTTTGTACTTACCCTTTTTACTTGTCCTGGACAAGGGCAATAGAATTTGCACACCCCTACCTTCTCGTGGTGGGACCTCTCCACTGCTCAGAAGCCAGAAGGTTTTGCACCTCCATTTCCACAGCAGTATCTGGGTTGGGGACAGAGATCTTGACACCTGGGTACATTTGAGGTCTGGCAGCTGCTTGAACTGTAATGACAGACCTTTTCCACCATCTCCAGCACCCACTTGTCTGATGTAATGAGGGACCAGTGCTGAAGACAGTGGAGAGTCTGCCTCCAACTGAAACGGGATGCGACCTGGACACTCACATCAGGACTTAGACTGAGAGGCAGATGGCTGGGTAGAGGTGGTTCTTCTTGGCCCCTTCTGCCCCTGCTCTGAAAAAGACGCCATGTACTGGCTGAAATCAGATTGGAGATAGACTGTAAGGCCTGGGGATAGAATTTCTGCCCTGGGACAGGATCTCTGGTGGTGGGTTTAGGCTTGATGAGTGGTTCTGCCAGGAGGCCTTGTACTCAACTTTTTCATGTAGTCAGTGGTTCTGTAATTAAACATATTTTGATCACAGGGAAAATCCATGGCCTTGTTCAGAGTGTCTGTAGTCAGACTGGTTGTTCCAAACCAGGCAAAGCGCCTCAGAGATGGCATGGGCAATTGCCCTAGAGGCTGCATCACTGTCATCTGCCATGTGCAAATGGTAATAGTAGCTTCCAGGGCAGTTTGACGTATCCATCAGCTCCTGCACCATAGAATCTGACCTGTTGCGGGCTACAGCCTTGACAGATTTCCAGAGGGCTTTCTGATATTTGGCTGTGAATGAAATGCAAGAAGAAAGCCTGAGAAGCAGGGAAGCTGTGGCATACATTTTATTTGCTATAACGTCAGTTTTCCTGGGATCCTTGTCAGGGGAAGAGGGCAACAAGGAGACTCAAGCTTTCTCACAAGCCTCCTGCTGCACTATACTTTCGCCTAGGGTGTGCAGACAGGAACTCTACAATTTTTATTTTCTCTCAAGCCGCTTATCAACTCCTGATACTGACGTGGATGTTGAAGCACCTTCATGGTATTTTTTCTAAATGCATTATAGATGGGGACACTGAGGTCTTTGAGGATGAAAGACCCTTCATCTCCCTATAATCTTCGCCTTCATAGACATCCTGGTTGGGCTCCTGCATAGGGAGGTCCAGGGTATCCAGCATATTTTGTATAAATGAAAACAGAGAAAGGATCCTCGTGATCACCTGGGGATCCCCACAGTGAGGGTCTAGGGACTCCTGGGGCTCAAGGCCCTCAAAATACATGCCAGCGGCATCATAAAATTGATCTGCATCACCCTCAGAGTCTACAGAAGAGAGAACTGTGGAAGACCGCTAGCCAGCCCCAGTAAAATAGAGAACTCATCTTTGAAGGGCCTGAAACAGTTGCCATGCTTTTTCCATATCTTGCACTGACGGAAGAACCTATGTAGTTTGTGTTTTTCTGCACGCTTTAAGAAAACAAACAGAATTTGATGGCAGATGAGAACCACTTGGCCCACCTAGTCTGCCCAGGTTCCCTACCGTCACACCATAGACCCTACTTGATCTCCAGGCTTTATCCCCCCCAAAGTTCCCTACTTATCCCATGCTGTCTTAAGTCCCATTACAGTACTTGCTCCCACCACCCTCCTCAGAAGGCTGTTCCAGCTATCCACCACCCTTCGCCTTGTAAGAAGGCATCCGCTTTCCTTAAATTTAGAGGAAACCCACCAGTTCTCATTTGTATTGTTGACCACTCTGCAGAAATAAGGTATATCCGGGTTAAGTAAGGAAAGAAGCACGCCATCCGCACAGAGAGTGTAATTTTATATTCTGCTCCTCCAAAGTAGCATTATTCGTGAAACCATGGCCAATGGTTCAAGTGTAATCTGAAGAAGGGGTTGAAAAGGTGGCATCCCCGTCTAGTACCACGCTGAAAAAAAGGTTGGGGAATGGGCTCAAGTAAGAACCATTATTCATAATTGCAGAGAACTATAAAATTTGGTGAAACCATGTTCAAAACTTTTCTGGGAAATTAAACACCTTCAGCGCAATCTCTATATTCCATGAAACCTCAAAGGCCTTTTCCGCCGCGATCTTGGCTTACTGGGCCCATTGAATCTGGCTCTAACATGGCCACTGTTCTTGACCAATAATAATGTTATAAACTAAGACACACCACCTCCCCGCCTCCCTCTACCTAGTGGGACAGACTGCATTCCAGACCCCAACCACACCATTTAGCCTCCTTGCCAGGAACTGATCCAGAGGATGTCCCAGGCCCACTCATGGTGATAAGCCCCAGAGAAGTCAGTGTGGACAGGGCTAGAGGTGACACCAGTGCATGGGAGGGGAATAAATGCATTATACATACGAACACGAGGATGCCAGCAAAAGAAGGCCATCTAGCCCATCTAGTTTACAAGATACTGCAGGGTCCACAGCTTGAGCTGCAGACCTCAGGGTTCATTTTAGACACTCTGTGGGACCATGACCCGTAGAGTATAAAAAGCAAGGCAAATAAAAAAAAGTCATGTTGTCCAACCAAGCCCAGACTCAAAATAGCAGTTTAAACTCTACAAACGGGAGCAGGTTGTCTCTAAGGTAGAAAAATTGCAAGTCAGAATTTAGAAACTGTGCCAATTGGACTCAATCCCCACCCAAAATGAACCCTGCCCTCCCAACTCCTCCTATCCTTTCCATCCTTCCAACCCATGCTCACCTTACCTTCCCTTATGTCTATCCCAGGCTCTCTTGAAGCTGCTATCTTCAACGAGACCACCTCTTCCGAAGCACGCTCCAAGTGTCCACCACCCGAGCGCTTCCTAACCCCTCCAGCTTAAGACTGTGCCCCTAGCATTATAGCTGCCACTTAGCTTAAAGAGACCATCCTTATCCACCTTATTTATCCTTTCAAGTACTTAAAGTCTGTCACGAACTCATGTCCCTCACTCCTCCAGGAGTACATGTTCAGCACCCTCAACCTCTCCTCGCTATCATCTTTATAGCCCTCTCCAGACCTTCTACAGCAGGTTAATATCCTGATGTGTGGGCATCAGTACTGAACTCTATACTCTAGATGTGGCCTCACCAGTGAGCAGTACATAGGCAGTATAATCTCCTCTCTCCTACTACTACAGACTCTCTAGCTATGCACCCCAGCATTTTGTTTGCCCCTTTATGCTGCTTTCTTGCAGTGTGTGGAGTGCTTCAGGTCATGTTATCGCCATGTCCTTCTGATACAGATATCTGGACCTCCAGCCAGGTAGTACTCCGCCCCGGTTTCTTGCTCCAGTGTGATTAACTCTCATTGCTTGGCATTGAAGCCATTATCAGAAATAAAATGATGATTTGCTGCAGGGATCAGGATGCGTTTTAAAATGTGTACAATGCAGGATGAGTAGCATTTCCTGTGTGGAACCGTAGGCGACGACACTTCTCTCCAAAGCTCTGTGCTGCTGCCCACATTCTGTACTTGTAAATGCAAATTAGTCTAGCAGCACCAATCGCGAAAGTAGTCAATTTTCCACTATGTTCCTAGGATGCGGTGTCATACATCTGGGAAGTAGGGCCCTGTGACAGTTGACAAGTTGCCCCACATTAGTGACAATGTTAAGGTATACCCATAGGTGCCGGAAGGGCAGGGCGGCCATAGCCCTACCACTATTTGCATTATTACTATAGGAAAATGTACTCATTACAGCCTTGGCCCTGCTACATTTCAGTGTATACATCTATGTAAGGTGAGACTGGCTGGAAAAATCAATTTAAGTCTTTGATAAAATTGTCTTCATACGTTTTGAAGAACCTGGGCCTTCAACTAATTCCGTTTATAGAAAACGAAAGAGACCAGAACTGCCATGTCCTGGAGGACAACGGATGAAAAGAAAACAAAACACGGACTCGACCAAATGTTTAGACATGCCCTCCCCAGCCACTGCGTCCAAACTCCAAGAAAAGCAATGTCGGCGCGCCGTTTGAAAACAAGTCAGTAAACTGAAACAGAAGTTACTTTAAGGGAAGGAAAAGGGAAAAAAGTTGTTCCAGCCACCAATGACTATCCATGGAGTGGGCTGGGGTCCTCACTGTTCAAACACGGCCCTCTTCAAAAATGAAAGTTGTTTTTAGGATATTTAGTAATGTGGCCTTCCTGAGCACCACAACGTGGCTGCCACCCGCCCCTCCGCCCCGGAGATGAAGGTACAAAACTCATAGGTTGGGCCGAACCGAGCAGCCTAGTGCCCCACCGCCCGGGGAGCCGTAACAAACAGCAACACGTCAGCAAGCCACAAGCAAATTAGTGTCGCATAGTTAAGCCCTGGTCGGCATACCGGCGGGCAGGGTAATTGACCTCTCCAGTATCACCGCCCCGGTTCACAGGGCAAAGCACCCCGCGCAAACAAAAGGCGCCAGTCACCAGAACGGCGCGCGAGGAGGGCGTTAATTCGTTGGTTTGCGTTTGACCTGCAGTAGCACTGACTAACCGCCAAAGGTTAACGGTTTAGGTGGCGACGATCCACCGCCCTTCATCCCCTGTTAAAGTAATGAGAACCCCGGCGGTACCTGCATCGGATCTGCCCCTGCCTTCTCGCTCCCGAGGCCACGACGACTGCAGCGGCGCCCGTGGGTGTCGGACCTCGTCTCCATCGGATCCCTTTATAAATCAAGCTGCGCCTGCAGCTCGAGCGACAGAGCGAATACTCCTGGGAGGAGCGAGCCTGACATCACCACAGGCCGGCTCAGCCCCGGAGAGGCAGTAAGAGGCAACCCTTCCGGGAGGGGCGAGTTTGCGATCACCACGGTCGGCTCAACCCCAGCGGGCAAACCCACCGAACATAGGAGCTAAGTTCATGGTGCTGCGTGCCATCCAAGTCGCCCTCACTTCAGGCGATCACCTTTTTTCAAGTGAGATAGTTGGACACACACAGATGAAAGTGAATAGGAACGCACATGAACTCAGTTCCTGTGCCTTTCTGCAGCAGGAACAGAGTTCCTGTACTTCTTCCCACTCATACTGGAACTGACATTTTAAACCAGCAAACTAATGAGTTTATGGGCCTGTGGTCTGAAATCAGGGATTTCATCACAAAATTTGACTGTACAACAATGATATTTTCCTAGAAATACTATGGAATTTAATTAGGATACTGAAGTATCTATACAGTTATCCTGAGGACAGTGGCGTAGCAAATTCCCAGAGGCCTGGGCAAGGCGATGTTACAAGGCCCTCTACAGTTTTAAACAAACATCAAAATTATGATTTGGGCCCCTCAAACCTTGGGGCCCGGGTGCGCTGCACCCTTGTAGCTACACCCTGCCTGAGGAACTTAATTCTGTGTTTCATATGTGCCAGAGTTCCTGTACTTATCATCTATCACTTGCACCACTGTGTGTGTGTGTGTGTGTGTGTGTATATAAAATAAAATCTATTTTTATTTTAATAGGATCTCCTCAAGACCTGGTCATGCCTTTGGTACTTGGGTAAAGAAGTACACTGTATGTTCCCCATTTCTATCAATTCTTCCCTACTTTCCTGTCTTTTGGTATTTATAAATTATGTAACTTGGGAAGGAGGGGTGGAGTTACTGGAGCCACAGTTCTTGATAAAACCCAGTATTATGTAATGTTTTAATATATGGATTGCAGTGTTATGTTAGATGAAAATTAGTAGACAGAGTGGGGTGAAATGACAAGATAAAATATATCTTTGTGACATCAGTAGCAGCAAGATGTCAAAAAATATTACTGTTGTCAATGAATATTTTTAAGTTACTGTCACAGTGGAATACTGAACCAATTGACAGCAGCTTCTACAATGCGTAGTGCAGCACTAAAACAAGCAGTTAAAAATCAAAAGCAGCAAAATGTTTACATAAACTGCAGATTTAAAAGCTATAACATGTAAATTACTGTTGTATATATCAAATGTACAATAGCTTAACAAAAATAGGCATTTATCATCACTTGTGAGTGGGCAGGACTTTCATAACTCACTTGTGGCTCTGCCACTGGAGAGTTGTGGTCCTGCCCTCTTACACAAAGATTAAAAAAAAAACTTCCTCCAAGATCCCATGATAAGTGTATGAAAGTCTTATTCAAGTTTAATGAAGAACTTGGGCGTAGGGTAAAACAATACAACCGAACAAAATAGAAAAGCCAGTATAGATATTCAGACAATTTATTATACATGTTGATTTGCAGCATGGTGGGTGGGTGGCAGAGGGGACAGTGAAAAGCAGGGATACTGAACGAATATTTCTGCTCAGTATTCACATAAGGGGTGCCTAATCCAATTAACAGAAGCACTTTTGATGGGGGGTCAATCCCAGCCCTTTCACAGAAGAAAGGGTTCTGCAAGAACTCTAAAACTGAAGGTGGACAAAGCAATGGGGCCTGATGGAATTCACCCCAGAATTCTAAAAAGAATTAAGGGGAAACTAGTGAAACCACTGACTACTCTTCTTAATAAATCATGGGAGGATGGTGTGGTACCCGAGGACTGGAGGAAGGCGGATGCGATTCCCTTCACAAAAGTGGGACCAAGACAGAGGCAGGAAACTACAGACCTGTCAATTTGACTGTGGTAGGGAAAGTGATGGAGTCACTTCTGAAGGAAAGAACTGTTGAGTACCTAGAGGCCAGTGGGGCACAGGACCCAAGGCAGCATGGATTCACAGCAGGAAGGTCATGTCAGACAAATCTAATTGATTTCTTTGACTGGGTGACCAAAGTAGTAGACCAGGGAGGGGCTGTGGACATGGCCTACCTAGACTTTAGCAAGACATTTGACACAGTCCCACACAAAGATTAATAGTCAAATTAACCAGCCTGGGAGTGGGTCCCAGGTGGTAGCCTGGGTAAAACATTGGCTGGACAACAGGACACAGAAGGTAATGTAAATGGAGTCCACTCTGAAGAAAGGGTTACATAGAAATATAAGTTGTGGCAGATAAGGACCGCTTGGCCCATCCAGTCTGCCCATTTCCCTACCTAATGGATAAGCTGCAAATCCTAGTTAACAGCAGCCTACTTCTTTCTACCCCACCCTAGAATTGCCTTATGGCTGTCCCATGCATACTTGATTCAGTCACTGTTTTGACTCCACAACCTCCTCCGGAAGGCCATTCCATGCATCCACAACCCTCTGTGAAAAAATACTTCCTTACATTACCTCTGAGCCGCCCCCCTCTATCTTCAAATTGTCCTTCTTGTTCTTGCACACCTCTTTTTTGAAAGATGCTACCCTCTTGGACTTTGTTGATTCCCTTGAGGAATTTTAATGTTTCTATCATGTCCCCCCTTTCCTCGAGGCTATACATATTAAGCTGCTTTAGTCTCTTCATATGTCTTCGGTGCAGACCCTGCACCATTTTGATGCCCTCTTCTGGACAGGTTCCATCTTGTCTATGTCCTTGCGGAGGCTGGGTCTCCAGAACTGCACACAGTACTCCAGATGGGGTCTCACCAGCTGTCTGTACAGAGGATAACAACTTCCTGTTTTCTACTGTTGATGCCTCTCCTGTGCATCCCAGTATCCCCCAGCCCTCCTTACTGCCTTCTCACATTGCTTGCCCACCTTTAAGTCATCTGATTGACTACCCCCAGGTCCCTTTCCATTTTGTTGTTGGTATCTTCACCCCATTGTGTACTTCCCTGGGTTTTGTTTCCCAGGATGCATTACCTGCACTTCTTAGCATTAAATCTAAGCTGCCATACATTTGACCATTCCTCTAACCTTGCCAAGTCCCTTCTCATCCTTTCCACCCCACCTTGTGCATCAACTCTGTTGCAGATCTTTGTGTCATCTGCAAAGAGACATACTTTTCCTTCCAGTCCCTCTGCAATGTAAACACAAAGACACTGAAGAGGACAGGTCTAATATTGAACCCTCGGCACCCACTAGTAACTCCCTTTCTTCAGTTACTAGTGGGTACTGCAGGGTTCAGTCCTTTAATGTCTTTATAAGTGACATTGCAGAGGGACTGGAAGGAAAAGTATGCCTCTTTGCAGATGACACAAAGATCTGCAACAGGGTTGATACACAAGGAGGTGTGGAAAGGATAAGAAGGGACTTGGCAAAGTTGGAGGAATGGTCAGAAGTATGGCAGCTAAGATTCAATGCAAAGAAGTGCAAAATAATGCACCTGGGAAACAAGAACCCAGAGGAAGATTACACAATTTGGGGGTGGGGGGTTAGTACCAACAACAAAATGGAAAGGGACTTGGGGGTAATCATAATCAGATGACCTTAAGGTTAGCAAGCAATGTGAGAGGGCAGTAGGGAGGGCTGGGGGTATACTGGGATGCATAGGGAGAGGCATCACCAGCAGAAAACAGGAAGTTGTTATCCCTCTGTACAGACAGTTTGTGAGACCCCATTTGGAGTCTGCATCCAGTTCTGGAGACCCCATCTCCGAGAAATAGACAGGATAGAAGCAGTCCAGAGGAGGGCAACTAAAATGGTGCAGGGTCTGCAAGAGAAGCCAGATGAGGAGAGACTAAAGGAGCTTAATATGTCCCTTGAGGAAAGAAGGGAGAGAGGGGACATGATTGAAACTTTAAGTACCTCAGTGGAATCAAAGTCCAAGAGGGTAGCATCTTTCAGAAGAAAAGACGCATGGAACAAGGGACACAATTTAAAGATAGAGTGGGGGCGGTTCTGGGGCAATGTGAGGAAGTATTTTTCCACACAGAGGGTAGTGTGGCGCGGAACAGCCTTCTGAGGAGGTTGTGGGGTCTAAAACTGGGGAGAATTCAAGAATGCATGGGGCAGACATAAGCAATTCTGTTGGGGGTAGGAGAAATAGGCTGTTGGTTAACTAGGATCTGCGCTATCCTGTAGGTAGGGAAATAGGCAGACTAGGTGGGCCAAGTGGTCCTTATCTGCTCAAAAGTCTATGTTTCTATATTACAGTGTCCAGCACTCGTCATAGGAGAGCAGAATCCTTAGTATATTTGACTTGTGTTTAGAGGTGCAGAATGAACCTGTTAATGATAGTCACTCCTCTGGGTAAGGTGCACTTAGTGTGCTCCTCGATGGTTGATTAGATCCTCCATATTCCTTAAAAAGGCAGTTATGGAGTGAGTCAGGGTCCCATTAGCCTAGGTGCAGGACCTCATTAAAGTCTGGTATTCTGTACTCATTCCTCCAAAACTTCCCCCATGACAGAGCTCAAGGCTTGGCAGCTAATGGCGCACAAGCACTCACAAAACTGATTTAAGCACCCTCAGTGTTTTGAGGGCAGCTCAAAAAAGGATCATTAGGAACCTAGTTATAGGAAGACCACCACCTACTGGCAGTGAGCACTTGTAAATATTGATAAAAGTTGGCACCTTCCAAAGAAACTAGAGCCAGACATCAGCATCAGGGCAAGCCTGACAGCAGAAAGGGCAAATCCTCTGCAAAGGGCAAGCCTAATATGAAGAGCCAAATCTTTCCCAAAAGGAGCCAGGTTGACATGAACAAGTCGGCTCCATGGGGTCCACTGTATGTCCCACCTCCTGGGAGAACATGAAAGAACTCTGGCTGAGCTCGATGCTACCTACCCACCTTATGCTGCAGGTCTCACACCACTGCCCTGTGGCACCCCAGTGACCACATAGTCGTCCAATGGTAAGGAGCCACCTGAAGGCCCTGCCCTTGGGGTAGCCCAGGGCTGCTAACTGGGTGGTAAGTCCGGGATGGTGGATGACTGGGCTGGCTGCAGAGATGGGCCAATGGGCTGCCCCCCAAAAAAAAAAAAAAATGTAAAATAGATGATGGCTACTAAAAGTATTGATTCAGCTATCAGATTTTGAAAGCTAGTGCCCAAACTGGTCACAAGATCAAACTAATTTGTCTCACTTTGTTTTCCAATACAGCATGATGAGATTTTCTAACCAAAGAGTATATGGTAATAAGAGTCCTTCTCGATAGCCCAGTGGTGAGTACGTCCACGCTGCCATACAGGTGACCCAGGTTTGGAAGGAACTCTAGTTACCATGTCAGAAAAGCAGGCCTAGCTAGGGCAAATGCTCGTGGCATTATGCCTCGGTTGGAGAGGCTAGACAGCAAGATCTGGTGACATAGGGACCTCTGTGGCTGGACAAGAAAGCTTGCTTTTACTACAGAATATTCCATGAGCGTGCAAGGCCATTAGGCAGCTGCACTCACATTAGAAGGCACCAAGAGTGGCAGAGAAACCATGTCCATCTACGACAGCCTGGGCCTCAGAGACTCCTTTTGGTGTTACTGCGTAATGGCACTGGATCCTAGCACACAGTGTGCTGCCTTGGAGCTTCTACCACTCAGGACAATCCATGGGCTAACTGGCGGGTTACTGGTTGGGGAAAGACACACACACACACACACACACACACACACACACACAGACACTATAGCATAGTGGTTTAAGGCTCTGAGCTGCAAACCTGGAGATCTGGATTTGAATCCCACAGCCCGACTTGCATACTGTGTGACCCTGAGCCAGCTGTCTGTCCCTGGTGCAAACACCATGTGTGACTACCACGATTGCCCTAGCAGCCTTCAGATAGTCTTGTCCGGGGAGGGTAACCAGATAGGCCTTCTGCATGCCCACCAGACTGGTAAGGACATCTTCTCCAAATTGCTGTTGAAATCATTCACTAAGGAGCACCAACGCCTCACCCCCTCAGGTAGCACTAATGATACGGTTAGCTGACCTGCCTTTTTTTTTTCCATTAATGTTTCCAGCCTGGTACTTAAATTTTCCTTAATGTTGGCTGCTGCCTCCATGACCGTCTGATCGCTTGGTGGCATCAGCAGTAGCTGTTTGTACAGTCTCCATGGTAGTCTCCAGAGTAGACACGTGGTTAGTAGGTGTCAAACTTCGAGAAGTCCGTTATGGATTTTATTGAAGTAGTAAGTTTAGATGGTTTGAGTGTTTCCATCCCCTGTTGTTCTGCAGTGGCTGTTTCATGATCTGGGGCCGGCTGTTGGTTCGGAGCTGCGGAACATTTTTGGATTTGTTCCATCATGCGCCTGCTTTTCCTTATGAGGTGTCCCAATGTACACTTTTGTCTTGTGATGGTACCCAAATTTTTTAAAAGTGCTTTTGTAAGAAGTTATATGGCGCTTAAAACTGGAGCCACCATTTTATTATTTTTAAACCAGGATACACACACTAAGCTGAAGCTTGTTTACAGGTGCGACCTGGGAGCACAAGGAAGTTAAGGGACTTGCTCAGGGTCATACAGTATGCTGTTTAGAAAAGACCTGCTTCAATAACCAGCCCCCACAAAAATAAATTTTGTCGAACACAGCTGTAGTTAAATAAAATGGGATTTATTCCATAATTTTCAGTGCAAACAAACCCACATTCACACTACCCCAGTGCTTCAGCGACTTGCCTTCCTCGGGCGTGGCCACAGATTACACACAGTTCCTTTTTATAGGGTACTAATGCCTTAACATCACCATTACAACTTTCACATTACACTCAGTTTCATGGATTAAGTTGTCAATATGTACATTCATAGCACTGAATTAGTCCCATATCTAAAATAAATCTATTCAAAGAAAGAAGCCCTAATTACACAAAATATTTTAAATAGTAGGTAGGGAAACAGTGCAACAAGGCAGCAGGTAAAGTAACTAGGATGCTGGGATGCATAGGCAGGGGCATCACCAGCAGGAAAAGGAGATCATAATTCCACTATACAAGACACTAGTTTGGCCCCACCTCGAGTACAGTGTACAGTTCTGGAGACCTTACTTACGTAAGGACATACAGGGTAGAGACGGTTTAGAGGAGGGCAACAAACATGGTACATGGATTGCATCCGAAGTCCTATGAGGACAGGTTGAAGGAACTGAATATTTACCCTGGAGGAGAGGAGGAGAGAGGATATGATAGACATACGAGTATCTGACAGGGAGGAACAGGGTGCAGGAATACACTATTTAAGTGAAAAAGATGTTCCAGGACTAGAGAGCATGGGATGAAGTTGGAGGGAGGACGATTCAGAGGAAATGTGAGGAAGAATTTCTTCACAGAAAGGGTGGTGGACAAGTGGAACACCCTGCCAGAGGAAGTGGTGGGGATGAAACAATCACGGGATTTAAGAATGCATGGGATAGACATAAAGGAATTCTGGAGGTCAGGGTGTTGGGCAACAGACTTCTAGGAAAACAAACTGAACTTACAAGCTCAAATGGGCAGACTGGGTGGCCATAGGCCCTTATCTGCCGACACTGTATGTATCTATGTATCTAGATGTGCAGGGGACAAAGTCCAGTAAAGAGCAGTGGCTGGCACAGGAGATTCGGGAAGGGAAAAGTTTTTTCTGGTACATCAGGAGAGAGAAAACTAAGGGCAAGCTTGCAGACTGAGATCAGATGGTGGGTGGGTGGTCGAGGCAGGGAGCAGGCAGAGGTATTAAACGAAGCACTTTGCCCTCGGTGTTCACTAGGAAGGGAGATGGGATATTTGCTAAGCAAGGTACAATGGGGATAGAAGCAAAATTGAGTGGGGTCAGCGGAGAAACAGAAAGGGAGCATAAGGGAGGAGAGGAACCCTGGGGTTTCCCCATCAGGACAAGGATAGAAAGGCCAACATGGAGGGGAGGATGGAGCAAGCTATCTCCACCGAAAGGGTGTGGCAAGCCTTGAAGGCCCTGAAGAAAGAGAAATCTCCTGGGCCAGATGGCATTCATCCAAGGGTAGGGAGTTGGCGGACATACTGGCTGCACCCTGGCAGAGCTCTTGAACAGGTCACTTGAGGCAGGGATGGTACCTAGGGATTGGCATGAGGGGCACATGTGGTGCCAATCGATAAAGGGGGTCGAGGGAAATGCCAGGTGCCTGTAGACTCATCAGTTTGACCTTGGTAGTGGAAAAGTAATGGAGAGTATGCTGAAGGAATGACTGGGGGTGTTCCTGGAGGAGGAGGGAGGGCTGGACAGTAGACAACATGGGTTTGTGCCAGGTCGGTCATGTCACACCAACCTTGTGGAGTCTATGAATGGTACCATCTCAACTGGACGGGAAGTCTGTGGATGTAATATTTTTGGACTTCAGCAAGGTGTTTGACTTGTCCCCACAATGGGCGGTGGAGAAACTGATGGGGTTGGGAGTGTGCCTTTGATGATCAGATGGATAGGAAACTGGCTAGGCTGGACACACACAGAGAGTGGGTGATCAGGGGAGCTCTCAAACCCTAGAGAGGTCAGTAGTGGAGTTCCACAGGGCTCGTCCTGGGGTTGATCCTGTTTAATGGCATACATATCTGATATCAGGGTGGGTATAGGGTGTGAGATGAGTCTTGCTGATGATTCCAAGGTGGAAGCAGTAGTTGAGAGGAAGAGGGGAAGTTGGTCCTGCGGGGATTTGGATGCCCTGGAAAGTTGGGCTCTCGTATGAAAGTTAAATTTTAATACAACCAAGTGCAAGGACAAACACAGGTACACCCTGGGATGGTGCTGGAGGCCTCGTCTGGGGAAAAAGACCTAGGAGTCATGGTTGACGATGTATGAATGACTCTGAGCAGTGCAGGAGTGCAGCTAGCAAAGCAAACAGGATGTTGGAAAGCATTGTAAGGGGGATCACCTCTAGGAGCAGGGAAGTGATTCTGCCGCTGTACCATGGGCTGGTGAGGCCACACCTTGGAGTACTGTGTACAGTACTGAGACTGCACTTAAAGAGGGACATACAGCTCCTGGAGAGGGTACAGAGGAGGGCTACCAGGATGATTCGAGGACTGGGGAGTCGATGTACGAGGACAGACTTGAGGAGCTTGGCCTGTATACTTTGGAGGAGAGGAGAGACAGGGGGACATGATCGAGGTCTTCAAGTACCTAAAAGGAATAAATAGGGTAAACATGGGATAGACAAAGGAATTCTGAGGTCAAAGTTAAGGCAGACTTCTAGGAAAACAAAGTGAACTTGTAGCTCAAATGGGCAGACTGGGTGGGCCATAGGCCTCATCTCATGGACACTGTCTAAATAGATCAAAAACTTGTTAGTGAAAACAGAATTCTAAAACCTGCTGACAAGGGTGGGAGTATTGTATTGATGGATAGAGAGACCTGTCTGAAGATGGTAGAGGTACTTTTGATTAATAGGAGAATGGCGTTGCACTTAAAGTAACCCCACATGTAAACATAGGCAGGAACTGCTGACACTTCTGGAAAAGGCCTTATCAAAGGATTAAATTACGAAGGAAGAGTTTGGATAGCTCTATGACACTCCCATAACCTTCTCAAAATACATAAAACCCACAGCAACCACCAGGTAGACCTATAGTGTCGGGGGGTTCTTACTAGCACCACTTTGTGAATTTATTGATCTATTCTCACAAAGATGCGTCAGCATTTTACCAGCTTGTCTGAAAGATACAACTGAAGCTATAACCACATTTAAGGGGCTTGAATGGAAAGATAATTATTGGTGGATTTCCAGTTGATGTTAAAGCATTGTATACTGCCATCCAACATGACTCAGGCCTTCACACCGAGTATTACCTTCAAAAACACCCAATAAATCCCAAATTCCATCGATTTTATTATGAGAGTTAAAGTTTGTCCTCTCAATTTTTTGAATTTAATGGGACATTTTCAAACAAAAATGTGGTACAGCTATGGGGCATGTATGGCCCCTCATATGCCAACCTTTTATGGGACATTAGGAACAGGAAGTATTAATGAAAGAGAATCAACCCATACAAAGATTCATTGATTGTGTGGCAAGGCACCCTGGAGGGAGCCAATGAATCTGTAAAATGGTTGGGCAGAAATGAATGGAATCAGATTCACACATGAAAGATAAAAAGATAGATTTCTTAGACATAACACTTATTAGTGATGTGTATACAGTGAACGTAATAAAGGGTTTTAGGAAGTCCACAGCAATTAAATTATTTTTATTTAAATTTTGTCACTGGTAGGCCCACTGAGACCGTAATGGTCCCTTTTCAGGGGCGACCCGAGTTAATTACAGTCAACAGTACAGTAAGGAGGAGGAACAATTCAAGGGAAAGTGCGTATATTTATTTTGTTCACCGGTAAGTGCACTAGACAATATACAGACATTAAAATCAGAACATATAGTACAATCACAGGCAGGTTAGGTAACGTTTAGAATAACATGGGGTAAACACTAGCTTCACAAGAGTGGCAATTACATAAGGTCTTTTTATCAGGTCAGTTTTACTGAGTTACAATTTCAAGCGCTTCAGAAGTGATAAGATTCAACTGAAATAGATACCAACCTGTTAGGTGGCAGGTTTTAGTATCAGAGGTGGAGTGCTGTTTTCTATCCTCAGCGGTGGCATGCACAGAGGCTTAGCTCTAGAAGGTACGCCTTTAGGCCTTTTTAAAACCCCAAAGGAGCTGCAGTCTTGAAGATTGCTAGGTAGGCCATTCCATAGGGATGGGATGTAATTTTCGAATGACCAAGACCTTGGCTTGTTCGGACTTTGGGACATGGAGGAGTTGACGACACGAGGATCTAAGTGTTCTTTTAGGCTGCTTGAGTACTAAGGTATGACTCAGGCTGGGGTGAGCATCCGTTTGTAGAAGCTTGAAAGCCAAGCATAGGGATGTGTAAGCCAGTCTGCCTCCAGGGAGGCCAATTCAGTGAGTCGGGTATATTACAGTGGTGTTCTAGGGGCTGAGCTCCCAGGGCAAAGCGTCCTTTTCTGTGGTACAATGTTCCTAGCTTTCACATCTCTGTTTTGCATCGAATGTAGCACTGGGGCACCATAAAATAAGGTGGGCAGAAGCATGCCCGTGGCTATCTTTAGCCTGGATGCCCGAGTGAGAAAAGGGTTAGGCAGTACATGAGCCCAAGCTTTTGATTTAGCGCTTTGTTAATTGTTCAACATGAACCTTGAAAGAGCAGTCTTGATAGACTCCCAGGTATTTGATACAATCCACCACCTCAATAGGATGGCCACTGGACAGATGAGGGATAATAGACATGTTCTGTCGGGGCCCAATTTACTGCGTCCGAATAGGATGGCATTGTTTTTCTCATTTAGGACTAGCCTATTTGCAGGAACCAGGTTTCCAGTAGGAGAGATCGTGGTTTAGGAGTTGGTTTAGCAGTACAGCATTTGAAGCAGATCTGTATAGTACTGCATCATCCGCTATAGAGGGTCACTTTTGCTCCGCCGCAGTGCTTTGGTAGGTTTTGATAAACAGGAGAAAAGAAGGGCCCCAGTATTGAACCTTGGGGACACCTCAGCAATGGAGCACTTGCCTGACTCCACCCCCTGCCATCGGATTATCCGAGATCTGTCTTGTAAGTTATCTTTAAACCACTGTGTTGAGTGGTTGTCCAGTCAGAGAGAGCTAAGCTGCTGGATGAGCAATTTATGATCTGCTAGATCAAAGGCCTTGGTAAGGTCTATGAAGACCACACTAGTAAGTTGGCCTTTGTCTTGGGCAGCAAGGATGTTGGATGTTAGGCTTACCAGGGCAGTGTCAGTACCATGTTGTTTCTGACTCATGTTGTCATGGAGTGAGGAGGTTATGTTGTTTAGCATATGCCTGGACTTGGTATACAATTCTCTCAAGCATTTTATTTAGTGTGCAGAGAATAGAAATCGGTCTATAGTGTTCAACTAGCACACTGGGTCCTCCCTTAGGGATCGGGTAACAAAGCGGTTTTCAAGCTAGGGGACTTTGCCTTCCATCAAGCCTATTGAGCAACCACATGACTGGCACGGCAATTTCTTGGTCAGCCAGTCTGAGTAACCTGGTTCAACCTTGTCATAGCCTGGAGAACCATTTGTCTTAATGCTCTAATGAGCTTTAGGACCTCAGTTTTTGATGTTAACCCAAGGTGAAAATTAGGTGACGAGGGAGATTCAACGAGTCATCCGAAGATGGCTTGTTTTGGGCTGCAGGGATGAACCCTGTACTAGCCAAGGTCAGAAAGGAATTCATTAAAGGCATTTGCAGCATCTTAGCGGGTTTTGTGTGGTGGACATGTCTCCACAAGTCACAGGCATTTTGCGTATGGTGGCCTTTCAGGAGCATGTTTATTTGGGACCAGAATTTTGAGGTTAGAGAGATTTTGTTTATAGGTTCTTAAGGTACTGTCGCATTGGCCTGTTAAATCTTTTACATGAGTTTGAGCATTCGTAACGGACCCAGTCATTGGTTAAATTAGTGGACTTGTACCTGCCCCAGGCCCTGTCCCTTTCCCTCAGTTTTTTTTTTTTTTTTTTTAGATCACGTGTCAGCCACCTAGACTGTTGTCCTTTGACTCATTTGTTTTAGAAGGGCGTGTTTGTTGGCAGCAGAGAGGAAATTCTTGGTGAAAAGGCCAGGGCAGAGTCCAGGCTGGGGGCAAGATTAATTTGAGCCCAGTCAGTTCCCGACAGGGTATCCCGGAAGGACATAGCATCGAAATTGAGTAGTCAGACGAAAGGTACAGGGAGGTGGAGTTGGATAGTCATTTTCCATATACCAAAGATGGGGTGTGGTCACTTAAGGAGTCAGCAAAAGTACCAGCCAGCTTGAATCTATTGGGGTTAGACACCAGTAGCCAATCAAGGGTGGTGTGGTTTCGATTTGAATTCAGTCTTGCCGTTCATGGATCAGTTGGGTAGCTTGGCCTCTAGCAAGCTGGACTTAATGTCAGTCTTAGTCGAGGGCCCCAGTGGAGATTAAAGTCACCCTGATTTTCTCATGGGGAGGCAGGTCAGGGATAAGCTTAGTAAGGGCCTTTAGTTCTTCAGTTAATCTTAGGAGGGTGGTAAACACATCCTATTAGTAGTGGCTTTGTACCCCCAGTAGTACTTTTACAAATAGTGTTTACATGGCCCTCATCTGCCTTTGCTGGAATCTCTGCTAAGGACACAGTTAGTGATTCCTTAGTATACACGATATCCCTTCTCCTCCACCCTTTTTCATATTCTGTCTTTTCGAAGGTTTTGAATCCAGGGTCCTAATCTCGTGTGCTAAGATCATAGGTTTGAGCCATATTTCAGAGATGGCTAATATGTCAGGGGAGTGTAGGTCCACCCAGGCTTAGAGCTCTTGCAGAGTAGGTCTGAGACTATTACTATTGATATGCAACAGTTTCAGCCCTTTAGTGTTGGTCCAGCAGGGCAGAGAGGAGTTACATTTGGAATATGTGCAGGGTGGACTTGGGTTTGTTTCAATATTCCCTGCTAGCAGGATCTTTAGGAGAAACCATACCTTCCGAATTTGATGGGCGTTGTAAAGATAGGTGTTTAATTTGAGGAGTGTTGCACAGGTGTAGCAACAACCATTATTCCTGATACTGTTCAGAATAAGCAGGTTAGGTAGTGACTTAATTGAGGATAGACACAAGGATAATGAGTATGAGGCCAGGTGGCAGACTATAATTCACCTTGCAGTTTAACATTAGGTGGTCTGTATATAGTGTAAGAAAGATATAGCCACTCCCCAGAAGTATGCCCAGCAGCATGCTTGGTATTATAAATTAATTTCTGACTACCTAGTTTATGATACAACTGGCAGTTTTGGGTAGCAGGCAATTTGGTAGGGAGAGACAGATACTTCCTGAGCTGCACAGTAATTTGCAGGTGGTGCAAAAAGGTTGGGATTAGAGAAAGCAGATGCAGTGATGGCTAAACGCCACTAGAGGGGTATTGGAGTTTTGTATTGGGCACGAAAGCCAGAAGCTCCTTTTGTTATAGCGGCCACTAGTGGACAGGTGTGATAACCTGCAAATGGAAAAGTCACCTAGGTTAATTTCAGTCAGGTGCTTTATCCTATTAAAAAGGAGTGCGACCAAAGGGTGGTGGTGAGGAGGGGGGTTCTCGCTCTGCCGTTTGCACTCACTGCTCGTCCTGGTCTCCTTCACCTGTGTAGTTTTTTCGGTTTGAATTCCGCCTTTTGGGGGGCGATCACAGGTGGGGCTTGGGAAGAGTCCATTGGCTGTGAGGGAGGGCTGCTCGGTTGCCCTCTCGACCCAGAAAGCGCTTCTAGGGAAACAGGTTTTGCTTCATAAAACAGGCTTTATCCACGTAAACTGAAGGAGTCTATTCCTTATGGTCAGACCCTAGGATAAGGAGAAACTGTACCAATGACATTAATTTTGAAGTCCAGACCAGGGACCTAATGGAAAGATTTAAAGCTAGAGGTTATAAGGAAAACATTTTGAATCAAGCCTATGATAGAGTTAAAGATTTATCACAGGATGAATTAACAAAAATGTGATTCAGAGTGAACAGTCTAATACAGTAGTCACTTTTTCCAAACAATTTAATGAAGTGGCAGGACAGATAGGGAGTGTTGTATGTAGAAACTGGGACATTAAAAAAAAAAAAAATGATACTATACTTATAGTGATAGGTGAAAACCCAAGAATCACTTTCAGAAAAATTTCTATCTTAAGGCCCTGTCCACACAGTTTTATACTCCCGAATACGGTTTGTGTTCATACTGTAACACGGTTAAAACAGTGTTACAACCGTGTTCCAAAACCCTGCTAGAGAGGTGGTCTTTAGCACAGTTTTAGTGAAACAGTGTTGCCTTAATCAGCGTTAACAGCAGTGTGTACACAAACCATGCTGTAACACGGGTTAAGGCACCCGTTCAACAAGAAATCCATTTTGTGAGCCAGAATTTAAAAAAAAAAAAAAAAAAAGGAATGAATTACAGGCACCAGCTGTGAGATGAGGCATCCCAGATTCTGCCAATATACTTTATGTTCCAATCGGTTTTGATCGCTGTTCCGAGTATCCTGTCATGCACTGCGGTACCAACGGAACTCAATGTTTTGAGTGGTGCGGCGTTCATGACTGGAACCCTTCCACCTGGCAACAGTTATCAGAATTGAATGTGACGCCCAATAACTGTGCTAGGGATCAATTTATAAAATGTTTTAGCAACATTTTTTAAACTGCCCCTTGTGTGGACAGGGCCTAAGAGACCAGTTGGTAGAAGTCAGTTTTATAGTTCACAAGAAAAGGCATCCACATGGCTACCCACACCCCCGAAGGGTTTACGAATCCCAGAGATGCAAGTATGCGTCACTACATGAATGTGGGCAAGGAATTTACTAGCACAACGGAAAGTTAGCGATCACAAAGAGTTCTTACATGTACCACTACTTTTGTGAGATTTTATATACATACACACACACACACACACACACACACACACACACACACACACACGTAGTTGTGACTTGTACTTTGTGTGGAAGACTGTTACAATGCTTAAAGAGAGAAACAAGAACATATCGTTCAATCATAGACAGACTTATGGCACCTCTGTGGGTAGGCACTATATTCAAGCCCATAATTACGAGCCAAATTGCCTGAAATTTATAGATCTGGAGTGTTTGGAACTCCCTTTAAGAAGACGGATAGAAAGAATCTTATTAGAAAGAAGAATTTTGGATTTATGAGCTAGGCACAATAAAACCAAAAGGACTGAATGAATCTTGGGACTTGAAACTTTAAAATCTTAGAAATACTAAAAATTAGTATAGACCTGTGCTCACTTTGTGGATGTTTGTATTTACTTTGGTAATTCCTAAGTAGAGAATGTAGATTAAGTTTGTGATAGGTATTCCGGTAATATTAAAGAAGATTGTGTTCTGTGAATGTCTTTTGTAAACCGATTTCAATGCCTTTAACTATAAAATTTTGTTTTAATCTTTTTCTCCTCCCTTTCCTCCCTCCTCTTCCCTACCTAGACCCTTCTGCACCCCTTCACTTCGATATCCTCCACCCCACCCTACCCCTCCCCTTGTACCTTTCCCTACCTTCCCTCCCCCGAACCTACTGCTAAATGTGGGAACTGTGTTTTTACTATTTGCTTGAATTTGACCAAAAATAAGTACTTCATGTAGTTAATCATGTTGTAATACTGTTAGCCATAGGCCTCAGTCTGCTCAGTTTGAGACTATATACAATTGATGTTGTAAAAATTACAGGTGATCGTCACGAGAACGACATCCCTGCCTACCACCCTTTGGGCCAATTGTCAAGGACTCACACCTCCATTACTCCAGTGCCAGCCCAGATTCCACATTGCAGCCAACTCAGGGTAACCAGACGTAATCCTTCATCAGGTGGGTCCTCCTCTTCAGAGGATTAAGGGCCTGGCGGTCAATGGTGTTGGCCTGGGTGCTGCTGAGGTCAGGTCAGCTTCATGGAGTTCGGGGAGGCACTGGTCCGGACAGTCGTCATCTGGTGGGTGGAGGCGCCAAGTTCTCCATTTCCTCAGATTCCCTTACTCACACCACATCTGAACTGCCCCTGGTCTCCACCAGGAGTCGCCACAGGCGGGCTTCTCCCCAGCCCACCCCAGGAGAGAGAGCAGTTCTCTGGAAACTCTATCCTTCTCCTTCCCCTGCCGACCCTCCGGCGCCAGTCCGTTCCCAGGTCTCCGGTGTGGTCTGAGGTAGGTAACAGTACCTTAACCCTCTGTGCCACCAGGCCGGCTCTGATCTCCTGTAATTTTGAAGACGCTATGATAGCATGATTGAAATTTTATATTAAGACTTTTTTTTTTTTTTTTTTTTTTTAACACACCTCCCATTAACAAATTTTTATTGTTCCACTTAAAAAAAAAAAAAAAAGATTTTAATTAAGTGTATCATAGATATCCTCAGTCTTTGAACAGATTTATTTTAGATATGGAATAATTCAATGATATGAATGTACAGATTGAAAACTTAATCCATGAAACAGAGTAATGTGAAAGTTGTAAGTGTGGACGTCAGGTACGTACCCTTGTTAAAAGGAACAGGGTGTAATCCGTGGCTACGCCCCTGTGGAAGGCAAGCTGTCAAGTACTTGGGCAGTGTGGGCGGTGCTGGCTGTTTGCACTGAAAATTACTGAATAAACCCCATTCTATTTAACTACAACTGTGTTGGAGAACATTTCTTTGTGGGGGCTGGTTATTGGAGCACTGGTCTTTTCTGATCCATTCTATTTTGAGGCTGGCTTCCCTGACCTGGCACACCCCGCCGGAGGTCCTGCACAGGCAATTTACTGAAGAACTGCTTTACACAGTATGCAAGTGGGGGCTGTGGGATTCAAACCAGGTCTCCAGGTTTGCAGCTTACAGCCTTAAACCCACTGCACTATACTGCTTCTACTAACTTAGAACTAAGGGGCCTATTTTTAAAAGGATTTCTCCTAATCTGCCTATAGCAGAAATCCTTTGAAAATTGGGCCCCAAAATTCAAGCACTTGGGTGTGCATGCAGTGTCAATACATCTGGGCCTTTAGTCACATGTATCATACAAAAACTTTTGCAAAGAACAACTGAAACCAGGGAGGCAGTCTGGCACAGGGTTAGAGAACGGAGCTGTGACCCTGGAGACCCAGATTTGAATCCCTAAACTGCCACTTGCTCACTGTGTGACCCTGAGTAGTTCACATAACATTTCTATGTTTTACCTCTAATGTGTCTCTGCTTTTTGAATCTGTGTGCTAAAATGACAGCAGCATTCTCTCCTTGCCCTCTCATAATGTAGAAAGCCATTTTTTGCACCATATTTTTGAAAATTCTGCAAAGTATATTCCAAAATTCTGAAACATTACATAACAAAAAGTAGTAAGTGCGAGACTACCGATAGGCCAGTGGCTAGCGACTGCGCTCCTTGCTGCAGACCCAAGTTCAGATCCCTGCAGTGGGACAGGCATGTGCTTCCTTCACAAGACTTGTTGCATGCACAGCTCGGGGCAACTGCCCAGCAGCGGGAGGCAGGAGGGGTTTGGGAGAAACTACAGAAAACTATGCTCCCCACCACCATTTATGATAGCTGCTGGAACTCCCACGCCCCACCTTGGATCCCACTGGCTGTGGCAGGGGTAGCTGAACAGTGGTGTAAGGGGCAAAGAGGATGGCTGAGAAGCCATATTCAAGTTATGAGCTTTTCTAGTCTCCTTGTAGCTCGTTTCAAGTGCTCCCCTTCTCCCCCATTGCGCTGCGGAAGAGGTCATCCTCGTTGAAGGCGGTAGGGTTTTAAGATAGCCTGAGATAGGCATGGGGAAGGCAAGGATCATGGGTAGGGAGGATGGGAGTGGGGAGGAGGGCAGGGACAGTAGCTCAAGCTGTGGACCCTGCAATACGAGCAGACTTGATATACCAAATGGCCTCCTTCTGCCGACTTCTTCATATGTTCATTGTATCAGACATCCCTGCCATTTTTATTGGTAGCGCATTTTTTTGTGTGGCTGTCACCTCAATGTGGCTCAGCCCCCGGACTTTCCCAGTCCTACTCACCCTCCCAGGACTTACCTCAAGCCAACTAGCTGCCCAGGTTTGCGCCTCACGGCAGGGCCACCGTTGGCATGCCCCCAACAAAGATTCATCCATATTATCAGCAGGTCCAGCTTCCACTGGCAGGGGTCCCGTGGCTTCCCGACAGGGTGGGGCCATGGGGTCAGGCCATTCCCGATGGAAGGCTAATCTTGGACACAGCCGGTGGGTACAAGTGGACCAGGAAGCGAGGAGTCAATCAGTGGGTCTGGCATTTTTTTTTTTGCATGCATTATTCCTGGTGGAGGTGGTATGCAATGACAATGCAGAAGACCGCTGACATCCGCACGCCTCTTGAAATACTCTGCTTTGGTTGCCACTTCCCCAGCCTCCACCAGGAGTCGACCATGTGCAGATTGCTAGCCCACCTTGCTGGGGAAGAGAGCAGTCCCTGGGACTGCTCAGTCCTCCTCCCTTGGCAAGCCCTCCCGACCTCAGGTCAGTTTCCAAACCTGGGCGTTGCAGTCTGAAGCCATACCACTGCGCCAGAAGGTCACAAAAATCACATTTTTATTTTATTAATTCTCCAGTACACCACTGAATAAATCCATTTTCTGCCCTATGCAAAAAAAAAAAAAAAAAAAAGTGGAATGAGCTAGTAAAGCATTTTGGGATATAGTCCTATGACTGGCACTGTAAGAAAGCCCAGTTCCTTTCCTTCCTTTTCAACCAGCCAGCCTTTACAGGCTTTGCATGCTGCTAGCTTGCTACCCACAGTCCTTTTCATTGTGTTTATGGGGCTGGGTTCTTGTGAGAGTATGCGATTTAGACTAAGTCTATACCTTAAACTGCATAACCAACCCCACAATGGAAGCACTTGGGAGTCCAATTAAGAGCCAATTAAAACCAAGTGGAAGACAGATCATTCAGCAGCTCCCTCACATTACATTGTGAACACCTTTCACATAGAAATGTTTGATTTGTGCTCACATATTGGGGTTAAATTAGGCAGGAGTACACAGGAACTCCATTCTACCACCTCTAAAACAACTGTATGACAGGTCCATCACTTCTGTCATCATTCTTCATTGACAATTATAGGAGAGTTCCACCACGGAAATCTAGATATGAGTTTCCACTTCAACATTTCCAATTTAAGTAAAACACACACCTGCAGAGTTTATTGTGAAGTTAACTGGCATTTGGATATAGATCAGCATTAAACTGGACATGGCTGTGTTGTGCATTGGAGGGAGGAGCTCTGCTTTGAAGAGGGAGCAGGGCACTTGTCATTCCCATACCTTATTGGATTCCAGACTGCTTCTCCAGAAGGCTATATTAAAGAATACTTAAATGTCAGAGCAGCCCAGATGTCTGCTGGGAAGACATCAGCCTGCTCACCTTCCTGACCAAAGGGTGCCACCATAGTGACCCTTATCACTGGCATGAAGGTGAAAGGAAAAATAAAAAAAGTGAGGCCAGTCCATGTGCACTGCAGTAGGGCTACTGCTTGAAGTCAGCGACCCACATTCAGTTAACAAGCTTGAGTCATCAGGCGAAGGAGAACAAGAGCATCCCAGGGACAGCTCTCCTCTCTTGGGATGGGGTAAATCCTACTTCACGTGAGGCGGTAGTGCTGGTGAGCAGCAGCAGAAAAGGCCAGGGCTCTCCGACACTGGCACTCAGACACACACACACACACACACACACACACACACACACACACACACACACACACACACACAGTGCATGTCACTTCATGTGATGGCCCTTGGGGAAAACTGAACAAAAATACCCTGGCCTGATCTGGTCTCCCAATTGCAGGCACCACACAACCTACGTGGCAGGCCACCCATCACCATGTGTAATCCTGGGCAAGTAGTGGATAGCCAGTAAATCCCCCAAAAAAAATGATGGGCTTTGGGGATCCCATAGAGACCAGGCTGTGTGGGAGCATGAAACAAAGGCTGAGAGAAATATATATGAACAAAAAATAGTCAACCAAAAGGCTGATTCAATTACAACTGTATGTGAGGACAGACAGAACAAAGTATTACATTGATCAAATGCAATGAAATGCTTATCTGCATTTTGAAGGTGATGCACTGCAGTCCTAATAAACTGCTTTGGGGGGACACCAAACAAACCAACACAACCAACCCAACCCAACCAACCAAACAAACACCTTTTGTTCTCCAGTACATGGAAGAAGCTCCTTGACCCGAGACCTAAGCAGATAAAAATCAAGAATATGGTTTAATAGGGAACAAAGTTGGCTGGCTAAAGACCTTGTATGCTCAGAGCATAAACAGGCAATAAGGAATTAGAAGGCAGAGCATGGTTGGTGTGGGGCAGCTGATGGGATTATTTAGACATACAGTGGTTGCTACATTAGAGATTTTGAGTGATAGGAATGTGGGAAAGCTATGGTGGGGGGCACCTGAAACTTACAGGTATCCAGGCAGGCCAGTGACAGCCCCTAAACACCACATTTTGTTCATCTCCCATTTTCCCTTTTGTTTCCCATCCCACTTACAACAACTGGGGCCATGGCCAGAAGAGGCATAATTCCCCAAATAAAGCTCTTCCATTCATCAACATTTGACAAACATTCAACATATGCTGACAAAGTTATAGGCCAACAATGAAATGTGAGTTAACACTGTCTCGAGCCACACTGCCTCCGCCACTTCATAGAATCATAGAAGTGTGACGCAGAAGAGGACCGACAGGCCCACCTAGTCTGCCCATTTGTCTAGCTATCTGCTAGGACATGCCCCCCACCCACACACACCTCTCGTGCCTGTCCCATGCCTTTTGAAGCCTTCTACTGTTGCTTCTCCAACTCTCCAGGAGCCTATTCCACTTATCCAACACCTCTCTGTGAAATAGTATTTCCTAATGTTGCCCTTGAACTGTCCCCCTCAATCTGTTACCCATGCCCCTCGTCCCTCCATTCCCTTTCCACTGGAAGATGCTTTCCAGTGGCACCCGTTTATACCCTTAAGGTACTTGAAGGTTTCAATCAGGTCTCCCTCTCCTTCACTGTTCCAGGGAATACATGTTCAATTCTCCCAACCTTTCCTCATAGGACAGGTGGCGAGCCCTTACCATTTTCGTTGCCCTCCTCTGAACTCGCTCCAGCCTCCCCATCCTTTCTGAGATATGGCCTCCAGAACTGCACCCCATACTCCAAATGCAGTCTAACTAGATGGGTGTACAAGGGTACTATGACCTCCTTTTTCTACTGATAATCCCTTCCGATGCAGCCAGCATTCTGCTGCCTCTAGCCACTCTTCCCTTGCAGTGCCTTTCCACCTTCAGGTCCCTTGATATAGTGATGCCTAGGTCCCATTCCTGTTCTGTTACTTACAGGTCTTGGCCCCATACAGTACCCTACCCTCTGGTTCCTGTGTCCAAGATGCATGATCTTACACTTGTTCGTGTGAATGAAAGCTGTCACCTCTTTGATCATGCCTTGAGCCTCCCAAATCTCTCCGCATTCTTTCTACCCCTTCTGGAGTGTCCACCTTATTGCAGACTTTGATATCGACTGCAAACAGACTCACCCCCAGGCCCTCCATGATGTCCCCTACTGAATAAATTGCTCAGTAGAGGCCCTAACATCGACCCGAGGGACCCCACTTGTGACACTGCCCTCTCCAAATGCCTCCCATTTAAAATGATCCCTGCTCTCCTGTCCCCAGCCAGTTTCAAACATGAAATCTTGCTGTATTCTGACTAATGCATTTAGCCCCAGCCTTTAAACTGCCCGGAGAACAAAGGGTTAACTTTCATGTAGAGCATAGAATGCTGAGCTCGAGCTTCGGTTGAGGTCTCTGTCTGAGCCCTTTGAAATCCAATGGTCAGATTCTTTACTCCGCCTCACTAAACAGTCGCCGAGATTTCTCCTTCAGTTCGGTTCGAAAGTCGGTTAAAGTCTCGTTAGTTGTCGGTTTTACCCAATTTATTTCTGCATACTGGTTCTGCCTGTGGTACTGTGAGTACTAGATAAGTTTTGTTCCGATTTTCTGTGTGGAAACTGTAGTGTTAGATCGGTTCGCTAACCGATCATTTGTATTGAATCCTTGTGTTTTACTTTAGAGTGTGGTTACTGGTCCTTATGGTTCTAAAAAAAAAAGCGTGTTTTGAGCGATTTTCCAACACCTGTGACCGCGATTAGGAACCGATAGAAGTCTTGCCTGGCGTTTGCCATAAAAGGTAAGTTTGGTTAGGTTGGCCATGTCTGAGAAACCCAAGAAACAAACCAGGCCCACTGGGTTTCAACACTGCAGTGAGTGTGGGGAGGTCTTTGCATAAGGCCGACCTACACCACCTGTGTTTATTGTCTGGGGTTTGAAACGCCGATATAGACTGCCAAATTCATAAAAATGTTCCTAAATCTACCCTTGAAAAGAGATTAGGTAGACTGAGGGAAAAGGAGGCCGAGAAGTCCACTGACCGGATGGCCAGCCCAGTTCGGTTCTGACCGAACCAGAAGGAGTGCCCTCTGACCAGGCGATACCGAGACAGAGAGAGAGCTGATCCTTAGGGGTCGGTTCCTAAAAAAAAAAAAAAAAAGACGAAACAAAAAATATTGACGGTTTGGATCCAGAGGTTCATGTTCTCACCATGAGGAAATAACCAGAGATTCAAATTATGGAATCGCTTTGCCCGGTTCCGACCGATCCACACCTTTTAGCAGGGGTCTGGTTCAGTGGTATCCCTGTTCAAGATTATATCCCTGAAGATTTTCATGAACGGAGTTTGAGGAGGAGGGGTGTTTGAAGATGATGGTGAAAGTCTGGATGTGCCTGTGGAACCGGACATCTCCCCAGACAGACCTTCTCGTATCCCCTCCTAGGCTTTGTAGTCCCTTCCAGTTTTCTGTTTTACAGAAAAGTGGCTGAAACTCATCCAGCTTCCTATGGAGGAGCCAATGGAGGATCAAGAGGAGCCTGATTATGTGGAAATGATGGGCATCCCAGAGTCCAGGAGACTGTCTATTCTCCTTCATAAATCCTGTGGAAACGGACACAAAAACCCTGGCGTCTCCAAATCTGTACTCCCTGTTGATAAAGGATGGACAAGAGGTACACACTATCAGACTCAGTTTTTTTTTTTTTTTTTTTTTAAACCAACAATGCAGCCATGTAGGGGTAGTGCAGGCTGCTGCCTGTGACAAGGCAAACATTCCCTTGGCTTCACACCCCCAGACAAAGACTCCAGAAGATTGATGCCATGGCAAAAACAAACAAAAAAAAAAAAACACATGGCATCTTCCTTGGGACTCAGGCAGGCAAATTATATGGCCTATACAGCCAGGTACCAGAAGTCCAGGTGGGATACTGTACTGGCACTGGCTAAGCAGGCCTCCCCGGCTAGCCAGGGAGCTGAGGGAGGTGGCTGCAGATGGGACTGAGGCATCAAAAGTACAGTTTCATACTGCTGTGGACTCCAATGATGTGTCATCAAGAGTCATGGCTACATCTGTGGCACTTCAGAGAATGGCTTGGCTCAGATGTACTAGCCTCTCACAGGACACCCAGGCTAAGGCCATGGATTTTCCTGTAGTGGGTAATTCTCTGGGGAGCAGACAGAGAATTACGTGAAGAAAAATGGACGAGTTCAGGACCATTTATAGGAGTGCTCAGTCCAAGGAGAGGCAGGCAACTCCTCAAAGGCAGCAGTCTAGGGGTAGGCCTTTTCATAGGCCTTTTACCAAGCACAGACCTCTTCTCCTTTTCACAGAGGGGTTCTTCAGAGGGAGAGGGAGAGGCAGAAGGGGGATGAGCAGGGCTGCACCCACTCCTCAGCCTAAGGCCCTGCTAAGCAGACACCCTGATGGGTCTGCCGGTCGACTCTCCTATTCCAGTAAGGGGCAGGCTGGCTTACTTTGTCCAGGACTGGATGTCTATTACCTCAGACAAGTGGGTCTTGGAAGTAGGCCAGGGACTGGTTCTCAGCTTCAAAACATTTCTGAAGATGAGAGCCAGATCTTTTCACCTGCAGGTCTCTCAGAAATCCTTGCCCTAGAGGCAGAGGTTTAATCTCTTCTGGCCTTAGGAGCCAAAGAGAGAGTTCATATCCTACACAGGGACAAAGGTCTGTACTCCAGGTACTTCCTTACCCCAACAAAGACAGGGAGTGGTGACCCATCCTAGACCTAATATATCTGAACAAACATCTTTTAAAACCAAAGTTCAAGATGGTAACTCTGGGAATAATTCTTCCCTCTAAGGCCAGGGGACTGGCTAGCCTCCCTGGACCTAAAGGATGCCTATTTCACATTCCCATCAGGTGCTCCCACAGAAGGTACCTCAGGTTCGAGTTGCCCTCAGGCCACTATCAGTTCAAAGCAATGCCCTTTGGTCTAACATCAGCCCCAAGGGTTTTCACAAAGTGCCTGGCAGTAGTCGTTGCCTTTCTAAGAAGGCAAAAGATTTCCATTTTTCCCCATATCTGGACGACTGGCTCATAGTGGGCCAGTCCCCAGACCAAGTCAAGTCAGACCTGCAAGTGACCCAGCAAGTGCTCACTTCTCTAGGATTTCTTCTCAACCTTCCCAAGTCAGTTCTCGAGCCAGTGCAGCTCCTTACCTTTATAGGGGCAGAGCTGGATACTGTCAAAGTAAGAGCCTTTCTTCCCTGGAAAGGGCAAGAGTTCTTATAGAACTGGCTTCTTCCTTCAGCCTTCAGGTGTCTCGACCAGCAAGGCATTTCCTCCAGCTCTTGGGCCACATGGCAGCTTCTACAGCAGTGGTCCAAGGGCAAGATTAGATGAGGGACATTCAGTTCCATCTGAGGACCTTTTATACCAAAGGAAGGATTCCTTACCAAACTGATCCCAGTGACTGACACTGATCCAAGCCCTTCAATGGTGGCAGGATCAGGACAATTTAAAGCAAGGGTCCCATTTGCCACTCTGTCAAATTCAGTGGTCCTTACCATGGATGCTTCCCTCCTGGGCTGGGGAGCCCATCTGAGGGCCCTCACTGCCCAGGGACTGTGGTCCCCTCAGGAATCCCTTCTCCATATCAATCTCCTGAACTCAGGGCATTTTTCTGGCCCTGCAAGCTTTCTCAGTCAGTGCAGAACAAGGTGGTTCAAGTCAGAACAGACAACACCACCACCATATGGTACATCAACAAGCAGGGAGGCACACGGTCTATGGCCTTGTGCACAGAAACCATGAAGTTGTGGTCCCTGGCTTATTCCCTGCAAACCTCTCTGACAGCAGTTCACCTTCCAGGGAAGGACAATGTGCTAGCAGATGCACTGAGCAGGATCTCACAGGGCCACCACGAATGGTCCCTGGACCCTGTGGTCTTGAAGGTGATTTTTTTCAAGGTGGGGCACTCCAGAGGTAGATCCTTGCAGCCCCAGACAATCACCAACTTCCTCTGTTTTGTTGCGACCCCAGTCTTGGGCTCAGTCCTTCTGGATGCTCTGATTCTGAACTGGGAAGGGAAATTTCTGTATGCTTTCCCTCCCTTTCTCTACTGTTCAAAGTTTTAGTCAAGATAAGGTCACAACCTTGCAAAGTGATTCTGATTGCTCCAGATTGGGCCAGACAGCCTCGGTACCCCTGTTGCTGTCCCTAGCAGTCCATCTTCCCCGTCACTCCCAGGAATTACAACCTGGTAACCTCCTCTCAGGGGAGGATTTGGTACCCCAATCTTCAGTCTCTCAGTCTCAAGGCATGGCTCTTGAAGAGTTAGAGTATGCAGATTTGCATCTGTCTCAGGGGTTCTGGATATCCTCAAAGCCTCTCAAAAACCTGCCACTAGAAAGACCTATAACTCCAAATGGAAGAGCTTCAACATTTGGTGTTCCAAGAACATATTTCCCCACACACTGCTAAATTGCCTACAGTTCTGGATTATATGGTCCATCTTATTTATTTATTTGCTTTTGTTTACCAGGTAAGTCACACTAGACAGCCATGTGCCTATTTTCAGGATGCGACCGGAGAGTTACAGACTTGACATTTTACAGGTACAGCGACTTATACAACTTTTACATACAGTGAAGTGACTAATACAGTGTCTACATACAATGGGGCAACTAGTATGGCTTTTACATACAGTGAGGTATCAGTATACATAGAGGAATGACAGTCAGTAGTAAAATAAAACAACATGTGAGCCCAGGGGGAGGATTAGGGTGGCCTGGGGAATCATGTGCAAGAGCCATACATAGAACAAGTGAATTGAGTCAGAGTTTAACATGTAATGGGAGTGCAGGCAAATAGGTCACCAGAAAGAAAGTGCAGTGGTCCCAGAGGAGGCTGAGGCCACGCCGTGCCGATGTAGTGAGGGAGTGGTTACAAAAGTGCAATGGCAGGTGGAGGAATCCTTCAAGGAAGTTCAGAGGAAGTTCTGAATACAGTGTGGGAGAGGTGGCCTGTGTAGCAGCTGGGAAGAAATTCCATAGTTTCAGGGGCGTAGCTGGCGAAGGCCAATCCCCGTGAGGGAGTGTGTCCCTAGGAACTGGGCGGGAGAGGGCGCCGTGATCTAAGATGGTAGGTAGTGACGTCTGGGTGGAGTGGAAGGTCAAGGGCAGCGGGGTGGATGTTCTATGTTGTCGATGAGGGTTGCCTATAACAAAGGTATGGTGCTTCTCCGGGGAGCCACTCGAGGACGAGTAGAGGTCACAGGCGATGTGTAAGGGGGCAGAAAGTGCAAAGTGGCAGATGCTGTTGTAGGTCATATTCCATTTTGAGAGGATTGTCTTTGGCATGGGGGCAAAGGTCACGAGCCCATAATAGAGGCTAGGGCCACCCGAGCAGCTGGAGTGAGGCAGTTTTTGCTCTATAGGCGGCCGAGTTTAGCATTCGTGGCCTTACAGATGTTGGACATGTTGGGAGAGGTCCAGCTGGGAGTCCAGAGTGACACCAAGATACTTGCTGAGTGGAACTGTCTGCAGGGGCAAGCCATCAGCCCCGAGGATTAGAAGGGGGCACAGCAGGATTTTGTTCTACTAAAGGGAGCCAATAGCACGGCATGTGTTTTCTTAAGGTTGGTGGTGAGCTTGTGTGCTGTCAACCAGGATTGGATCCGCTTGAAGTCAGAGTTTAGTTGGACATTGATGGTGCCAATGTCACGATCACTGATTAGGATGACTAGGTCGCCAGTGTATAAGGTAATTTGCCCATAAGTGGGGACAGACGGCAGATTGTTAATAAAAAGGAGAAAGCGCCAGACCGAGGACAGACCTTGGGGGACCCCAGACTGGACAGTGGAGAGGTGTGAATGGTCTGGTTGAAATTAGTGTATTGCCTCCTACCAGAAAGGTAATTGAGGAGTCAGGCATGGGCAGAGTTAGAGAGTCCAAGGTCAAGGAGAGTGGAGCTGAGGAGGAGTGGTCTACCCTGTCAAAGGCCTTGGAGAGATCCACTAAGATTGCACCTGTGAGGTTGCCCTGGTCGGTAGCTGTGCTGATCTGCTAAGTAACCACAGTGAGGGCGGTGGCTGTACTGTGCCCCTTCCCAAACCCCTACTGGGCCGGAGAGAGGAGGTTGTGTTCCTGCAGATATACACTTAACTGAGAAGCCACAATTTCTCTAGGAGTTTGGAGGCTGACCGACAGGATGGCAATAGGCCGGTAGTTAGAGGGTCTTTGGGGTTACCTTGTTTGAGGACAGGATAATTCTGGCTACCTTCCAGAGTTGTGGATGACACCAGCTGTTAACGAGGAGTTAAAGATGGGTTAGGGGCCAGGCAAGGAGATGGGCACCCAACCTGAGCAATTTCGCTCCAGATTATCGTGTCCTGCACCAGTGCGAGGGAGGGTGGCAAGCAGCTCTGTCTCTGCAGTGGATACTGGATGAAGGAAGAAGGAGGGCGGGCCTCAGGTCCAGGTCGAGAGGAGCTGTTGGGGAGGGGTCGGATGGGTGAGTTTGGGGTGCGGAAGGCTGGGGCAGGGAGTGGGGGGCAGCTGGGAGAACACTGTATTAAAGGTATTAGAGATAGTAGAGGATTGTTGCAGCTAACCCCATCTATTAGAAGGTCTGTGGTTTGTGCTCTGGCAGAGCCCCGCTGCACTTCTAATGTTCTGCCAAAACTCCTCGGGTTGCTGGCTGAGGAGAGTAGAGAGGAACGGCAGTACTCACTTTGGCAGATCTGATGGCATTTTTGCAGGTGTTTCTAAAGGCCTATAGGCAGCAAGGTCATCAGGGCTGTGGGAGGCTTTGTAGGTTTCCCAATATTTGTCCCCAAGTTTCATTAGGGAGAAAAGGCCCCGTGAGCCATTTGGTAACAGTGCCTGCTGCCCTTCTTTTGTGAGGGGCATGTTTGTTCTGTACTGGGATGTATTTAGTTAGAAAGCACTCAGCGATTGGTCCGGATCCAAGGAGGCGATGGACCCTGGACCAGTCAATCGAGCGGAGGTCTGCAAGGAAATTGGGCAAGTGAAATTTTGAGAAGTCCCTCATTTGTATCACTTTTCCAGGTATTTTCACCTGTGAGATACCCCAGGTACAAAAGGTGGGTGAATAGTCCGAGATGGCATTAGGTAGGATGCCAGAGGATGTGATCCTGTTCGGTCTATTGGTCAGAATCCAGTCTATCAGTGACCCTTTTCCCTCGGGGGAGGGCCTTGTTGGCTCGGTGATAATCTGATTTAGGGCGAGGCCCAGAGTAGTGGCTCATAAGACTTCAGGTTAGAGCCTAGCCAATCTAGGTTGAAGTCACCAACTATAAGAACTTCACTTGTGCCAACTCTCACCACACTGTCCAGCAGTGAGGAGAGCCCAGGCACGCCTGCTCTAGGGGGTTGTAGCAGCAGACCAAGTGTATTTTCTTGGTGAGCCCAAGCAGGAGCATAGCGTGCAGGAACTCATATGGTTTGGGGGTCAACTGCAGATACATTGAGGTGGGCTTTATAGTAAAGTAGCACCCCACCACCATGTTTGTTCCCCTCGATCACTTCTGATGTGGCTGTATCCTGGTAGGGAACACATCGTATCAGGAGTGGAGGGTTTTAGCCATGTTTCTGTGACACCCAGTATGTCTGGGCTATAGTGGGCAACCAGGCAGTAAGCTCCACCAGGTTATGCAGGAGACTACGGACATTGAGATGGGCGATTTTTAGTCCCTTGGCAGAGGGGCCATGAGGAGAGTGAGTTGAGAGGCCGGTGGCTGATCTGGTTGGGAGGGGTAGTTCCACCCCAGGTGGACCCAGTGGGGAGGATGGATGGAGGGGTCATGATGGAAGGGAAGTTTTAATGATAGTGGGACGGTCTAGCAGTGCAGGGGTGAGGGAATATGGGATGGCGAAAAGACCTGGTGATATAAGGACTGAACAGACCTGCAGAGAAATTAGTTTTTTTTTTGTTTGTTTTTTTAAATCACTGGTTGCTTGTTTGTTATGCAGCTGAGTGTGCACTTTGGACGGAACCTGAGAATAGATGGGTTTGCCTCTAGTGGCGGACAGTATAACTTGCAGATGGAAAACTGGGCTGATAGGTTAAATCTCAGCCCATGTGATCGCTTTGTCTGTATAAGGGAGAGCCACCAAGGGTGGTGGTGGTTGGTGGGGAGCCAACGCTTAGTGTCTCGGGCGGGCTAGTCCTGCTAATTTAACGGCCTAGGCCTCAGACCAGCTACTCAAGGTACATTTGTCAGCTGTCTCTGCTTTTCTGTCAGTGGGGAAGTCTTCCTCACCATCATCTCATCCTGTGTTCTGTAAATTTTCAAGGGATTGCTTCATACCAATCCTCCATTCGAGACCCTACCCCTGCCTGGGATTTAAATGTTTGCATTGCTCAATTGATGCAACCTCGCTTTCAGCCTATGTCCTCAGTAGAGCTTTAAGTACTTGACTTGGAAAACTGTGTTTTAGTAGCCATTACCTCTGCCAGACATGATCAGTGAACTGCAAGCCCAGTAAGTGGAACCTGATTTTATCTCCTTTCATAGGGATAAAGTGGTCCTTAGAACCACTAGAAGGTTCTTGCCCAAAGTGGTTTCAGATTTCCACCTGAATCAGTCTATGTCTCTTCCCATTTTCTTCACTGATCATTCCTCTTCAGAAGAGAGGAGGCTACAGTTTAGATGTTAGAAGGGCCCTAGCTACTATACAGAGCGCACAGAGGGTCATGAGGTTTGATTCCTCCAGTTGTTCTCGCTTATGGAGAAGTTGGAAGGGCAAACCTGCTACCAAGAGAACTATTGCCAGGTGGATTGTGTCTTGTATACAATTCTGCCACGAGAACTAGAAAATTCCACCCTCAGGCCTGAGGGTTCACTCCACCAGAGGTATAGCTGCTTCCCTGGCTGCTGCCAGGGATATTCCTCTTAGAAATTTGTCAAGCAGCCACCTGGAAAACAGTCCATACCTTTACCAAGCATTACTCTCTGGATATCCAGGCTAGGAGTGATGCTCGGTTCGGCACAGCAGTACTTCAGAGCCTATTCCCAAAGTAGGTTCTGTCCCTCCTCCATGGAGGTACTGCTTGGTAATCTGCAATAGTCAGAATACAGCAAGACTTCATGTTTGAAGAAAAATTACTCACCTTAGTAATTATGTTTCTTTTAATGGAGTCTGGCTGTATTCTGACCTCCATCCCTGCCTCCTCTCTCAGAACTTGTTTTGGGAAGTGGGTGGGCAGGTGCAGTGTTGCATCTCAGGGGTGCTCCTTTTCACCCTCTTTTTGTTTGGGTGTTTATTTTATTATTCTTATTTGGATTGGTTTTGGGTTTCCTGACTCGAGTCTTCCTTTGGGAAGCCAAACTTTTTTTTTCAGTTGGCTAGTAAAAATGTTACAATTTCTACATAGGATAGTTAGTGAGTTTTTGCTTGTAAGAATCGGACGTTGGATTTCAAAGGATTCCAGACAGAGACCTCAGCTAAGCTTCGAGCTCAGCATTCTATGCTCTGCAGAAAGTTAACCCTTGTTCTCCGGGGCAGTTTAAAGGCTGGGGCTAACTGCAATAGTCAGAATCAGCAAGACTCCATTAGAAGAAACATAATTACTAAAGAGTAATTTTTTCTTCCTGTCCATTGACCCACCTTCTGCCCCAGCCCCAGGCTGGACAGCTTATACAGCAGTCTCCTGTGTGTGGCGAGAGTCAGATGCCTTCTTGAAATCCAGATAAGAGACATCTACTGCCCTCCCTGATCCAGTGCCTTGGTGACAGCGTCGAAAAACTATCAAGTTTGTTGGTCAGGATCTACCCTAGTAAAGCCATGTTGCCTTGGATTCATCAGGCGCTTACTGCTAAGTATTTGGTGATCCTGATTTTCAGTAGTTTCTCCACAAGCTTGCCCACCAATGATGTCAAGCTCACAGGCCTGTAATTTCCTCCTCCTCCTCCCTCCCTCACCCCTTATGCAGAGGGACCACATTTTCCTGCCTCTGGTACACTCCAGATTCCAGGGATCTGTTGAAGAGTGCAGTTTAGGGTGCCACCAGTATATCCAAGTTCCTTCATCACCCTTGGGTGCACCCCATCTGGCCCCATTGCCTTGTCCACCTTACTAACATACTAACATACTATTTGCCAGCAGATTAGGCCTTATGGTCTATCAAGTCTGCTCGAACCTAGATCCTTAGTTGGGTGCAGAGACCCTCCCATCCCTTGTGCTCCAGAAACCCCTATCATCCATCCCCACCCCCGGACAGGCCATCATCTGATACATCCACTTTCTGTGTCTGTCCCACCCTCTTAAAGCCCTCCACTGTGGATCTCTGAACCAGCTCACCAGGCAGAGCATTCCAGGGTCCACCACCCTCTCAGTGAAAACCTCCTCTCTTTTCCCCTCACCTTCCACCTTCCAACTTCAAACCATGCCCTCTGGTGATGCCTCCCGTTTTAGTCTAAAGATCCTCCATGTTTACCCTATTTATTCCCTTGAGGTACTTGAAGACCTCAATCATGTCCCCCTGTCTCTCCTCTCCTCCAATGAAAACAGGCAGAGCTCCTCAAATCTGTCCTCGTAAGTCAAATCCCCTAGCCCCGTGTATCATCTTTGTTGCCCCTCCTCTGTACCCTCTCCAGGAGCTGTATGTCCCTCTTCAGTGTGGTCTCCAGTACTGTACACAGTACTCAAGGTGTGGTCTAACCAGTCCATTGTACAGCGGCAGAATCACTTCCTTGCTCCTTGAGGTGATCCCCTTGCGTGCATCCCAACATCCTGTTTGCCTTGCTAGCTGCTCTCCTGCACTGCTCAGAGTTATTCATACATGTATCCACCATGACCCCTAGGTCTTTTCCCCTGTTGAGGCTTCCAGCACCCTCCCAGGGTGTACCTGTGTTTAGGGTTTCCCGACCAAGATGCAACACCTGCACTTGGTGATATTGAAATTTAATTTCCATGTGTGAGCCCAGCTTTCCAGGGTGTCCAGGTCCCTTGCAGGCCAACCTCCCTCTTCTCCCTCAACTACTGCTCCCATCTTGGAGTCATCCGCAAGAGACTCATTTCACACCCTATACCATCCCTGATGTCTGATATGTATGCATTAAACAGGATTGGACCCAGGACCGAGCCCTGTGGTACCCCACTACCAACCTCTGTAGGGTTCGAGGCTCCCCACAGACCACTACTCTCTGAGTCGCGCCCAGCTATCCAGTTTTCAATCCATCTGACCATCAAAGGGCCTACCCTAACCCCATCAGTTTCTCCACCAGACCATTGTGGGGACAGAGTCAAACGCCTTGCTGAAGTCCAAGAATAATACATCCACAGGCTTACTCCTGTCCAGTTCTGATGTTACCCATTCATAGAACCCACAAGGTTGGTTTGACATGATCTACCTGGCACAAACCCATGCTGCCGACTATCCAGACCTCCCACCTCCCCAAGTAAACCCCCAATCGTTCCTTTAGTATACTCCATTAATTTTCCCACCACCGAGGTTAAACTGATGGGTCTATAGTTTCCTGGTACTTCTGCCGACCCCCTTTATGGATTGGTACCACATGTGCCTCGCCAATCCCTAGGTACCTCCCTGTCTCAAGTGACCTGTTGAAAAGCTCCGCCGAGGTGCAGCCAGTATGTCCGCCAATTCCCATAGTACTCTCGGATGAATGCCATCCGCCCAGGAGATTTGTCTTTCTTTAGGCCTTGAGGGCAAACCACACCCTTTTGTGGGGATGGCATCATCTGTCCCCTCCACCTTACTGGTCTTTTATCCTTATCCAGATGTGACACCCCTGGGGTACCTTTCCTCCCTTTGCTCCATTTCTGTTGCTCCCTGATCCCATCTTGCCGCTTCTATCCCCTTTGTGCCTTGCTTTGTAGATATCCCATCCCTCCCTAGTGAACACAGAGGCAAAGTACTCAATAAATACCTCTGCCTGGTCCCTCGCCTTCCACCCACCCTTCTTCTGATCTCAATCTGCTGAGATGGCCCTTAGTTTTTCTCCGCCTCCCAATGTACCGGAAGAACCCTTTTTCCCTCCATGTATCCCTGTGCCAGCTGCTGCTCTTTACTGGACTTTGCTCCCCTCACCATACGGGTGACACCTTCATGCAGCCTAGTTCCCCAGAATCTCCTCCACCTGAAATGGACTTGTATCCACTCCCCTCCCTGCCTTGGCTTCTCCTGCTCTGCTTGCGTGCCCTTCCTCCCGAGTGAACACCGAGCAAAAATAGTTTAGTGTTCTGCCTTCTCTGTCCCTTTGTATTAGCTCTCCCTCATTTGTTTTTAACTGGAGGAATTCCCTGCCTAGCCTTCCTCTTTTCACTGACATACCTAAAAAGTTATCCTTTTTGACCTCGTCAGCTATGCTCTCCTCCATGCCTTTGCCTTCCTTACTTCCACCCTGCTTCTCTCTGGCTCACCTGGTACCTTTCCAGTCCCTCGTCAATCTGTGTTACCTTGAACTTCTAAAGGCCTTGCTCTTTGCCCTGACCTTTTCTGCTACAACCCTAGTGAACCACAGGAGTTTCCTCCTCCTCCTCCTATTTTTGATCTCTTGGCACATGGGTCCATGGCCTCCACAGTAGCTTTACACTCTCCCACATATCCTCCACCCTCCAGAGCCCTCCCACTACTTCCTCCATTCTCTGAAATCTGCTCTCTTAACATCAAGTACACCAACTTAGACCAGTGAACGTCTGCAGTGTTCCTTATTTTAAACCAAACTGTTATGGTCACTCATACCAAGGTGTTCACCCACCCGATACCTCTCTCCTTATCCCAGTTTGTCAGGACCAGATCAAGAATAGCTCCTGCCCTGGTTGGCTCCTGGACCAGTTGCCTCAGGAGGGCAGCTTGCAGGAGCATGAATATTTCTGCTGCTGGCTGATGATGCCAATAGGGTGTCCCAGTCCACATCTGGTAGGTTCAGGTCCCCATCAGCACCACCTCCCCCTTAGCCACCATTCTCACGGAATTCATCAACCATGCATCTATCTACAGATTTCTGCTGTGCTGGGGGCCTGTAAACCACTCCAGTACACACACACCCCACCACTAAGGAGTCCCATAGTCCTTCAGCCTCCCCCACTTGCCCTGCAATACTGATACCCTCCTCTACATAGAGTGCAACCCACCCCCTTTTCCTCCCTGTCCCTCCTGAACAGTGTATACCCTGGTATCTTCATGTCCCATCCTTGCTCTCGTGGCACCATGTTTCTGTTACCCCACAATGTCGACCGATCTCCTCAACCACTGTTGCTGCTAGATCTGGGATCTTCCTACCCAGACTTCTGGTGTTTGCACATGACCCTCCAACCACTTCCTCCCCCTGTTTCCAGCTTGCTACACACCCTTATTACCTACCTCGTGTCTTTGTTGTTGGGGTAGGCTCGCTGTCTCCGCTATGTGTCCTACATGTAGACTGTCTTCTTGCCCTCCCCAGTTTAGTTCAAATGATGGCACTTTTCAACGTAGTCTCCAGCTTGCATTTGAGCACTGCTTTCCCTCCACATTTAAATGCAGCCTATCTGGGGCATAGAGGCTATTGTCGCCCATGTTGTTCCCCAATCTCCTACAACTCCATATCCTCTCTGAACACACCATCCTGCTAGCCAACTGTTGAACTCCTCTACATTTTGTTTCACCTCTGTGCTGGCCCTTGGTACTGGCAGCACCTCGGAGAATGTCAAGAGATTTAAAATCAGGCTACTGCAAGCTAGCCAGTCCCATAAACCATGCCTGCAGCTCAATCACACTACTCCTTGCAAGGTAATTTGTCCCCAACTGGAAGATCAGATGTGTTCTCTCATCCAGTGCCTTCCCCTTGAGGAGATCCAGTGTATGACTTTGGTCGCCTCATTCCTGGCAGGCATTCCACCCATATTCTTCCCCTCTGCCTCCCTTCTTCCCCATGTAACACCCTTTACAACAGGGTCCCCAACTATTAAAACCTTGTCCCTCCCTCCTCCTGGGAACCTCTCTGCTATGCATTTCTCCCACCCTTTCCCAAGTTATCCCTATCCTTACCTTGCTCCCCGTATATTCTCAAGACCTCCTCTCCCCTCCTCCTCTTGTCCATCTTTCTGAGCCAATGTCTGGTTCCTTGGCTCCTCTGTGCTGCTACCTGCCCCTGTGCCCTGCTCCATTTGGTCACTCCCCCAGGATTTCCCTCCATTCCCTTTACCCCAGCTTCATTTCAGGTCCATGCCCCCAGACCCCAGCACTTCAGAGTGCATTACAGCCATACAGAGCTCCGCATGTCGTTATCCTATTTGCTACTATGTCTCTGAAAAAGTTTCAAAATGTCCAGCCACGCTGGCGCAGGGTAGCCCTATGGCTTAGGGTGCTGATAACCAGAGTTCAGGAACAAGCTCAGGACTTTAGAGGGTGGGCTGGGGGGAGGAGGAGGAGGATTGAGCACACCGACTGCTCTCGGGAAGGGATGGCATAGCACCCAGAGCTAGACTGTCCTAGTGGAGGTTGGGAGACAGTGCGCCAGCACCACACTTTGGAGGCAGCGGAGTGGCAGGCATCTGGCGTGCCACACACCAGAGTGTGCATGGTGCCGACACCACTGTATGCACACTCCTCTGCACCAGTAGGGGGAAATGAGAAAGCAAGAAAGACACCCTGGATGGCAGGATGCCCTCGCAGGTCCTGCACCCGCAACTCTGGCACAGCCCTCTGGATCCTTGACCCAGCGGGTTGAGAGCATTCACTGCCACCCCACCATCAGGATAACAGGATGGGTGCCATGCCAGTGGGGAGAAACAACAACAACAGAGAAAGTGTGTCACAATGAATACACTACAAAGCTATAGCCTAAAAAGGTAGGTTTAGGGAGAAATTCCAGAGGAAAACCATCAGACCACAGTGACCATCAGCTAGTTCAGTTCTCTAGACACTTGTGTACAATAAAGGTGACTTTCCCTTTGTAAAAGTCCTTCACTTCAGCTTCTCTCTAGGACTTGCACTCATGAGCTTCCCATCTCCCACAGGTGTAAGACCAGTTCCCACAGACACACACCACACTGCATCCGACACTGCTCCAACCACATGCACTGCCTCCCCATGTCACATGTGTGCACCCAGTTCATCTTACACAGCTGCTTTCTACCCCATCTTACAACAGCACCCCCAACTCTGTCAATCTCACACAAGGCACTACCCCCAGTAATCATCATATCCGTATCTCAGACAAGCACACCAACCCCCACTCCCCATCTTACATATGCTCCCTCTACCCAGTGTTGGTGTCTTCCTGGGACCCCATGAAAACAGGATGGCACATCTCATGTGTCTATCCTGATTGAGTCATTAAAATAAATAATTTTATAATGAAAGACTGTAATTATTAAAAGATAAACACTAGCAATTTTCCTCTTGAGGTTACATTTTGACTTCACATGCTGAATTCATACTGTGGCTGTATTAGGAGGGTGCTAGAATACATTTCTGATAGTAAACAGCACAACCCTACACCAAAATGTTTAATTCTAAAGGCCATGACCACAGAGCAGTTACTTTTACAAACTTCAAAATCCCATCTCTTGGTACATGAAAGAAATACAAGAAACATGGATATATTCATGGTTTTGCCAGAAAGACAGTATTAAGTAAAACTAATTTAGGTATATAGAGATACATAGATATACATGGTGTAATGTTTTCCCCTTGCAATACTGTGGCTTGGGGGAGAAGATGAGGAGTTTGCCTTTTACTATCCACAAATCTTGGGGCTTTAAATTTGTTCTCCAATTTGACAGTACCCCATCAGTTTCATTTAGTTAATAACTAGAAGTAAATCATGGCATGGAGGGACTATTACTGTAGAGGAGCAGTTTGTAATGGGCATTCCAGTAAGGTAACGTCTCGAGTTCATCCTCCAAATCACTGCGAGGGTTAGCCATTGTTTTAACCGAAGGAAGCAAAACAATTAAAACTAGACTGATGCACTCCACTGATGCAAGAGCTAAACTCAACAAATAAGTCACCCAGCCTCCTTTAGAAAACATGTCTGATTTAAAACTAGTCCCAGAGATAATACAAAGGATCCATCACTCATTCAAAGCAGTTGAATTGAAATCAGGTGTTCCCAAACAAAGGCTTTCTTTCTGGCCCTTGCCAGATTATATGTAGAAGCAGCTGGCTATACAGTTTGAAACACCATCCACCAGACCTATTTTTTGCATGCTATTCTGAGAATTTTGTAGGCCTTACCAGTACTGGGTCATGTGTAAAGCTCACCCCACCCCACAAAGGCAGGAGTCAACATCCTTCAGCTGTGAAGAACCCAAAGTCACCATAAAGCACTGCTCAGGAGGACAGGTTTTATTTTCTTGCCTTATACTGGAGATGGACAATGTGGTCCCATCAGAATTAGGAGTCAGTAGATAGACTGCAGGTGCTGTTTGGTTGAAACTCAGTGATGTGCCAATATGAAGTATGATTAGATGGTACAATACCTGCAGACAATCCTGGGCATGGATCCCCAGCTCCAAGCTCCTGCTGGGCCTGCTCCAGTCTCCATTTTGGTCTCTTTCACAGAGACTGAAATTTCCTAGCCTGCCCAGGCTGCCTATATAAAGAACAGAGGAGAGCTAAGGGCCCTGCTTACACAACAACAAATAGAACACAGAGCTCCAGGGTCACCACTTTTCACCCAGACCAATGGGAAGACAGCCAATGAAAAGCATATTTTAAGGAACCTATCACAGAACAGAAAAAGTAAATCATAAGCCTTTAGGGCCAATGGAAGACATCCTTTCCCAGGCTAGAGAGAATGAGGGTAAAAGGTTTTCCTATCCAAGAACAGGGACACAAAAAGGTAGGCAGGTGTAGTGTGTGTGTACATATATACACATACTTTATTATACATAATTAAAAGCAATAAGGCATGACCAGGGTTATGTTAATGGTCTATTAATCACCCTCTAGGGGCATAATGTGGCACGAGGCATTCAGAGTGCCACATACCCTCAGAGGGTGATTAACTGACCATTAACATAACCCCTGGAGTGCCTTTAATGCTATTATATAAAATGTTTTTTAAACAGGGTTAAATCTTGTTCAATATATGGTTAAGCTGTACAAGTATGTTAATAAAAGATTAACATATAAGGCTGTTAGAATGTTTACAGCCAATCAGAAAGCTTCATTTCTCAGACCCTTGTTATAATATAGAAGATACATAACTTTTTTAATTTTCTGTTTATCCTTTCTTCTAGCCTGCATCAGGCCCCTCTCAGACACTAGCATGATCCTAACCCTATCACCCCATCTTCATCCTGCACTTACCATACTCCAGCTTTCACTCATGGTATCCCCTCCTGTGGGTGAGGTCCTCAGAGCTGGCCCAGTTCCTTGGATGCAGGCAGGTTGTATGCTGAAGTGAGCCTGGGTCAGTGGGTGCAGGGTCTATGAACCACAGGGGGCCATCATTGTCGCGATGGCTGAGGTCTTTCTGGTTTCTCCTCTTGCCTCCCACTAGGATGGAGGCAGAGGCCAATGCAGCTGTGTGGAAGCCCAGCCAATTGCATCCCTTCTAGCACGCAGAGTGTGCTCCAGCCTGCATTGTCACCTGTGGTTGCGCGGAGGAGGGAACCTCCTCCCAGAGGAGGACGGTGTCCTGTACGATGCTCAAGTCTACCTCACCAGTCGGCCCTCTGATGACTCAGGCTCGTTCCCAATCCCGGGACGCCAGCATCGCAAGTAGCAGTGCTACTGCTGTGCCAATGGGCTGGCACATATAACTTTGAAAAATAATTTTATTTCATTCTCTCCACCCCGTTTGTCCTCTTTTGTTGTACCAGCTGCACCCATCCTCTAGCAGGAAATGCAGTGTCTGCCTTCATAGTTAATGCCAATGCTGGTCCCTGTTCAGCCAGTAGAGGTCTTGTGAGTGCCAGGCAGCTCGTCCATACCTGTCCTCCCAGGAGTTGAGCAAGTCATCTCTGCAACACACTCTGACCCAAGCCGCAGCCAGCCTCCTTGTGGGACTCCCTTGCTCAAATGAAACTCAATGCACTGCCTGCCACCACTGGGCCAGAGGGAAAAGCCTGACTGTTAGACAGCATTCCTCCTGTATTTTACACATTTTATGCATTCAGATACCCTTTGTTCTTCATTTTTTTTTTACCATCAGTATTTTATCTCCTTTGCCATCAACTTGCCCCATCTGCACGGTCCCCAACCCCATCACCCGGCTTCTATGGGACTTCGTCTTGCTCTGTCCTCTGCCAAAGGACCAGGAGGACCCAGTTTCTGGTGTGGGATCTTTGGGGGTCAGCTATCCTCCAACTGCGGTTGTTGTTTTCCCCATTTTCTCCCCAGGACCCACAGCGGTGTCCAGTGATGCACTGTGCACATTCCACATCCCCAGCACCCTGAAGGTGGGATCCCTTTCCAATATGTCCGACTGCGCTGTTACTCAGATTCCTCCAAGTGGCAGTCGCCTAGCGGGACATGTCTCCCCCTAAGGGAGGAGAGCCATCCTAGGGATGCTCAGTCCTCCCCTGGCCAGTGTCCATTCCTGAATCTTGAGTTGCCAGCATATCAAGCGGTAGCTGTACTGCCATACTATTGGACCAGTCATGTTCTTTATTATTAATTGTGTCTGCATGAAGTCAGAGGTAGTGTGTTTTTTTTGCCCAGCAGTTTGCCTCCCTTTGGGAGGCTCTGGCCCTCCTGCGCCCCATCCCCAGGCTCACCTCCCTGGGTGGAGCCACCGGGCAGGTACCCCTCCCAAGAAACATGGTCTCGGGGCCCTGGCGTGCCCTCAGCAGACTTCAGTCTGTGACAGGGGTGGAGATGGGTGCCGTCATTGGCGGCGGCGATGATTTTTGGTAGTTTTCTTCCCTGGGGGCGGGGACATGCAATGACACCAATGTCCACCCTCCCCCTTTACATGTGGCACCAGCTCCGGCGGTATCCCTAGCCTCCACCGGAGGTCCACATTGTGCCAGAGACACTCTTCCCTCTCCCCTGGAGGACAGCAGTCCATGGGATGCTCAATCCTTCTCCTCCAGCCGGCCCTCCGATTCCTGAATCCATCCCCAAACACGGGATGTCAGTGCCTGAACAGGCGCCTTGCTGCTGTCCCGGCAGGCTGACTGAAATCAGGATAATTATTTAGTTGCACTTTCCATGTATTAGGACAAACATTTGCTGTATGTAACTTAAAAGTGTCCCGAGTCCTCGGGAAAGGGAGAGCTATTATATAAACAAAATCACTAAAAAAAATATTACATACATACATATATATATATATCATACACATACACACACCATCGACTTGTCTTTATTCTCCAGATTTCATCTGCTCCTGCTGTATCCACATCAAAGATTGTATATATATATATATATATTAAAAACTAGAGGGTTCATGATGTGACCCCTCCAGTCATTTACATAATAACTCCATACAGACCATATAGGCCACTTTCATATGGCAGCAGGCAAGCCCTTGCTTTGTCATGTGATGACCCTTTTAGTTTTCATAGTACAATCTACATCTGAAGTCACGATCCTCTGCTTGTTGCATCGTAAAGTTTCCAGAGCAAAGACTATGGTGTCACCAAATGGGAGGATTAGACTTTCCAGGCATAAGCATGGCAACAGGGATATGTGAGGTGTGCGGGACTGAGCCTCTCTTCACTGTCCATCTGGCAGGCAATTTAGCAAAGTAACAAGAGCACGGAGCTGAGACCCTGGCTTGAATCCCACATTATACCTATACATAAGTGAATAGCCAATGAAATTGTCAGACTGGCAGTTTACCACCAGTGTAAATCCTCTGACAATCAACGGCTACTGATGATCATACAATCCTAATTATCTGCAGCACAGGAATAAATACAATAAAAATAAAAACAAAGCAACCTCTTTAAAAGTTGCATTTTATTATAGTAAAAAAATGAACCTTGGTATAATCGCAATAAGCCACTCAAGGATGTGGTTATTGGGGGATTACATGGCTGGCGAGGATTTACCCACTCGGCTGCACCTCATGGGCAAAACCACTGCAGCCATGGTAAATCCTCTGATAACCCACACCCCTCATGGCTTACTGCTCAAACCATCACTTACTAACTGTGATCTTAACTCATTATCTCCTGGGTGGCCATTTTGTGTCAGGTTAACCATTAGTTCCCACACTTTGTGATAGTGAACCTCCCCAAGCCATGAAAAGATTTCAAGCCTCCCTCAAATTTGGAAAGAATCTTGGCCCTCCCCACAAAAAAAATAAATCCTGCTTTGCACAGTACACCAGGAATAAAGTGAAACTAATAACATTAACTGTGTATGTTCTCTTTTATTCAGCTAATTGCTCTCTACCCCTGACCCGGCGCCCAAGTTTATACTTGTCACTCCACTTTTCTGACTCTTGGGCCTTGTTACTCTGTTTTCTCTCTGTCTGAGACAATTAACCTAGCCACTTCATCTCTCCCCTCTTACCCTGCAGTTAGGTAACTTCTTGTACCCTTACCTCAGGTCACACCTGAAAACATGCATCGGATCACTGTGCCTTTCCCAGGTCACTAATTTACATAAAAATACTGTACCACCTACTATAGAAACAAGCCTTGACTGGTGTGCCTTTCCCAGTCACTAATTTACATATAAATACTGTACCACTACCTACTATAGAAACAAGCCTTAACTCAGTGTGCCTTTCCCAGTCACTAATTTACATATAAATACTGTACCACTACCTACTATAGAAACAAGCCTTGACTCGGTGTGCCTTTCCAAGTCACTAATTTACATATAAATACTGTACCACTACCTACTATAGAAACAAGCCTTGACTCGGTGTGCCTTTCCAAGTCACTAATCTGCATATAAATAGCTATTGTAGAAACAAGCCTTGACTCAGCATGCTCCCCAGGCATTAATTTACATATAAATACATACCTATAAACAAGCTTTGGTTCAGTGGGGACTTCCTGGTCACAAATATGTGCACAAGTAAAGAATGTCACCTGCAATTATCCATATTCAGTTTGTTTTATCCTTTCACACAAAACAGCTAAAACTTAAAATGTAAATACTGTGCATTCTCAGACTTGACTGGCCTCCCCTGGAACAAGCTGGGGCCTCCTTGGGAGGCTGGCCTCACCATTTGAGAACCAGTAGGTTAAGCAATGGAGAGTTCGGACTTCATATGATGGCTACTGGAAGTAAATTAAGCAAGTTACTTAACCTCCTGAAATCTCTCTCCCCTCTCCATGCTCTTCAAATGTCCCAGTGGGCTGCAAATGGCAGCAACATCCTCTTTGGACTATAAAGTATGTTGGGATATAGTTTTATGAATAGAAAACTAGACAAATGCCTTTATTGCAAATATCCTTAGTAATAAAGGGGTGAAATACATTTTAATATATTGCTTTCTTAGGATATGTCGAACATGCCCAGATGTGGATTACATACCCACTCTTCACGTGGTCAATGGACATGCCCATTTAAAGCAGCAGTATTAGTTACATTGGCAAAACAGTTCATCATAGTTTATTTGTTATCATTAACACATTTCTGACAGAATCACATTAATCAGCAGTATATTTTATTTCTCTAAGATGTTTTTAAAACAGCTTTTATTACCAACTTTATAGTTAATAACAAGTCATTAAATATGGCCACTACTAGCAACTTTCGTAAATCCTTCCCTTGAATTTACTTTTTTACTTTACATGCCTGGCTCAGCATACATTTTCTTTTTTTTTTTTTTTTTTTGCTCTTCCCGGCCCCTGCAGTCCCACTCTTCCAGGCTCTACATACTGGCACCCTCTGCCCTGATGGACCCATCCCCACTGCCACACCAGTCTCTGCTTCCCTGCTGGGGCTATGCCAACAGTCGCCACTGGTGGTCCAGCTTATCCTGCCAGGCACCCCCACAGGGAGAAAGCATCCATTGCATCAGGGTGTCAGTCGGGAGGGGCTTAACTGCAGTGTGCTGGGTGGTCAGGCAGTAGGAGTGAGCCCACTAAACTCACCGTCATCTGGTGCTGCAGGTGGCCAGTTTCCTCTATTCTGGGGCACCTTCCGCGCCCACAATGCATGCAGCTGCGGTAACATCTTGGGATAGGGGTGCTTGGCAGTGTGTGGTCACTGCAAGGCCAAGAACGCCTCCGTGAACACCATCAGGAGTCGCTACTACAGCATCGCACTACCTCCCGCCTCTTCAGGGCGAAGCATCCAAAGAACGCTGTCAGCTCTCTCCCTGACAGTCTTCACTCTTGATATCTGGGCTCGGGGCACAAGCCCAGATCACCAGCGTGCCAGAACGATGCCCAACAACTTGGTGCCACAGAGCCAGCTGCCTGGCACACATTTCTGATGATAAACAGCACACCACCACACCAAAATGTTTAATTTATTCATCGTGGGCGTGACCAGAGAGCAGGGACATTTCAAAACTTTAAAACTCAATGCCTTAGTTCAGGAGGGAAATGCAATGAAAAGAAAACTTGATATATCAATGTTTTTCCTAGAAATACATTATTACTTAAAAAAACCTCTAAAGATATATTTTTCTGTAACATTCACTGCTGCTTTGTTTGAACCTCTCTTGAGGCTGCTGGGTCAATTACCTGTGTACCCTACTACAGTTTGGCATGCCACCAATATCAGTAATACACTGAGGAAAGTTATTACTATTGCATTTGTACTACTATATGACAAGGCTCGAGTTTTAAAATACTGGCAGATTAAGGGACATGTTATGCTGTTTACTATGATCAACATAAGAGTTATAATTCTTACTTGGTTAAAAAAACCTGTGTCAAAGCCGAAATATTTTTATTTGCAATGTTATATATCAGGATGATACAACCCCGCCAGTGGTTGATGCCTTTTGGTTATGACTGTTCCAGAACATCCAATGTCTTGCTGCGTGCAGCTCTTTTTGATATTAATAATGAACTTTATACTTAGGAACTCCCTCTGCAAACCTGCAATAAGATTTCTGATATGCAGATATGTATATGAAGTTACTATCTTTAAAGTCACAGTATCAACAGTACTGTACTCCTGGAAAGAAAAGTTATAAAAAGCTGAACAATTTTCTTATAAGGTGTGACAGCATTTACAAGGGGCTGAGATGAGAATGGCAAACTTGATTTTATTTTGTTGCTGTTTTTCCCTTCTTGCCCAGTTGGCCAGGACCTTTAATGCCATCAACAAGCTCCTGATCCAGCACCAACTGAAGTGGTCTCCACTGACCACCAGGTACCCACATCCTGCCTCTTATATACTATCCCAGGTGTTTCCTGGGGACCCAGAGATCTGAATGCTACAGTTTGGGTGGAAAAGAGTGGTGGTGCCATCCACTAAGCTGATTCCCACCAGTTTCCAATTTTTTTTTTTTTTTTTGTCCCTATGTCCCATCCTCATTTCACAGGGTTGTAGCCTGAGAAAGACCTTTTCAGTCAGTCGGAACAGGGATTGTGGCCGACCCTTGGCACAGCAGTAGGGATACCACTGCGGCGTTAACGACATAGGACTGGGAATGAACCTGGATTGTGTAGGAGTAGTTGGGGAAGAAGGTCTGAGCATCCCAGGGTTCCTCCTGCAGAGAGGAGTGCAACTGGTTCCGCTGTGATACTGCCACCTGGATGACCACAGGGGCAGTGCAGCAGCTTCGTGGGAAGGGGATGATGGCTGGTGCAGTGTTATGCCAGCTTGTTGCATATGCGCACCTTCCGGCATCCTGATGGCATGGGAACTGAAACCCAGGTTAAAAAAAAACCACCAAAACACCCCATGCAGAGAAGGATGAATTCTGACCTCACGCAGGTCCCAGACCAGTGATTTGGTCCCTCCTCCTGGATTCTGTCTGTGTTAGGAGTTGGTAGCCCCACCATGGGTGACTGGAGCAGAGGAGTAAATCCGAGAGAAGCCAGGTGATGGGGCTGGGAAGGCTGACAGGCATGGTGGGAGACAGAGAGCATAAAGAGATAAATTAAAAACAAGTAGGGATTGGACCAAGCCCACCTACTGAACTGAACATTTGATATTAATATACTGTCTCATGATTAGACTTCCACGTCTAGAGGTATGTATCACATTCCTGTCCACATAATTCTAACCCCAGCCAGAAGAGGGCAGTCTTGTATTGTCAGATGTTACCAACTTTCCCCAGACAGGTGTGCCAGACAGACATTCTGTACTGTCTCCTGATGTTGACAGCCCAGGCTCAAGACTGGAACCCAGTTCAGCATGGAGTTGCATTACCTAGCAGTAGGCTACTGGATGGCCCCTTTTATTTTAACTTTTTGTTTATACTCTGGCACCAAGAGACCTGCTTGGTACTGAGTCATCACCCAACCTCGTCAGCCACACCCATAGCCCTCCCTTTCTGACACTTTGGCCCAGCCGAGCTGGGTAGTCCTCTGGATATCACCCCGAGCCTATAGCTGGTAAGAGGTGACAGAGAAGGCTACAGAGCCAAGTGTATCAAGCTAGTCGTCCTACTGGGCATGGTTCTCCTTTGTCATTTCCAAGGGTGCTGTGTTCAAGGTCGTCAGTACAGGCATGTACAAACACAGTGCATCTGCCCACCAGTAGCATCCCTTGCCTTCCTAAGCTGCACTACACCTGCAGTCACTAAGGTGCAGTAGTGTAGAGGTGTGCACTACCCACCCTCAACTGAAAGCATCCTCTCGACACTCTTAGTTTTATTTTTTAATTTAAATTTTGGTGACCGGGTAGGCCCACTGAGACCAAAACAGTCCCTTTTTCAGGAGCAGCTCAACCCCTTTCTGCTAGCCAACCCCAACAAGCCAGGCCCATTCCCAAACTGGGTGACCGTCATATGAGCAGCAGCCCTGCTGCTGCATGATGGTTGGCCCAATTTTATTTTATTTTTAAAGTGGGACTGTGTTCAAAGGTGCTGGAGTTAAGAACAGCAAACTCATTGCATGGGTTTTAAATCAAATTCAAATAAAGGTGATCAAAAGTAAAAGAAAGGCTGCATACAGCTGGCCTCTTGGCACAATGGTAGCTGTACCACTCATGATGCTGGTGGCGTGGGTTTGGGAGCAGTCTGGGCCATCGGGGCAGCCGGGGTGAAGATGATCCGGCGTCCTAGGGATGCTCTCCAGGGCTGCACCACCTGCCACCTGCAGATGTGCAGGCAGTAGGATGCATGGGACAGAGGCAGGGAGGGATGCACTGCGCTGCATGTCATGTCAGCATGCCAGCACATGGTCACATTAGGGACTATGTCCCAATGCCAGCCTCCCTGAGGGCAGGGCTACACAGCAAGAGGAAAGAAAGTTGGAAATCACCCTGGCTGGCAGGCTGATCACCGAGCCCTTGCAGGTCCACACTGGTGACCCAGGCACCTCCCAGAATCTGGATCTGTGAGCGGTGGGTGCTCCCACCACCCTGCCACGGAAGACAACCCATGGGGACTCAGGAAGGTAAGTCCAGGGAGAAGTGGGGTGATGGAGCTGAGAAGGTCTGAGGGAAGGAGGGCCAGCCAGGGTGAAGAAGGAAAGAGTGAATTAAAAAAAGCTGCACAGTACTGCCACCATACTCCTAGGGAAGGCCCCATCCAAAATCAATGTACTTCATCAGTGTTTTAATTTTGTTTGTTATTTCAGTCATGCCTCATTAAAACTGCTATAAAAGGCATCCGTGGCTGTGTAGACTGTGACGTGTATTCCAATCCACTAAAATGCTTAAACCAAGAATGGTTCAACCAGAAGTAAAGAAGAAGAAACAAAAGCATGCACAGGTTAGGTATAGGGACCCAAAGGATGAATATTGTTGTCCCCATCAAAAACCCAAAAAGACATCACTAGTTGTACTGTCTACACCCACTGGCTGTAAATTAATTCCTTAGTCTTTCGATCACCTTTTCTCTGCACTTAGAAGAATTGACCAATACAAGTGTCCCCAAAGCTCATACCTCTTCTAGTTCAAGAGCGTTTTGCCTCATCATGCTAACTCCATGACACGGTAGTGTAGGGCTCCATTGCAGGCTGGCAACTCTGTTTCATGTCCCAAGCCAAGGAAAACAAGAGCACAGGCCAATAGGGAGTGCTGCAGAGCATGTATAAGAATGCTTTCCTCCTCAGTGGGTGGGTGACGATGCACTGTTCTTGTAGTGGCACCGTGGAGTTATGGACTTACCATTGATGCAGCGAGTGCTCAAGCATTATCGGTGCCCCTAGGACACTGTGAGCATGCACACTGTGTGGAAAGCAGGCAGAAGAAAGAAAAATGGGCCAGGCAAGCAGGGTGATGGGTGTCATTCCCCCAACCCCTGCCATATATTACAAAACACTAACTCCCCTAGTGGTAGAGGAGGAGGAGGAGGGACCTCTGCAAAGGACAGTCCTGAAATTGTGGCAGATGGTGGACTCTGAATGTAGGCAAAGGTGTCTGTAGGGCAGCAGGGTGCTAGGCAGGCCTGAAGGAGTGGGATGCCTAGGCACCAAGGAAAGAGAAAACATGAAACAAGTCTTTTGTGTTCTTGTTCCCTCCTGGTGGAATGCTTTACCGTTAGATTTAGTCATGGATATCTGTGCCACTGCTCAGGGCTCAGTGCATGGTACAGTACCATGTGACGGCACACAGCAATGCCTGTCGCATTCCACCATGTTAAATAGCATATCCCCCATTTCATGCACTAACATCTGGAATGGGCTATTTGTATAAGTGTGCAGAGTGAGATAGTCATGGGAGGACCTCCCCTCTCCCCGCCCTGCCAACTGGCTTTGTGCATGGCAGAAAACCATGGGACCCAATAGGATGCCTTTTGTGCCACAGCACTTTGTAATGCGTATCAGGTCCCTGGTTGTGTAATGGTGGTGGTGCATTTGGGACACAGTACAAGACCTGATACTGGGTGGAGTACCCCATGACTAACCACAAGGGAGGTCCCCAAAATCCTACAGGAGTCTCTGAAAGATGCAGCCCCTTCCATCAATGTAGGCCTCTCTTGCAGGTTGCCTGTATGTCCCATACCAAAAAACAATGATTACATTTTTTTTCATATTGCTTTCAGCAGATCCATGGGGCAGGGTGAGAGGGTGCAGACAGCTGTTCTCCCGCAGGTCTGTCTAGTATGTTGGGAGGAGGTGGCAAGTCAGGCCAGCAGATCCCGACTTCATTACAAGCCCTCTAAGCCTTTTCTTCTCTGTAGACACTTCCCCTCTGGATATGAATGTCTAGCCACCATACAGCATGCCTAAAGGTATGTCTGCATTCTGGCATCAACCAGCACTTGCCCACCCATAAGCACCAAAGCCTGCACCCTACATGTGGTCACCCATGTGGCAGTACAGCAGTGGAGTCAGCTACCCTTCCTGCCAGGAGGAGAGCATCCTCCTCCCCGCCAGCCTTCTGATGATCCACGGCTCATTCCTAACTCAGATTGCCAGCACTGAGAGTGGATGCCCTGTCACTGTAGCAAGGGCCAGGGCAGGATTTTTTTTTTTTTTTTTAACCGTTAATGCTGTTTTTTTCCCTCCTCTGCAATACAGGCTTAGCCATCCACGCCACCCTGCATCCCGAACACCCCTCTACCTGGTGCTTCCCCCATGACAGGTGTCAATGGCTGGCACCTTACCCCTAACGAAATGGATCTGGTTCCAGGAGAGGGCCCTGTAGCAAGTGCGGAGCCTGCGAGGGGTCAGTGTACTCTCACACTGCACCAGGCCATTTTCCCTATTCGTCCCTGGAGGGAAGGACATGCAATGCCATCCAGACGTGCCCACACATGGGCTGTCAACAGCTACTGTCCCTCCATATCCCAACTTACCAGCCCTGGCTGCCTGCCCCAAGCCTCCGCAGAGGCCAGGTGAGTGCTAGGATCTGCAGCCTTCCCTCCCCAGAGGAGGAGAGCAGTACATTGACGCTCAATCCCCTCGCCTGCCAGCCCCTTAGTGACAGAGTCCATCCCGCACCTGGGTCACCCGGCGTGGCGGCAGGTGATGCATGGATACCCTGTCCTCCACACCACCGGGCTGGCAGGATTTTTCTTTCATGCATGCAGCTGCCAGTCATCTGGGAATGCAGTTGTGAAACAGCAGTTATCCACAGCTGGAATACTGTGTCCAGTTCTGGACTTCGCACCCAAGAAAAGCCAGGGATAGACAGAGTCAGTGCAGTGAAAGATCTCCAAGATGACTGAGGGCTAACAGGGCAGATCTTATGAGAAGGATCTTGAAGCCCTGAACATGTACTCCTGAAGGCCGAGAGGGACGGGCAACACGCTTGAGACCTACAAGTTCCCAAAAGGAATACACGAGGTGAACTGTGAGGAGCCATTCAGTAGGAATAGAGACTCAGCAATGAGGGGTCATGAATGGGAACTGACAGGAGGAAGTTTATTTCACAGAGAGTGGTCAAGAACATAGAACAGTCTACCAGCAGAGGATAGGGACAAGGACTATTAACAGATTCAGGCATGGCTGGGACAAGACACAGGGCTGATAGTTACACCAGGGCAAACTGGTACAGTAAAAGAGGTGGGGCAGAGATGGGGAACCCCATCAGAACAGTAGGTCAAAGGGTGAGGTAAGGAAATCTATTTCAGCAGACTGGATGGACCACTGGTATTCTGCCAGTACTGCCTGTTGCATGCTTTTTCCTCAATCACACAGAAAGAAATGTTAGTAAGTGTTTACAAGCGGCCCAGTGGTGCTGAGGGTTGAGGCACTGGATGCCACACAGCTGACCTGGGTTCGGGAACAAGGCGGGGTCAGCAGGGAGGTAAGAGATCAAGCATCGGAGAACTGCTCTCTTTTCCGGGTGGGTGCAGGCGCTCGCCTCTTGGAGTGACCTCTAGCGGTAGCTAGAGGATCGCCGATTGTAGCGGCGCGCATATACCTGGGGATGGAGCCACGGCAATTCATTGCCTTGCTGGCCGGGTCCTGCAGGGAGAGGGGAACCAAAAGCAGTTTAAAAAATCCCCGGCTCACTGGAGAAGATGACGAGGGCCCCAGGGAAATCCCTCTCATCCCTAATGCAGGGCAAGACCACACAGTAGATCCACTGCCGACCTCCCAGGGGATGGACCCTCTAATTTCAGAAAGAGCCACTGAGGGAGGCGGGCCCTGTTCAGGGGTTATCGGAGCACTGGGAAGTCTCTGTGGGAGAGGTGAATCAGTGATGGCTGGCCATGGTAGTGAGAAGAAGGGCAGGATTAAGTGGGCACCTCTGAGCGATGCCATGGAGAGTGCGTGCATAAACAAAGTTAAAAAAATAAAATAAGTGTTTACAAAGTGCAGAGGATAACCATATTAACAGGAGCATTCCATTACTGCATTTAATTTATCTTCTGAATCACAGGAAACAGAGGTAAGAGCATACAGAAGGCCAGAGCCCTGGACCAAGAGAACATGTCCCCAGACGGAATGCCCTGCTGTGGAAGATGTGCACAGAACGGTCTCAGTTTCCTGTTCTCCCAGGAAGCAAACAGATCCTTTGAAGATGTTCCCCACAATACGAACACCTCAGACACAGGTGCAGGGACCACTGAAGCGATGTCTCTTCTGACATGACTGAGTGTATCCACCAGCTGATTGCTGCTCCTTGACATGAACTGCCACCAGGCCAGTCTGCAGGAGTCAGCTAAGGGTCTTGTTTGGTATACCTCCCCAGCAAAGGAAAGGGTGCCTCCTCGTTTGTTCAGACAGAACATGGTGGTCATGTTATCCTGGATGACTCAATTAGAACCCAAGACGTTGACTACTACCAGGTCCGCCTGCAGGAAGACAATTAAGGACCATGTCCAGAGCACCCTCCAGCACAAGGAAGGGAGGCATGCCACCCTATTTGTGCAATAAGAGTATCATGGTTGATGAGTGGACCTGGGTAACCTGACCACAAGCCAGCAGTGTGAACTCAGCCAGTGGCAGGCAAATCATGTAAAGTTCTAACAGGTTGATATGAAGCAGTCACACTCTGTGACCAGAAGCAGTGCACTCTCTTCGATCCCGCAGACATGCACCCCAACCCACCTGTGACGCATATCTCAAGGCGAAAGAAAGCTCCACCCAAATAAATGGGATGCCCTTTGAAAGGTGCGGGGAGAAGAAGAGCCACTAAGTACAGTTACGTAGAAATCTTACCGTAACAGTAGATCTTGGGGAGTGTCTCTTGCAGCAGGTAATACACTTGGGTCATTGCCAGAGATCGCCACGGTGAACAGCAGCTCTTCTAGCAGTCTTTTTTCCAGGGGCCACCCACACATGACATCAGTTTCCTGTTTCCTATATAAGTGTGGGTGGTCCCTGGTATCCTCAGTTGCCCCGCTGTGTATCAGCTCGCTAGCTGAGGACTGAGGGGAAGCCGAGGCACCTGTGAGGTATCCCAACCCACAAGTCATTGGACCAGAATTTGTTCTCTTAGAGAGGGGAACAGAGGGTGGGACAGAGTTTGCTGCAAGAGACACTCCTCAAAGATCTACTGTTAGGTAAGATTTTACGAACTGTACTATCTTCCATGGAGTGGTCTTGCAGCAGGTAATACACTTGGGATGAATCCCAAGCAGTAAACCCAGAAAGGGTGGTGATTATGACAGGAGGCCTTGTAGGACAGCTCAGCCAAAGGCAGTCCTACGATGTAAAGCAATATCTAGGTTATAATGCTTCGTGAAAGTGTGAATTATGGACTAGATAGCTGCACTGAGATATCCATGATATAGCCCCTTTAAAACGGGCCGCAGTAGTGGCCGTGGCTCGGTAAAATGGGCTTGCACAGGTCCAGGTAATGGCTTGTTGAATTTTGAATAACAAAAGTTATGCAATGTGCTAGCCAATTGGAGAGTCTCCGCTAGTGACTGGGAAACCTTCCCTGCCTGAGGCGAAGGTGACAGAAAGTTGAAAAGTTTTTCTAATCATTTTAGTTCAATTAGTATAGCATCGTAATATACGATGGACATCTAAGGTATGTAAGAGGTGTTCACCTTGATTGGAGTGTTCAGGATAATATACCAGTAACTCTAAGGATTGGTTTAAAGTGTGTCAGACACTACCTTGGTTGGAAGGAAGGGTTGGAACGGGCGCCACCCTACCTTTGGGAAAAATCAAGTAAGGTTCTCACACATGAAGGCATGGAGCTCGGAAATATGTCAAGCTGAAGTGACAGCCACTAAGAATAGTGTTTTCCATGAAAGAAAACGGAGGTCACAAGTGGCCGCTGGTTCAATGGGCTCAAGGTTAATTTCTCTTTTGAAATTGAGATCCCAGAGAGGAGTAGGTCTTCTGATAGGTGGCTTAATATATAACATTCCTCTTAGAAACATTTTGACTAGATGATGTTGATAATCTACCATCCAGAGGTTCATGGGAGGCCAAATGGACTTTGATGGAGGAATAGCTTAATCCTGTCTCAGCAATTGAGGCTAGGTAATCCAAGACTTTGTCAATGGACAGGAGTAGGGATCCAGTGATTGGGAAGCAGCCCATATGGAAAAATGTTTCCATTTGGCATTATGTTTCCTGGTTGCTGGTTTACGTGATGCCAGCAATGTATTGGCAACAGAAGAGAACACTTGTAGGCGTGCTATGAAAGCGTCCTCAGGAGCCAAGCATGAAGGTGTAGCGCCTTCAGGTTGGGATATAGAAGGGTCCCTTGATTCTGAGTCAAGAGATCTGGTCTGATTGGCAATGGAACGGGTTCCTCTACAGAGAACTGCTGAAGTAGGGAGAAACCACACCTGCCAAGGCCACAGAGGAGCTATGAGAATCATGGCAAGTCTCGAGTTGTAGTTTCAGTACAGTTCACTGCAGGAGCAGGACGGGGAAGCATATAAGAAGAGTCCTGTCCACATTTGGGACAGAGCATCTATAGACGGTCCCTTTTGCTTGGGATGATGGAATAGTATTTGGGGAGAAGGTGGTTGACTGGGAGGCAAACAGGTCTAGTTGCGGGTCCCTCACCAATGAAAGATTTTCTGGAGCACTTCATAATTAAGTGTCCATTGGTAGGCAGACAACTGGCGACTGAGAAAGTCGGCCAGAAGGTTGTAACATCCTGGTTGATGGATGGCTATTAGTGTGAGGTGTTGCTGAATGGCTTCCTACCAAACTGCAATTGTTTCCCTGCATAGAGTACGGATTTCGTACTCGCTTGCTGAGGTAAAATATTACTGCAGTGCTGTATGACTGAATCAGTAACTGTCCCGAGACAGGTGAGGCCGAAAGGCCTGGAGAGCTAACAAACTGCCTTCAGTTCCAGGAGATTTATGTGGGGATGAGGGATAGAAGTGGTCCACTTGCCTTGTGTCCTGTAAGGACCCAGGTGTGCACCCCACCCTTCTAGGGATACATCCATGGTCAATGTTGCAGGGGCAACTGGAAGGCATGCTTTGACATAGGTTGTCTCAGAGCATCCACCATACCAGGGCAGACCACAACGAGGGAGTGACTGATTTTGTCTTCAAAATTTCCTGTCCTTGAGACCACTGGTTCTGGAGAACCCACTGGACTGGTCTCATCCGAAGATGGGCGAAAACTACCATAGGTCAGTAGTGGCCATGTGATCTAGGAGCCTCAGCATGCGTCTGGATGTGACGACTTTCCAAGCTTGTACCTGCGCCAGAGACAGAAGCTTGTCTTGTCTGTCGGCTGGGAGGTAAGCCCGGTGGAAACAGTGTCAAGGACCACTCCTACATATTGGAACGACTGTGTAGGGGTCGGATTGGACTTCAGCCAATTGACAGTGATCCCTAGAGCTTGGAACAGAGTTAAGGTTGCTGCTAGGGATGAGAGAGCAGTTTTGGACTCTGCTTTTATGAGTCAATCGTCCAGGTATGGGAAGACAAAAAGCCCGCTCTTCATAGGGCTGCTGCTAGGCATTTGGTGAATACTCGCCAAGGAAAGGCCAAACGGGAGTGCCCAAAATTGGCAGTGTTGACCCAGCAGGTGAAAACAAAGGAACCTGTGGAGGGCAGGATGGATAGGGATATGAACGTAGGCATCCTGCATATCCAGGGCACATAGCCAATCCCCTTGCTTTAGTATTGGCATGACAGAGTTTAGGGTGATCATGCAGAACTTTTGTACTGAATGTACAGATTCAGTTATCTGAGGTCCAGTACTGGTCTGAGATCTCCAGTTAGCCTGGGTACCAGGAAGAAGTAAAGAGTAGAACCTCTTCTGGTGTTCTGTAGGGTTACTGGGTAAATGGCCTTCTTGGTTAGAAGAGCCTGTAATTCCTCCTGGAGAATGGGAATATGGTCGGGTGGGTAATGGACTGGTGGGGCGGTGAAAGGAGGTCTGAACAGGAATTCCAGAGTGTGACCCGTCTCAATTATCTGGAGTACCCACTTGTCCAATGTGATCATTTTCCAGGCCTCCAAATGGAAGGCAAAATGACCGCCCACAGCTTCTAGAGGCCTGGTCGAGGAAGCGTGGACAGGGCCCCAGTAGGTCCCTGGGAGGCAGGCTGACCCACTCCACCTGGAAAATGTGAGCAGGAGCCCTTGGCGGCAGAAGCACTTGACTCTGGCAGGTTGAGAACGACCTCTGAAACTGCCTCCATTAGAACCTCTGTATTTTCCACCTTTTTGGTATAAAAAAGGATTGGGAACAGTATGATGGCTGTGAAGTATGTTACATGCCATGGACTGTGCATAGAGTTCTGCCTGAAACTTGAGATCATTAATCAGTGTTTGGGTACCTGGCCGAATAGCTTGGAACCATTAAAGGGGGTGGTAACTACTCTCTGCTGTACATCAGCTGTGAACCCAGACACGTGGAAGCATGCTCGATGCCGAGGTATCAACTGCATCATAGCCCAACCTAAGTAGGTGACAGGAAATGGAGTGTCTGTAAAGAAGCTCGATGCTCGGGTTGACAGCTTTGGCGGTGTCAATGTGGAGGGCATAGGAGAGTGAACTGTCAACTGTAATACCAAGGTACATGAAGTGATTAACAAGTTCCAGGGAGGATCCCAGGTTGTTGCAGATGGCAAGAGGGTACTTTTGATGTTTGTTTTGAGGGCTGGAAAACAGCATAGTCTTTGTCTTCTTATAGTTCATAACCAGTTTGTGTTCATTGAACCATTTCTCTACACTGGAGAAGTCGCATTACAGTTGTTGCTCCAGGGTATATGGATCAGTGCCATAATGAAGACAACCGCATCATCCATGTAAAGAAGGATGCGATTCTGACAGGCTTGAGGGAGGCTATTCAGAAACAAACTGAAGAGAAATGGACCCTATTGACCCTTGAGGGACACCTGAGCAAACAGGTTTGCTGTCTAAGAGGACAGTATCTATCCTCACTTTTGGGAGCGAAGTTTGCAGTAACTACAGAACCATGCAGTGGTATCTTTGGAGAGGCCAGAGGCAGCAAGCTAGCTAGCTAGTAAAGAATGGTTTACTGTATGCAGGCTTTTGTCAAATCGATGAAGGTTGCCCCAACAAGATGCCCCTGATGAAAGCTTTGTGGATAGAGCACATGAATTCCAGGAGGGCTGTCAGAGTGCTGTGCCCAGTTCTAAATCCATGCTGCCGAGGACAGAGCAGCTGGTATTTTCCAGATTATCTGCAAGCTGGTCAGATACAATATGTTTTAGGGCCTTCAAGGGCAGAGGGATGGAAATAGGCCTATATAATTACCGGCAAGGCCGGATCACCATTCTTGAACAGGGAGTTACTACTGCAGCTTTCTACCTCTGCGGAATTTTGCAAGCCTAAGAGATAGGTTGAGGGCGTATGTAAGTGGGGATAGGATTTCTTGAGCGTGAGAAAACTAGTTTTAGGTCAAGGTATCGCCACATATCTGCCTTTGCCTAGAATCTTACGCAGGTATTTCCTGGCTTCCCTATGGAGATGGCCTTGAAATGAAAAGGGGTGTTCAGGAGGCTGAGGAGGTACAGAAGAGCTAGGAGAAGAGAAAAAGCTGCCAGGAGGACTTCACTAAGATCAGAAAAGGCAAGACTGAGGGTGTTGACTATGGACAAGGGATCGAGGACAGGGGTCCCATCGACGTTGAGCATGGAGAGGGTAGATTTGGGCTCATGACCAGTGACCTCTTTTAGGTTTGCCCAGAACTTTCTGCCATCCTTCCAGTGCGCAGCAAGGGCCTCTTTATAGTAGCATTGTTTTGCTACTCTCGAATCTTCCAGGTGCAGTTGTTTCTGGCCCTTTTATAGTTATTGATGTCAGACAGCTTCCCTGTGGCCCTGGCTACATGCCAGGGTGGTCCCTACTTTCATTAGCTCAGTTATGTCACGGCCCAGCCAGGGTTGCAGTAGCCTTTGATTTTACATTTTCTGAAAGTTGCATGTTTGTCACAGGCCAGCTTAAAGATTGGACGACCTGGTCAGTGCACCGTCAGCGTCGCTGGCACCATATATGATTGACCAATCAGTGTTGAGAAGATTGGTTCTTGGTGGCTGGGGTGACCCTGCTTTAGGACCTGGTTAAAGACTGTTTTAGGTGGAGGTTTAGAGTACTTGTTTGACCAATGGAACCAGATGGGGGAGTGGTCGCTGATATCGTCTGGAAGGACAGTTGGATTGGTGATATGCTCAGGGCAGTTAGTGAGAACCCAGTCAACTAGTATGCTGGTACCTGTCCTGTAGTTGGTCCCTAGTGGGGGCTTCGATGAGCTGCATGAAGTGGGCAGCGAGTTGCGTCTTTAAAATGGTTGGCTTTAGGGGCAAGCCAATTTATATTAAAGTCACCAAGGAAAATGATTTCCGAGGCATGGCTTAGGTTTCAAAGGCAGTCAATAACTGCTTGGAGGGCATGGTCTGAGTTTTGGGGGGTGTAGACTGATAGCAGGGTGAGTGTTTGTTATGGGCACTCAGGAGGACTTTTTATGCCAAGGGCCTGTATGTGTGGCCTAAGCAGGGTAACTGCAGGGCTATTTTATACCATGTAAGTTGTCCCTGAGATAGATCGCACAACCTCCCCGCTTTAACTATCCGATCATGCCAAAAGATCCTATAGCCTGGGAGATTGATAGCAGCATCAGGAATTTTGGGGAGAGCCAGGCTTCAACTACAGACAAGACATCAGGGTTATGGAGAATTACCCATGCTTTTAGGCTATCCAGCTTTGCGATAGCGCTCCGGATATTGAGGGATGCAAAAGTTAATGTGCCTGCATTTTGGATGCCCGCACCCATTATAAATCCGGAAGTATTTTTATACTTTTAGGATAATCCAACCCTGGAATAAATTACCTTTAAATATAGTGATAAGTGAAACAAAAAGAATTTAAAGGAAGTTGGATATCTTTTGACATCTGGTCACTCCCTATCATATTACTTAAATTAATTAATGAGTTAGCCAGGAGCATTTCTGGGCTGTATAAGCTTCTCTCTCCTTACTTTTCCTTAGTATGATAGTATGAGCCTTAGTGTGAAATGCTGAGGCCTTTAGGGAGAGTGGAGGAGAGAGAGGTCCAGGGTTGGGTTCAGCATCACCAGCACAGAGGAGGAGAATAGAATGGGAGTTCCACCCCTTGAACAAGGGGGAGGAGGAGGAGGGAGGGGAAGAGTGGAAGGGTGGAAAAGGCGCAGTGGAAAAATTCAAGGTTTAGTGAGTGGGTGTGGTGGAGCCCAGAGTGGATGACAGGGGAACAGTGGGGAGAAGGGGAGGAGACTACCTCTTTCCACCTGCCCATAATCTCCTTACCTCCAGTTACCCCACCCTCCCCTATTTCTTCCTTACTCCCTTTCCTCTCCTCTCATCCCTTGCTTTACTTGCCATGCATTTCCTTTTCTATTGCATTACCACCTGTCCTTTGTTTAGCATAGTTACGGCTTGTCCTTGATACTTATTGTTCTGTTTGGTGTCGGTACTCTGTTGTATCTAGTATATCCCATCCTTGAGTCAGTTTTGAAAAAATTGTGTTATCTATACCACAAAATTGTCCTGACTGTACTATTGTTTTCTGATGTGGAACCTATGTAAGAGCTTCTGCTCAAAGGTATTAATCCAAGACGTCAATAAATAAATAATTGAGGAGAATGGGCAGAGGAAGAGAAGGGAAGGTATGGAAGGAGGATGGAGGGAGAGGAGAAAGGAGGGAGAAGGGTGAAACAGACAGGAAGGGTAAGGAATATAGTTAAGTATAATTAGATGCAGGTAACTTTACCTAGGTAGATCAGCAAATGCAGCAACAGTTAAACACATGCAATAGTTAAGTAACTTGAACCAAATCGGGCAGGGCTACAAACAGGCAGTGTGAATAGAGTGGCTGTAAACCTTGAGGCAGTAACTAGAGCAGGCTTGATAAGCAGATTTATGATTACTGTGGCAGCAGTACCAGAAGCAAATAAACCAGCCATAAAGTTATATAAGCTACAGCTACCAGAGGCAAATAAACCAGGCATAAATTTATATAAACTACAGGTACCAGAAGCAAATAAACCAGGCATACATTTATATAAGCTACAGGTACCAGAAGCAAATGAACCAGGCATAAATTTATATGAGCTACAGGTACCAGAAGCAAATAAACCAGGCATAAATTTATATAAACGACAGGTACCAGAAGCACAAGCTCAAGGTGACACAGATAGAAAGTGAACAAATGATTAGCGTTTCAACCTAAAAATCAATAGTCCCACCAAGCAGTGGTTTATTTTTAGTGGAAGTCTAAAACTGCTAGAGTCAAAATCTGTAAGCCATTCCAATTTTTGGGGAGATCAAAATACTTCAAGGATCCCACTTTTGGGAGTCAATATTCTAAGGAGGACCAATTTATTTATGGATGCTAATCTAATGTGGTAAAATACACTTTTTTCAGAAAATACATAATTTCTGAATTTTGTGCTTGCAGATTTGGAAGCCATCTAATTTTTGGTTTTGTAGGGGAAAAGTCAATTACTCCCTCCCAGCCTTAATTTTTGTAAGTTTCTGCCTTATTTTGGAAGTCAGATACTCCAAAAATAAAGTTACCTGAATCCCTGGTCCCAAGAGTCTGGTATCAAATGCAAAACATTGACTTGAACCAGATATGTGTAGTCTCCAACTAAAGCACTGCCCTTTATGTAACACCTTGTGCTATTAGGTATAACCCTTGTAATGAGCAAAAGGAAAAAGAAAAACTACATCAGAAACAAAACATAACAAATTACTGCTAATAGGCAGCATGGCTACTGTATGAGAGTTACTTCTTACCTTACATTTATGGTGTTTTTAATTTTTTTCAGCATAACCGTAACGCAATGTTAATTGTTTGCTGGTGCTACACTTACTGAGCACGAAAGTAAAAAAAAAAAAAGGGCAAGCAAGATAATGAAAACCAAGCTTATTTCTGGATTTTTAATTTCTACTGTATATACTTAGGGCTATGATTAGAGGACTAATTAGCCCACTCAGAAGTGTTATTAGAATATACATATGTTTGATACTGTTAAAAAAATTTCCAAAAATAAACTGCAGGAGCTTTTCATTCAGCCAACTGCCAGCAGTCCATATCAGCTCTGTACTAATATTAAAAAGACAGTGGACGGGTTAAGAATGACGGAGGCCATGACATATCAGTTTATTAGTGCCATATCCATACTTTTTACAGGTTGTGCCCCAATGTAATTTAGATTCAGTCTCCAGTACTCCTGTAAACATGATATGATGCTCTAGATTATCGAACTGCTAGTTTACATTCTACTTTGTGCTCATCACAGGCCTACACCACATCCCAATCATTAGCATTTGGTTTTCCCTCCATTTGTACCCATTTTTCTCCATCTGGAGTGGATGCAGTTGGTACTGCACAAATGTGGCTCCACAGATTTTTGCGATTTGAGAGAGCTCCTGCATAAATTGGGGGACTTGGTCCTCACAACCCTTTACTTTAATAGTCCACAAAACATACTTACCAAACCATATTATTCCATTACAAAAGAAAAAAGAAGAGCTTACTCATTTGTGTGGCGTCAAAATCACACATGAAGTCTCGACTGCCATTTTGTGCAGCTTACATTGCATGTCGTCCTCCATCCCACACCGAATGATCAGGGTTGCTATGACTGCACCATTCATAGCAGATGCGTCCAGGGTGGAACAAATCAATTTGTGAGCTGGTGGTCAGTCTGGCTAGCAACTTTAGAAGTCTGATATCAAAATCAATATTTTTAGTAGCCATCATCTGTAAGAGCTAAAAATCACTTTGTGGGCTGGCAGCCATTTGGCCAGTAACTTGCAAACTGTGATAGCCAAACCAGCTTTTTAGTGCCCATTGGTCGGCTGGGCTACCGATTTGTCCCACCCTGGATGTATAAACTGCCCCTGGTCAGCTGGCATGGGGAGTGCAAAGGTGGACAGTCCACACCCTCCTGCCCTCTATGGAAGCCAAGCACCCCACCACTGTGGTGCACCCAACCTCCCAGTCAGCAGCAGCAGGACATTCCTGGACTTGCATGTGAACCAGTCTCTTGCCACACTACTGGGCCAATGGCATCCAACTCACTTTGAAAAGCAGACCGACATTATACAATTGAGTTACAGACAACCAAAGAAAATGTTTTCTTTTTTTTCTAAGATTTGAGATGAGGTATAGTTCAAAAGTTCTGCTAGAGTAACAAAAATGATACTGCAACACCTGCCGGGGCTCACGTTTCTCTTCACTGATCCATCATACGGTACAATGGCCCACCATACGGTATAATGAAGGGTTAATCACCTAGTAGCAGAGTGTTGCAAATTCCCACAATAATGCTGTATATATAAACACACCCTGTTAGGAATCTTTACATCGCAACCTATATTATACAAACTACATCTAGATAAATAAACCAGAATAAAATAGAATACAAACAATTTCCAACATACTTTTTTTTTCTTTTAAGATTCATCAGTTTTCTGTACAATTTTCTCATTGCTGTTTGTTCTGGAAGGCAGAAGAGAGTCAGCTCCGACCTCATAGTGTTTTTTTATTCATTCTTTGAAATGGTGCAAGGCTTGTAGTTTTTTTTTTTCTTATAATGTAACACTTTCTGTTCATATGAATATATTATATTAAACTGGAGTACTCTGTGACGTTCTGGGCACCCTTCCAAAGAGGTGAGACAAATAGGGCAGAACAAATTCAGGCATGAGAATGACAGGTCAGTGTCATGGTTGAAATTGTGCAGATCGAATGTCAGACATGAACCTCTCTTCTTTGGAAAGAAGGTGGCTAACAAGCAACATGACTTTAGTTTGCAAAGCTTTCAAAATAAATCCTTATTGAAACACTCAATTTAAACCTTAAGACACAGCCCTGAGAACTTGGGGGCATTCATTTCAACTTGTTGGTGCACATTTCAGGACTAAGAAAAGAAAATACTTTTCAACACGAGAGGATGGTTCGATAGCTGGAACAGACGTCCTACTCTATAATCTAGCTAGGCGTGCGAGGTTCAAAGATAATAAATTGTTATGCCCTTTAAGCAAGGGACAGTGCCAACAGGCTCTGAAGCCCATTTCTGCCCTATGCTTATGTTCTGTATAGCTAAATTATATACAAGATATGGGAAATGCTACCGATGTCGCTAGCTGCTCTACATGACCTTTCTGCCAACTAGTACAGAGCACCAACAATGACTGTCTATAAACAAAGACAGTACATCCTGAAGTATAAGACTACAATATAATTTTTAAGAAAGGTTTTTGCTTTTTACTGCTGCATTTTTATCTTTCCTGCTAGAAATTATTTACTTAATATTTTTGTCTCTTCATTCTATTTATCCATTTTTGTATTACCCCAGCCCATTTCTTCTGCAGGCTTGCTCATGTTTGGCCACTCCTGAGTGCAGGCCCTCCCATGGGGTGGAGAATGATTCAACATGCAGTTGGGAGGCAAGGAGAGGTCCCTGTGTTGAGACAGAGAAAACCTCTGCAGGCCATGCCAATGCACACCAAATATCTGGGAGGGAGAAAGGAGGTCTGTCAGTGTTACTCGCCTCCCCTGGGGGTACCACAAGGCAAGCAAAAAATCTTATCTAGAGGCCATCAAAAGTACAGTACAAGTAAATATGCGTAAATATGTGTATAATAAAACTCTGTTTGAAGACGACCATCTAATGATGCTCCTCGTGTCACTTTATTAGCACTGTAATCACACTGTTTTGAGAATATGTTAAATGTCCCATCCACCTGATCTGGTGGGTAGCACCTCTTAAAAAAAAAAAAAAAAAAAAAAAGTACAGGAATTTACCCCGTGTCCTGGCAAACTCTATCCCCATTCCCAAAAAGATTTATGTAGTGCATTACCAATCCAATCATATCTAGGCACAAAGAATGGAACACTATTGTGTAGTAAGTATGCTGGCAAAATGGCTACTATGTTCCAATCCAGAGGTGGAAGCACTCCAGTCATTGTTCTGGGCTTAGTTGTGTGTTGTCTACAAAGAAGACATAATTACTGGGCAGCACTGCTAATACACACATAACTGTGTTGTAATTATGCGTTACATCCATTTGCATGCAATTGGGACCAGTTAATCAAGTGTACCGTTCTAAATTTGTGCAGCTAGTCTCGCAATTCAATTAAAAATGCTACCCAGTAATTATTAAAAAAAAAAATGGTGTGTGTAATCCAGAATTTTATACACACTTTTCATGTGATGCTTGTAAAATTTGCTCTCAGAGTTTATGGGCATCACACACCTTTGGGTGTGTAAAAACAAAAATGACGTATTCCACGTAACTGTTGATCTTCAGAATATCTTCATTCATACTAATGGGTCTAAGCAGGAGGCGCTAGGACCCAGCCAGGGAGCAAAGTCTTTTGCAGCTTACTGAGGGGACCAGAGTTGTTGCTGGAGCCACCCATGAGGCTGACATAGTGATGCTGCCATGTGAGTCAGCCAGTAACCCGACGCCGCTCATCCCATCCCCAGTTCGGTGTGTCAGGAGAAATGAAACAGTGAGAGAGAGAGAGAGGGAAAAAAAAAAAAGAGAGTTATAGATTCCTGGTCCAAAGGGACAGGAAAAGGATACAGGATATAAAAATAACCAGCTGTCAGAGCCACAGCCTAATTCAGCCACTAGGACAGGAAGATGGGGAAGAAAGGGCAGCCCTGGCATATAGCTCTGGTTGGTACACAGAGGCCTGGGAACCTCTCATAATTAAGATGGCAGAAAATCATCTTAATGAAGTCTTTGTTCTCCCAAGTGGACAAAAAGAATTTAGTAGAGAAGAACCCCGAAAGTCCTTAAGAGGAGCAAACAGCAGGTGTGATCGGAAGCACAAGTACCATCTTTCGTATTCCAAAGGGAGGAAGAAAGGAAAATAATGTTCATGAAATAGAAAAAATGAACTCCACCAGCTAAGAGAGGAATAAGTATCCAGACCAACAAGCTGATGAGTATAGCGCACAAAATCTGATGGTATCTGCTTCTCCCTGCAGTACAAGAAAGGCTTGTCCTTGCACATCCTTAGGGACTGGAGAAGGATGAAAGGACAGAGTCAAACATTCCTGGATACCTCCTTAAAAGCTCAAGGCCAGGAGGGATGACAAAGAATCATCCCTGAAATCCCCAAGGAATTTAAGTGACAGGACAACAGGATAGCGACCCAACTAAAGTCTCCATGTTCAGTTCCTTCAGCATCTCTGTGAGGAACCACTGGTACTGCAGAGTACTCTGCATCTGCAGGCATGTGAAAGGCAAGCCCTCTTCCTCAGAGGAGGAGGAGGTAAGAGAGGAGGAGCTGACTCTGAGAACAGTGGTGCTGGGGCCACGAGCCTGAACTGCTCCAAGTCAGACAGAAGGAACTGGCGGAAGACACCAGCCATTTTCCCGCACTGACGCCAGGTCATTGGCCCGAGAGGACCCACAACATCCAGAAGGTCAGGGGAGGGAGGCAGAGGACCAGGAAGTATGTAGAAGCCAGTGGCTGCAGTTCTCTGCCACCACAGCTGCGAGAATATTTTAAGGGACCTCCTGGTGGAGGTGGTGGTGGGACCTGGCAAACTCACCCAACTGGAGCCACCCACTCTGAGGTTCAGCAGCCAGACGGTACCCATGGGGAGGAATCGCAGCAGGACACATCCCACAGGGTGGCCCGCTCCCCACCAGTGACAGAGTCCACGGTTCCAAACAGAAATGAGCCACTGGCTAGCACTGGAACCTCTGCCAGTGCTGTCTTCCAGCACCAGTCACAGGGTCAGGTGCAGACCGAATGGCAAGTCTCTTCCCTCACCAGAACCGTGCTGCCTCCCAGGCCAAGCCTTGTTCCAGATTCAGAGTCACTCCTGAACCCTCTGTACCCAGCACCGTGGATGGCACCGATACCAGCCCGGCACCGTGGTTGGCACAAAGGCTGGCACCAATGCCACGGGCAGCACCAGAACCAGCCCCCAGCATCGCCCGGCACCAGGCCTGGGGACAACGCTGGGCCACATTGTCACTGGTGTCAGGCTCAGAATCGGGCACAGAGTCAGGTCTATCACATTGTCCCCATCCTGAGCCCAAGGCCAGCTGCTTCTCCCTCCCAGGCCACCACGGCACTCCAGGGAGGAGAAAACAAATACCTCAGACTCCTGGTCAGAGCCTGTTCCAGATCTGACCCTCTTCTGGTACCATGGAAGGCACTAGAAGGGGACCCAGTCTAATGGTGGGTTCTGCACCATTCACCAGTACAGGGGTGGTACCAGGAGCCAAGGCTGCTACCAGGCCACAGCACGAGGTGCTCACCAGTGTAGACCGAACATACAGCTTTGGCCTCATCACTGGAGCATCCGCTGGCCAGAAGGGCCAACACACCAGGGGAAGCAGACTGTCTGGCACACACACCCTGGGACCTCTGACCTCGGCGAGATGGGTACTGGGATGATCCTGGACTTTCTCAGTACTAAAAGTAGTGGGAAGAGGCCACAGACTTCACCTGGAGGTGGGCAAACAATGCCAATTTAACATATGGTTTTCCAGAGTTTGCTTGTCCATCGAGAAGCAGGTGTCACGCCTATCCATGTCATGGTCCAGTCCAAGACAGGTGCTGGCTTCATCGGGAGGGCTCAATTCACTTTTGGTGACCAAGTCTGAGGCTTGCAAAGAAAGCCGATAGCAAAACATCACAGAGGGGTGGAAACCCCTACAGTATTGCAGCACTTGCCCAGCACAAAACACTAGAATTATTTGTCAACAAGGTTTGTCTACCTTACCAAATCATCTTTATTCAGTGACAACATAAAAATCCTTTTAAAAACCACAGCAGTTGCAGAGTGAAAAGCAGCAGCAGACTTATGTTAAGCACAATTAAATAAACATCTGCACGCACCAACTCCGGGCGCTTCCTGTTATGGCGCATACCAGACAGCCACAGACAGCATGTGCACACAGCTTGTACATGCAACAATCAGCATACGCTTTGGCCACACCTTCCTCAGAGCTGATTGGATAGCCACACACCTCTTAATAAATGTATTTCATGTATATTCATAAGGTGGGCATGGAAACAGCTCACAATTGCTGTCAAAAGCACAGTACTTCAAACAAATAAAACACACACTCAATACAGTTGTGAAAGGATCACTGGGATGCTACAGAGACCCCCCCTTTTTCTGAACTCCTTTAAAGTCTGTTGCAACAGCATACATTCTTCTTTTTTCTTCCCAAGTCTGGTTTCCCCATCAGACAGGAAGGCCACCTATCTGATGTCCTATCTATCCCTGAACTGCTTGTGGTCTCAAATCCAAATTCCAGATCCTTGAATGTATTGCTCCTCGATCGTGGTGCACTAGAGCCGCATTTAATGTATGAATACACACACTAGCGCTTATCAAGCTCGGTAAAATATTTATTTTTCCTTTAGAAATGGCTGTGGGTTTAAATACAACAACATAGGCTGTTTGAGCCTTGTTTTGTTGAAAGAAATGAACCTTTCACAGCCTTGTAAACAGCTGTAACTGTGCTCAAGTTAAGAAGTAGTTTCAGATAGCAGCCATAGAGATTATGTAAAACAAAACCCCTACAAAAGTCCTGATAAGCCTGCACAACGCTGAGACAGACTAACTTAGGAATAAGGCTTTAAAATGTCTCTGGAAAGAGTCTAACTTAAAAGGAAACAACATGAGAAATGAAAATACAAAATCACACATGCCCCACAATGCAAAGCATCACGGGCTGCATATGCAAATCACCACAGAATGTTATGCTGGTCCAACTTTATGCAGAATTGCATGGTGCCGAAAGGCCTCTCACACAGTTTGCAAAGGGTGCTAACAGAAGACATAGACACGTGTTACGTCCTACCAGGACTCATCAGCATGCCTCGTCTGTTTGACACCCTAGTGGAATGGACCAGCTACCCTTAAGGCAGTGTACCTTGGATATATTGTGGTGAACCCATTAAAATAAAAATTATTTAAACATGAGAAATGGCATTTTATCTTTGTAGCATAAGCTTTGCAACAGATAGATGCTTTAGCACAACAGTTCCTTTGAGAAGCCTCATTTTGTTACTGTTTGTTGTTGTAAGATGTTTTAGACCATGTATATTAAGCCTAGGTTGTTAGAATTCAGTGAAAGAACCTTTATTAAGTAAATAGAAAATATATTTATCCTTATGTTTGAACACTGAACCTAGACTGGTGTTTGTCCTGAGTGCCCTCTGATTCTCTATAGCTTCTGCTTCATTCTCTATAGAGCCGCCGCCATTTTTACACCATCTTTATAGGCAGGAGCTAAAGGGAGGAGTCAGTAGGACATTGGGACAACCCTACTTTGCTATTGTTGTTTATATGATGTTAAACAACAACTGAACTAACCAGAAACATTATATTCTTCTACTGAATATGCCTGATATTATATAACTGGTTATATGTGTCTGAATTAAAAGTTTTGTTATTAAAAATACAAAGGGAGGAGACTTCCATCATGCGACTAGCTAGCACTATATAAGAAGGACATCATCTGTCAAAAAATCAGATCGTAGGGATCAGCAAGGAGCGGACCCATACCCGACACTAGTATCTCCTAGTGGTGAAAACTTGAGTATTGCAGAATTATATTTTATTTTGGATTTTCTTTTTATGCGACAAGTTCACTTAATTCATAGGTGCCGGAACCAGGGGACGAAGGGGAAGTAGCCAATCCACTTTTTATTTGTGTATGGCAAAACTAGTATAGAAAAGGTGCCTTTGTGCTCTTATAAGTGCCTCTTTTCATTCTCAGCCCTCACCTTTTACCATCTTCCGGCATCCTTGGCTTAATTTACTTATTTGAATGCTGAATAAAAGCTACTTTTTGGTTCCTCATCCTGGTGTCCTTGTGTGTGAATCCCACTAACCTCTTACAACAGTTAAAACAGCATTATAAACAACAATTCAATGGAAGATCTTCATTGAGTCCTTTAGGGTATATTCTCTGAAGCTTGAAAATCCAGCAGCATTCGCGATTGGGATAATGTCTTCTGCATATCCCCACCACGTAATCCAACAGTCACTTTTCTATCCCTGTGAATTTTAAAGTTGCTGGCTACTCCATGACCTGTCTCCATAATGTTTTGCCATTGAATTTGTCAACACTTGGTTATGGATGGTAGACTTGTGTTCACTAATCCTGTCTCATAGTGGTGTCTTCATCTGGCTACATAACTTAGACTGCACGAGCAAGTTAGTACATAAATCACATTGGAGGATGAACAATTAATAAACGGATAGATGTTAAAGGCTTTTCTGGTTCTTGGATGTCTAAAAGTTGATGAATTACTTGTATTATTGCATTGCGCCAGAGTGCCCGCAGCCGTAGTTGGGCAGTGGTGCTTCCGCAGCTGGCATTTGCCACGGGCTTAGGTCGGTGAAAACCATGCGCAAATTTATCTTTCAAATTGCTGCCCCTCCTATAAGTAATACTGGATAGTTAAATCTTCAGATGAAAACGGGTTGCCTTGGTAACACTGGCCAATGCTTGTGTATAACAAGCTACTGGTTACAGAAAGATGCAACAAATGCAGTTGGTTGCTCTCAATTTTATTTTTCGGAGCCAATAACTTTTGTCTTTTGGTATTCTTTACTCTCTCGAGGCCATGCTGGACATACTAGGGCACAGACTCTGTTCACAAAACATTTTGCCATAACTGCTGAATTTTTGCAAACAGCTTCAGAGCTGCAAGTCTGCATTTGACTCACAGGGATATTTTGAATTAGTCACCGTGGATGGCAACTAGAAAAATGCAATGAACTATTGGCAGTCAGTTGGCTTTCTATACAGTGTAGGCTCAACTCTGTGCCTGTTTTATAAATGACCAAGTCCAAAACAATCTTTTCATCACTGTAACTCATTGTGAACTTTAGGTTAGCATCCAGTGCTGTGAGATGACCCTAGAGCATTCCGATGAACAAAATGATAAAATGAGAAGAAAAGGGACTAGACGCCAAAATGAGAGACACAAACTGTACTGGATTAAAAAGTGTCATAAAACAGTGCCAGAAGGCGCTTGGCGCCGAAAACGGTAAGTGGCGAACTGAGGAGATAATGCGATGGACTTGGTGCAGTAGAACACAACTCCAGTTGCTCCCACAGTGCACACTCAATGGTGGAAGAAACCCAGAAATGAGATGGGGAGGGGTCACGCCGTTACTGGCTGGCTCACATGCATGTCACTATGTTGGCCTCGTGGCAGCACCAGCATGGACATCAGTCCCTCACTAAGCTGCAAAAGACTTTCTCCCACGGGTCTGAGCGCCCAGCTTAGACCCATTAGTGTGAATGAATAGTGAAAACAGATTCTTGAAAGATTTCTGGTTACACACACCAAACCATGTATTAAATATATTGATACCTTTCTTTCTGGCTATAATAGCCTTAATTTAGTGTAACTGTAGTCCCTGGAGATCTATGTATTCTACTTCTGTTTTTACTGTGAAGCATTCTGAGATATAGTTATAGGAAAGGCGCTTTACAAAATGTAATTGTGTTGTCTGCAGCAGATACACTAACAAGGGTACATCCAACCATAATGCTGATAAAGGTAATATGGGGAATCATGCTACATATGTTGCACTACGCTGTCCGTGAGACACTGTATATACTCCACGATGCCAGAAATATTCCAAATGGCAAAAGGAAAAAAGTGGCCAGAAATAATTTACGCTTCATTACGCCAAAAATAATAATGTAAATGGTCCCCTTGACTAGCTATTGCCTCTCCCACCAGCCAGCCACTTAGGACTGCTGTATCTGAAGCCTTCCTCTGCCTGGATGGCGGGCAAGCAGCACCATCAGACACTGATGCCACTCCTTGGTCAGTCAGCAGGTGTGTGTGAATGCACGGCATCCCGTGCTCCCCAGCCCTGGAGCATGGAGCCTCACCACGGTCACAGAATGGGAAGACAGGCCCCCAAACATGAGACATCAAGGGGCCCTGTATGTCTCGAGTTGCAATTTGTTTCTGTGCCTTTTTTTTGTTGTTTTGTTAACATGCATCTGGTTGATCCTGCTGTCCTTGGCACCCTGTTACAGTTATCTAGTCTCTTGGGCAGCTTCCTAGATTTTCCAACGGCTGATGTCAGAAACAGGAATCAACCACTGGAGATTATGAAAGCCCAAATTATAGGATTATTTACAGCTCCATTTTGCTGGTTGGGGGTCTTGCTGTCCTCTTGAACAGGTTACACAAACTGTCTTGTGAGGGCAGTGGGACCTGTAACTAAAACAACTGAGCTACAAATAGCTCTGATAGTATCAGGTACCCAAATCTCCCATGGCTGATCCCCAGTCCTGATGTCAGATGCAAGAGATTCTGGAATTCTCCTAGAGAGGCTGGGGCGGCAGGATCAACCAGATAAATATATTAAAAAAAAAAAGACAAATATTTTATTTATCCACGTGAAGAGCAAATAATGAGCATTCCACACATAGATGTGGGACTTAGCAGCACGACGCTCTCTTTAGTTATTGACAGTCAATCTGAAACTTTAATAGCAAGACTGAACATTCTGAAACAGCCATTCCTGCTTTTATCTGCATTCAGGATTTTAGAAGGAAGCCCAAAGTTCAAAAAGGATTTCCAGCAGCACTAATATTATTCGACTAAGATCAGAATTTATAACAAGAATTACTGAGGGCTTATTCCACAGTGTAAGCCTTCTGGGATGTTGGAATGCAAATGGCACACTCTGACTGACTACTGTGGTGATTAATAACTTCTTAGAAATGGCCAACAGGATAGTTCACCGCTTCCCAACCAGATGGGCAAATGGAGCGGGTGACTGGTAACTTAAAAGGAAATGTCGAGTTTAGCACTGGGCTTTATAGTGCATTATCTTATAGGTGCAATAGTCCATTAGTGACCAATGCAAACATTTTCAATCACCCCAGTTTGGGAGGGAAGGATCATAAATTTGGGCTCAATTGATGGCCAATTGCTTCCTTCAACTTCTTGGTCCTCCAGCCCCAACCCTGTGCTTAGACTTTTTGGACATCTAACAGGAGGAGGCGCGGGGCTGTGCCCATTTTAGTCTATCGGGTAATTTTCCAAATTATTTTACTATTGTTACAGACAATTGATGAATGAAAGCCACTGCTCAACTTGTAGGCCCCTATTGGTTGAGCGTGGCTTTTATTTAAATCAAATGATGCTGTACCACTAATAAAATTGTCTGGAAAAGTACCTTAAAGACTAAAATGGGGTATGTCCCATGATCTCTCAGGTTAGATGTCATAAAACATCTGAGCGCTGTGGCGGGGCTGGAGGACCGTATGGAAGGATCGATTGGCTATTGGTTTGGCCTAATTTATATCATCCATTTCCTCCTGAACTGGGGAAACTGAAAAATTCTAATGTGGCACTAATTAATATTGCTGCTATAAGGTAATGGGGTATAATGCCCCAAACAAAAAATATATTGGCAGTTTACTTTAAGAAACTACATAAACAATGTTCAGGCTTAAAACAGCAATAAATCCTCAAAGGAAGGCTATTCCTAATGGTTAACAACCAGCTGTGTTACAGGCCTCGCTTCTGGCCAGAACTCTTCTGGCCAGTCAATACCCACTTGGAAATGCTCTTCCTATCCAACATTATTTTTTTTCAGTTAGTACTGTTTTTCTCCTGAAGCTGCCCAACCCGCCCCATTTCAGTGCAGTCCCGCCAGCCCTATCACCAGGCTACACTGAGACTTACCCATCTTTGCCATCCGTCCCCTGCCTGAGGACCCTGGAGAGCCCAGTCGCTGGTGTGGGACCTGCAAGCGATTGAGACTTCATCCTGCCATGGTCGAGGGGTTTCCTCCGCTTTTTCTTCCCAACCCATAGTGCATGCAATGACACGCCAGCGATCGCCGCTTCTGTGGCGACATGCCCTGGCATCAAGTGAGCAGGACACATTCCTGATGTCCCACTCTGCTGCCACCTAGAATCTCTGGGTGGAAGCCACCTAGCAGGATGTCCTTACCTCCCTTCACAGGGAAGAAAGCTGTCCTTGGGACACTTAATCCTTCCTCTCCCAGCCAGCCCCTACACAACCTGCATCCACTCCTGAACCTGGGCGCTGGTGTGAGGGAGATGAGGTGCTCAGCACCTCAGCCCTCCATGCCCTGGGCCCACCTAACACTATTTACGAAGTAAACAAATGGCACCAGGAGTATAAGCATCATCTCAAAGCTGAGAAACCTGGCCAGCACCAGCTGTACTCTCAGCCAATCTTGAGCAGCAGCAGCCATCAGGCTTTTCTGGGTCCTGACACAACAATCCCAGCTTGTGGATAATAAAATAACACTCACTGACCGATGAGAACATCTCTTTAGTTGAAAACAATGCAGCCATTTGCATCCTGTCTCTAGCATAAGCAAACTGGGAAAAGGAAGTAAACAGAACCTCCCGTGACCTTTGGGCACTTCACTGATGGAAACAGGATGTTTGGATGATTGCTAGTTTGTCCTCTTGTTCAGCACTCCCCCTTCCACAAAAGGTAACCAAGAATTCAGGTACAACAAGTTTTTCACGAAGAATGTCAAGCTCTGCTTTGTACTGGAGTGTGTCTGTGAGGTATGTGTGGAGGATTTTCCAGCAATCACTCATAGCCACCCAAAAATGTGGGGTAGTAGTTGTCGGGGTGGGATGGGAATGCACTGGGCTTTATTAACAAAATCGACCAGTTGCTTGGGCTTAGATGGACACACTACAGCTGGGAGAGTAGTCATAAAAAGTGTATTTACTGAGGGGCTGTGGCTCAGAATATCACCCACAGCTACAGACTGAATGAAAATAAAGAAGGTGTGAGGACCCCATCTTTTCCTCATGTCCTTAATTGAATAAAACATTTTCTTTACAACATTTCTGGTATCATGGATGCTTGGTCAGGAGAGGTAGAATGGCAAAACTCAGTTTTAATGTTAAATTCATTCAAGGTGCAGAAGCCATCTGTTTATGAAAGAGAATATGAGACAGGCAGGAGCTGACACTCTGATGAACGTTGCAGTAAACTGGTCGCTGTGAAGCTGGTGATTGTTCTCAATATAAAAGAAGCTCTAAGGTCATGATGTACCAATTGTGTTTGTATAAAAAAATTCTCTTCAAATAAGAGACATGGAAGACGTCAGTATTTTCATCTCTAAAAGGAGTTTGTTGTTGTTTGCTTCCATGACTTTGCTACATAAAAAAATAATTAGTACATATCTTTATAGATTTCCTGAAGCAGTGGATGCAGCGAGGTTTCTGACTCTGTCTTCTTGATCTTTTGGATCAGCTGAGCATGTTCATTTACCAGCTGCCGTAGGTCGACCATCTTTGCAGGAGTTTTGGGAAGAGGTAGTGGGAGTCCGGATGGTTGACCTGCAGGTGGCGCTCCAGTGCTTGGAGAATGTTATCCTGGATATCTTCAACTTGCTTCACGTCTCATCAAACCAGGCGATCTGCAAAACATTTAAAGTAGCAGTTCACGTTACTGTGAAAATGCTGTAGCTATTTTCCTATTTGGAGGCAGTGACAGCTTCTGTTAGATCTGAAAAGATTAATGGCGAGCTTCATTAAATATGGCTGACTCAGGTTTTCATCAACATCCTCAGCTGTATCTGAACATCCACTGATTAAAGTCACTTCTCTTGTGACTAAAATGGACCAATGTGATACCCACTGTTCCATGTCCTTAAGAAGCACTGGAGCATCAGGGCAAATTCAGACCACAAACCTTAAAGCAGCAGTACATGTTACTGGGAATTGTGTCCAATACAGTACATTTTATTTCATTTTAGACTGTTTTTTTCTGTTTTGTAAGATACCCTTTCCCCACATTCTGAATCTGCTACTGCACTTTTTTATGTTTGAAATTATAAAAGGAGTACTCTCAGGGCTGCCAGATGGCCCAGTGGGTACATGCGTTGCATCCCATGCTGGCAACCCAGGTTTGAGCGAGGGACTTGGAGCTGGTAGGGTAGCAGGTCCTAGGAGGCAGCAGCACTCCCAGAAAAGAAGGGTCAGGCACAGCGACATGTAAAGGCCACACTGAAGGAGCAGGTCAATGGCTGGGGAACAAAAACTGGTTGGGGAGCACTCTTTCATATGGCTTTCCCCAGCTTTCTCTCAGTATTCTCAGCTCTTTGAGAACACCCTTTGTACTATCAGGTCAGGAGCAAAGCTGCATGCTAGTTCAGTTTAGTCACAAGAAAAGTGATGTTAAAACAACTGGTATTCAAAACAGTTCAGATTAGTGATGAAAACCGGAGGATAACCATATTAAAATGAACACTGATTTTGTTCACAAAAAAAAAAAAAGTAACAGTTTTGACAAGAACTTCCAGTCACAGCAGATCTTCAAACCTCCTCCATTAGACCACTCTTTTGGAACTGTAAGCCATTAGCATCAGGTTCACTCAAGAAAGTTTGCTAGCTGGGACCGCCACAATGACATGCAGCATCAGCACATATACAGTGTGAGCAGCCCCATCAATCCTCAGTTTCCCCGGAGGTTAGCCTCAGAGGGCCTCCAATCGTGAGGAACCAGGAGATTAAACCAGTGCCACAGGCATACAAGGAGCAGCATGGGACTGGAACAATATGATGCAGGGAGTAAAGCTTTGGGCACAGCACTCGATATAACTCTCAGGATTCAAAGCGGGTGGTGGGGAAGAAGAGGGTGGGCATGGCCTAAAGGAGGACAGTCTCAAAGATCTACTGTTACGGTAAGTTCTTACATAACTGTTCTATCTTTGAGGATATTTCCTCCATTAGGCCACACCTTTGAAATGACTCCCATGCTGTACAAAGCAGCAGGGAGGATGGCACCGTTGATATGTAATCAGAAGAGCAGGACCTGCAGTACAGCAAGCCCAAAACGAGCATGTCCACAAGAGACGATGTCCAGACTGTAATGTTTAGTGACAGTGTGAACAGTGCTCCATGTGGCTGTAGCCCCCACAAGTCAGCAGCAGGGACATTTTGTAAATAAGGAACCAAACTGTGGCCATACGTCTGGTGGAGTGATCATGGACAACACCAGGAAGTTCCTTACTGTACTTCCTATAACAGAATGCAATGCAGTGTGCCAGCTACTTGGATAGGCATTGTTTTGACACAGGAGCACCATCTTTCCCAGGGGCAAACAAAAAAGCTGAGAAGGCTTTCTGTAGTCCTTAGTGCGAGCAATATTTAAGCAATAAGGCAGGGCAGGGTGTGTGGTATTCTGGGATAACAGATGCCTCGGAAGTGAAGCCTGAGGCAAAGCCAAGGGCTTTACACACCCAAGAAGTGCCGTTATTTCAAACAACCACCTATAGGAAAACCTGGGCCTAGAAATAACTAGCAAAGTATATAACACTAGATCCCATCCATTACAGTTAAAAAGCAAGACAAGTAAGGCATTTGAGATCAGGAACTGGTTTAACCAAAGGGTGGTGTACTGATTGGAACAGATTACCCATGGAGGTGGTGGCTGTGGCACCACACAGTCCTTTAAACACAAACTGGACACATTTTACGTTAATTGATATATATGGCAAGCATAATGAATACAGGTCTTCAGGCTCAGTATAATTCCTATGAATTATGCACACCCTGGAATGCCTTATTGTGATTATAAAATGGCTGTTCTGATTTTTTATTTTAGGACCAGTAATGAGGTTCAGAAAGTTGAGCATTTCTGACCTGTGCTGCTATGCGCTAGGATATCGGCATGGTCACGTAACTAAATCACACCAATCGCAGTACAGTATTCCTCATACCCATTTTATAAAATATCTTAGTATTCCATGTGCCTCAAAGAATGACGCAGCACCTCACACTGGTTGGCATGCTTGGGATAATATACAGGAAGGTGTATCATTTGAGTCAATATAAATTCAGGTACCACCTTCAGTAGAAACTTAGGATCTGTACGCAAAGAGACTGTCTTTTGAAAAATCAAATAAGGAGGCTCACATATCAAAGCCTGAAGCTAGAAATCCTCCAAGCAGGGATCACTGCAACTAAAATGTTTTCCATGCCAGGAAGTATAAGCCACAACTCATGACAGGCTCAGAAGGAGCCAATGTCAATTCTCAAGAATGAAATTTTAATTCCAAGGCAGGTATGGATTACAGATAGGTTTGATATGAAGAAAAGATGTTGGACATCTCTAATTGGGCAACCATATAACAATCAATAGGGGCATGGAAGGCGGATACAGCGGCTAAATGCACCTTAATAGAGGAATACTGTAGGCCAGAGTCAGACAGGAAAGCAACTATTCCAGCACAGAATTCACAGGACATGTAAAAGGGCTCATACTGCAGGAAGCAGATCACAAAGTAAAATGCTTTCACTTCAATGAATAAATATATCTGGTAGAAGGCTTTCTAGCCACAAGCGAACATCAGCAACTTTAGGGATACCCAAAACATACAATGGCCATGTCTGCAAGTGCAGGGATTTTAGATCCAGATGGACCAGGGATCCCTTACCCTGCGACAACAGACCCCAACACAGAGGTAGAGGGCAGGATCCTCCACTGCCAGATGAAGGAGTGGAAACCATATCTGGCAAGGACAGAACAACAATGAGGACGAGAGTGACACTCTCCACCCACAGCCTGAGCAGAACCCTTTATATTAGATGAATGTGGGAATTTCCCTTTTCAAAAGACAGACAATGCGTCTCGCCCAAAACTCCAGGTCCTGGAATGAACAAGCAGGAATGTGGCAGTTGTGTTTTTTGTGGGGACATAAAAGATCCAGCTCTGGAACACCCCATCTTGTGAAGAGGTCAGCAGTTCCCATTCATGAACCAGTGACTGGGACCTGCCTAACCTGTCTGCCGAGACGCTTTTGGAGACCTGGGAGAAACACGGCCAACAGATTAAGGTTGTGAGTCAGAGCCCAGTATCATACTTTCATCGCCTCCTGCACAGGGGTAAAAGTGAGTGCCCCTTGTTAATTGATGTAATGCAACACACTGACATTACCCATCTGGATTAGCTGAGGACTGGGGAAGAGATGACTAAGGACAGAGATAAGCACCCCAGCGGAGCCCAAGGTATCCATGGTGAGAATGTGTACAGGAGCTGGTACAAAAATGGAATGCGCTTCAGCAGATTATCACAATCCATCCACCCTAACAATGTTTAGAGGAGATGTGACAAATACCATTTGCTCCAGTTAAGTCCGTCAATTGATCTCACTGGACTCTGAGTATCGGCTCAGGTATCCTCATGCGATATCCTCATATGAAGGCGTGCCAGTGGCACAGTCACTACAGTCACAGCCACGAGGTCCAGGAGATGCAACACTGTTTCTGCAGAAAACAGTGGCTCCTGTGCAACAAGTGTGCCTGTGCAATCAGATGTATACCCTGTACTGTGGCGGAGGCACACCCCTTCTCTGTGTCTAGGACTGCCTCTATGCACTGCAGTCTCTGGCATGCAGGCAACACAGATTCTGGAACCTTTACTGTGACCCCCACCCCACTGAACAACTGATGTCCAGACAGGGTGCGGCGACGCCTCTCTGGACCTCGCCTCTGTAGCCAATTGTCCAGATAGGGGAAATATACAGACCTTCCCTGTGAAGGGCTGTTGCAATTATTGCAAGCATTCTGTAAGTACCCATGGCAGAGCACAAGCCAAAGAAATGCCTTTAACTGATAGTGCCTCAGCATAAAGCAGAAGTACTCCATGTGGGATTTCCTGATCTTTATATGAAGGTATGCATCCTTCATGTCCAGAGAACAAAGCCAGTCCTCTATCTGCAGCAGGGTAATCAGAGCTTGTAGGGGTACCATCTGAAACTCTCTGTATTCAATGTACAGTTTGAAATGACCGAGCTGTAACACAGGATGCCAGTCTCCTGTTCATTTCAAGACTGGGTGTACAACAGAACCCTTTGTTTCAGAAACGTGCCATAGAACCAGCTCCCCTCAGGAGAGAAACAAAGTCTGAATGTCTTCCTTTAGAAGAGACAAATGGCCCAAAGGATAAAGGCAGGAGCAGAGAGGCTGATCTGGAGGGATTTGCAGCAGATCCAGGGCATGTCCCCTTGCAATTATCTCAGAACCCACTCCTCTGCAGTGATCTCCTGTCACTGTTTCAGAGAGCAAGATGAAGTCCCCCCACTCACCCCTGGAGGGAGTAACAGCTGAGTAGGAGGGAAAGACTGAAGAGTATCAGGTGGAACTGGCGGCAGAGCCACGGAATCAATTCCTCTGGGTGCTTTTCCATGGGTACCGCTTGGAGGGACCTGGGAGGAGACCACCACCTCTGCCACAGCCTTGTGGATGTAGACACGATTACCTCAGGCAGCAGGCAGAAGAAAACAGCTCCTACCACCACTCACGACCTCTAGCATGAACTGAGCACAGGAATTTCACAGACCTCAGAGACATTTTAGAAGTCTGAAGGCCACGTGAAGGCTTCCTCGACATCAAACAATCTGAAGCCTTTAACTGGGGCATTCAAACTGCCTGTTACACATCAGTGGCAAACCCGCAACTCTGAACCAAGAAAACAGTTTCATGCAAATGCCAGATGCTGCAAGCCCTGGCAGAAACATCAGAGACATCGCGGGCTGAGTGCAGCAAATATTTACCAACCTCAGCACCAGCAGTGTTTTAAGCAGTTCAGTCTTGGAAGAGCCATCAGGCAAGGCCCAAGCAGCAGTCTGAGCAGCTTTCCACAGGCTGTTTTGGTGTGGGCCTAGTAGTTTACCAATACACTCAGGCTCCTAGATTCCAATTTTCTTTACCACTCAAGCTTTATGGGGATGCACCCTTCAGCAGCGCCTGGACCTCGACCGCATCTCCCAGGCTGCGAGGCCCACAGCTTACCCTGTGGCAGGGTTCCCTGATGCGAGATACCGAGATCCACATGAGGCCCCAGCCCAGGCCAGGTGTAGGTCCAGGGTGTCAATGAGCTGTTGGCCCAAGTGTTTTATTTTTTAGTTTTGTAATATCTATTTATACCCCCTGTCTCCAGCCCTCTCCTAGTCCTCCAGCAAACTCTTGAGCCTCCCTTGGCCACGGACACTCACCTCCACTCAGCTCTGACGTACCGCCCCACCCCCAAGGTGGGGTCGAGGAGGAATACCCAGAACTTGTGCAAGCTGTCAGGCTGTGCCGTGCTGGGGAGGTGGAGGCCTGGGAGGTGCCGCCTTCATCATGGAGAGGCTGGGGCCGGAATTTTGTTGAGTTTCTCCTGCCCCAGAGATACGGCACACATGGATGCCAGAGTGGGACTTCCCATACTATGCGTGACTCCGCTGGCATCAGCCACATCTCCACCCTGTCTCCCTTCGCCCTACCAGCCGCACTGCCACCTGTGGTCACCTACATGACAGTACTGTGGCAGAGGATGGCTCTCCCTCCCCAGAGGAAAGCATCCACCGAGATGCTCAATCTTCCTTCTCCCCAGCCAGCCCCTGACTACTCGAGACCGCTCCTGAACTCAGGTCACCAGCATCACAAGTGGTAGCATTACTGCTGCACCAACAGGCTGTCTCCAAAGGTTTTTCCTTAAGTCCCCCAGGAGACATGGGCGTGCAATACATCAGTGCAAGCTGAGTTGTGCGCGCTCCCGCACCCGACCCACAGACGTCCACTGACTCCGCCCCACTACTTTGGTGGTCCCGGCTGGTGTACACTAGTCCCCACTGGGTGTCACTAGCATGCCGGGATGCCACATCTCCCCCACCCCAGAGGAAAGCTGTCCGTGTGTCACCATCCTCCCTTCCCCTGGTCGGCACTCTGATGCTCGCTCCCCAAATGCAGGTTGTCAGTGCCACAGGCATGCACATACTGCTGCGCCAACAGACCGACCCATCTCCTAGACTCCTTATCAGGAGGTAAAGTATTCATATTTCTAGGGCCCTAGATCTAACAATAGCAGCCGTGATGACCAGATAGTCAGTTTCAGGCTGGTTAGTATAATAAGGCTTAGCAGATGGTGCAGGATACTGCTTATCATCCTTTCTAGGGACTGCAGGTAGTGCATTTGGGTCTATACCACGCAGCAAAAGTAGCATCCTCTAATGCAGGATATAGGTGGAATAACAATGGAAGGGGTGCAGGGCACCTTCAAAAACCTCAATGAGATTTGTAGAAGTGGAATTTTCCTGTTCCACATCAAACTCATGGCAGACTGCATTTGCTGCATCATGGCTTGAAAAGATGGATCCTGAGGAGGAGACTTGGGTATAAAAAGAGTCGTCACTATAGGACGAGAGGGTAGAACTAGAGTGAGGGTGAAAACTGTTCTTCATACTCATATTCCTCCTAAATCCATGAGGTCAGGATTATATCACTGTCATCATGAGTGATGATGGAAGCTGAAGAAGGGGCTGGTGGCAGCTGAAATGCAGGAATCTGTGGTGTGCTAAGCGGAACCAGTCAGTGGGGACAGAGAACCAGAAGGCCCTATCAACAGAATAACTGCTTGCAATGGCAACCCTAGCAGAATGCTATGAATCATTTCAGGAGACGATGCCAGCACAACCTGGGAGTCGAGGGCACCCTGATAAGGGTCTAGGACTACCTGTGTCGAAACATCTTGGCTGGACGTAAGATGGAGTCATACCATCTATAGTTTAGGTATGGCACCACCCAAGCAAGACCCTGACTTTGGTGTCTCAGTGATGGTCGGGATGGCTGTTGTTGACACCACTGGAGTAGGCAAAGGATGAGGACTTACCTTTTCTCAGTGATGACTGGGACCTCAGACTGTCACCGTCTCTGTGTTTGTGATATGAGTGAAAGAGGAGAAGCCTCGAGGCGGCGACCTTTTCCTGGTCCTGATCCTTCGGTTCGACTGCTTCTTGGCCGACAATGAGGACAAGCAGATTTTGAACCTTTTCCTTTTCCATGGCTTTTCAGGTGAGGGACATTTTTTCAATACTCTTTTCTCCTTAGCGACTGCCCCCATCCACCAGTCCCCCAGCCCCCTTCGAGGCTCCCCACCCCACCCCCATTGACGCTCCACCAGTACTCACCTCTCGGCAAGGAGGTGCCCAGCCGCCAGAATGCGGAGCTCAGAGAGCACCGGTGTCATTCCACCGTCAAAACTTTTTTCTGTTTTTTCCTTGGCTCTCCCATTGCTGGAACAACATGTCAACGCGCATACGTGAGGAATATGCATGCTGCAGAACCTGCAACACCTTCCCTTAGTGGTGTCCCTGGCCCATCCTACCTCCAGGCTCCATCTGGGGCAGTCAATCAACGGGACCACCTGCCAACCCTCCCTTGAAGAGTAGAGCTGTCTTCCAGGCCGCAATCCTCTCTCACCCTGGCTGACCCTGGTGACCCATTCACACCACAAATACAGGTCGACAGTGTGGCAGAGGCAAGGCAGCGATGCTGGTGAGGAAATGTTTTGGCGCATTCTTACAACGTTGCCTTGTAGCCTGGTTGAAGCCCTGGCAAATCCTCATAAACCCCATGTTGTGAGACAGGCTCAAGCAGCACACAAAAGCAGTATGTGTGTCTGTGTCTCTTCCTTGTAAATTTTACAGCCGCACTTACAATATCAGAATAAAGGTCGCTTGACTTCACAGCACATAGAAATTATAACAGTTAACTAGATAAAAACAACAGATGGCAACGGCTTGTTCAATGTTTCCTTCAGCATGTCTAACGAGGATGATCAATGGTGGAAGAGAACTGAACAGTGAAGGGCTACCATGTTATATACATGTCGATGCTGCATGTCATTATGCGGCCCGGCTACCAGAGCGTTTCAGTGGTACCACCTCTGCTGACAGCTTACAGTTCCAAAGATGTGGCTTAATGGAGGAGATAGCCTCGATGAAGCTCAATAATGCTCTTTATCTATAAGTCCACTTGCTCCTTGAGAAGAGCGGACACTAGCCCTTCAATGCTCCGTCTTAATCTCAGGGAAGAGATAGTCTTCTACACTGGGCAGACAGCTAAATTCATGCAAAGTTCTATAGTATGCTGCTAGGCAGCCTGCAAAACTCTAGACCAGTCAGATCAGAGTGGGAAAGCCTGGGGGCTGGGCTGGACAGAGGGCTACTGGGATGTAGTGTTTGGGAGGTCCACCATTGAGTGCCAGCGTTAGTGTGCCCAGTCATCAGTGCGCAAGTCTGGATTTGCTTGACCCCTGTTTTTGCAGAGCTGCACCCTCCCCTTCCTTAGGATTCTAACTCCGGGGGGAAGTGCGATCCAAATCAGCACCCTGATGTGCTGGCACTCTAATGGCTGGAAGGGGTTGAGGGGACTATTAACAGACAGACAAATTCATTTTAACTCTCTCCATAGAGCATATTACACCCCTCCCCGCTCTTGCCCATCTGTAAGATCCTCAAGGTCAGGCAGCTGCCCTAGATTTACAGTGGAGGAAGGCACTTTCCTCCACATGATATGGCTTTGTCCACACATACAAAACTTCTGGGAAGAAATTATGGACATTCCTGCAAAACCGTGGACACCCCTTTAGCCTTTGGTCAAAGGAATCCTGTTGGGATTACCCCTGGAGGACCACTAGGGTGGATATATCACAAACCTTCTGCAAACTGGGGTTGACAGTGGGCAAGAAACTGACTGCACCATACTGTAAGCTAAACAAGCCTCCTAATAAAGCCCACTGGATATCTCTGTTGCTTGAATGTATGACAACGGACTCTGTCCGGATCACTCCCGGTCTGATGCTGATCTCTACCTTATTTCTACTCATATCTGACAATGGACCTTTATCCTGCCTTATCTCCACCTTCTACCTGTGTGTCTCTTTAACCCTATGAATGCAATATCAACCATGTTGCTTTTGTCGCCTGTATCCTTGCCACTATATTCTTATTGTATTGTAATGCATGTACCCAACTATCTGTAGGATTGTATGTAAACTGTATATATACTTATTTTATCCACAGCTGTAACTCCCCAACAGTATGTTATGTCAAATGTCTATTACGCCATTGTGTTCCAACTACATGTATGTACAAATGTTGTCTACTTGACGTGGAGCCTTTACAAAGAGTCTGACTCAAAGGATTGTAATTCTGATACCTTAAATAAATAAAAATAAAGATGTAAAGTATAATCTAAAAGTGATAAAATACCATAACAATGAGAAATGAGAAAAGAGAAAAGAGAGAGAATTCAATCTGCCGCTTAGTAAATTCTGATTCTGTCCTAATCCTGCATATGACTCTTGGGTCTTGTGATAAGATGGTATGGTGTTCTCTAGGATGACAATTCATTAATAGGATAGGCATATAGCTGGCTCACCTCTACTAGGAAGATCCTCGTCCCTCAATACCTTGCCCCTCTTACAGTATCTGTGATTCCACAGTGGAGAGAGATCTTAGAAATCTGTCCATTCAGTCAGAAATCTTTCTTCCTTACCTTTCAGAGCACATATGGGAGCCTGTCTGTGACTAAAGTTGCCACCACCAGGACTCTCCACATTTGGGTTGTGGGCGATATGCCAGACCCAAGTATTAAGGATTATCTGCCTGGCCACCGCTAATGCCACCCTCACCCATCTGGGGTAAAGGTCCCACTTCCCTCTGTCTCTCTCCTTCAGTGAGTACATGTTCAACTCCCTCAGCTTGCTCACATAGGGTATGTCCCTAGTCCGGGATCATCTTTGTTGCCCTCGCTGCACCCCTTCAGTAACTTAATGTCCCTCTTCAGGTCTGGGTGCCAGTACTGCACGCAGTACTCCAGGTGTGGCCTAACCAATGAGCTATACAATGGCAGGATCACCTCCCTCTCCTTGAAGATATACCCTGGCAATACAACCTAGCATTTTGTTGGCCTTTGCAGTTGCCTTCCTGCATTGTGTTGAGTTGTTCATTCGCCTGTTATAATCAGCCCCAGATCCTTCTCCTCTGTCATGGCTAGCTGACCCCCACCAAAGCTGGTAGCTCCTTCTAGTTTTTGCCCTAAAATGAGCACCTTGCACTTTTGGCATTGAACCCCAACTGCCAGGTATCTGACCAGCTCTCCAATTTGGATAGATCATCCTGCAACCCATGCCACCCTCCTAGGTCATCCACTACTACTCCCATCTTGGTGTCATCTGCAAACAAACTGATCTTGTTCTTGATGCCCACTGAGATGTCTGACATGAACAACCCAAACAACACTGGTCCCAGCAATGAGCCCTGTGGTACTCTGCTTGCCACTGCCCTCTGAGAAGAGAGCTCTCCTCCCACCACCACCTTCTGCTGCCTTCCCTGTAACCTTTAGAGTATACCAGGTGAATACATGGATCCAGGGAATCTAGTACTCGAAGAGGCGGTGACAGAAGTCCTGGATTCCATAGTTCCTGTTCGTGTTGCCCCTCACTCTTCGCCTAAGTTCCCCATGGTTTGATGGGACCTTGAAGGAGATGAGGAGGGTGGGACAAAGGCTAGAGGGCTGGCAGAAATCGGGCCTGAGTGTGACAGACAAATTGATGGACCATTATGCTGTCTTATCAATTGGCAATAACCCGTAAGAAGGCAGAGTTCCTGTCAGGAGATTGCCACTGTGTAGAATCAACCAGCTCAGCTGTTCAGACTGTGGACAGATTGTGCAGTCCAATTTGTCTTCAGTTCGGTGGAGCTTTTTCACAAGAGAAGTGTGATGAGTTTGCTCAGTTTTTCATAGATAAAGTTGTCATCATCAGGTCCAGGATCTGTCTGGCGCCTCTAGTAGAAATTGCGGAGGTAGTCAGGAGTTGACAGATGCCCAGTTTGCCTGGTCTGACTTCTGCGGCCAAAATCATGGATATCGTGAGGTCATCCAGACTTTGCAACCAACCAGCTGTAGTTTGGACCGGGCCCTATCGCCTTCTTGTAGGTGTGCAGATGAAATCGGCCTGGTCCTCGCCGAGATAGTCCAGAGGTCATGGGGGGCTCTTTCCAGATCCTCTAAAGAAAGCGGTTGTTTGACCCTCCTTAAAAAGCCCTCCCTGATCCTGACTGTCTGGCTAACTACAGACCTGTCTCTAACCTACACTTTTTGGGTAAGGTTATCGAGAAGGTGGTTGTGCTGCAGCTGGACGATCATTTATCCAGCCATGATATCTATGATTCTCTCCAGTCAGAATTTAGGAAGAGGCATAGTACCGAGACAGCCCTTGTTCGGTGCTTAATGACCTCCTAATAGCGAGAGATCGAGGACTCGTTCCATCTTGGTCCTCCTTGATCTCTGCAGCATTGACACTGTGGACCAAGGTGCTGTTGGAGCACTCAGGGTTCATCTGTGGACTATCTGGAACAGTCCTCAGATGGTTTTGTTCTTTCCTCAAGGGTAGGACTCAGAGAGTGGTGTATTGAAATTCATTCTTGGCCCCTCTCTCCCTACCTGTAAGTACCGCAGGGCTCATTTAAGTCGCCCATGTTGTTGCGCAGTGTATATGCGCCATTGGGAGGGATCATTAGGCGGCACGGTCAGAGTTTTCACTGCTATGCAGATGATACTCAGTTGTACATGTTCTTTGTGCCCGTACAAGATGTGATCCTCTCAGTATTTAACAACTGTCTGTCCAAGATCCAGGAATGGATGAGTGCCAGCTGGCTACGGTTGAACCCGCTAAAATTGAGGTGTTGGTTGTGGAGGTGGGTCTGCCGGCAGGACAACCTTCTAGGCTTTGGCTTGAGGGTGTTCCACTGACTACCTCAGATCGGGTGCAGAACCTGGGTGTTATTTTTGATGACAGCCTGACCCTTAAATCCCAGGTGTCAGCGTCGTCAAATCCTCTTTTTACCATCTGAGGAACATCGCCTGGATGAAGCATCTGGTTCCTCCTGATGATCTTCCAACGTTGGTCCATGCCTTTGTAACCTCCCGCCTTGACTACTGCAATGCCCTTTACCCAGGGCTACCGGGAGTTAATATCCGCGCTTGCAGCTAGTGCAGAATGCAGCAGCCAGGTTACTGACTGGTTCTTCTAGGCCAGTCATAGAACACCTGTAGCTCCACTGACTGCATTGGCTGCCAATACAGTGGCGGATCACCTTCAAGGTCGGGTTACTGACCTATAAAGCCCTACACAGAGAACCATGACTGGGATTGTCAACATACCAGGGTACACAGTCTACAGGAGGGACAGGGTGGGGAAAAGAGGAGGAGGAGTAGCTCTATATAACGAAATGGATTAAAGCAACAGAACTAAGGAGCAAACAGGAAGTTGATGAGTCAACTATATGTCAACCTGGAGACAGGAAATGGCACCACAATCCGCATGGGGGTTGTGTATAGACCCCATCTCAGGAAGGAAATGGACAAGGAAATGACAGAAGGCACCCTTAAAATTATTTATTTATTTATTAAATTTTGTGACGGGTAGGCCCAGTGAGCCCCTGAAGGTCCCTTTTCAGGGGCGACCCGGATAACAATACAAGTTATAAGAATGAACAAGGACATAAGGAACATTTGAGGCATTGTGAGTTACATCATGAGGTGGTTACAGTAAGAAAAGCAGTGGATACAGGCATGGCTTACAGGCACGGTAAAAGAAAAGCAATGGGTACAGGCATGGTTATCATCATGATATGTAAGCAATTGGTAGTACTTTTGCATGTAGTTTATTCAGGGTTACCGTGGCCTCTGGCGAGCAGTCTGTATAAGGCAGGTAGTAGGGAGGTTAAGCTAGGAGACGGAGTTGGAGAGAGGGGAGTACCTTAGAGCTTTAAGTGCCATGACAGTGGCATGCGCTTTGAGGTCAGCAGATGGGACTTAAGCCTGGTGCGAAGTTCATGAGTGAGGAGGAGGCCTGGACCTGGGAGGGAGCTTGTTCCATTGGCAGGCTGCTTCGGAGGAAAAGGATCTTCCGTCAGCATTTGTCCTTACCCTAGGGACTTCTAATAGCGTTCTATCTAGGGTCCTTAGGTTCCTTGGGTTGTGTTTGAGGGTTGTGGTCCCAGTAATGCTTGGCCGGGCGTGGGGTTTGAGAAGCTTGTAGGCCTGGACAAGAAAGGGGTGTTGGGGGGGATGACCAATGTGGGCCAGAAGATTGGCCAAAGTGTCACAGTGGTGACGTCTTGGGTGGTCTAAGGTTGCTAAACGAGCTATTTTATTATATAGGGTTTGCATCCTGGTAATCTCTTGTTTAGCCATGCCCTGTATAATAGGGTCCGCAAAGGTCAGGTTGGGTAGAAGGACGCTGGTGGCTATGGAGAGCCTGGCTTCAGAAAAAAGGGGAGATATTGTTGATGGGGGACCTAAATATACCAGATGTTAACTGGAGTACCTTGCTGCAGGCACATCCAAGAGCAGGGTCATTCTTGATGCTCCTACAGGAGCATGCCTCAGACAGCTAGTGTTGGAACCCACTCGGGAGGGAGCAATCTTAGACACAGTACTCTCAAATGGGGAGGAGAAAGGTTCTCAGATTTAGACGGTAGCCATCTGGGGAACAAGTGACCACCAAAACAGTGTGGTTCACAATAAACACAGCCATAGAGTCAAGCCACACAAAACAAGAATATTGGACTTCAGGAAGGCTGACTTTGGGAAAATGAGAGTGCCTCAGAAAAGCATTATCAAACAGGCAAGAAGGAGGGTGGAGGAACAATGGGAATAATCAAAACAGCCATCGAGAGGCAACAAGCCTTGTGTGAAGCAAATCAACAAACAAAACAAAGGAAAACCACTGTGGTTCTCAAAAGAGGTGGCAGGGACGGTTAAGGAGAAAAGGATAGCATTCAGGAAATATATAGAAACACAGAAGGAGCAGGACAGAGAACTTTATCAGTTAAAGCAGGAGGCAGCAGGAAGGCAGTCAGAATAGCAAAGGCACAAACTGAGGAAAAGATAGCCAACTCTGTTAAGAAAGGGGATAAAACCTTTTATAGGTACATTAGGGAGCAAGAAAGACCAAGGGAGGGATACAGAGACTTAATAAAGGGGAGGAATGTGGGCAGAGGGTGACAGTGAAAAGCAGGGATACTGAACCTAATATTTCTGCTCAGTATCTACAACGGAAGAGAGGGGAGGTACCTAAACCAAATAAAAGAGAAACTCTGAACAGGGAGGTCGATACCAGTCCACTCACAGAAGAAAGGGTTTTGAAAGAACTCTTGAAACTGGGAGGGTGCAAAGCAATGGGGCCTGATGGGATTCTACCCAAGAATTCTAAAAGAACTAAGGGTAGAACTAGTAACACCACTGACCACTCTCTAACAAATCATGGGAGGATGTGGTGGTACCTAAGGACTGGAGGAGGGCAGATTAGGGGCGAAGAAAAGAAGCCAAGGAGGTACAGAGACTTAATAAAGGGAGGAATGTGGGCAGAGGGTGACAGTGAAAAAGCAGGGATACTGAGCGAATATTTCTGCTCAGTATTCTAGCCGGAAGAGGAGGGAGGTACCTAAACCAAATAAAGAAGAACTCTGAACAGGAGGTCGATACCAGTCCACTCACAGAAGAAAGGGTTTTGAAAGAACTCTTGAAACTGGAGGGTGGACAAAGCAATGGGGCCTGATGGGATCCACCCAAGAATTCTAAAAGAACTAAGGGTAGAACTAGTAACACCACTGACCACTCTCTAACAAATCATGGAGGATGTGGTGGTACCTAAGGACTGGAGGAGGGGTGATTAGGGAGCCAAGAAAGACCAAGGGAGGGATACAGAGGCTTAATAAAGGGAGGGAATGTGGGCAGAGGGTGACAGTGAAAAGCGGGATATTGAACGAATACTTGCTCAGTATCTGGCAAAATAGAAGAGGAGGGAGGTACCAAACCAAATAAAAGAGAAACCTGGAACAGGGAGGATTGATACCAGTCCACTCACAGAAGAAAGGGTTTTGAAAGAACTCTTGAAACTGAGGGTGGACAAAGCAATGGGGCCTGATGGGATCTACCCAAGAATTCTAAAAGAACTATAGTAGAACTAGTAACACCACTGACCACTCTCTAACAAATCATGGGAGGATGTGGTGGTACCTAAGACTGGAGGAGGGCAGATGTGATTCCACTTCACAAAAGTGGGAGAGGGCAGAGGCAGGAAACTAGAGACCAGTTAGTTTGACTTCAGTGATAGGGAAAATGATGGAATCATTGCTGAAGGAAAGAACTTTTGAATACCTAGAGGCCAGTGGGGCACAGGACTCAAGGCAGCATGGTTTCATAGCAGGAAGGTCATGTCAGATGAACCAAATAGATTTCTTTGACTGGGTGACCAAGTAGTAGAGCAGGGAGGGCTGTGGATATGGCCTACCTAGATTTTAGAAAGGCATCTACCACAGCCTCCACAAAAGATTAATATACAAGTTAGCCAGCCTTGGAGTGGGTCCCAAGGTGGTAGCCTGGATAAAAAACTGGCTGGACAACAGGACACAAGGGGTAATAGTAAGCGGAGTCCACAGTGAAGAAAGGAGGGTAACTAGTGGAGTACCACAAGGCTCGGTACTGGGACCGGTCCTTTTAATGTCTTTATAAGTGACATTGGAGAGCACCTGGAAAGAAAGGTATGTGTCTTTGCAGATGACACAAAGATCTACAACAGAGGTTGATACACAAGGTGGGGTGGAAAGGATGAAAAGGAACTTGGCAAGTTGGAGGAATGGTCAAATACGTGGCAGCTCAGATTCAATGCAAAAGAAGTGCAAGGTAATGCATCTGAAAACAAAACCAGGGAAGAGTACAATGGGGTGAGTTAATAACAACAAAAATGAAAGAGACCTAGAGTAATTATATCAGATGACCTAAAGGTGGGCAAGCAGTGTGAGAAGGCAGTAAGGAGGGCTGGGGGATACTGGGATGAGGGAGAGGCATCAACAGTAGAAAACAGGAAATTGTTATCCCTCTGTACAGACAGTTAGTGAGACCCCATATGGAGTACTGCATGCAGTTCTGGAGACCCCATCTCTGCAAAGACATAGAGTAGAGGCTGTTCAGGGAGGGCAACCAAAATGGTGCAGGGTCTGCACCAGAAGACATCGAGGTGAGACTAAAGCAGCTTAATATGTATACCCTTGAGGAAAGGAGGAGAGAGGACATGATAGAAACTTTCAAGTATCTCAAGGAATTAAAGTACAAGAGGGTAGCATTAATTTGAAGACACAGAGGGGATGGCTCAGAGGTAATGTTAGAAAGTATTTTTCACAGAGAGGGTTGTGGATGAATGGAACAGCCTTCCAGAGAAGGTTGTGGAGTCAGGAACAGTGGAAAATTCAAGAATGCATGGGACAGGCATAAGGCAATTCTAGTGGGTGTGGGTAGGAGGAAGTAAGCTGTTGATTAACTACAATCAGCTGCTTATCCATCAGGTATGAAAATGGGTAGACTAGGTGGGCCAAATGGTCTTATCTGCCGTCAAATTCTATGTTTCTATGTTTTCTACATGACCAGGGACCCAGTTACCTGCAAGATCTCCTTCGCCCTTACCACCCTCTCCGATCCACTAACGAGGGATTGCTAGAGATTCCCAGGGTTTGTTTAAAGACATCGGGGCCCAATCTTTTGCTTTTGTGGCCTCAACTCTGTGGAATTCTCTACCTTGTTGTTTAAGAGACTGCCTGACTGTCCAGAGTTTCAAAACAGTACTGAAAACATGTTTATTTATCCTGGCATATCCAGAGTTGTCTCTAATTGAATTCAGAGTATGGCATATTTAGATTTTACTGAAGTTAATATTTATGATCTTGTAGTTTTATGGGTTTTAATATCTGACCATAATGTGTATTTTAAATTATTTTATTTTATGTACAGTGCCTTGGTTCTAGAAAGGTGCTTTATAAAGATTTCATTCATTCATTCATTCATAACCAGTTTACTACCCATCCCACCATTTTTGCCCTGCACCTGCCAGCTTACTACCCAGCCTCCCATGTGGCACCAAGTCAAATGCCTTACTGAAGTCCAGAAACAGGCGTCCACTACATAGCCCTTGTCCAACTGTCTAGTTACCCAGTCATAGTAATCCACCAGATTGGTCCGACAGGATCTGCCGTGACAAACCCATGCTGCTTAGCGTCTGCAGCCCACTGGTCTCAGAAGGGACACCAGCCTCTCCTTCAGGATTGTCTCCATCAGTTTTCCCACAATGGATGTGAGGCTTATCAGCCTGTAGTTTCCTGGTTCATCTTTGGGACCGCTCTTATGGAGGGTACCAGGTGAGCCATCCTCCAGTCCAGAGGTACACTTCCTGAGACTAGGGAGGCATTGAATAAGTCTGCCAAGGGCCCCACCAGTCTGCCAGCTCTCTCAGTACCCTGGGGTGAATGCCACCCAGCCCTGGTGCCTTGTCCACCCTCAGTGCCCTCAGGCCTTCTAGTACCCTGCCCTCTGTGATTCTCCCATCTGTCACCTCCTCCCCTGGTGGTGCCCCTCCTTTCTCCTTAGTAAAACACCGAGCAGAAGTATCCATTAGCGCTTCTGCCTGCTCTGCTCCAGTTTTCATCCATCCCTCTTAATCCTTACTATTTTGTTCCTACAACTCCTTTTCTCCCTGATGTACCTGAAGGAATTCCTTCTCCCCTACCTGATGCCTTGCGCCAGCCTGGGCTCCTTAAGACACCCTGGCTGCCCTTGCTGCCTTACGTCACCTCCTTGATTTCTTAAAGGTAATCTCAGTTCTCCCTCTCCCTGTTTTCTGAACCTCCTAAAAGGCGGCTCTTTTACATACTAACATACTAACATACTATTTGCCAGCAGATTAGGCCTTATGGTCTATCAAGTCTGCTCGAACCCTAGATCCTTAGTTGGGGTGCGAGACCCTCCCATCCTTGTGCTCAGAAACCCTATCATCCATCCCACCCCGGGGACAGGCCATCATCTGATACATCCACTTCTGTGTCTGTCCCACCCTCTTAAAGCTCTCCACTGTGGATCTCTGAACCAGCTCACCAGGCAGAGCATTCCAAGGGTCCACCACCCTCTCAGTGAAAAACCTCCTCCTCTTTTCCCCCTCACCTTCCACCTTCCAACTTCAAACCATGCCCTCTGGTGATGCCTCCCTGCTTTAGTCTAAGATCCCTCCATGTTTACCTATTTATTCCCTTGAGGTACTTGAAGACCTCAATCATGTCCCCCTGTCTCTCCTCTCCTCCAATGAAAACAGGCAGAGCTCCTCAAGTCTGTCCTCGTAAGTCAAATCCCTAGCCCTCGTGATCATCTTTGTTGCCCTCCTCTGTACCCTCTCCAGGAGCTGTATGTCCCTCTTCAAGTGTGGTCTCCAGTACTGTACACAGTACTCAAGGTGTGGTCTAACCAGTCCATTGTACAGTGGCAGAATCACTTCTTTGCTCCTAGAGGTGATCCCCCTGCGATGCATCCCAACATCCTGTTTGCCTTGCTAGCTGCTCTCTGCACTGCTCAGTGTTATTCATACATGTATCCACTATGACCCTAGGTCTTTTTCCCTATTGAGGCTTCCAGCACCTCCCTCCCAGGGTGTACCTGTGTTTAGGTTTCCCGACCAAGATGCAACACCTTGCACTTGGTGATATTGAATTTAATTTCCATGTGGAGCCCAGCTTTCCAGGGTGTCCAGGTCCCTTGCAGGGCCAACCTCCCTCTTCTCCCTCAACTACTGCTCCCATCTTGAGTCATCCATGAAGACTCATTTCACACCCTATACCATCCCTGATGTCTGATATGTATGCATTAAACAGGATTGGACCCAGGACCGAGCCCTGTGTTGTGCCCCACTACCAACCTCTGTAGGGTTCGAGAGCTCCCCACAGACCACTACTCTCTGAGTCGTCCAACTATCCAGTTTTCAATCCATCTGCCATCAAGGGCCTACTCCTAACCCCATCAGTTTCTCCACCAGACCATTGTGGGGGACAGAGTCAAGCCTTGCTGAAGTCCAAGAATAATACATCCACAGGCTTACCCTATCCAGTTCTGATGTTACCCATTCATAGAACTCCACAAGGTTGGTTTGACATGATCTCACCTGGCACAAACCCATGCTGCCGACTATCCAGACCTCCACCTCCTCCAAGTAAACCCCCAATCGTTCCTTTAGTATACTCTCCATTAATTTTCCACACCACGAGAGTTAAACTGATGGGTCTATAGTTTCCTGGTACTTCCTTGACCCTTTATGGATTGGTACCACATGTGCCTCTCGCCAATCTAGGTACACTCCTGTCTCCAATGACTGACCTGTTGAAAAGCTCCGTCAGAGTGCGTAGCCAGTATGTCCGCCAATTCCCATAGTACTCTCGGATGAATGCCATCCGCCCAGGAGATTGTCTTTCTTTAGGGCCTTGAGGGCAAACCACACCCTTTGGTGGGATGGCATCATCCGTCCCTCCACCTTACTGGTCTTTTTATCCTTATCCAGATGTGACACCCTGGGTACCTTTCCCTCCTTTTTCTCCATTTCTGCTGCTCTAGATCCCTCCCTGCGCTTCTATCCCTTTGTGCCTTGCTTTGTAGATATCCCATCCCCTCCCTAGTGAACACAGAGGCAAAGTACTGTTAAATACCTCTGCCTGGTCCCTCGCCTCTTCCACCCACCCTCCTTCGATCTCAATCTGCTGAGATGGCCCTTAGTTTTCTCCGCTCCCCAATGTGCGGAAGAACCCTTTTCCCTCCATGTATCCCCTGTGCCAGCGATGCTCTTTACTGGACTTTGCTCCCCTCACCATCACTGACTTTTCTAGATGCAAGCTGGTACATTTCCTTATCCCTATCCCCTCTTGTTGTTTTATATTTTTGTAAGCCGCCTTCTTTTCTCTGACTGCTACCTGGACCTCACTGGACCACCAGCATGGTTTATGTGACCTTGCTCCATACGTTTCAACTAGCATAGATCCTGGCTGCCTCATGAAGTCCCGTTTATGACCTCCCATCTCCTTTCCACACTTGTTGTTGGTAATCCCCTTCAAGTGATCCTTGAGAATATTTCCCATGCCCATAAAGTCTGCCCCCTAGAGTCCACTGCAGTGTCCTAGATCTCACCCCACTCCCCAATGCTTATTTGAAACCAGACAGTATTGTGGTCACTCCCAGTCAGGGGTCCTGTACAACCATGTCCCTTACCAGATCCCCATCTGCCAGAACCACATCCAGGACATGCCCCTCCCTTGTGGGCTCCATCACATGCTGTGTTAGAACACATCCTGGAAGCCATCCAGCAGCCTCTGCTCCTTGGCCACCTTAGGGACATGGTTCCCAGTTAGTACCTGGCATATTAAGGTCCCCCATCAACACCACTCCTTCCCCTTTGGACCACACTGGGCAATGATGTTGTCCAGCAAACCATCCTCTAGAGCATCACTCATCCCGGGGGCCTATATCTACACCCAGCTTGACCTTATCTCCTGCTGGGATCGAAGGTGACCCATAAGGCCTCCACGTTTCCCTCTGCCTCTTCTACCATAGCAATTTCTATGTCATCTCTAATGAACATAGCCACTCCACCCCCTCTGCCCTCCTTTCTATCCTTCCTAAGCATAGTGTACCCCGTACATTTAGGTCCCAGTCATGGTTTTGTTGGCTGCACGTTTCCGTGACTGCACACATCCACCCCCTGAACAGCATGGCCTGGAACTCTGGCAACTTGTTTCCCAAACTCCTGGCATTTACTAACACTACTTCACCCCTTATCCCTGATCCTTTTTGCAGACCCACCCAGATTCCTTATACTTCCATCCTCCCCTGCTCCTCCTGAAACCTCCACCTCCAGTCTGTTTCCCCCCCTCCCCTTGAGCTAGGTTACTCCCCTCATCTGGAGGGAGGCTCTAGTCAGCCCTCATTATCCCTTCCCCCCTTACAGTTTAAACCCCACCTTTCTTGTATGTAGTCAGCCATCCCTGTTTAAGGACTTCCTTCCCTAATGGGGCAAGATGAAACCTGTCCTTGGCATATAGTCCCTTATCCTCCCAAACTCCATTCCAGTTCCCTAACACCCCAACCCATTCTCTTCACCCCTTCCTGGGCCATTCATTAACCTCTGTGAGTCATTTTTTCTCCACTGGGCCTTTGGTACTGGCAATATCTCCGAAAAAGGAAATGTTGCATCCATTATCCGACAGACTCTGGAAGTTCTTGGAACCTTGCTTGGATTTCCATAATGCTATTTCCCTCTAGATCATTAGTTCCCAAATGCCAGGAAATCCGGTTTCCCTCACAATCCCTAACCATTTCATACACCATGAACTTTGCTCTGTGCACTGTCAGCCCAGAGATACTCACTACCTTCACCTGGCTATGGCATCCATCCCCTGTCCCTCCCAATGGATACCCTTAATCCATCGAGTCTCCCAGTAACAGAACCTTAACACATGCATCATCCTTATGGTTGCCTCCACTATGCCCTCTCAGCCCCTCCTCCCCCACTTTATTCATGATCACAATTTCATGGGGTCTTCCTGCCTTATTAGAGACCCCTTGTCACCCTCCCTTTCTGCCTCCTTGCTATTTTGCCCATAACTCAAACCCCCTCTGAATAGGTGTCCCTTTAACCCTCTCTTATCCTGACCATTTATCCTGGCCCTGATGGTTTCCCCTTCCCCGCACCCTCATCCCCCCCTTGTAATAGTACCCCTGTCTCCAGAGGCTCTCTGTGGGTCCCCTTTAGCTGGGGCCCCATCCTTGGTACTGACCTTCCTGCTGAAGGGGCTCCTCTCCACCTCCTTGTCTCCCAGTTCCTCTCCAATCATGCTCTCCTCCCTCATGTCTGGAATATGTTGCATCTCCCCATTTGCTTAACATATATGTTTCCCTTCTCCCTCTGGGACTATGTCTATCCTTTCCATAGCTGTTCTGTGATGCCCTATGGGTATCTGACTCCCTCCCCGGCCTCTGTATAAGTTTCCTCATTTCACCAACCCTTCCCTCCCCTCTAGGATGCTTAGTATCTCAAATTTATTGTGACACTCTATGTCAGCCTCCATCAAGTAACCAGAGTTTCCCCTGACTGCATCTCTAAACTGACCCTCTTCTTCCTCTCTTCCTTGTTCACCTTAGGAGCTCCCTTCCCACAGTCTGCTGTTTTAGGCTTCCGCTGTAGCCCCTCTGACTTTTCCCCTCAGTCTCCTTGAATTCAGAATTTTCACCCTGTCGCTTTCCCTTAGCATCAACTTCCTATCTAAGGGTCCTCTGTCCCTAATATCCCCCTTCTGCTTGCTGTAGCATAATGTCCTGTAATTTCAGGCGTTGCTAGCCTCCCTCAGCCCCACCCCTTCTGCTGCCCATATCCACACCCTTATCCTTGAGCACCCCCCAGCTCACAGCTTACTCCTTAACCAATATACCTCACTCCTAATACAAGATGCGCTGTCTACAGAGTGGGCAGCCTCCTCTCTCAGGCCCAATTTAGAATTGTTGCCATCCCACAGCCTGTGCAGCCTACAACCCTTCGAAGATGCCTGCCATGGTGGAATATGGCCACCCTGATTATCCCCTCTGTTTATAATAGCACACCCCCTTTTCAGTCCCTTTCCCTGGGTACAGTTTCTCTCTATACTGACTGTAGTTATTTACAAACCCAATTTCAACCCCACCAACAAAGTTCCCAAGTCTCACAAACACATACAGTCCAGTATGTGTTCAGTCCCACTAACAGTGTGTGTAAGCAGTTTATTTCTTACTTTCTCCATGACTCCTTGCTCAACCAGCGGGTTTCTTGGCCTAGTTCTCTTACTCTGGAACCTGATGCAGGTTTTGGTTGCCTCCTCAATTCCCAGTTTTATGACCTTCCACCTCTGGTTAGTGTTCTTGTTAGTTTGGATTCTGGCTAGATACCCGTTAACTAGGGATGTAAGTTTGTCATGGCAGTCACACACGACATTGATTCCATGACGTTTGATCTTTATTCAGGACTTCCATGACTTTCACTAGTGTCATCAGAATGTAGCAATGATGACAGTGCCACAACATTACTACTGTTTACTAATGATTTCATGAACAAACTGAGTCATTAAAACCTCATCCATGAGTTACATCCCTACCTTTAATTACCTCCCCATCCTCCTGAAGTTGGCCTTCCTGAAGTCCAACACTCTTGTACCTGTTTCTACCCCCTCCTTACTCATTTCAATGTGAACCACACTGAATGGTGGTCCCTCCCTGCCAGCGGTTCTTCCACCATAGCTCCCTTACAAACTCCCCATTTGCCAGCACGAGGTCTAGGGTGTTCCCTAACCTAGATGGCTCACTGACCACTTGCATTAGGAAGCTATCCTGGGCAGCGTCCAGAAGTATCTGCTCCCTTCTCCTCGTGGTGGGCGGGGTACTCCAATCCACTCCCAGCAGGCTGAAGTCCCCTACAATCACTGTGCTACCCTTACACGCAGGCCCTTCTGATCTGTCCTGCTAGTTCCCGTCTAACTCCTCTGTCTATATAACGTATGTACTGAATTACTGATAAATCTGCTTGCCAATAAACAGATTTTACAAAGACAAAACAAAATAATGCCAAGGTAAAAAAATGGCATCTCCACGAAACAGAAAGAAATGTAATGTAAAATCTAACATAGAATAAAAATGTATCCATTACAACATTTTCACCCGCTGCTCTAACATAGTGAACAAGAAATGAAATATGGCTTCATCTACAAAACTGAACAGAAGGATTAAAGAGCAACTATCGCTCTTTTCAAACTTCCCTCAAAAACATAAATGATCCTTTTCCTTACCAGCCACCAAATGAAATGCTGCAAACATTTCTTCTTGAAAGATGCCAATTAAGGAAAGTGAAGGGACTGCATTTTGGCTCTGTGGAGCTGGCATAACAATCCTTCCACTTCCCTTGTACCTACTCCAACTCTGATCCGCCCCAGCTATCACGGTTGCTGATGTCACTATATAGATAGCATGGAGGCACGGTACATAAAAATGAATGGGGCCATTTTTTCAAAGTAAAATTTTAGTACTTTAGATAGCCATTGAACAAATCATGGGCACTGCTTAACTAACAAGTGCAAAATAATGTACTTGGTGCACAGAAACCAGGGTAGAGTAAAATGGGTGCAGTGGTACTGAAAACCACCAAGCAGAAAAGAGATCCGGCGATAATCACATCTGATTACCTAAACCCAGCCAGGCAGTGCGACAAGGCAGTTGGGAGGGCTAAAGGGATGCTGGGATGCCTAGGGATGGGTATCAGCAGCAGAAGAGAGGAAGGTGGTGTTGCCTCTGTATAGATTGCTGGTAAGACCTCACCTAGAAGTACTGTGTCCCGTTCTGGAGACCATATCCCCAGAAGGACAGACAAGAGTGGAGGTGGTCAGAGGAGGGCAACTAAAAAGGTGCAGGGTCTGCATTAAAAGCCCTACAAGAAGAGACTAAAGGACTTGAATATGTATACCCAGGAAGAAAGGAGGAGAAAGGAATACGATAGAGACCTTTAAATACCTAACGAGGGTTACATAGCATGTACAGGAGGAAGTATTTTTCAGGAAAAAAAGGTGCTCAAGAACAAGGGGACATGCTGTGAAGCTGGGGAGTAGATTCAGAAGATATATGAAGGTGCTTCCTCATAGAAAGAGTGGTGGATTCCTGGAACAGCCTTCTGGCAGAGGTGGTAGGGGCCAGCAGTGGTGAGGGTTCAGAATGCATGTGACAGGTATAAAGGAATCTCAGTGGAAAGAAGTGGTGGGGGCAGGGAATATAGTCGGGAGATCAAGTAGGGTCTGCAGTGATACTGTAGGTAGGGAAAAGTGGGTGAGACCTGGTGGCTAAGCGGTCCCTATTGGATATCAAATTCTATATTTCTGTGGTTACAATACAGTCAATAAAAATTACAAAAAAAATTAACATGAAACATCAACAGAACTTCAGATAATCTCTCAAAATTTTTTTTTTTTTTTTGTAGATTCTGTTTATTCACCAGGGATAAGGGCATCTCTCAGAGTGCCCACTCAACCTTGGCCTCTACTCCCCACCTGAAACCACCTTCCTAGGGAGCACAGTTACGATCACCCTCTCCCAGACAAGGAACCTTCAGCCCCAGATCACCCCGGGGAGGAGCCTGCCTCACCTACTGGCGCCTTTCTGAAATTGGGGTCGATTCCTGGAGTGAGTTCAAGGGCTCAGAAGAGCCCGTTGGAAAATGGTCCAGCCTTGGGATGTGGGCTTTGGTTCCAGGGCCTCCCGCCTCCCTGTATCCTCTAGGGTGTTTTCTGCTTGTGCCCCAATTGTCCCAAAGGCCCCAGAAGCGGTGGGCATGCGTGTGGGCGCACAGACACACTGCAGCTCTAGTCCACAGCCTTGTCTGCCCTCCCCATGCCTAAGCGTAGGGCTCCTCAAACATGACACTGCCACATGGCCTCCACCAGGAGAGCAGCCAAACCCGAGGGCCTCTCAGATCCCTCCATAGGATGGGAGCTGCCAGCCGACAGCTCAATCAAGCTCCTCCCCTCCCCTCGGCCCAGCCTCCGGCATACCGGGCCTGTGTGAACCTGGGTGCGCTGGCGTGGGCGAGGTGGCATCCAGCGACTCAACCCACAGCGCCACTGGGCGGCATCTCTTAAAAATGTTAAGGAGGCAGTGCAGGTAAGAGTTTGAAAGCAGGGCTGCAAACATGGAGACCTGGATTGACTCAGAGTCTGAAAACAGTATGGCCCTGCCCGGCTAAAACCATTTTATACAAAAAATCTCACCATACTGTCTAATCTCTACAATACGATCCATCCATCCGCACCTGCATGTAAAGGCTGAATCAATGTCTGTGTGAATAATGACAGAATATATCTCAATTTTCTAATCCCTAGGCCTGTGAAACTTGGTATGCATGGTCTTAGTCCTAGGGGCTAATGTTTTAGCAATTTTGGTGAAGCGGTTCAGCAGTTTAGAAGTTAATTATTTGAGAATTTACTAAGAAATATACCCAGTCCGCTCTAGCACCATCTTACCTCCACACAAAATAATAGTTTGCCACAAACAGGGCAGGTCACTGTCATCCAGCTCTAGCGAATTAAACTTCACAGCAAACTCAAACTTGGGCTCCATGATCTCACTGAAGGGGCTTCCGTAAGCTTAGGAGGAACTCCGAGTCACAAACCCATTTCCGCTGTACCAACAGCCCATCCTATTCATAATGGATGCCAACATGGCAAAAATGGCTTCATGGACACCGTATTTTAACAAGCGTGACCTGGTCATTCAAGTAGAGGTTAACAAAGTTGGGGACACACTTGGCAAACTCTGTGAGCTCACGTACAGTCTCAACTGTGGTGCACTGGCAGCGGATGAAGACATGAGCATGTAATCTCTTTGTTCTGGGGATCCGTTGACCAGCTGTTTCAGACAGCCCCTTTCTCTGCCTGTAGGGTTTCCAAGTCATGAATAACGAATGGCTGCAACAAACAAGAATAAAAATCAGTGAAGGAACTGGGAAATCAGAAGTCATAAAACAAGACCCACTTCTTCACCCTTTCCTTCAACTGCATCATATACCAAGGGCAGTAAAGCTAACTTGCATCAAATATTCTCTTTCACAGAGCAGTATTCCTCCAAGGTATTCAGAATCACTAACTCTTTCAGTATACTACCTAGGGCTACAAGGGACAGTTACTTACCAGTAATAACAGATCTTAGAGGCAATTTCCTCCAGTGAGCCACTCCTATGGAACACACAACATCAACATCGGACCTACTGGAAGCTTTTTGCCAAGCGGGCTGCCACGATGGCATACATTGCGGCACCTATTTAAGTGGGTGGCTCCCTGCCTTTCTGCCAGAGACAAATAACGACGTCAGGTCAGACCGACTAACAGCAGAGGTAAGCAAGTCTAAGAGCCCCAAAAGGCGATGACAGGACGAAAACAACACCCAATACAGGGTAGCCAGGGTGGAAACGATGCTCACGTACCACAGTATATCCAACAAACCATGGGGAACCAACATGCAGGCCAATGTTCCACAGTCGTAAAAAGTTAGCCACAAGAAGGTGAACCCAACCAAACAGAGCAGGCGCCTGATGAAGATACCTGGAAAACCCAAGCCGGCTGACACACTTCAAAATGACACTGGCAAACACAAACCATGGTCAGTAGGCATTGAGACCAGGCAGAAACAAGGGATGTTGATGGGGCCAGGACCTGTGAATGCACCACGTCATCAAAGGGAGAAAAACCCAAAGACAAAGAAGGCCACCAAGGCAAGAGCCCAAAGGTGGCACCACAGAGGAGCCCCAAAGGGCAAGCACCAGGTGAGGCATCCCAAAGGGAACAGCCTTACCAGCGGGGGACAAACCAAGTTGAAGCCAAAGTAGATGATGCCCCAGAGAAAAAATGCCTACCATGAAAAACAGACTCTGATGGAAGCCATGGACCCCAGAAAACAAGGCAGTCATGCAAACAGCAAGGAACCAACCAAGACACCCCTGAAGGGTGGCTAGATCAGCGTGGTTGAAGGCAGCGTTGATGATGAACACAGCCCAGTGCATGGCAGGAACTGGACATAGTGCCACAGCACTGATGAAGCAGAGCCAGGCGATGGTGAGCAACAAGAGAATGTTGGATAAAGGTGGCTCCAACCCAACAGCAAAATGTTGGCCATACAGAGACAGTAAAAGGGCGAAACAAGCCATGCACCCATAGGAACCAGCAAACTGGGCAAGCAGCAAGAAACTGCACGAGACACCCTGAAGGACAGCCTGACCAAGTGTAGTGGAAGCCAAGCCAATGACAGAAAATGTGAACACAGCCCTGCACCGGCAGGAACTGGAAACTGAGCTGTAGTGTCGGGGAGACATAGCTGGGCGACTGCCAATAGAGGGAATGCCAAAGAAAGAAGACAACCCCATCCACGCAGCAAAGCCAGGCACCACAGCTGAACAGGGCCATGAGCCCTGCAGCAACAGTGGTCTGGGCTATAGCCAGGAAACCAACCATGGTCTCTGAAGGCGTTGGAATGGCAGGAATAAGCATATACATGACCAATATGCACCAGCTCACAGAGCTAAGCAGCCACCAGCAGAGCAGGATGAGAAGCCAGCAACAGGAAATCCAGCCAGCAGGACATGACTCAAACAGAACAGGAAACCATCAACAGCCAGCATCAGGCATAGCCCATATCATACCAAACTCAGGCGGAAACAGGTTGACAAAGACAGGAGATGAAAGGCTACTGGAAGCACATAGCAACAAACTCAAGGATGGAATTGTTTGGTCCGACATTTCAATCGATGGCAGAAAAGGAAAGAACTGAGGAGGTTTGGAGCCAACCACACTAAACAGGCACCAACAATGTGTACCATCATGGGTGACCGGCAGCAACAGTTTCTGGGAGGTCGGCGACAATGGCATCTATGTTCCGTAGGTGTGGCTCACTGGAGGAGATATCCCGAAGAAGATCTAACACAATCACAACTAATTTTCTTACTTTCATGGAATTCAGCACCACCACCTAGTAGAACAAACGGCAATATATCACACATTAAAAACTTTCAAAGTGCATCACAACCCATGGACATTTCACTTCAGATTAACAAACCCTAGAAACCACACATCCTGCCTTATGCCCCCATCCTATAATGGAATCGATTAGTTTTAGATGCATTAAACAGCTACTCGCATCCCCAAGGGATGCACTGGAAAAAAATAGTTGTTTCTACTGCACATATATTCTATGTTTTTCCCTTTTTATAATGGCTGTACATTAATTTTAAAGAGCAACTGTCTACTATAACAAAAACAAAATCATTAGATTTACACAAATTATGTTTTAGCCTTATTGTTTTCTAGTTCTTCTTTTTGGTACTCTTCCCTGTTGTCGGTCTACTAAACATTGCAGATACAGAGAATACTGGATGGGCAACTATGCACAACCAGTGTGTTCTGCCACAGAGAGGTTCTGATTCCCTCTGACTTTGACAGTAAAGTTTGAAGGTCTGTGGGAATCAGAACCCCGGGTAGCAGAACACACTGGTTGTGCATATACATTCTCTTCCTGTTTTTTTTTATAATGTATAGTATTCGTAAATATGCCTGCAGCAGTTCTTCTGCTTTCAGGATGAAACTGATCTGTGTAGTCTCCAGAAGTTTCAGAATGCTGATGTACCACAGAAGGATACAATCACATTTCATGACCATGGAACTGTGGTACAACAGCATTTGAAAGGGATGGAATTCTATAAAGAACAACGCTCTACTATAAAGTATAATGCAGTACTAACTACAGAGTCTTTCAAAATGCATCGGACTCTCCACTACCCACCTCAGAACTGCTGTTTGTGACTTCAGTCTGTTGTCACGGTGAGTCCTATGATGCCATAAACAAAGCACTGTGAGGTTAAGTGGGGAGGCAAACTCTTTTTATACTGAATTTTAGATAGACTACCAAGATGTGCTGCGAAGCTTGGAAAGGAACCCTGAAAATTAAAAAAGTATTCTCTAGTAAAACATAATAGCTGAAACATCTTATTTATAAATATATATTCTAAGTGTAGAGTTCCTCTTCAAACAGGATCACTGTTCCTCAGATTCCATCTGCTCTGGCTGCTTGTCAACATTGGACATCATAATTCTCTCTTTATGACATCATAATCATTTACAATGCTTGTGATGCAAAAGCAGGGAATGGAATACCACAATAGCCAGGGCAGATGAAGGTCAGGCACTGCAAAGCATTTTATTTGTATAGCGCCCTGCCCCAAGGGCTGTCTTGAGGACAGTGGACGCTGTTTAAGTTTAATGTAGCAGTAGTAGTAAAACCTTTATTTTTATACAGGATAGTGGATGGTAAATTTCACACCATTAGGACTGTATGTCCTATTTACAAGCTGGTCCTGTTATTTAAAAGTTTCAAAACTCAAGGCTTACATATAGTAACAAAATTCAAAAAGACAACAGATATACAATATAAATATAATCATTTAAATGTCAGACATTTTTATACCCCAACAAACAAACAAACAAATTTTAAATTTGACCCTACAATCAATGCAATAAACACGTTTTAATAAACAGTGAATTCTACCCATGGCACTCACATCTGGTCTTCAATTCAATTTTGATACTGGCTGGAAAAGCCTTAATACTTTCATATTGCTTTGCTGTAACTGATTTTAGGAAATTCCATAATTTATTTATGATTATGGGAAATCGCACATTACTATATTTATTCTTAATTTTTAGGAACTCAAAACTTCTAGTATTTATACCTCTCATATAAGGGCATATGTTTTATTTTCTAATTTTTCATAAAGATAAGCTGGCTGTTTTGTATTTACTACCTTGTATATCGATTTGCCCAGACTCATTTCTTGGGTCAACCAACCAAGTTCCTCCTGTAATTTACAGTGATGTTCACAATAATCCTTTCTCAATATAAATTGAGCCAGACGGTTACATTACATCGATTTGAGACAACATTCCTTTTGTAGCAAGGCCCGTACACGTGCGTTACCCTTCTCTAGCACGGGAAGAAGTTGATTTATTATGGTCTCCCTCATTAACTTATTTATACAAAAGCTGGACCACCTAAACGCCCCAACTTTTTATTAATCTTTGATATTGTATCAGTTACATGGAAATCAAGTTTTAGGGCGTTGTCAATCCATACTATAAGATATTTATATTCAGAGACCTGAACTAATACTTCATTCTGTGGTGTTATAATTTGTGCTTGTTTCTTACTTTTATCTGAGCTTTCCTCTTTTCAAATACCATAAATTTTGTTTTCTTACTGTTTACTATCAACCCAAGTCCGATAGCCATGTGCAGAGCCTTGTAAAATCTTCTTGCAGGCACTTCCATGAGCTCTGGGGTTTTCCACCAGAGATCAGGACAGTATCATCTGCATATAAGCGAATGTTTGAGTATTTTACACTATCAGCTAACTTCGTTTTATATATACAAGAAAGAGAGTTGGCCCCAAAATAGAGCCTGGGGCACTCTACGCTTTACCAGAGCTCTATCAGATAATATTCCATCAATATACACTTGTTGAGTTCTATTTCCCAAATGATCTAAACCAAATCAGTGGCGTTCCATAATTCCTGTCTCCTCTAATCGTTCCTCCAACAAGTCATGAGCCACAGTATCAAATGTGCAGCGTGATACAAGAAAAATTGAGGTTATATAAATAAAAGTTATGAAATACAGGTTAAAATTTGTCTAAACATTATGACAGTGGTCAGAGGCAGTGTGGTTTAGTGGTTAGAACAATGAGTTGGTAATGGGTACTTCCAGGTTCAAATCCTACCAATGCCAAATCGCACTATGTCCAATCTCCCAGTGCTCCAGTCCAGCCAGCTTTAAAAGTGGTAGAAGCAGGACCCCACTGGAAATGAGCTGAAGCAACTCAGGTGAGCTATCATAGGTAAAGAATCGTCACCCATGCTGTACCAGTCATGTGGATCAACAGAGAGCCTCGGTTTTCAGTGCTGTCAATCTGGCAACTTTCATAAGCACAAAAATGCAGTACAGGAAAAAGGCTGCTAGGCAGCTATTTTGGGATGGGTAAGGCCTTCCTTACACCCCATTTATCGCTGCTCCTCACATGTTTAAGTACAACAACACCTGTTTCCACACTTCAGTGAGGAGGAAAAGCAATCTAGTATCCTTACAAGTGATGTGATTGGCAGACAAGGGTGTGAAAATTACTGATGGCCTGCACCTCCTGGCCCAGTGTCTCAGGTATACATACAAGGAACAGTTATCTTGAACCTGGATTCCAGTCAGGGTACTAGAAGGCTCAAGTGCAGTTCCAGAGGGCGTACTCGGTCTGACTGAGGGCTGACTGCAACTGCTGCCACACACCTGTGACCTGGTGGCTTACAGAGGATAGAGCCTTGCCAAGGTGAACCCATTCCCAGGCACTCCACAAGACCCTAATGAAGGGGGAGTTGGTCCGATGCTGTGAAAGCAGCCACAGGCCTGCCTGCCCGTCTGGGGGGATATGGAAGAGCAGAGAGCAATCTCAGGGCGGTGTTGGCGAGGCAAGGTCCACACAATTCAACACTGACAAGGCAACCACGGGAGAAGTTCAGGTTCTTGTGCCAGACTAGCATGGAAAGCACACATGGACAATGGAAGTGATCCTTTGACACTGATCCTTGGAGCTCAACTGGAGAAATGGGGCAGCAGCATTGAGGGCACAGAAGCAGGAAAAAACATTCACCTAGACTGCCTCCCAGAGCTGACCCCACTGTTACACAGGGGCAGACCCACGTGGTGGTTTGATCAGGAGGTGAAATGTTGTACAAGAATGGGTAAAAAAGAGGCACGGCAATGTTTATTTATACAGCACCCTATCCTTACGGCACTTTACAGCAATAAGTCGATTAAGTCATACTAAATTAACACTTAAGCAGCTACTCAGTCAGGCTGAAAGATTAATTCAGCACTGAAAGCTTGCATAAATAAGCAGTATTTCAGCCCTTCTTAAATACCTCCACTGAGGAGAAACTCCTTAGACAGAATTGAGTTCCATTTGATAGAGTCTGCCACAGAAAAAGACTGGTCATTAAATTACTTAAGGCGTGATCTTGGAATGGCCAATCAAGACTTTTCTGTGGAGTATTGCTGACAAGGGCAAGGTGCAACATCTGCTGACTAATGTAACAAAATATCTCTGGTTGCTACCTGCTGTGTACTCGTTACATTATGACTACTGTGATCTACCTATTACCAGCGTGTACCACCAGCGAATGCCTGTAACACTGGTTCCTTTATTAATCTAGCGTTATGCACTGTACTGTTTGCTGTGATGTACTGCTCTCTTGACGAGGTGCCTTTGTAAATGAGTCTATGACTCAAAGGTCTGTAAACTGATGATCTAATAAATAAAATAAATAAATACTATACCAAGAGGACTTTTAGGTTGCCTAGCCTCAGCTTGTGCAGAGTGTTGTAGATTAACAACATAACCTTAACAGTGGTGCACCACTTAATAGGTTGCCAGTGTAAATGGTGCGGTACAGGTGAATGAGCTCAAAATATGCAGTTTCTGCAAGAAGTCTAGCCCTGGTGTTCTTGACTGGCTGCAGGCGACTCACCAACTTTCTGGATAGCCCTAGGCGTAAATGTTACTGCAACAGAGTCAAAGTGACAAAGGCAGGTACCAGGGTCACCAGGTCCTCACACACAGGATAGGGTTTTATACAGGAAATGTTTTGTAGCTGGATAACCCCACTGCTGACTACTGCTGCTACATGATATTCCAAAGTCATCTAAAGTCCACAATGACCCCCAGATTTTTACACTGTCCACTGCTACCAGAGTGATGCGATTCAAAGCTGGTAAAACAGGTACATCACTTAACCTAGCTGATCCACGGAGGCCTGGTTCCACTGCAACAGCTCTGTCTTAACCAGATTAAGGCTTACCCATCTGGAGACTATCCAGTCCAAGACTGCTTGTAGGTGTTGTTACAACATAGAGACCACCCCTGCTTATCCAGTGTAAATGACAGATACTGTTGAGTATTTGCCCAGCAGTGAAAACTCACCCTGTACTATCTAAGGACCTGCCCCAGATAAGAACAGCATGGGATACATTCGAACCCTGGGGAGCCCCACAGCTGACCACTACTGGATGTGACAAGGAAAACCCCATCACAACCTGCTAGACAAGAAGGACTCACTTCCTTTATGTATTGCAAGAATTAAATACCTTTGAACCAAAGGTTCTTTTACAAAGGTGCGCGTCAGATAAAAATACAGAGGTTGTGCATTCCAAACTAGAATTTTACATTTCAGGCAGGAAGGCAGATAATGAACAATACAGCATTGGTGCATAGACACACAGTTACAGAGATAAGCATGCTAGCTAGTGAACAAAGCACATGACCGATTACAGTGAGGATTTCAACCTACAGGAACAATTGCAAGATTGGTAGGATAAGGAGGTGAGAGAGTATGGGGGCTGCAATGTGCAGTCAGCCGATTATAACTCAGTCAGTCAGGTCACTGAGAGAAGGGATAAGCAAGAGGAAATGAAGACAGGATATTGGGATAAGGAAGAGGGGAATAGAGATGGGGGTGAAGGCGGTAGGTGCCCTTGTCAAGTCAGGTTGAGGTGGTGGGAATAAGGTGGGGGTGAACAGATGCATTGGGAGGGTGATATTTGGTGGGGGTGAGTTAACCAGGTGAGGCAGGAGTAGGAGCAAATCCTGGAACTGAGCTGGATCTAGGTGTTGGGGTGGTAGTCACAACTGCTGTGTTGGGTGGATGCGGCTGTTCCAGTTAGTCCCCCATATCCTGTCAGGTGATACATCTAAATCCCATGATCCACAGTATCATCTGCCAATGAGAATGAGAGTGCAAGGAGAACAATAATTAGCTACCCTCCATCTCTTGCAAGGAGCAGGTCATTAAACACCTTGAAGAGCTTGGCTTCTGGTTGTGCCAAGGCCTAAAACCTGAATGAAATATTCATAGATGTTAAATTTCTTGAGACGAGCCATCAGCATGCACCACCACTAATTGCTCAGTGATTTTCTTCAAAATGGGAGCTTTGAGACAGGTTTGTAGTTAGCCAGTACCTCTGGATCTAAAGATGGTGTCTTTGGGGGGGCTATACCATATTCAAGAGCTGCAGAAAACCCCTACGTAAGGAACACTGGACAATGCTGGCAAACATCAGACCTAGGGATCATGGCAGTCCAACAACTGCGATGACCCTGGATAAGAAATCCTAGAAAGTGGGGTGCAGACCAAAGATCATACAAAACCCTCCTCCCTCAGAACCACCTTAAACTCACTCCGGGGCACTACAGTGCCCTGCTCTCTCAACCTCCACACAGCCAGCCCTAGAAAGACTAGATAGAGAGATCCCAAATCTAATGGAGGACACGTCCAGGAAGAAATGACCAAGCTCCTCACACCTTTCATGAGATAAAACACCTCTAGACTGCAGACAGGAGAAATGGATTAACCTATCCACAGAGCAGAAGACTTGAGCTAGTCTACTGTTACCTGAGGCAATCACTTGTAAGAGGAACTCTGCCCTTTTCAGGAGAATGTCCTCTGATGGTCCTTATAATGGGGCCCAGCGATTCCTCCTGTCCTCAGCTAAGACAGACTTCTTCCAGGAACACTCCAACCTTCACCATGATTTCTCCATCTCTGCTTGTCATTATACCATGAGTGAGCTGTACAAGAAGGCCAGAGAACAGACACAAACCAGCACAAGCAAGTCCAACGGCAGCTGAGATGGCCATATCACAACCATTAATGGCCAATACTGTACCTCCTCTGCAGGCCAACACCATGCCGGTACTGTGCAGTACTGCCTTAAGCATCTCAGACTCCAAATTACGTTTCAGAGGTTCTGGATAATCTCTCTAGGAGTTCAAATCTTGGAGGCCTCTGCCAGGAACAGCACAGTGTGGTGATCAGACTAACCCCACTGGATCCACCTGACATTCCAAATGTTCAGCCCTAGAAAGATGAGATCTAAGGTTTGGCTGAATTCATGGGCAGCAGAGAAACTACCTGCTGAGGCCATGTAAACTCATTAACTGGAGGAACTGCTGAGCAAACTGCAACTTTCCGTCCACCTATGCACTGAAATCCACTAATACAATCAAGTTGAGGGCGTGCAATGCAAGGTCGATGATGAAATTTGAAAATTCCTGTAGCAGCATCTGATCCGAACCTGGAAGGCAGTAAACCAGTAGAATCTAACTTCACACCCTCATTCCCTTTACGGCCACACATTCAAAGATCTAGTCTCTACACTATATATGCTATAAGGTTTAGGCAGGATCTAAAACGGATGCAACCCTAATTTCCTTACGCTTCCTGCCTATGGCAGTGCATCACCAAAACCCAGCTGGGATCATCAGCTCTAGGACAGGCCCAAAGTCATGAACAAGCCAGGTTTTGGCGGACATACCAGACCCCAGAGGAATCAGCAATTAAATCTGATATTACCATGGTCTTATTCCTCATGGATCTGGCATGCACAAAACTCCCTGAAAGGAGGACCAGATTCGGTCGATCCATTAGACCCTGACCCATTCCTAGGGGCTTCTCTTGGGATCGGGAGGAGTCAGGAGGACCCCTCTCTCCATCCCTCTTACACCCCAGGCATCTACTCAGCCTCAAAGTTCTGATTTGATCCATACAACATCTACCCTGGGTCATGCAGCCACACTATTGCCATCTTAGGATCCCCAGTGACCTGTAATGATCAATGACCACCTTAGGAAAACTCTGGTCCAGAAGGGCACAGCTAGCTGTAGTCCCAGGATGCAGGCGTGCAATGGGGCATATGCTTTTGGAACATGATCAGCTAACTATATTCCTAAAATCCACCCACAAAACCCTCTCAACAAAGAGTTACAAAAACTAAAACCTACTCACAAGAAGTGTCCCAGCAAAACAATTCTCCAAATTTCAAACCCACCCACCCTTGAATATCCCCACTTTATAAACATACACACACACCCCACAATAAAAACACAGTCAATCCCTACTCCGTAGAATACAATTAAATACATCAATTATCACAAAACTATATCTATAGATACATATATCCAGGTTTAGTTGGGTGTCTCTAATAAAACAAAGTTCAAATATTTTCACAGTCCACCTCCGCTTTTAGTTCTTTTTATTTGCTGGCCAGGGCTCCTCCACCCCTCACTCCACCAGATCTAACAAGGGAGGTATTTAATCAGTTACCTTATTGGCTAGAAGACCAGAAAGCTAAATCAAACTGTATTTCCCTAAGACCACCATCCTGTATACTCATCCTCTCGCCTCTATGAAGCACTGTCCCTGGCCTAGATGCAGTAGCGCCTCTGTGAGGTCTACCTCTTCTATACTGGTAAAGTTCTGACCACGCCCATCACAGCATGAGAGCTGCTCCTCTGTGAATGGATCCATGCCTAGCCTCCACTGTGCCACTCTTGATACCTCTGCAAAAGATAAACACTTCACAGCTAACAGTGACAGGGCTGCAGCACTGAAACTCTGTGCAGAAAACAACACCCTCTGCCACCAGTGGGTTAGCCACTGCATCAGCAGACACATCCCTTTCTTCTTGAATACAGAGTGTGTCCTCACAGACTGCACTCAGCTGCCTACCAATGTATGGGATATCATGTGACTCTAAATTAAAACTGAGGCTACCCTGCATTTACTTGTAGGACAACAGGGTATGTCATTTTGTGATGATGTGGTGGTGGGGTTATATTTTAGTCCTGGGCAGGTAATAAAGGCATCTTGCAAAATTCAAACAAGGTAAGTCTCCACCGCTATGTCACCTCAAAGTCACACTGCTAGCCACACCTAAACAGGAGCTCCTTCAAGAAAAAATGTTACTCCTTACTACTTGACTTAAAAGTTAACCAACTGCAGTTCCTTGGTATTTTTTTTTTTTAACTACTGGGTTACTGTTGGTTCTGCCTGTCAAGGATTCCTCTGGCTTTCTTTTGGTCATGTTGAGTTTTTGAGATAGGCATCATAGATGTGCTTGGCAAGTGCTTTCAAGTCTGATGACAGTGGATTTGGACTAGTGGTATTGTCTCCTAGGATTCCATCACTAGCTTTCTCTTCTCCGCCTGGCATCCGCCCAAACAATTGCTGTTAAAAAAAAAAAAGTGTCAGAAGGTAAATATATCCAGGTATCTCTTTTGGTCTGCAAGCATATGATTTAAGAGACAAAAGAACACACAACATAATATTTTAAACATAAAGCACACCAGTGGTGAACAAATTGGGTAAATAAATCATGTTATTATGAGATATTTATTTTCATTTACAACACATGCTATTTCACTTAAAACATGTTATTTCCACTGAGAATCTGGAAACCGAACATAGTGAACAATGGGCCAGATAGGAGAAATTCCTTCAGTACTTATCATAATTTCCTTTTCTGTTAGCTCCAATGTTGTCAATGGGAGTTAATACATATGGTAATGAACACCACTACTGGGTAGTGGTACAGCCCAAAGCTGTCATTCAGCACAGAGCCTTGGGCAAATGAGCATTCCAAGATCACTAAATCCTCCAGTCACCTTTGTCCGCTACAGTACCTATATCGTCTATATAATGTATGGTGAGCCCTTATTACCGCTAAAAAGTGGCAAAATTATTTCTTGATAATCCCATTGCTATGACGTAAGTGGTTATAAACCTCTCAAATGCGTCACAGTGATGGGATTACAAACGAGACCATATGCACATCGTGTACCTTTTAGCTCCACGTCAATGGCCTTCCCAAAACTAGCACAGCAATGAGAAATGTCCCAGAATGTTGTGGTGGTGTCAAATGTAAGAAACCTTCATTTGTTCTGCCAGTTTATGGGGACCATATGCTATAAAATATAATGTATGGTCCTCTCGTTAACTGGTTTATAACGTCTCGAGGTTTACATGAGTACCCCTGGCAACCTCTCGACAGTTAAACCGTTAACTATAGGAGGACTCACATTATCTCTATGTAACCAGTAATTGGCCTGCACATACGGTTCCTCTTCTAGATGAACTGCCAAGAGGGTCAGAAGGTTTTTCTCTGCCCACAGTAGTACCTCGGTTGCTTCTGCTAGCATTCCTGGCTTTCTGTGCCTCTTTGATTGTTTATTTCGCCACTGTGATGGCACTGTACAGCCTTACCTTCACAGCCCTGGACTAAAACAACTGTGAAACCCGAAAAGGGCAAGAAACATGGCCCTCATCTCCAACATGTTTATCTGAAGCTACTGTCTGGGTCCAGACTGCCTGGACCAAGACTTGGTTCAGGACCATGCCCCAATGCAACAGGCTGGTGTCAGTTGTCAAAATCTGTTCTGTTGGACCTTCCAAGGCCCCTTGCTGAGGTTCTCTGGGTTCTCCTACCAATTGAGGTAGTGAAATCAGAGCTTGGTAGTCTTCTGAGGCCGGGTACCAGGCCTCTAGCATCCTGTTCTGGAGAGGCTGCACATGAAATCGACCCCTGGCATGAGCTCTGTCGCTGCAGTCAGACTTAGAATACAGAGAAGCCTGTGAGCAGAGACCGACAACTAGCTTCAAAGCCACGTAACCTCTTGCCTCAAGGACTCCTTCCTGAATGAGTAGCAGAACACTTTCCCCTCATCCATCTGTAACACTGCCCCAAGTGCTCTAACCACTGAGACAGGGGTCGAGAGCTCTTCTCAGAATAACTGACCCCACCGCGTGCCTCTAGCACTGCCAAGGTCCCCGACACCAATCTTTCTGCCATCCGAGCAGTCTGTGCTCATAAGAGAAAGTCGTCCAGATAGCAATATATGTGATGTCCCTCCTACCTCAGTTGCCCCACTAGAGCGTTCAGGATCTTCAAAAAACACCCTAGGCGTTGTCGCCAGGTTGAAGGGAAGTGCTTGGTACTGGAAATGCTGTTCCTGAATTGCGAACCTCAAACTTCTAGTGCAACAGGCAAATTGGGATGTGGAGATAGGCATCCTTCAGATGTATGGACACTAAATAATTCCCGATCGGACAGCCTGTATGATTGATCATAAGGACTCCATCTTAAAGGCTGTGTGGTGGACAAACTTTCCGGTCCAGTCCAGAATCACTGCCTCCTCCCAGCTTCTTGGGAACCACAAAACTGAGCAGAATCCCAGGCCCTCCTCATTGGGGAGACTAGGGCAACCACCTTGATCTGAATCAAGTGATCTAAGGTCTGAGTCACCATCTGCCTGTTCACTGGATTTTGAGGTACAGGGGATTGCAGGAAGCAACCTTTCATGGGAACTCTATGGCATAACCATGCAGTCAGGATCTCCAGTACCCATGCATGTGACATTAGTTGGGACCATCACTGGTAAAAATTCTGCAGTGTTCCACCAAAGGAAGAGGGCAGGATGGGCCCATGTACCTCCACTGTGAGTTACCCTTTCTTCCTGCACCTCCATTATGTCTGTGGGTGGAGGATCCTCTGTTACTGTTGCCCTTGAATCCAGAATAGGCTCCTTTATTCCTCTGGTTTCCGAAATTCTGAAGGGATGAAAACTGCCTGTGAAGGATAGTGGGTGACACAGATGCACAAACTCAGGTAAAAGGTGTAGAACGACTTTGCATATTTTCCAAAATAAAGAATTAAATAAACATACGGAAAGAAAATAGGTGATTAGTCCTTCATTTCTGCAAAAATGCACAATTCCTTCAGTGCACAACTTCAAGGTTTAGTTCTAGCCAAATAGATTCCTAGCACATGAAAACGTGCATGTACTTTTAGATGTTTCCTCCACGCGCAGTCAGGTCTCCACTGACTGAGTCATCTGTTTTGCATCTCTGGAGGTAGGCTATTATACCTGCCTACTGATATCAGCACCAAGTGACCTGTCTGACTCTCAATTTAAACAGAGGCAGGCTAACTCATCTGACATGAGATCATATTTCTTTAGAAAACAGGGTATAGCATGGTTACACACCTAGATTATTGCTGTATCTCTCCTCATTTTCCTTAAAATCAATGTTACCCTCTAAATTGGCAAAAGCACCTCCCCATTCTAATTACATCATATTTTATAGTAACAGTGTAAAGGAACTGGGTTTTCATCAGTTGGCTCTTCAGCTTGGGCACAGCTACAGTATCTCTGTAGCTAGCTGCCCTTTTATCTTAATTCCCACCAACTCAAAAGAGGAATAAAACAATAAAAAGAAATGCTGTTGACCCATCATTCATCAGGTAGGGCCTCACTATCATACTGCCTCTGGACTGTCGCTGCCAGGCAAATCCCGCCTCTTGATGAAGAGTTTGCCTTCTGTTGTTGCCTGGACATGGGAAGTTGTCTCTTCTTATCCTGGAAGTCCTTTAGAATGTTGTCCAGGACAGGGCGAATAATAACCCTCCTTCAAAGGCAGGTTAAACAGCTCTGACTTGGGCGCCTGGTCCATGACCAGTTCTGCAGCCAGACAACTGGCATATCTGCCATAATGTAAGCGGAGTATGCGGACATCCATAAGCAGTCCACTGTGGTATCCCCAGAAAAGTGGAGGCCAAGGACACAAGCTGCAAAATATCTGCCCTTCTGACTCTGGAGGGACAAATCTACCAAAAGCAATGATCCCTAAGTTTTAATGCTCTGGACACAATAAAAGATGCATATGATGTGTGAAGATTCACTCCATTTGAAGCAAAAGCATTTCTACAAGATGCATCCACTTGCTTACTGTGGGTGTCAGTTAAGGCTGTTGACACTTCAACGGAGTTGTGTTAACAGAACTGTTCAAGGTGTTATCTACAAAATGAGAACCTTCCACTTCTTGGAACTCTCCTCCAGGAATGGATAACATCTCACCCTCGGCCTAGGAGGTTGCCTGTGCTTATCCATCAGGGCCCATTCTTGTTCAATAATCTGGTGCAGTACACAAAGTTTGGGGAAACACTTCTGCAAAGGAAAAGCGACAGAATAGGATTCACATTCAGGGACTACGTGACTTGTACCTCCTTCTGCTGAAATGGTCAACAAGCTTCAGTTATAAGATAGACACTTTGTATCAAACAGGGAAGGGGTCTTTTTCTTGGGTTCCATTCGCTCCTCCAGTTGGGAGGATCTTCTTCCTCATCTGATAGTGCCGTCGGGTCAGAATTTTCCTGATGCTCCCTGTATCCTCATCTTGACCTTCCATGTTGTCGGGGCTGCCTGCAAATCTGACTAGGCGGCATCGTCCTGCTCTGGCACACCTGGACGTGCCTGTGGGCCCCCTGACCTCAGCGGCCCGCCATGGGTTCAGGCGTGTTGGTGGAGATGTCCTGCAAGAACACTCAAAACTCAGCAGCTCTGGACACAATAAAGATGCATATGAATGGCAAAGATTCACTCCATTCAGGACCTGTCAGCGCCAAGGCTCCGAGACCCAAGTGTTTAGGACTAATAAATTGTTCACAAGCCATTTTCCAGGATGGCAAAGTCTAGGTTCAGGCCGTCCTTGACTGATTTTGCATTTTATGAGACCTGTTGAGGGCGGCATCGTCAGCCTATAACAGAGCTTGGGCCTGACTGCAGTTAAACAGCATATCATTAATAAAGAGGGAGAAAAGGAGGCCCCAATATGGATCCTTGGGGGACTCCATCATGTATGGGGACTCCATCACATATAGATTTCAGGGATGAAAGTGTACCTCCCCACCTCACAGCCTGGGAGTGGTTTGTAAGGTAACTTTCCATCCAGGTAGCAGACAGCGAATCGAGTCCTAGGTTCTTTAGTTTTACAATAAGAAGTCCATGATTGACAAGGTTGAAAGCCTTCATCAAATCTATGAATATAGCTCCAGTGGCTTTCCCTGACTCAATGGCCCAGAGAGCGTTGGAGGTAAGGCAGACAAGGGTTGTATCTGTGCCATGATTCTTCGGAATCCATGTTGGGCAGGAGTGAGTAGTGAGTGGGTTTCGATGTAGGACACCAGTCGGTTACAGACATGTCTTTCTTGGATTGTTGATAATGCACTGAAGATTAAGATTGGGCAATAGTTTCCTATGTGTTCCTTACCACCTCCTTTATGTGCTGGGACTACATTAGCCACTTTCCACTTATGGGGGACCACCCTTGGAGGAGAGAGAGAGAGATTAAACATTTTGATCAGCAAAATGAACAGAGGTTGATAGAAAAAATCTTAAATGGCGCAGCAAATGTCAATGAAGAACTAGTCTCCACGAATCGCGTACAGCCTGAGAGTTAGAAGGAGCGAGCTGTGAGCGATCTTGGTACATCCACCAGACCAGAGTTTGATTCTCACAACCTCCACTTGCATACTGTGTGACTCTGGGCAAGTCACACTCTCCAGTGCTCCCAGGTCGCCCTGAAAACAGGCACTTGTGCCTAAGTGGGCCCACCCGGTTACCAAAGACCGAAAAAAAAAAAAAAATTTGTTCAGTAGCGGTGGGTAAAAAGACCTAAAGTGGATGGGGCTGCCCATGAGAACTTCTCCCACAGAAAAGGCCATCATTTATGTCTTTGTATACCTGTGACTCATCTATCAATTAAAAGTATATACCTACACTAATAAAACAATTACAGCTATATTCCTGCACTAATCAAACAATTACAGCCACTCACCTGCACTAAACAATTAATGGAATAATACTGATAACACAATTAACACAACATTAGGAAGCTAGCAAAAACAAAAAGACACTTACACAAAACCCTCTCAAATCCAGAAATCGTCAAACTACCTGCACTCACTGCACACCATTCCCTCCTTGCTGCAAAGAGACATTGGTGCCATAATGTGACCATAAATGCGATCTCCATAACAATAACCATCTAATGTATTGTATTCAATAAACAATGGGTAAAGGGTGGAACCTCGGTATATACCCATCTAGGATGTTATAGGCAATGCTGCTACTACCTTGGACTCCGTGACCTTATAGCCTAATTATACCCCTCTGATGGGTGTGTACATCTCTAGCTACCATGCTTATCCGCTATGTATCTATAGGCAATGCCGAGGTGTCCAATGGCATACATGGGGGTAAAGCAGCAACGTGGGAGACTCCCAGCTCTGGAAAAGTTTCTGCTTACAAGTCTAATGAGTGTGGCACTGGAGATTCTCAGCTTTAAACATCACCAAGCCACTGATACACTATGACCCTGAATAAGACACCTGGGGCCACATATTGAGTAATGGGCAAAGTGGAGCTCAAAGGTTTGGGCTTTGCTTGCCCATGAAGCCAAGGATGCTAGAGTAGTGGGATAGCGCACTGGCGCTATCCGCCTGAATATATGCCCTTGTCAGGGCAGTGCAAGTTGAGCAGCGCTGCCCAACATGGATCTGGGCTATACGCAGCCCATGCAGAAGTGCAGAACTGCACACCCAGACGGTTAGTGCCAGGAGCCCTGGCGCAATATTTAAAGCCAGCACCATGCAAATGAGCCCTGCGCATGCAGGTGCTAAGGGACTATAGATGCCATTATAGGCCCATTTGCATGGCAAATGGTAGCAGGTTAATGTCCCTCCTGTGGCGGCTGCTATCTCAGGCATGGGTCGACTGACCTCTAAAACCCCGACTGCCCTATTCCTGTACATGTTTATGATTCTCTGGTGTCTAATGACACCCCCACCCTCCCGATCCCTGTTCCCATACATGTTTAAATAGTCCCTGGTGTCTAGTGATACCCCACCCTCCATCCCTGTTCCCTATACATGTTTAAATATTCCCTGGTGTCTAGTGATACACCCACCCTCCGATCCCTGTTCCCATACATGTTTAAATAGTCCCTGGTGTCTAGTGATACCCCACCCTCGATCCCTGTTCCCATACATGTTTAAATAGTCCCTGGTGTCTAGTGATACACCCACCCTCCGATCCCTGTTCCCATACATGTTTAAATAGTCCCTGGTGTCTAGTGATACACCCACCCTCCGATCCCTGTTCCCATACATGTTAAATAGTCCCTGGTGTCTAGTGATACACCACCCTCCGATCCCTGTTCCCATACATGTTTAAATAGTCCCTGGTGTCTAGTGATACACCCCTCCGATCCCTGTTCCCATACATGTTTAAATAGTCCCTGGTGTCTAGTGATACACCCACCCTCCGATCCCTGTTCCCATACATGTTTAAATAGTCCCTGGTGTCTAGTGATACACCCACCCTCCGATCCCTGTTCCCATACATGTTTAAATAGTCCCTGGTGTCTAGTGATACCCACCCTCCGATCCCTGTTCCCATACATTGTTTAAATAGTCCCTGGTGTCTAGTGATACACCCACCTCCGATCCCTGTTCCCATACATGTTTAAATAGTCCCTGGTGTCTAGTGATACACCCACCCTCCGATCCCTGTTCCCATACATGTTTAAATAGTCCCTGGTGTCTGGTGATACACCCACCCTCCGATCCCTGTTCCCATACATGTTTAAATAGTCCCTGGTGTCTAGTGATACACCCACCCTCCGATCCCTGTTCCCATACATGTTTAAATAGTCCCTGGTGTCTAGTGATACCCCACCCTCCGATCCCTGTTCCCATACATGTTTAAATAGTCCCTGGTGTCTAGTGACACACCCACCCTCCGATCCCTGTTCCCATACATGTTTAAATAGTCCCTGGTGTCTAGTGCACCCACCCTCCGATCCCTGTTCCCATACATGTTTAAATAGTCCCTGGTGTCTAGTGATACACCCACCTCCGATCCCTGTTCCCATACATGTTTAAATAGTCCCTGGTGTCTAGTGATACCCCACCCTCCGATCCCTGTTCCCATACATGTTTAAATAGTCCCTGGTGTCTAGTGACACCCCACCCTCCGATCCCTGTTCCCATACATGTTTAAATAGTCCCTGGTGTCTAGTGATACCCCCACCCTCCGATCCCTGTTCCCATACATGTTTAAATAGTCCCTGGTGTCTAGTGATACCCCCACCCTCCGATCCCTGTTCCCATACATGTTTAAATAGTCCCTGGTGTCTAGTGATGCCCCCACCCTCCGATCCCTGTTCCCATACATGTTTAAATAGTCCCTGGTGTCTAGTGATACCCCCACCCTCCGATCCCTGTTCCCATACATGTTTAAATAGTCCCTGGTGTCTAGTGACCCCCACCCTCGATCCCTGTTCCCATACATGTTTAAATAGTCCCTGGTGTCTAGTGACTACCCCACCCTCCGATCCCTGTTCCCATACATGTTTAAATAGTCCCTGGTGTTTAGTGATACCCCCACCCTCCGATCCCTGTTCCCATACATGTTTAAATAGTCCCTGGTGTTTAGTGATACCCCACCCTCCGATCCCTGTTCCCATACATGTTTAAATAGTCTCTGGTGTTTAGTGATGCCCCCACCCTCCGATCCCTGTTCCCATACATGTTTAAATAGTCCCTGGTGTTTAGTGATACCCCCACCCTCCGATCCCTGTTCCCATACATGTTTAAATAGTCCCTGGTGTTTAGTGATACCACCACCCTCGATCCCTGTTCCCATACATGTTTAAATATTCCCTGGTGTTTGTGATACACCCACCCTCCAATCCCTGTTCCCATAGATGTTTAAATATTCCCTGGTGTCTAATGGCACCTTAGCCCTCAGATCCCTGTACCCATAGATGTTTAAATATTCCCTGGTGTCTGGTGGCATCCTACCCTCCATCCCCATACTCCGTTAAGTATTCCCTGATGCCTAGTGCCACCCCCACCCTCTGATTACCCGGCTGTGTCACGAGATATCCAGCAGCCCCGCCCACGCATCACCTCTGCCGGCCGCCATATGGACTAACAAGAGAGCATGTGTCCTGTGTGCTGCAAAGGAAGTACACGTCCTATGTAGACGGTATCGCTCCCTATCAGTTCATCGGCAGCGGCATGATGACAGGAGGGCTGTGCTGGTGGCGTGTCAGATCCGCATGGCACTGGTGACGGTGGTAATTTGGAGGGTAACGCGTGGTTTGCTCAGTGCCAGCGGTGTTATTGTGTGTGGGGGGTCGCAGACAGTTTTGTGACATGGCGGCTGGCGATCAGAGGGTGGGGATGCCACTGACATCAGCGAATGCTTAACAGAGTATGGGGATGGGAATCGGAGGGTGGGGTGTCACTAGACACCAGGGAATATTTAAACATGTACAGGGATGGGGACTGGAAGGTGGGGTGCCACTAGACACCAGGGAATAATTATACATGTAGGGGACAGGGACTGAAGGGTGTGGGGTGACATTAGGCACCAGGGAATATTTAAACATGTACAAGGACAGGGATCGGAGGGTAGGAGGTTCCACTACACACCAGGGATGTCATTGCTTCAATGGGCTGGGGCAGGCAGCTGCAGTCCCTTTGTCTGTCAGCGGGCCTTCTCCCAGTTAAGATGATGGGTTGCAAAGGCACTAACGTGCACCTGTTCAGGTGGCAGTTACTGCCTGTGCAAACCTCTCAATATTCGCTGTGCCCATATGCGGGGACAACCTCCTCATTTGCATGGGTGCAGAAGGAACTCAGCAGTCGGCGTTAATAGGTTTTGCCATGCTGTGGGTGTGTCCACATTTAGACCTCACCCAAAAATCAGGCACAAAAACCCAGTTATTGCAGCAAACACCCCTAGCACATGGGCTAAATTTTGAATATCTGTGCCTGATCTTCTATGCTTCAGCCCCTCAAAGCTATAAAATGATGTAGAAGCAGTCCCTCCCAGGTGAATCAATTAATCAACATGTATTTATCAGTGCTCTTCCAGTAGATCAGAACACTTTACAGTCAACAGTAATTGAAAAGTAGTTAAAATTCTAGCCATACAGATAAAATAACACTCTAATACATCTAATCTTAATTAACTATAAACATAAAATTCATAATACAGTGTTCCATTAAATGTAACTTTCCTCAGGGAATGTCTGGCGAATAGATAGATTTTCAGTTCAGTTTTAAAAGCGGTCAGTGGTCTGACACTCTAATCCAGCGAGTGAGAGCAATCCACAGGGTCGGGCTGCAAAAGCAAACATAAAGCGCCCCAGAGGTCTTTAAACGGATCCTGGGAACCTCTAGCAATCCCTCATCGTGGAGCAGAGCAGGCGGTAGGTGCAGAAGATCTTGCAAGTAACTGGGTCCCTGTCCATGTAGAGCCTTAATGAGATGTTTAAACTTCTCGTCTTACTATCCTAGGTAAATAAATAGTAAAATAAAGTATAAAATAACAAGTGCCTACTAAAATAAAACCCTCAACAGGACACAGAGCTGCCATTTTCACAGTGTTTTTCATTGCTGTTTCACCCTGTTGTGTCCCCTCCACCAGGTCACATCTGGAAGCGAGACCCAGCTCAGTGTGCCTATCCCAGTCACCAAATTTTAAATAAATACATTTTTAAAGAAGATTTACTAACCATTATGGGACATCCTCAATGCGAGTACTTTGAAACCTACAGTACTGAACACTTATTCCGGTTTTTTTCTGGATTTTACAGTTCCGTCACATTTGTCATATTCAGTTTCATTAGGATTGTTCTGCGGAAGAAACCCTGTAAACAAGATGGTGAATTTAAAAGTAATTGTGTGCTAGCATCGAAGAATTAATCCAGCCCCTAGCACAGTGGCTGGGGAGCAACCTACTTGGCTAGAACCCAGGTCTGCAAGCTAAGTCTGGGTCATTGCTGCTGGCGGCCTGAGAAGCATGCACCTGGCCACATGCCAGTTTTCGGCAGAGGCTGGCTGTCCACTCTGTCACTGTCCCCTGATGTCCAAAGGAAGCAGTGTGAGCACGGAATCATAAACTGGCGGGTATGCATGTGAAAATAAGGAATTAAAAAAACACTGTTGGCCAGACAGCTTTGGCACTCTTGAGCCACTGTCAGACTGTGTATCTGGAGGAATGCCGTAAACATTGTGGACAAGCCATGGAGGCTACTGGCGCTGGCTAGTGGTTGCAGCTGGGAGGGCGGTGACACGAGAAGAAAAATCTATATGGGGGACATCTTTTTTGTGAAGCTGTTTAAGTTCAGTCAACCTCTCATGTATAACAGTTACACTGATTCCATTTTCCGACACTATGAGAATAGCACAAGGTTTATTAGCATAAACAGCGTGATTTTAGAAAGACCTTCTGTGGTATTAATGAGATTTTCAAGAGTTGTTAGAATATGTAGTTCTAAGGGATTTTATTACAGTTTTAACTGGGCGTAAGTTTATTCTTTTTTTTTGGTTCCATAATAGTGTTTATTGATAATAAGAAAAGCAGGTTACAACAGTAGCATAAATCCAAAAGGCAGTGTTACAATCTACTGAACATATATACAAATATATTGGCACCCTAGTGAAACTTAGATTTTAATAAGGGTATGACTGGTTCATGCAATTGTCCAGGCTGTGTGTGGTGCTGATGTGCGATATGGCTGCCACTACACATTCAGTCACTTCATTAACCAGTCTAGCATTGCTTGTAAAGCGCTATATAGATGTCAATAATTCTTCTTCTTCTTCTTCGACATAGGGGTTCATTCATACAACTGAGAGAAAACTATTAAACTGTACTAACAAAAATGCATATAGAGTGATACAGAGTAGAAACATTACAACAGGACTAGCGAGACAGCATGGAAGATTCAACTGCAGAAAGGGCCCACATATCAAAACTTATCAACCGATCAGCTAGCAAGTAACTTATTCTTTTGTTGTTTTGCCAGGACGCTCATTGATTGAACCATTCAAACAGGAGGGCAAGTTTATTCTGTAGTAGTGTTAAACAAGAGTGAACACCAACTCTCCTACGACAGCTACCGTTAATAACCACAAAATCCTTTATACTAACATACTAAAATGCCAGCAGAATAGGCCTAACGGTCTTTTGTGTCTGCTCGTTTGGTCAGTCCCCAACCTGGGTGCTGACCTTGCTGTCCCTCGCCTTCTCTGGCTTCTCCCTTCCCTGTTCCGGATATTCTTGCTGCATTGGATTTTGCTTCCAGAACCCTTCCTGTACCTGTCCCACCCCTCTTGAACCCCTCCACTGTCTCTGCCTCCACCAGCCCCCTAGGCAGTGCATTCCATGGCTCCACCACCCTCTCAGTGAAGTAGCACCTCCTCCTTTCTCCCTGAATCTTCCCCTCCAGCTTCCAGCCATGCCCTCTAGTGGCCCTTCCTCCTTCCTTGAAGCACCCGACTGTTCCTCCCCTATTTACCCTCTTCATGTACCTAAAGACCTCTATCATGTCCCCTGGTCCCTTCTCTCTTCCAATGTGTACATATTTAGCTCTTCGAGCCTCTCCTCATAGGTCCTGTCCCCAAGCCCCAAATCATTTTGGTTGCCCTCCTCTGGACCCTCTCCAGGAGGTTAATGTCCCGCTTTAAGTGTGGCCTCAAAACTGCACGCATACTCAAGGTGCGGCCTCACCAAGCAGTTATACAGAGGAGTATCACTTCCCTCCTTCTGGAGGTGATCCCCCAGCAGTGCATCCCAGCATCCTGTTGGCCTTGGCTGCTGCCCTCCTACAAGTCTCAGAGTTGTTCATCTTGACATCCACCACCACCCCAGGTCCCTCTCAGCCATCGAGACTTGTAGCATTCCCCCCAGGGTGTACACTTGACCTGGGTTTCTGGCAGCTGGTGGAGTACCTTGCATTTCCCTGCATTGAACCTCAGCTTCCACTTTCTAGACCATCTTTCCAGATCCTCCAGGTCCCCTTGTGAGGGCAACCTCCCCTCCTCCCCATCCACCACGCCCCAGTTTGAGTCATCTGCAAGAGACTCATCTCACTCTGATTCCTGTCCTTATGTCCGATATGTAGGCGTTGAACAGAAGGGGCCCAGGACTGATCCTGTGGGACCCACTAATGACCCTCCTTGGGGATGAGACTATCCCCCAACTCGACCCTCTGGGTCCGGTCCTGGAGCCAATTGCCTATCCATCTGATCATCTGGTTCCCCACCCCATTTCTCCCAGCTTATCCAACAGGCCACGTGAGGAACAGAGTCAAATGCCTTGCTGAAGTCTAGAAAGAGGACATCCACTGGTCTACCCAGGTCCAAGGCACTTGTCACCCAGTCATAGAACTCCACCAGGTTTGTCTGACACGATTTCCCGGGATGAATCCATGCTGTCTATCGTCCAGGCACCCTGACTTATCCAGGTCCCCCCCTAGCCTCTCCTTGACAATGCCCTCCATCACCTTGCCCACCACGAGGTCAGGCTGACAGACCTGTAGTTTCCCTACCACCTCCTTGATCCCCCCTTGTGGATAGGCACTATATGTCGCCACCTTCCAGTCTTGGGGCACCCACCTGTCCTCAGAGATGGTGAAAAGCTCTGCCAGGGGTTTGCCAGAACATCTGCAAGTTCCTTCAGCACTCTGGGATGTAATTTATCCGGCCCGGTGCTTTCTCCGTCTTAAGGGGCTGAGGGCTTCCCTCACTCTCTGCTGTGATTTCCACTTCAGTACCCTTCTCCTGCTTAGCCCTCCCCACCTGCCAGTGATGCCTCCCCTCTCCCCAGACCTGCCGATCGTGGGGTCCCCCTCCTCAGTATCTCTGTCTCCTCCATGTATGATGCCTTCCCCATTTTCCCTGGTGAAAACTGGTGAAATACCATTTTAGTACCTCAGCCTGCTCCCCGGGTCTTGTGCCCATCTCTCCCTGATTTAATCCTGCTAATCTGCCCCTTCACCCTTCGTTTTCCCCAATGTATCTAAAGAACCCCTTGTTCCCTCTCCTAATTTCCCTGGCCAGGTTCTGCTCCTTCCTTGCCTTACACGCCCTCACCACTCTAGTGGCCCTTCTAGCCATCAGCTCGTACTCCCTCGATCCTTTCACTCCTTGAGCACTTAGTTGCTTATGGGCTGCTTTCTTTTCCACACCTCCTGGACCTCCCTGGTCCACCAACAGAGTTTTGGGCTACCGCATTTCAGTCTTACTCTTGCACAGGTGCTGGTGGCATCCTGCACCCTCTCCTGATGATTTCCACCTACTATCAGCGTCCATGTCTGACCAATCCCATCCAAATGCTCCTTAGGATCCTTCCCATTTCCTTAAAATCCCCCCCCCTGAAGTCGGTTACTTTCTGTCTTTGTGCAGCCTTCTACCCCTCCTAGGTCGGAGGCAGAACCAGACCGTGGCATGGTCCTCCCACCAATGGGTCCCTACCTCCAGGCCCCAATCTGGTCACTGTCTGCAGGACCCATCCAGTACCCGTGCCTCCTGGTGGGTTCCCTCACCTGCTGAGTTAGGAGCAGCGTCTTGAAAGACATCCAACAACCTCTGTTCCCTGGTCACAGAGGATGTCATAGTCTCCCAGTCTGTTCCTGGCATGTTTAAGTCCCCAACACCACCACGTTCCTCTGCCCAGTCTGCAGTGTCTCCTAACATCTGCCACCAGACTGTCCTCCAGCTCCTCCCAGGAACAGGGGTCTATACACCACTCCCTATTTTACCCTCTGCCCCCCTTGTTATCAAGGTGACCCAATCGGCTCCCACGGTTCCCTCCGCCTCCTCTACTCCCCTATGCCAATGCAGTTTTTGACTATCATTGCTACCCCTCCTCCCTTCCTCCCCTGTCCTTCCTGAACATAGTGTAACCCTCAGGTTCAGGTCCCAGTCATGTCTTGCAGTGGCCCAAGTCTCAGTGACCGCTGCCACATCCTGCTCCCTCAGTTAGCATCGCCTGGGCTCAGGCATTTGTCCCAAGCTCCTGGCATTGTGAGACTACCTTCCACCCTTTCCCTATGAGTTCCATTTCCCTGCCGTGTTCCCATGGGATTCTGTTTCCCCTGGTCTGCACTTTGCCAGTTGGCCTTTTCCTGCAATCCTCCTGGTCCCCAGGGGTGGAACAAGTCCCTCCTTTATCGGCACCCCTTGACACTTTTCTCCCATCCCACCCCTTCACAAGTTTAAACCCCACTTTTCACCAATGAACCCCTCTATTTTCAACAAGGATTCCCAGATTTATCAGAGATATGTTCCGCTCTCTAGGCATACAAAGGCTATAGGCTCCATCTGCCAGCTAGGCAGAATCCAGCATCCCCAGTTCAGCAGTGATTACTTGGTTGTTTATTGTTGCCAGACACTCCCTTTATCAGTTCCTCTTAGTTTTCCAGCAGCAGTGCTTGGAGAGGACAGTCAAGCCACAACTCACTAGTTTACTGATAGCATTTTGGCATATATATATGGCAACTCACAAACTTCAAAATATGCCAACAGCTCTAACTATTCACAATTGAGCTGACTTCAATAATGTTTGGTAAAATATGTGACACATGCACTGTATTTTCTTTCCTGGAGCAGCTTAACCAGTGACCCCACAAATGTTAGATTAAAGTGAATTTCAGTACTTCCTATAAGGTATTGGGCTGCATAGCCCAATATTTTTCTCAGCAGTAAGCTCAACCCTGCAAAATTTGAAATTTAAAAGTTAGTAATTTTAGCAGGGAAGGATCTAACTGGCGCCAAACCCTGGGACAGCCGATCCTTCCAGCTCTGGTGCCCCCATCTCTACCCCAACTCCACCCCATGCTCTCAGAAATTGTGATGTGTGGGGACTAGTTAAGTGACTGCTTTAATTTTACTCTAGGACTGGTGCAAATGATGATTAGGCAGCTTTAAAAATACCCCCAGAGACTTGCACAGGGCTGGCCCGCAGCTCTCCTGGCCAGAGTTCACAATTTCTGAGAGCACAGGGGTGGAGTTGGGGCAGAGTGGGGGCACCAAGCTGTGGAAGGATCGGCTGGCGAGGGTTCGGCGCCAATTATGATCCCTTCCCTGCTAAAATGCTAACTTTTAAATTAACATTTTGCAGGGTGAGCTCAGAACGATATAGGTATTGGGCTATGAAGCCCAATAACTTATATCAGAAACTTCCTTTAAGACTAATTTTACAATAAAAATGCCTTTCCAGTATTTCTGGTGGCACTCAAATTTAGCAGTACAAAGGTCCTCAGTTCAGAGTACTGGGAACTTATCTGAGACTCCAGCAAACAAATTGTTAGACATTTAACAGGTAACCTTCAACAGAATGTCTTTGGTACAAAGCTGGGGATACTTGTAGGTGCCCCCACCCCAAGAGGCTGGATCACTGTGTAAATATTCTCGCTATAATTGTACATATTACCAGTCGAATCCTACTCACATTCTTTCTTCATAGTGCTTAATTATACCATAGGGAGGCAATTTAATCAGCTTACTGTTCCTTAATGTTATCAGGAAGAATAATTAAACAAAGCAAATTCCTTGGGGATGGGGACAAATATCCACCCACTCAACTCTGTATTACCCTGCCTGTTCCTGGTCCAAAATGGCAGCAGATAAACAGGATGTAATCCATTTCCCACACCTTGTCGGGCGCTGGGTTAGCACACAAAACCAGGCCCAATTAAAACAGATGCCTGTCAACCCCTCCACTCAAATAAAAGTTCAGGATTTAACTGAAAAACAAGTCTGTGTTATTTTTTGTGTTACAATGTTAGGGTTGAAAAATGCCCTCAAGAGTACAAACAATAAACTTGGTGTTAGTGAAGTTATATAATACAGTGTGGCAAAACTGTGTGGGAAATGCAGATGAAGCAATTGCTTAATCAGAGGTTTAGCTAGAGTTATGTTGGTTTCTACTAACTTAGGACTCCATAAATTAGGCCTAGAGCTGTGCAACAGAAGCCTGGGGTACAGCTCAGTCAAATCCTTATTCTAGAATACAATGTGTTACATGAAATGTTAGTGGTCATTTTAAGTGCAGCTATTAGGATGCCGTGCACTGCTAAGAAATGAGTTGAGCAATGCATGAGAAGTGGGCCAGTAATTCACCAACTACTGGCCCTTCTTGGAACCAACTGGGAATAACTCGACCCTGTTCAGCTTAGAACCCAATGCACATTAAAACCCAGTGCACATTAAAAGGGGGTTCGGTCACCAGCAAAAAGCAAATCTCAGCTGGCATTAACAGAACTCCATTATACACCCTACATATTAATTTCATTATATTTTGTTCTCTTAAAGGAAACATCCACTTAAAATTGCCCCACACCTTAGTGCAACTTTTATGATGTCATGCATTGCTACACAATTAGCCTTTTCACAAATAAAGAGTAACTGTGTAATTTTACCTTTCCTCATTTTCTGTTATTTTATTTATCTAGTGGAACCTGCCATCCCCCTCCCCACTTGGCATTTTGTGGAAAGCGTCTTTTATGGAAACAAGAAACCACTGGCAAGAATACACTTTGGGTGAAAATGACTCTCAGCTTTTAATTAGTTTTTTTCTTTTTCTTTTCTTTTTTGCAATTAGTATTTTTATTTTACCCCATCAGGGACTGACCCCCAGTCCGCATGGACTTCTGATCCAACTCCCACCTTCCCCACAGCTTACTCCATGGTGGGGGCGGCCCTGGGCTGTGGAAAGGATCCTCAGATGGGCGGTGTGCCACGATGCCAGGAGCAGAGCCTGAGAGAGGTCGGTCCTATCATGCTCGTCAGGCAGGCTTTCCTCCTCCAATTCATTCCAAGGAGGCCGGACCTGCAGTGCTGCCCAGGTGGGCCCATGCAAATGCGATGTCAGAGCTGCTGCTCTCCCACCCCTCAACTGTTCTCCCAGGCTGCCCAACCCTCAGCCACTGCTAGAAGTCCGTACTACACCAAGCTAGCTGCCCTCCCTCCCCGAGGAAAGCAGTCCTATGGACGCTAGAGCCCCTCCCCAAGCCAACCCTCTGACAACCTTAGTTGCTCCCAAACCCAGGTCGTCACGACATCGCATGTGAGGCTACAGCTGCGCTGGTGACTTAATTACAACCTGAAAAACACAGCCTGGTGTGAGGCTGCAGTCAAAGGGTAATCAGATTATAGGACTCATAAGTAAAATTACATACTCACTGTAACTGTTGAGCTTCCTGAATATCTTTACCATTGAGTCATACACATGAGTCTAAGTCCAGAGCCACTAGGACCCTGCAGGAGCTTTTTTCCTCTAGGGAGTGAACAAATGTCGTAGCTACTGGGGAGGGGAAAGGAGGTGGGGGGCAGGACAGAGGTAAAGAGGGCCCCTGAGCTTCGGTGAAGGGTGGTGTGTCTGAATGTCAGAAGCCTGAGAAACAAAATGGCAGAGTTGCAGGCGCTGATGGCCGACAAAGAGGACACTGTGGCCATCACAGAGACTTGAGCCTCGCAGTTCCCAGGTATAAAATTTGTAGGAGGGACAGGGAGATGGGAAGAGGTGGGGAGTGGCTTTGTACATGAAGGAGAGGGTAACCTGTATGGGAGAGGATGGGGTGGATGGGAAAGGCTGCAGTGTTATGGGCGAGGTACAATCCACTTGAAGGGAGGAAATTTTGTATGGAGGTGGTATATTTATTTATTGAAAACCTTTTGACACAACTGCTCATTATTTACAAAGGTTCCATGTTAAATACATAGACAAAAAATTACAAGTACAATAAGCAGCTCAGAGGAAATGCAGTAGAGTCAGGCTCAAAGCACTTAGTTTCAAAATTTATTTTTATTTATTTATTCGTTACATCGGTTTACAACCTTTGAGCCAGAGGCTCATTTCCAAAGTACCTCGTCACAAAGAGGACACATATAGTACAACATTTAGATTACACATTGCAGTTAGCGTATTTTCAACATTGTGGTTACAGTCTTGGTTGGTAGATGCAGTTATTTATTTGTTACAATATAGGTGTTACAAGTTTGGTATACATAGGCTAATGCAGGACTTGGTAACAGGTTGGAGAGATAAGCATACATAGATAGTGCAGACCAGTAACCTAGAAAGCGGAGATAGCAGGAAGTAAGCAATACAGGTGGTGAGGCACAGCTTGTGATAAATTTGGACAGGAGCCACTCAGAGAGTGTTGTCAATTAGTTTGTTGAGAGCCACTCAGGGAGTTTTGTAGGGGCATGGTGAGCTAGATCACCTACAGACAGGTACAGCTCACATGTTAAATAGTTGACTCCGAAGTGCGGTTTGAAGCGGCGATTGTAGGTGTATCGGGAGATGGCGGAGGGAAGAGTATTGTACCAGGATGGAGCTCTGTAGCTAAGGACCTTTGCCCATGAGTGGTCCTAGACCTAGGGACTAGCAGGTGGTCTTAGAGGAGATGCAGTATGGACTAGGGTTGTGCAAGATGGATAGAGTCTGTCAGTCCGGTGGGGAGATTCCAAGGAGTATTTTCTTCGTTAAGAGGCAGGTCTGGTACCTGAGCCATTCGTCCAGATTAAGCAGCCTAGCCTCATCCTTATAGTTGGCAGGTATGGTGAGCCTAGGGGCTCCCGTGAATTAATCTACAGGCCTTATTCAGGGTGAGTCGGGTTTTATTAAGGCGGTCGTGTCTGCGGCACCATAGACTGGCAGGCCATAGTCAACAAGGGACATTATTGAGAGGTGACTGCTAGTCGGAGGGCATCGAGGAGGCAGTGCTTGTAGCGGTGAAGGATTCCCTAGCCGTGCATTTGTTGCTGAGGCTAGGGCATCAATGTGGTTGTGGAATGTGAGTGCCGAGTCAAAGGAGACCCCGAGGTACTTGTACAGGCGACTTACGGTGGAGTGGATGCCAGAGCTAGGGAAGATGCAGAGTGAAATTACTTGATTTGCTTTGGGGATGGGGCTAAGAGCATGGCTTTGGTCTTTTTAGACTGATTACTAGTCGGTGTTCTCTGAACCAGGCTTCAGCATCCTTGAAGGCTAGTTGCAATGTGTCTTGAAGGGTGATGGGGTTACGGTGGGAGGCGAAGATGACGGCATCATCAGCGTGACAGCAGGACTTTACCAGTGCAGGCTTTGGGCATGGTGTTGAGGTAGAGGAGAAGAGAAGAGGACCAAGGATAGAACCCTGGGGACACGGATTGGATGGGACAGGTATTGGAGAGGGTCCCATTAATTTTAACACGCTGAGACCGGCCAGACAAGTAGCTGGAGCACCAGGAGACCGGGCGGTGGCAAAGCCAGTCTTGACTGAGGGCATCCAGCAGGAGGGGTGGGAGACAGTGTCGAAAAGCCTTCGAGAGGTCAACAAACACTGCCCCAGCTAGTGAGCCCGAGTCCAGGGAGGAGTGCAGGAAATTAGAGAACTCAATAAGGGCAGTGCTGGTACTGTGACCTGCACGGAAACCATGCTGTTTATGGCAAAGGATGTTGTATTTGGTCAGATAGTCCGAGATCTGGGTAGCCACCAATTTTTCTAGGGCTTTGGAGAGGGAGGGAGGATGGAGATTGGCCTGTAGTTTCGGCTGCGTACCTGTCGCCTCCTTTGTGTATGTGCATAACTGTGGCAGTTTTCCAGGCAGAGGATTGCCCCAGACAAAGGACTTATTGAGCAAGCTAGTTAGTGGGATAAGGACCTGATCCAGAACCGGGAGGATACAAAGGGTCCAGGGAGTCACTGCCAGTATTAGCTCTTAGAGCTTTCAGCAGGTGAGGCCTGACCTCCTGGGGAGTTACCCTGCGAAAGTGGAAGCTGGGATATTGAAGGACCGGGCAGGTAGGGAGGAGGAGGGTCAAAGAAGTCTTTAGGAGGACCGAACTAAGGTCTGTGAAGGATGAGTTGAGGAAGTTGGCTATGTGGGCGGGTCACTGGAGATACAGCCATCAATGGTGATCTGAGAGGGGTGGGGAGCACACGCTCCCATTCAGTTGTTTTATGTTGTCCCAGAAAGTTTGCATTCCCCAGGAGGAGAGTAAGCATGGCCTGATAGTAATGTCGGCTTTAGCTTTCCTGATGGCCCAGGTGCATTTGTTTCTTGTGGCATTGTCGCCTGTCTGTCTGCTGAATGGCCTGTTTTGGAGACCAGGTGCCACAGGTTATTCCTGTGTTTGAGCAGTTGCAGCAGGGATGGGGTAATCCAGGGGCATTACAGACTTTAGTACGGACTGCTGTAATAGGCGTGAAAATATCACAGGCTTTGTTGAGGGTTTGGGAGAAGAAGATAAGGCAGTATCTATATCCAGGGCATGGTGTATGGGGGACCAGTTAATTTGGGCAGAAGCTGCTTGAGGCCTTTTAGTCCACCTGGTCTGAGGCGCCTTGTAGAGTGGGAAGGGCCTTGGGTATGGGTGTGGGGTCACCCAGAGGAAAAGGATAGGGAGTGATCACTAGAGAGAGTCAGGAAGGACCTGGGAATCATGTATTTGTTGAGGCGGTTGGTGATGACCACATCCAGTAGGGTGCCGGTACCCGTCCTTCTGTTAACTCTGGTGGGTTGGGAAATGAGTTGGGACATGTCAATGGCTGCGAAGGAGTCACGGTGGTATCAGCGGATGAGCTGAGCCAGTTCACATTCAAGTCACCCACAAGAATTTGGTCAGTTGAGTGAGGGAGGGTTAGAGATAATCAGTTAGAGACCAGTGCCAGAGTTTGGTTTTGGGGAATGTATGCAGTGGTGAGACAGAGGGACCCTGGAGGGTCAGGGGTCAGTTTGAGGGTTAGGGCCTGAGCCCCAAAAGTGAGGATAGGGGCAGGGAGTGTCTGTCCAGTGAGAGAGTCCCTGGTGTATATTGCACAGCCCCATCTTCTACCTACGATCCTCCGGGCAAGGGAGTACCCTGGAATGGAGACACAGGAGTCTGGGATGGACTTTGATAGCCAGGTCTCCACCAACGTGATGATATCTGGTCTATGCAAAGAGACCCAACATTGGAAGAGTCAAATTTTTCAGCAGGCTGCATATATTCATAGATGCTATGCAGAGCCAGGAGACACTGTGGGTGTGCTAGAGTGGGTTGGGCCAGGGTTAGGATGTATATTTCCTGTCAGGAGTAGTAGTAAAACCACGACCCTGGCCAGGGACGGTGAAGGTGAGCTTTCGATAAGTATGTCGGGGGAGGGTGAGTGCTTCTGGGCACAGGGGGTGGGCAGGGTTTTCCAGGCTGTGAAAGTGAGGATGCTAGGTCTCCAGTGAGCACCTGGGGAGACTGTTGGGGGATGACTGGGGGAGGGTGTAGAGGGCTGGGGCAGCTGATGAGAGTAGGGTGGGAGTGTACCAGCTCCAGAACAATAGTAGGATCAGGTGCCAGCGTTTCTGAGGTGGTATCTGGTAGGTGGGACAGTGGCGCCAGGGTAAGGATGAGAGGGAGGCATTTTAGTAGGAGGTGGCTAACATAATGCTAGTGGTGGGTTGAAGTTGTTATGTGTCCCTCAGCAAAGTGTGGATGCCCTTTGGATTAGTGGTAGTGCCCGGACTCCGGTGAACAGGGTACCGGTTCAAGACCAGCTTACGGCAGTTGGACAAGGGACCTGGGAGGAGCTGTGCTCCACGTTCTGAGGGTAGAAAAACAGGGTATGTTAAGACCAAAAGGGGTGCACAATAGCGACCCTAGTGGTCACTCGGTGCAGGCTCGGTTGGATGGCAGGAGGTCCAGGCAAGGGCTTAGTACCGAGTAAGGGAGAGGAGTGGGTAGGAATATCTGTAGTTGAGGAGGACAGGAAGGGGTAGTTTGAGGTATCCAGGAGGAAGTAACTCAGCGTGGGGCTTGGGGTGAGGGCAGGAATCTGGAGTGGGTTGGTTTAAGGGTTTGGTGTGGGAGGTGGTGTGGGCGAGGTAGCTGAAGGAGAGGAGGAAATGTGGTTGATGGGATCAGGAAAGCAGGCTTTCTTAGAATAGAAGAGCTAGAGGCAGGATTTAGGGTCCCTCTAGTGGCTCGCAGAGTATAACCTGCAAATGAGAAAATGGGGACTTAATATTTCCAATGGCAGGAAGTGATGTCATCAGGCAGGGCCTATAAAGCAAGGGACGACCCTGGGTGGGCGGGCGGGGGCAGTCGGGCAGCAGCATGTCGTGAGCTAACCTCCCTCACACAGGGTGCTGGCAGAGGTTCATTAAAGTTACCTCTTCTGTGCCCTTGAGTGTTTCGGCTCCTGGAGGAGCTCGGTCAGCTTCTGGGCTTGGGGTGGAGCCAGGCCTATATTGTAGGGAACAAAGGAGCTTAATTAGAAATTCAGCGGGAGACGGGATCGCGATTAAACAGCGCGAGAGTCCGATCCAGGCATTAGTTGCCCCTATAAGCAAATCCTGTGGCTTTCTGTACAGGTAAGGACTTTAAATATGGCTATTTACTATTCAAAGCAGGACTTCCCAGCACAAGTAACTAGCACAGCATTAACTTTAGCGAGACTACCCCCAAACAGTAGTCCCAGCCTGGAAGCAGACTAAACACAAAGCATTAAATGTACGGAATAGTCCAAAATAAATCCATACAGATTGTTGTATAAAAGTCAAAGGTTATTCACAAAGAGAACCGAATATAACTGTTTACTTGATTACAGCTGCATTGGACCAAAGATCTAAAACCAGTTATGCTTGGGGTGATTCAGCAATGTATCAGGCAGTTTGTTTAATCAGTTAGCATCCCTGACAGCAAATGACCTTGTCCGGCTCAATACGCGGAAAGGAGGCTGAAAGGGCATTCAGGCCATGCTCTGGTGTTGTACTGGCTGGAGGCGGTGTGCAAGCAATTCGTTAAAGCAGGGGTGTTAGGTCCAAGAGTGCCATTTTAGCTAGCAAACAGGTCTAGAACTTTAGTCTGCTAGGTAAAAGTAGCCAGTTAGTGAGTGCAAAAGGGTACAACTATGAGTGCGGGTTATCTGCACCAAGCACAAAGCAGAATGCCTTATTATAGATCAGTTTACTCTGTTTAGCACAGTGTCACAGGCAGCTGTTCAGACAGAGAGCCCATAATCTATAAGTGACAGAAAGGAGCTGGCCACAATAAGACATCAAACCTCCCAGTGAGACTGAGACTGTTCTAGTTCCGACACAGGGCACCCAGTCTTTCAGTTAACTATGGCCCTATGAGCGCAGACTGTCAATATGGGGGCAAAAGATAAGGTGTCATCAAAGTTTCCCCAAGGTATCTGAGGTCTCCACCTGTTCAAGATTTTGTCCTTGACTGTTTTTGATGACAACGTGTGGAACTTTCCTCTTTCTTTCTGGCTAGAGAACAGAATGGTCTTTGTTTTTTGTAACTGAGATCAGTTTGTTGTGGAGAACCAGCTTTCTAGTGACCTAAAGTTACTCTTGAGAGCAGCGGCAAGGTAGGTGGTATACAGACCACTATCACAAGACAAGGTACTGGGCTCCCAAATCATAGAAATGGCAAGCAGGGGGAGGTAGTAATAATGAGAGACTTCAATACCTGGAATGCATTCAGAAAATCCCACTACCTCCAGCACCAGGAAGAAAGTACTGCTGGATGCACTGCAGAGTGGATTCCTGTCCTAGGGTGTCATGAAGCCCAGTAGGGAGAGGCTGCACTGGACCTGGTCCTGTCCAACCGTGCACATGTACAGGATGAAAAGGTAGAAGCACCACTTGCAGAAAGTGACCACCATGCAGTGAGGTTCCACCTGGACACAGGCAAAGGGATGGTCAGGACCATGACAGGGTTTGGACTTCAGAAAGGCTGATTTTATAGGATGGGAGAAATTCTGGTAGGATCGCTGCTGGGATCAGAAAGAGATGGAGCTGGAACAGAAGTGGGCCATAATAAAGGAGGGTTTGATGACAGTGGTATGCCAAACTCAAAAGCAAGAAACGAAGGCAAAAAGCCAGTTGGTTTGTAGGGCAAGTAGAAACTGCAGTGAGGGAAAAGAAGGCAGCCTTCCGGAAGTACAAATGTACTCAGAATAAGGAAGCTAAGGAAGGTTTATTGTGCAAATCCAGGAGCTGAGTAGATCGGTTAGAGTGGCAAAGGCCACAAGGAGAGTGCAACTACTTTGGGAAGTAAAATCAGATGAGAAAGCTTTTTCAAGTATATAGAGGATATTAAAGATGAGATTGCCAGATTAAAAAGGAATGGGTTGGGCACAAAAGTGAAGAAAAGCAGAAGTACTTCTGCTTGGTCTTCACTAGAAGAACGGACCAGTGTCACAAGGAAGCAGGGGCATGGGGGGGTCCCGGACAGCGTGAGTACAGGTGGGTATCCAGTGAACAGAGCGACGTGGTGGCAGTTACTAAAGCGGTGACTCAATTATGGCACCTATGTACAGGGCTACCTGGTAGCGACTGGATACCTGGGTGGGCGAGGCAGGGGTGACAGGATATGCCATACTCTGGCGTGGGGGAGAGAAGGGTATGTGGGAGAAAGTGTGGCAGGCAGCTGAGCGCTGATCACTAGTGTGGTGAGGAGGAGGTTGGTTGGGAGGTGCAGTGGGGTTGGATCAAGCGCAGTGCAATATGTTTTTTGCTTGCAGTAGCTTTTTAATTTTTAAGTATTTCTCAACCCCCTCCCGAAATGCACCCGTGAAGTTGAGAATCTTTTAGTAAGGGGTGCAGTGCGCATAAAGAAAATACTGCAGACCTTGGCTCTCTCCGTTCGCCCAAGTATGCATCGCCAAAATTATTTTTCGGCAATGTACACTCGCCTCTAACAGTGATCGCTCTTCTGCAATCATTGTTATCACATAGAACCGTACAGGTGGACACAGGGTGCTCAAGGGCCTAAGGGCCCTGAAGGTGGATAAATCCCAGGGCCAGATGGCATGCAAAAGATCCCTAAAGGAACTGACAGAGTGTTGTCGGCCCCTGGCAGACCCATTTAACACCTCCTGGAGTCCGTGAGGTGTGCCACAGGAATGGGAGAATCGCACAATTGGTGCCCCTACAAAAAGTTGTCTGGGGATGATACAGGGAATTACAGGCGATCAGTAGAACCTCAATAGTTGGGAAACTGATGGAGACTATCCTGAAGGAAAGAATGGTGAGCTTTCTCAAGAATTATGGGCTGTAAGATGAAAGGCAGCATTGGTTTGTGTCAGAGAGTCCTGCCAGACTAATCTGACTTTTTTCGACTGGGTGACCAGGACAGAGGACAAGGGCCAAACAGTTGGTGACATGTATCTGGACTTAAGCAAGGCCTCTGACTCAGTGCCTCACAGGAGACTGGTTAGGATGCTGGAAACCTAGGGGCGGGACAAGCTTGCTAGATGGGTCAAAAACTGTCTGTAGGACAGAAACCAAAGATGGTTGTCGGGGAGTTCTCAGAAGCTAGACCAGTGATCAGTGGGGTCCCACAGGGTCCAGTGACCAAAGGTAAAATCTGCCTGTTTGTGGATGGCACAGAACTCCATGGGAGGCTGGACAGAGAGGAGGAAAGACAGGAACGCTGGGAAGGCCTAGCTAGGTTAGACAAAAGGTCTGGCATTTGACAACTGAGGTTCAATGCTAAGAAGTTTAAAATTAAAAGTTATACACTGGCTGAGAAACTCAAGAGACCAAATACTGTCTGGTGGGGTGAAGGTGGCAAGCCAGAGGAAGAAAATGACCTGGGGGTAATAACCACAGTGACCTCAAGCACTCAGCACACTGCAGGAGAGCAGCAGCAAAACCAGCAGGAAGGCAGAGAGGTCATACTACCATTGTACAGGTCACAGGTGAAACCACAACTGAAGTACAGTGTGCAGTTTTGATGCCTTTATCTTAAGAAAGATAATTTGCTCGAGACAGTCCAGAGAACGATCAAGATGATCCAGGTCAGCAGGACAAACACTTATGAAAAGAGGCTTAAGGGGCTCAACACGACTTCCTCAAGGACAGACTGAGAGGAGGGATATGACAGAGACCTTCAATACCTGAAAGGTATTAACAAGGTGAATACCGAGGGCCTCTTCTGTGTTAGTGAGAAGAAGTCCACTAGGGTTCACAGCCCTAAAGCTGGTAGGGGAAGATTCAGGAAACAAATGAGGATGCACTTTTTCACCAAGAGGGTGGTGGCCAAGTGGAACAAGTTGCCAGGAGTGGTGGTCTCCTGAAAATGGTGGATAGCTTCAAGAGAGTGTGCGATACAGCAAACGGTAAAGTTAGTGGTAGTGGAGGGGCAGGTCCCTCTAGACAAAAGTAGCAATAACTCCATGCTACAGGATAAGGCTGAGTAAACTCTGCATTCTGTAGAGCAAAGGAAATAGCATAGGAGCTGTAGGACCTAGCAGCCCTGAGAAACCAAGATGTGGGCATCTCCTCTGACATGCTCAGGAGTAGACAATGGTACCGCACAGAGATGAGCCAAGGATACCAACCAAAATTTCAAACAAGAGTAAGAACATGTCCTGCTTCTCCTGCTACCTCAGGGATGTGCCTGTGTGAGGCTAGTATACTGAGCCAAGAGAGTGCACAGCACCCTCCAAAGACAGAGCATCTACTCAATGAGTTTAACTGGATAGCGCCTATGGCAAATGTTGCATATGGTAACTAAGAGGGATATAACTGAGCATATACGGTCAGAAAAAAAAAGATAGCGGGAAGGCGGCCATGCTGGCCACCTACCGACTATGAATAGAAAAAACAAAAGGCTCTTTTCTTTTGGTTGGTAGAGGGAGCTAGGGCCCTCACTCCATTTTACTGCTTTTTTTATGGATGAGAACTAAAAAAAAAAAAAAGAACCCCACCTGTAAGAGCCATGGCAGAGGAGACAGAGATAGCATTATTACCGCATCCACAGAGAAGAACATCTGAGGGCAGTGACTCATGGCGAAAGCCTGGTGAGGCCCAAGAACGTTTAGAATCAGTCGAGAGAGGTAATAACATGAGTTCTTGCCTCGGCTCTCTGGGAAAAAAGCAGTCCCCTGGAACTGGGAGTTTAGCAGCTTACACCAGGCCAGAAGTGCTGGTTGAGAAAGGAGAAGTCATGCCATCTGTCAGACTCTGGTTTCTACCAGCCTGAAGGTCACATCACTGGCATTGTAATAGGTCCCTAGGGTGTTTTGCCAGCTCCAGGCCCTTGGCAGAAAGGCAGATGGCTTGCCTGGCTAACTCTGATGGTGGCATGTTGGCATGGCAGCCAGGAGCTGTCCTAACAGCACATACAGGCGCTGCTGTAAGCTGTCAGGTGTTCCTGATGTGACGAGATGCACATCACCATGCGTGTAGAGGTGAAAACCTTCCTCCCGATGCACCTGTCTGTACAGAGTCCACATCAGCTCAGTCACGCACTGGGCAACAAGGACTGTCCGAGTCTGCAGTACCAAAATCCTTGAAGTGGGGTGAGGTGTTGTGCCAGCAGAGCCCATGGGTGCATAGTACCACTGGTAGATGTCCCCAGGGCTGGAGTTAGAGAAAGGACATCTCAACTGTCCTGAAGTATTCTTCGAGGTCTTGGCTGTGAAGGAAGGATGATTCTGTGATCATCGCTGAAAGCTCCTAGTCCCATCTGTGTGTGACAGGGTATTGCGCATGGCAACAGTGCCAATGTCCAGCACCTCATGCATGTCAGTCAGAGATCTCTTATACAGAGAGTACTCAGAGGACAAGGACAGGTGTAGAGATTATTCTGTGCTCTCTGAGGAGAGCGTGACAGAGAGGAGGTACTAGACCTGGAAGTGGGTGGCAGTTGGGGGCTGTGAGGATGTGTGCTCAGTTGGCACAGGCATGGTACTAGAAAAGCATACCAGCTGCACCTCCATGTTGACCCCAGCTGAGAGCGCAGAGTGGACCCATGATGGCCGGAGTCCAGACAGAGATGGCACAGCCCAGGAGAGTGGGAAGAGCTAGATGCTCTGGGGGCCTTGCCTGGCCAAGGGATCACTCAGCAGACTCTGCCCTAGGGAGGGCATGACGAACCTGCCTTAGAGAGTCAACATACAGAGAGGAATGACCCCATGGTGCTCATACAGAAAAACTCCCGCCAAGGAAAGTGGAGCCATGCACTCTCCCAGGGCAGCTCTGGTCCTCATCAGAGACAGAGTCAGCCATAGAGCCAAGAGAATCCAACCACTGGGCTCCATCCTGACGGGGCCTGGGCCCTCCAGCACCAAACTCAGGGTCAGAAGACCACCCAATCATGATCCCCAAGCCCCAGCCAGCACTGTCCTCAGTGCAAAGTCTGGTGGCAGCCCGAGATCCGTACTCTTCCTGCAAGTGATGCTGGAAGCTGGCCCAGTGCCATAAGCCACACCCAGAACTAGGAACACACCTGAAGGTGGTGCCATCACCAGCATCTAAGCCTGGCGTTGAGCCCAGAGACACGACACTAAAGCGGCGCCCATATCCATCACAGGGCTTGGGCTGCCCCCCTCCTCCCCAAAGCCATGAGGGCCACTCAAACAGAGAGACACCTCCACCTCAAGGTGCTACTCATCCCGGCAGACGGTCCCCTCCCGGCACTGCAAATGGTACCAGGAGGGGGTCAAAATAGTTCCGACACTACCCTGCCCAATGACACCTCGAGCAGTGTCAGGAGCCGGGACAGCACCAGGTCGCAACACCAAGGAGCTCTCGGCAGACCGAGCACATAGCTTCAGCCTCAACACCAAGGAAATCCACTGCTCAGGCGAATGAACTGGTTGGGGGGGCTCAGCCAACTGCCCAGAAGAAGCCAGCTGTCTACAGACCCACCCTCCAGGGCCTCCAACGCCTTGGCAAGGTAAGGCCAGGAGAGCCCTGTGCTTCCACAGTACCAGTGGCACCAGGAAGGTGCACAGGGAAAAACCCAAAGACCTGAACTTGGTAACACAGATTCTCGGCCTGCCCCGAAGGTGGGAATCAGATGATGCAGCTTCACCGCATGGAATACGACAGTACAGACATCCATTAAAATATAGACATCACAGGAATCTATATCATGTTGGACCAAGACAGGTCCAACAAACCGGATATTGGTTGTTCATAACGTTCCGCTTCCCACAGGAACACCGGCCCTTAACTACAGATTTTTGGTTCCTATACTCTTTTTGGACTCAACATCACTGACAAAATTAAGCAAGTTGACACCATGAGAAGAGATACTTCAGTGATGTCACAGTAGAAGTCAGACATTGGCTGAACTGAGGCGCTACTCAAAGGTATGCACCTGATGGCGGGAAGAACAATACTGAAGTGCATGAGGAACTGATGGATGCTGCCCGGCGCATGGCACCAAGTGTGTCGTGCTGCATGTGAGCGTGCCAGTAGCCGACGTCGGCTCACTCCCCAGAGGAAAAAGCTCCCATGTGGTCCCAGTGCCTCTGGGCTTAGACCCACATGTATGACTTAATGGTGAAGACTGATTCAGAGAAGATGAAGAGTTTCATAAATAGAAACATCAAGTTAATGATGCCACTGTTTAGGTCACTGGTGAGACCTCATATGGAGTACTGTGATCAATTCTCAGCCACGCACTTAACAAAGGATGTACCCAAAATCGTGGGGTGCACAGAATGACCAAAATGGTGAGGGATATGAGCAAGCTTGCTTATTCTTGCTGAAAGAAGGCACTAAACCTACATCTTTGAAAGAAGATGCCTTAGAGTGGGTATGAGCACTGTATTTAAGGCCATCAAGGATGTTTTAAAAGACAGTCTGCATTTAGAATTGAGGGAGAGTGTTCTTGACTTGAAGTCCCAACCGACAGTTAGTGGAATCTTTTCAATACTGAGAGGGAAAAACTACTTTGTTGCTTTTTGGAACTCTTTACCACAAAGTATAGTTTCTTACAATTCAGTTAATTCACTTAAGATTCAGATAAACAACTACAGGATTAGATTGAGCACTAAGGGTTAAGGCATCGAGAAGACATGGAAGGACTTACTAAGCCTCAATGCTTTGTTTCAGACCGTAATTTCTTATGTTCAGATTCTGTCTTCCATTGAGATTTACCTGACTTGATCCTCGCCAAGTAGTCCGCTACCAGGGCGGGTGTGATGTCTGCAGTATCATTATAGTTAACCTTGATGCCATGGCCCCTCCCCAGATGCCTTTTAGTAATCACTAAAGCCATAAAGCCCTGCTCGTGGCATCAGTTTGTTGCTGTGAGAATGACTGCTATGCAAGCAACCGCTGAGACTTCTGCTCTTGAATCAGCCTCAGCAGCAGAGTAACTGTTAGGGATAAGCCCTGTTTTCATGTAAATACCAGTGCAGTAATAAAGAACAGAATGACTTGAAATTAATGGGTTTTTCTGGACTGTATTGGAACCAAGTTCTGCTGATGCCTTTTGTTATTTCTGGGGGGATGTGGCTGGACACCTGCTTTATTAAATGGAGGGCAATGTGTCGACTATCTTCATACACCCAAGGTCAAACATTCACTGCTGCAAATATGTTTACTTGTCAAAAGTGACAACCTGGTAGCCACTGCATGCAGCAGATGCAGGTTAGGCACTCCGGCATGCCTGGAAACGTGACCATTAAACATTGCTTAAAAGTAGTCACTTCTTCCATCAGGCCGTTGAGGTTCTACAGCTGCTGTGACTTGGCAGTCCCTACCTTGCCCCTCGTAAGCGTGTACTCCATAGTGGAAACCTGATGCTTTATCTCCACAGATCTTGCACTCCACGGTTAATCCCCCCACCAACATCTCATCAAGGCCCATCTTGAAGTGATCTAAAACATAAAAATAAAGTTTCAACTTACCAGGGCGACATGCCAGAACACACGTTAAAACAAATTCTTCAGTACCTTTAGGGATATGTGATTGGGGAGGCGACCTTTCTATCTTTAATGTTTGTGTTTGTTAATCTGCATTTTGGCGTATGAAAGGAAATCAAGAGCGTCCACTGAAACCAAGGCCTCCATTCAGGTACAGGGTGGACTAGTCCGGGATACAGCATCCCTAACACTGCTGTACCAGCATCGTCTCCACCCTAACCTGGAAGGTTCACCTGTCGTGTATGAGAGCAGTTTGGTCCTGCTCCCAGCTGGCAGTGTTGTCCGTGGTTAGTGCACCAGCTTACAGGTTCAAATACCACTGGAGCCGAACACTCATTCGGTGACCTGCAGGTTAATTATTATAAAACGGACAAGAAATTCCTGTCATCTGACTGGCCAGTCTCAATCTTTACCGTGAGCAAATCTCACAATGTACACACAGGTACAGTTCCAGCCTTTTCTATGTTTTGTAGCTTTTATTTATGTATACAATGACCAAATACCCACTGGCCTGCTGGTGCAAGGCTTGGCGCGCTAGCCTGTGTGGCGCTGATGGGTGTGTCAGAGTGTTCATGGGGAGAATGACCAGAGGGCTGCTCCTCCTCCAGGGTGGGAGGGTCACAAACAAGATGTTGCATCGCAGCTCGACAGTCCTCAGTAAATTATTTTAAAAATACTGAGTCTCTCTTGCACAGACTGCCAATTAATAAGGTCACCTTGTCAAACAGCATGAAGTGGTTTTGAAATTCAGGTTGCACATCAAGAACAGGACAGAGACCAGTAAACTCCTTTCACCAAGATCCAGGATTCAGACCAAGCACAGAGTATACAGCTGTGCGAGGCCTCCGTCTCCAGATTATTTACTGAACAAAGCACATCATGAATTCCTGTCAAATATATTTCCACTACATTTCAGGAGTTCAACCAGTGACCGATATCGCTTTGAAGCAACACTACAAGAAAACACTATGTTATTTTTGTTTTGTTTTGATTATTTAACATCTGGTGAATCCGTAGGCCAATGACTCATTTTCATGGGTGACCAGAACATACAATATAACAAACAAATAAATGGATCACTTGCAACAATCTACGTACATGACTAGACACAAACAGTACCTAATCAGAATGACATCTGCACTGACTATCAGTAAGTAGCTGTTTTTTACAGTATGTTTAAAAAAAAAAAAGTTTATTCCTTGTTAATGAGACTGGCAGTAAATCAGTAAAATAAAGGCAAGGCTAAGTTTATTTCTAAAGCGCCAATCGAGAGGCTTATACAACAAGCAGGGTATCAGGTAAAATGTCATTCATAAAACAAATAATATAACAGCAATGTCAGCATAAATAATGTAACAGCAATATCAAAATCAGCAGATTTTACAGAATTTCTTGGGCTGGTCAGCTCTCAACCCGGAGAACCAGGGAAAAAAGATTTTTGTGGGTTTTTGGGTTTTCTCCCAACCCATTCCCACCGTCCCTGGCTGCGTGAGTGTGGAGGCACTGCATGTCTAGGGGAACCCCCTCCTGCTCCAGCTGTGCCGCTGACCGCCTGCACCGCCACCAGCCCTCCATCTGATGGCAGAGGGACTACGGGCGGCAATCCCCTATCCTGGAAGCAGAGAGCCACCACTCAATCCTGCTTCCCTCCCTCATGCCAGCACCCCAGCGACCAGAGGTTGTTCTCGAACCCGGGTCACCGATGTAGCGCAAGGTAAGGCGTCCAGCGCCTCAACCTCAGCACCACCAGGCTGGCCCAAAAAGATGGGTTTTAGGCCACTCTTGCACCCCTCGACCAATGGGCCTCCCTGACATCAGCTGGTAACAAGTTCTATAAGACCGGTCCAGCAACACTGAAGGCCCAGTCGCCGGAGTTTCCTAACCTGGTCCTACAAACTCAAGGAGGCCCTGGTCGAGGAACAGAGGGCGTGAGCTGAGGTGGCAGGTGTCAGAAGATCAGCCAGGTAGCCAGGGCAAGTTATAAAAAAGTCTTTAGACCAGTAGTGGTTTTCATTCTAGGTATTGAAAATTGACACCGTGACTGAGCGAGTAGAGACAGAATTAGCATAATTTTGAAAAATATAATGAAATACGGTGGCAACACAATCCAAAATCACTTTTTAGTAAGTGCCCTATCTGTAAATACATAACACGTGGCATGGGACATTGCTCCGGGCTCAATTAAACGCAGCTGTTGCATCAAGTAATGCAAAAGTTATCCAGTCTGTCGTCAGGTGACCCATTATCCACGCACTCAATACCCCCGCTTTAAACTGGACAGTTCTGATAAAACAAACTGAAACCTGGTGGCAGTGGGAGGGAATCAACGCCAAAACTCCTCCTTCATCCTGGACTGCCATAATTTAGTAAATGATAATGTATAACACTCTCAATTTTTTGGGGGATGCATCATTTTACTCCTAATAAGAACAGACTAATCCCAAGGATCAACATACTTCTTTTCCTGGCCTGACTAGTTTGAACATGAATAGCAACATGCTGATACAGTAGTTAACTCTTAACTGCAGAAGGATTCCTAGAATTATTGCCTACCATAAATGAAAATATAGTGGTATTTGGGGCTTAAAGTTTGTTTTTCAGGTAAGGGCCATGTATAAGGGCTTCCTGAGGTTCCAGACAGGGTTTCAACATTCCCATTTCTTTTGAGCTATGTGTGTGTTTTTATACAAACTTTTGTTTCATATTCAATAAAATACATACGAACATATGAATGTGCCAAGCAGAAACAGACCACCCGGTCTATCCAAGTTCAGCGAGTGTGCAGCTAGCACCCCTAGCTTGCAGCTGCCCCAACCCCACTCCCATTTGTCATCCCACTGCCACCCCCACCTCCCCACCCTCACTCTCCCTGTTCCTGTTCCATGCCCTTTGAAGCTGTTCACAGATTTACATGATACCACCCATTCTGGTAGGGCATTCCATTTTGCTACCACTCTCTCTGTGAAATAGTGTCTCCTCATTTCCTTCTTAAATCTTCCTCCTCTATTCTTAGCCCATGCCCTTGTGATCCTCCCTCCTTAACTTAAAGACCCCATCTGCCCCATTCTTATTGATTCCCTCAGATACCTGAATCTCTCTATCATATCCCCCATCCTTCTGTCCTCCAGGGTATACATATTCAGGTCTCTCAGTCTGCTGTCATAGTCTGTCCCTTCCATTCCACATATCATCTTTGTTGCCCTCCTTTGCCTACCTCCAACAGCCTGATATCACGCTGTAGGTACGACCTCCAAAACACAATACTCTAAGTGCGGCCTTACCAGCGACCTGTAGAGGAGCAAGATCACATCTCTTCGCCTGAACGAAACCCCCTCGTTATGCACCCCAGCATTTAATTCGCTTTGCAGCCACTCTCCAGCACTGGGCAGTATTGTCCATGGTCCCTGTTATCATTACCCTCTGTCCTTCTCCTCCCCAGTGATCCCCAGCTTAACTCCCCCCAGCCAGTATTCTCTCCTTTGGTTCTTCACCCCAAAGTGTATAACCTTACACTTCTTTGCACTGAACTCCAGCTGCCACCTCTCGGACCACTCCTCTAGCTTGCTTAGGTCCCCTGCAACTGCTTCCATCCCTCCTCTCCATTCATCACTGCTCCGATTTTGGGGTGCGTCAGCGAACAGACTTATCTTGCTCACCACCCCGTGTGCAATGTCTGATATGAAGAGCCCAAACAATACTGGCCCCAACACAGAGCCTGTGCCTTCCCACTGTCACCAGCCTTGGAGTTGAGAGCTCTCCTCTCACCACCATCCACTGCAGCCTCTCACTCAGCCAGCTTGTAATCCAGTTCATCACTTTTGCCCCTACCCCTACACCAGTTAGCTTCCCTCAAGCCGACCATGAGGCACAGAATCAAAGGCCTTGCTGAAGTCCAAGTAAAGAACATCCACTGCATGACCTTATCCAGCTCACCTGTCACCCAGTCATAATATTGTATCAGATTGGTTTGACAAGACTTCCTGAAACAAACCCATGCTGCCTCACATCCTGGAGGCCACTGTCCTCCAGGTACAACACCAGTCTTTCCTTTAGTATTGTCTCCATGAGTTTGCACACTATGGAGGTGAGACTTACCAGGCATAATTACCCGCTTCATCCCTTGGTCCACTCTTGTGTACGGTACTACATGTGCCATCCTCCAGTCCAGTGGCACATCCTAACTCCGTGAGATGTTGTACAGATCACGCCAGCCTCCGCCAACACCTCCGCCATCTCCTCAGCACCCAGGGGTGGATACCATCTGGCCCTGGTGCCTCATCTACCTTCAGTGCCCTCAGTCCCTCTAGGACTCTACTTGCCTCAATTCTTCCATCTGCTGCCTCCTCTCCCCTGTCCCCACCCTCCCAGCCCATGGTCGTAGCGGTCCCCCCTTTCTTCCGTGAACACTGAACAAAAGTATTCATTCAGTGCTTCTGCATGCTCCTCACCCTTTTCCGCCTCACCCCCACCCCTTTTTATCCTCACTATTGTCTCCTTGACTTTCTTTTCTCCCTGATGTGTCTGAAAAGTCTCCCTCGTTAATTCCCGCGCCTAATCTCAGCTCCTTCTGGGCCTTGGCTTCTCTCACTTTTCTGGTCACCTCCCAGACCATCTTGCATACTCCTCCTGTCCACTTCCTTCCTGTCCTGCTATATCTCTGGTGCGCCTCGCTTTGCTCTCCACCACCTCCACTACCTGCTGTTCAACCAGCATGGTTTTCTTGCTCTGCTCCTCTTACTCTGTGTCTTGTTGCCTCTGTAATCCCCGTTTAATAATATCCATTTCTGCTCTGCATCCATCTCCTGCCTTATGCCCCTAGTTTCCTTTTCAGTACTTCCTGCATCCTCCCAAAGTCTGCCCCCTCAAGTTTACTACTTGAGTAACTGATTTCTCTGGCTCCCGCATGTCGTTGATATTAAACCACACTGTTTGGTGATCGCTGTCTGCCAGTGGGTTCTCCACCTTTATTTCCTTACTGCCTCCCTATGTCTGACAACACCAGATCTAAAGTGTTCCTTTAGTCTAGTAGGTACACTACCTAACTGTGTCAGGAGACCCTCCTGGATTGCATCCAGGAGCACTTGCCCCTAGCACTGGAGAATGGCCGAATGCTCGTCAACCCCGGCAAGTTGAAATCCCCAACGATGACCACCTTCCCATTACTACATACCTTTCTGATTTGTCCCTACACTCCCTGTCAAGTTCCTCAGACTGGGATAGTGGTCTGTATACCACCCAAACCTCAGTTTCCTACCCTTGAGTCTAGGAGCTGCAGCCAGACTGCCTCTGTTCTCCTTTCTTCACCCTCATCCCTTGTGCATTTGATCCCCTCCTCACGAGACTGCCACCCCACCGCCCGCCTCTTCCTTACGGTCCTTACTGTATACATTGTATCCTGGGATTGCCAGATCCCAGTCCCGGTGCTCAGTTGCCCACGTTTCTGTGACAGCTGCAATATCCACCTCCACACTGCTAAGAGTGCTTGTAGCTCAGCAGATTTGTTGCCTAAGCTTCTTGCATTCAGCGGACCACCTCCATCCTGCCCCTTCCCTTCACTGGCCTCCATTTCCTCCCTTCTATTCCCTCCTTTTGGCTGCCCTCAGTCCTTCCCTGCTAGCCTGGGGGTAGGCTGTGACTCACTCTATCAGATCCCTGCCTACCTGCTGTCCACTTGCCAACCTTCCCTTACCTAGTTTAAATCCACCCTGTCACAATATACCCCCAGTCTTTGCTTTAATACCTCCTTCCTCCCCACCAGGTGCATCCTATCCCTTGCAAACAGATTGTTATTATCCCAGGTACTGCCCCAGCCACCCACAACCACATATCCTTAGTTTGACACCATTCTACCAACCATGTGTTCGACTCCTAATCCTCTCCTTCTCACTGTGCTTGCACAGGATACTGAGCACCTCGGAGAATGTCACAGACTCCCAGTCTCTTCGCACAACCTTCCCACTTCCTCAGTCCTCTCCTTGTTACCTCCACCATTTCCCACTAGGTCATTTGTTCACACATGTACCACGCATGTGTGGTTTCCTCCTACCCTCCTTATGCACCTTGGGATTGCTTGTCCTGCCTTGTCTGCTTTTAATCCTGGTATGGACTCCACCCATACCTAACTGTGCCTCTCCCCTGCTGCCCCATCTGATCCCCTTGAGTATGGAGTCCCCCAACACTAGTACACCTCCTCCTCTTTCCTTGTGCCCGTCGCCACCACCCCACCCAGGTTCTCATTTCTGGGGCCACTGACATGGTGCTTTGCAGTGTGTCCCAGTGTCTTCCCCTGCCCTTCTCAACTGAGACTCCTCCTCTCCTGTTTGACTGCCAACCTTCTGCCCTCCCTCACCTCTCAGAGTATTATCCCTCCCCGCCATGCTCAGTCTCTCCACCAGTAATGCCCTCTCTCCCTTCTCTTTGTGAGTAGTATCCCTTGAGCAATTTTAGCAGTGTCAGCGGCCCAGTAGGTAGTAGCACACTCGCCTCTGAGGCCGGGAGATCAGAGGGCTGTGGGTTCAGTTCCCACATCTGGCACTTGGGTTAATATCCCAGTACTGACACTGTGGTGCAGCATGAGAGGGTGCTGCACTCTGAGGTGCCGTCTTTCAGATGAGACATTAAACCGAGGTCCCATCTGCCTGGATTGGTGGTAGTTCAGGTGGATGTTAAAGATCCCATGGCACTTATCGAAAGAGTAGGAAATTTCCGGTGTCCTGGCCAAATTTCCTCATTCACTAAAAATACCACCAACAGCTTAATCTGGTTCAAGTCAGTTGGCATTCATCTGTATCTCCTCCCTCAGGTCGTGCCTGAAAATAGGCAGAATTTGTCTAGTGCACTTACCCGTCAACAAAAACTAAATAAATAAAATAAAAATCTCCTCCTGCATCCTCTTTCCCATGTGTTGCTAGTACATCAAACATGTTCCCTCCTCCACTGCTGCTCCTCTCTTTTTCTAGGTCCTACTAGAGTCCACCCTTCATCAACCGCTTCCTGTCTACTGTGCCTCCTCCCCCTGACATCTCCCTTGCCCCACTGTTCCTTCTTTGTGGTGCCCCACAGTACTCTCAGATGTCAGCCCTCCTACCAGTGCAATCCTCCCTCCTCCCTCAACCTCCCCAGCTCCATGCCAAGCCACCAACCTCTTCCTCAAGCTTCCTTAGCCTGTGGCATACTGGGCACCCTCCCAGCCTCCACAGTATGTTCATCTGCTTTGCTGCCCCACAACCACTGCACCCTACAATCCTACTCATGGTCCACACTACAGTCTCCCCACACCACTCTCCCTACAGCAAGTAGAATTAACTAATCCTAGCCCAGCCTCTAACAGAAATTGTTATCCTAAATGCCTTGCATGCAGCATAAGACAGCCAACTGCAGTACTAACTGGAAACCACAATCCTTCTCATAAGGACTATAGATCTACTCACAAGTTTTATATATTTATATGTCCTTAAGACTTGCCTCATATGGCTGTTCCTTGTTTCCTCCTTCCTGGCCTGTTCTGAGGGCTCAGGTCAGTTTGCAGCTCCCCAAGCTCCTCCCTCACAGCATTCAAACCCAACCCCCAATAGTATTTCAATATTTAAGCTAAATTAAAAAGAAAATAAAACCATATCAAAACTTACAAAAATCCTCTATACATTACTCCCTCAGCAGCAAGTAGAATTAACTAAATGAAAAGACAAAAGAGTGTGCACACGGAAAAGGTGGTGCTAAAGGAACTACAAACATGTAAAGTAACTAAGGTTCCCAGCACACACCAAGCCCACAAGGATGCCAGACAGAAATAAAGTTAAAACGTCAGGGTTTTATTTAACTCTAAAAACTGAACACTTGTAGAAACCTATATAAATGCTTTCTGTACAGTTAGCATTGTACCAAGGAAAAACTGCTAATCAATTATTTAAACCCTGAACTTACATGTTATTACGAGCACAAAACACCACGCCTGGCAGGTTTCAAGCAAAACCTCCTTTCTCAAAGGCTAATGAACCAGAACACAGCACTCTTAATATAGTGAACAAAACACACCATGTGACATTCTAAAATCAATTAAAACGCCTATGTAGAAGCATTTAAATAATCACTATATAAGGTATTCTATCACAAGGGTTGTGATCAAGTATTTAATAGAGACCAATCTAAATTTAATTAACCTAAGTTTAATATTATATTAAAAATATTCTGAGCTAATACATAGACAATCTATCTGATCTATTTATGTCCATAAAAAAAAATTGAACTAAAAGAGCCAGACTGCTTGTCATTATATCATAAGGGAAAAGGACAAACAGGGAAAGAAATTATACATTATAACAGTGACAGCTCAAATGGTAGGTAATATTTACCTAAATAAATGGATTAACTAGTAGGGACCCTACTTGTTAAGCGACTGCTTTCATTTTCTCCTAAAACTGTTAAAAATGGCTAAAACCCCAGCTTTAAAATAGCCTCCATAGACTTGTATGGGGCTCACCCCCACATCTCCCTGGCCACATGTCACACCTTCAGAGAGCGTAAGGAGTTAGCAGAGCAGGGGCACTAGAAAATCTGGGAGGGTTCGTGCCAGTTACGATCCCTTCCCGGTAAACGATCGCCTTTAAAATAAAAATTTTTGTGCCAATGAGTTCAACGCTATAAGGTACTGGGCCATGAAGCCCAATACCTTATATCGGAAACTTCCTGTAAGAGTACTATGCTGCAAACCTGAAGAAATGGGTTTGAAACCCCAGCCACCACTTGCAGACTGTGTGACCATGAGCAAGTCAGAATGCACCTGGAAACAAGCATCGAGTTATTAAGATTTAGCTAGGGCTTTTTTCTATTAAATGAATTCAGTTTTGTTTTTGTTTTAACAAGGCTTACTTTTGACGGATAGTTGCACTGGACTAGATTCAAAACCTGCAGACTGTTTTTCTCACTCACCTTAGGCCCTCTGAAGCTCTTGGATACAGAACAGTTCTGAATGTTGTGCGCTACATAAACGAGGCACCGTCCACGCGTATCGAAGGGGAGTGTTTATAAACGTGATAACACATTATAGGGTGAGAAGTTAACATATATTATACCACAGGTATCTATGGTGAGCCAATCAGAACACAGGAAAACTGTCAATTATTATCCCACACTACTACTAGTACATTTTGTACACACCTACAGTAGGTTATCCACATTTTAGACACGCCCACAGTCGGTTATCCATATGTTTCAAAGACACCATGTACTGTAAGCGGTGGTAACAGCTGCTAAAAACTCATTCATGAAAAGTTTTCATTTTCAAACTGCAGTCAGGTAAATTTGTAAGGAAAAATGAGCAGTGTTGCAGGGTGAAAAGTTATCCTATATTAACTCCATGCCATGAGCACGCCAGAGCACAGAGTACCTTTAACCACTTGGGAAGTGTAGTTATTGTAACACAACCACACAAGCATGAGTGTGTTCTCTATCATACTTTCTCTCACGCTCGACCAGCTCCCATCAGCCGCTCTCTCCCCAGCACAGTCACCTGCTGTCCCTAGGACTTACCTTTGAACCGACAGTGCAAATTTTAACAGACCCATGTGGGCATACTGTAATAAATGCATGGTCATGTGACTGATTCCACCAATCTCAGTGTAGGACTTATCCTGCCCATTTTAAACCTTATATGATTCTGTTGTGTGCAACTCTTAATCTTTCAGTGTGTATTTGATTAGAGGTCATATATTTTTTTACCAGACTGAATTACTGATGGGGCAGAACTCCAGTTCCAGGTAACATTTCGCTATCAGGAGATTAGATGCAAGTGTAGAATGGTGAGATGTCCTACTCTGAGCAACTGCTGGAAGGCTCGAGCTGTCCTGTCCCCAGGTGCATGCATATTCCGCTTGGTTCTCGGTTCCACCCCTCTTCCTCTCCTACCACGCTGATCCAGTACACCTCCTGTATCTGATCCATGATCGCCACTCCCTCAGTACAGGGGGAGCCTGCTGTCATAGCTTAGACATCATCTGCATTGCTTAGTCTGGGGACCACCACAATGTTTATATACCTCTTGAGTAAACAAAAAAAAAAACATGTTAAGATGCATGTTGGTCTTCTGCAGCCTTATATTATCAAATATTGAAAGGAAATCCATGTAATTTATGTATAGAGAGAGAAAGATGCAAACAAACTTCTTTACCGGCCATGGCAAAATTGATGGTTAAATTTAATAGGATAGTAAGAATTTACACACCTTGCTTTGTCTTGCAGGTACAGTCATTAGAAAGGATGTCCAAGACTATTACTACTTTTGATTTCCCAAACTGAAAGGGCACAAATCCTGCCCCATCCCTCCTTATACTTTTGTGATTTCCGATTTTTCCATCACCCGGTACACACAGTTTATCATGGTTCTGCTAATGGCACTCATCACTGAGATGTGACTTCATAACATGATCACCAACTTTGTATAAGCCTCACCCACTGCATTATACTCTCACTATACCATATTGATAAAGTTCAGGTGACAATTACCCACAATGCTCTATGGTTTTAGCCTTAAACATACCCCATGCATATTTTCTGAGGTATATTTTATTTTCCAAAAATACTTTTTTCTCTATCAAGGTTCTTCTCCCAGGCAGCCAACGCTATTTCATAATCAGCCCCTATGCCGCATCCCAGCCCCACCATCACCCACTTACCATAACCCAGAAACGTGAAGATCAGGCAGGGCTCCACACAGGACTTGAGAGCACTGGTCCTTCCCTGTGTTGGTTTTGCCCACCCTTGTATATCCCTTCCTCCCATGACACTAATGGCATGGACTACACCATTTCCAGACTCAGAAGCATACAGTGCCCTGGCAGCTAACATACTAAAAAGCCAGCAGAATAGGCCAAATGGTCTGTCTTGTCTGCTGCGAAAGCCAGCAACCTAATGGCTGCCCGCCTCACCACACCCCCAGCCTCCAAGAGTGTCTTCTAGATTCAGTTTCCCTTGAACCTATCCCACCCTTTCTGAAGCCCTCCACTATGCCCTCCTCCACCAGCCTCCCGAGAAGTTCATTCCATGGCTCCTCCACCCTCTCAGTGAAAAATGCCTCCTACGCTTCCCTGTAATTTCCCTCCAACTTCCACCCATGGCCCCCGTCACTCTGCCCTTCTTCAGCTTAAACAACTCCCTGGTTCCACTCCTAATTATTCCCTTTACATACTTGAAGACCCTATCATGTCTCACCTATCCCTCCTCTCCTCCAGTGAGTAAAGCCCAAACTCTTCCAGTCTCTCCTCATAAGGCCTCCCTCCATGCCCCAATCATCCTGGTCGCCTCCTCTGACCTCTCTCAGCAGCGCCATGTGCTTCTTCAGATGAGGTCTCCAGAACTGTACACAACACTCAAGCTGCGGCCTGACCAAGGTATTATATAGAGGAGAATACTCTGCTTCTGGATGTAATTCCTGGCTATGCAACCCAATATCCTGTTTGTTTTGGCTGCAATTTTTCTACAATTTTCAGAATTATTCATTTTAACATCTACCACCACTCCTAAATCCCTTTCTCCCAATGTTGCTTGCAGTGTGACCCCCGGTGTGTATATAATGCGTCTCGGGTTATTGACCCCAAATGAAGTACCTACATTTCCCAGCATTAAATTTCAGTCCCCACCTCTTGACCACCCCTCCAGGGTATCCAGATCCTCCTGGACCATCTCCTCGCTCCTCACTATCCACCAGTGCTCCCAATTTTGAATCATCCGCAAAGAGACTCAACCTATTCCTAACCCTCTCCCTATATCCAAGACGTAGGCATTGAACAAAAGTGGCCCCAATACTGAACCTTGAGGACTCCACGGATTACCTTCCTGGGGAGGATATTATCCCAGCCACCATTACCCTCTGTAAACGCCTAAAAGCCAATTTTCAACCCAGTTTAGCTCCTGTCAACCCACCCCCATCTCCCATTTTTGCTATCAGTCCATTATGAGGTACTGAATCAAACGCCTTTGCTGAAATCTAGGTATAGGACATCCACCGCCTATGTCCATCCAAGGCCCCCGCACCCAATCATAAAACTCAAAAAGGTTGGTCTGACACCGATCTCCCGGACAAAGCCATACTGTTTATCATCCTGGTGCCCTAACCTTTCCAACTGCCTCCCAAGCCTCTCCTTGATAAAGCCCTCCATTACTTTTGCCCACTACTGACGTTAGACTGACCGCCTATAGTTCCCATCTCCTCCCTAGACCCCCCTCACGAATAGGCACTACATAAGCCACCCTCCAGTCCTGTGGCACCCATCCGATCTGCATAGAGATGTTAAAGACTGCAGCCAGTGGGGTTGCCAGCACATCCGCCAATTCCTTCATAACCCTCAGATGTATTCCATCTGGCGCCTTATCTTTCAGATTCCAAAGGGCCTCCCTCACCCTATCCACTGTGATTTCTCCTCCCAATCCACTCCCTCATGCAACCTTCCTACACCTTCTTGGTCTGGTCTAGCCTGTGCCCTAGTCTCATGCCATCCTATGGTCTCAGACTGAGACTGACCTCTCACTTTACTGGCTCTTTATCTCTCCCATCAGGCTGTAGGGATCCCTTGTCACCCACTGCAAATATAGAGGCAAAGTAAAGAGAACCTTCTAGGGCTCAGCACAGGGTCGCCTCTCCTGGTTAAGGACACAATACATACCGTGGCACTCCTGCAACATGGCTGCCCAACTGCCAGTCTCCCAGGGTTTGCTCCTGAACCCAGGTCAGCCATGGTGCATGATGCACAACTGCTGGGCCACTAAGCAGCCCTTTCATATAGATTTTTTAACCCCACCTTGATACGGACGATAGAAACCACCTTGGTAACCTCCCAGCCCCAGTCAATGGACTAGGCACCATGGGGCCAGAGAGTACAGAGGTTCATCTACTGACAACACAATTTTTACTTTTATTTCTACCTGCCCTTGCACGTCCCTCTGGTACATCCATTATCTGCAGTACCCTCTGAGGAGATTGAGCCCCAAGACCTACCTTTTTCCTACTGCAATACATGAAAATAAAAGTGACGCTGCACTTAATTCAGACCGTTGGTCCTATTTGTTTCAAATGTGGTGATAACCTCCCCACAGTTCTGTAGGATTTTGTGTTTTCCTATAATCTGTGAGGAGTCTTAACTGTGCAGTTCAAGCACAGAAGTATCCTCCCTTTACTGTCCCTCTGAAATTCCAGACCAGAATGGTATCAAAACCTTTGATCAAAAACCTGGACCCTCTGTCTCCTATCAATTACTTCCCTGCTAAATATAGCAGAAATATGTTAATGCAAAGCCTTTCACTATGAAAATGTATTTTGACAGCTGTGGCACAGAAATGGGATTCCTTTACTAATCCCTAGTCACCTGAAAGGTATACATTTCAACTATTTTACATTTTAAAAGTCTGCATAATGTCAAACCTCATATGTTGCATTTAGATTTCTCAGGAAAATTAGTCGTTTTCAAATCAAATCTGAAATGGCAACTTTCATCAAGATTAACTTTCCAGCAATAAACTGCTAAGTGGCTCACGAGGCACTCTTCTCCAGTATTGCTACAAAACACTGGAAAAAGAACCAATACCGCAAACTACAGTAAAAACTACAGAGATGATTATAATTATAAGCACACATGTTCACTAATTCCTAGACCCCACAGTATGGGAACCAGGACCCCTGCATTTTCCTTGAGACTCCTGATCAGGAGCCGCAGAGTCCAAAGATGCATAATTTTTTTTTCATCCTTTTGTTTCACTCCCACATCCCCTGGTCCCAGTGGCACACCCTCTAGCCCAGTCGGAACGTCTTGTGAACTTACTGGTTATCTACTGCTTGCCAAAGACTAAACATGGTGGTGGGTAGCCTGCCATGTCGGTCGAGCAGTGCCGAGGGGGGAGAGAGAATGAGGCTGGTGCACTGTTTTTTCCTCCCTGGTGTTTTTCCTCCATAGGGTGTTAATGTAACCATGCTCACGATTCGACCAGTGCACTGCAGCGCCAGCATCGAGATAGCTCCTGCCCCAACTGCTGTTCTCACCTGTGCTGCCACCTAGACTCTGCCACGTGCCAGTCATGTGGAGAGAAGCAGGATTCTACCCACCCCTGAGGGAGTGTGAGCTGTCCCTGGTACATTCTATTCTCCCTCCCTGTGACCTGTGCTCATTCCCAAACACGGGTCATTTGCATCGTGAGCCTGAGCACTTTTTTTTTTTTTAAATATATATATATATCTATACAAACATACACACACACAGTTTTATCCAGAGTAGTCCAACAAAATGCAGTATTTTCTGTGAAGTTCTACTTCTACCCATATCAACAGCTGGATGGAATGGAGCATTGGGAGGTTAAGTGACCTGCAAAAGACTGCAGTGAAAATTTGGCTCTGGCCAAGATCATACCTGTGACATCCTGGTTTTCAAGACGGTGCTCTAATCGCTTCAATCCACAGCTTATCCTCCCCATGGTGCAACTCTGCCAAAGGGCCGTCCTCCCTCTGGCAAGCGCCAGGCTCCACTGGCAGGCTGGCAGCAGGTTTTAGATGGGACCCTGCAGTGTACCAGCACCATCATGGAGACTGAGGCTGGCTGGCCCCCCCACCCCCAGGTTTTCCTTCCTCCCTCCACCTGCTAGATAGCACTGCACAGCCTTGTTGGGGTCTCTGACACAGCAGTGATGTTCTTCGAGCAGCAAGCTGTGTCCCGGCACAGTAGTTGCTGCAATGCCATCCTTATTCTGACTTGAAAGCGGTGCTGCTGGTCACGCCATCTCCCAGCCCCAGATGCTCACAAACCAAGATCACTGGCACAACAGCTAATGGACCAACAGGCAGTCCCATTTCTGTCATTTTTATATTCACTTTTTTAATTTTGGCTGGTCCAGTGGGGCAGCACAGAGACTGAGTTCACATGAGTCACAGAATACCACATTGTTATTAGCTGGGGTCTGTGCATGTCAAGAAGGTGTTTGGCTCTCAGAGAGGAGGGTGCTGGGCGTGCAGCATTTGCACATCCCTTGTGGTGGCCCAGCAGCAACACTGGCATTTGCTGCAAAGGAAGTCACTTAGCCACTCTCCCTCAAGACGATCAATGCAGTCACGATGACCCTACTGTTTTATGCAGGTGATACTCAGCTATATTTGCAGGTTCAGTGGGTTACACATTTGCCTCTGGGGTCAGAAGATCAAAGGTTATGGGTTCTACTCTTACAATGAGACTTGTGCTAATGCAGAATTACTGACACTGTGGTGCAGAACAGAGGGTAAGACACTGCCCCCCCCCCAAAAACACAGCTTTCCCCACCACACTAACACCACCTGTGGCGGCTCGGATGGGCTGCGACATCCTCAATGACTGCATGACATGCAGAACCTCCCATCTCAGGCCAGGGATGACAGAGGCAGAATCATGCTGTGAAGGGGTGGGCTTAAGAGGGTAAAAATATATATGTAGCTGAACATGCACATTCAATGACGAGGTTACCTTAACTATCCACACTCAATGGATTCAACAAGAGCTCCTGGAAGGCTGGCCCCTGGATTTGGAGGACTTGCAGAGGAACCCTGCTTTTTGGAGGGGTAAGGCGGTGTCCAGTGGTACTGTACCGCTCGATGACAAGGTGCTGTACAGTGGCCAAGGAAAGGAGTAGTTGTGTTTGGCTAAGAGATGGTGCTGATGAGAAACGGTGCCCTCTAATGGGATGAACACCCACCCCCATATGACATGCAACCACAGAGGGACAAGGGTAATACTAGCTACACTAACTCAACCAATTCCATCCTAAGGAATGACTGTACTAGAAAACTATGGATCAAAGAGTCTAAGATGTTTGGAAGAGACCATGTTTTTCAGGACTACTTTTCTTCACAACACCACCCCGCCCACTGAATTTTTATCTCCATCTGCAGTATATAAACCTCATTATGTTTTCATATATTTGTACCCAAGAAAAGGAGGTTTATCAGTCAGAAACTTAGTACCTGTAACACAAGTTTTTTTTCCTTTTCCTTGTAGACTGTCTGAGTATGGTTTTAACACCAGACAAAACACCTGGACTGGCCTAGACTATAATAAAAGCATAATGGTAAATCCAGAGAGCACAGCAAAGGCCATGAAAATACAGTACATCCCAACACCGAACTAAACCCTTGGTGAGAACACTACCTTTTTTCATTTGAAAGCAAAGGGAAAACATCCTTGCTTCAATTTTCAGTTGTAACCCTAGTAAAGACTGGGAAACCGGTATGTTTTAGCAGGTGCAGCGCTTGCTTGCTTTCCACCAGGGCTTCTACAAGGGAAAGGAAAAAAAGTATAAGAGAAGGAAAGTTTTTCCAGCAGTGGGTGGGTATACAAGCTGGCTCACAATCAAGCCATGTGTAAAGCTAGTTCATGAATATAAAAGTAAGCCTTGAGGCCAGCGCATCAGTGTTGCAATACAAGGGAGGCAGACAAAAAAAAAAAAAATCAATCAAAATCTTTATTTATTCAGGCGAACATCATTGAGCAAAGCTCATTTACAAGATGGACCTGAGTGGTCATACAAATGAGGATACAAGTATTATTACATAGACAAGAATAGCATAAACAGCAATACAATGACATGAAATGGTTATATACAACAATTTACATATATACAAGGAACAGTAGAACCATTTAGCCTGTAAGAAAAAGGGACAAGGGAATTGCAGGCATAAAATATAAATTATAGGGTCTATCTAGTTTTTATGAGAATATAATAGGTGATTTGGAAGATAGAAATTGAATTAATATAATGGTACGGAAAAAGGAAGGTAGGTCAGGTAGGGTAGGGATTAGGCTGTATAAAAGCAATTGCAGAGCTCTGGAAAAAGGCGGAGAACAATCTTTGAAAGATGCCAGAGGTAGTAGGCTATCTAGCTTCATGGATTTTTGGAGAGAGTTCCATGCAACTGCTAAGGTATAGCTGAAAGCAGCCCTCCCAAACCGGGTGCAGGCATTGGGGACCTTTAATATGATGAATTTACTGATCCTTAAGGTGTAAGGCCTAGTTGTAATTTGAAAGCAATCAGTGATATAGGTAGGTAGTTTGCCTGTTAACGCTTTGAATATCCAGATAGCAGCATTCCTATTTCTTCTGTGTTGTAATGATGTCCAGTTGACTGCCAAATAAGGGAGCAATGATGGGTGCTGGAGGGAAGGTCAGTAATAAATCTTATGGACCTGTGATACAGGTGTCCAGTTTATGTAAGAGATGACGTGAGCAATGGCAGTAGAGAAAGTCAGCATAGTCAATGAGGGATAGGAATGAGGCCTGAATTAACTTTTTTGGAATCACTGTTTAGGTAATGTTTTATTCTAAAAATAGTCCAAGCCTCTGTCTTAGCTTTTAAGTAGCTCTTCAATATGGACAGAATAGTCAAGCCTGTTATCTATCAGACTCCAAGGTATTTGAAGTTATCAACAAATTCCAGTTTTCTCCAAGTAAGGTGGATAATTGTAGGGTGGTGGATGTTGGAGTAGTGGTAGAGCAACCCTTTGTGGCAAAGAACATAGCTTTTGTTTTTTGGCATTTAGAAGTAGTTTTGTCAAGTAGATTGTGCTGCAGAATGGAGAATTGGATTGTAACAGTTCACAGGCTTTAGAAGGTGAGGGATTGCTGACATATAATACAGTATCATCAGCAAACAGATGAATGTTAGATTGAGTGAGGTTGGCATCAATATTGTTTATATAAATGGCAAAGAGGATAGGCCAAGAATAGAGCCTTGTGGTACACCCTTAGCAGTGGTTTTGAGGTGGATAGGTAATTTCCATTTTTAACCAGTTGTAACCTACCTGAAAGGTAATCATTAAACCAGTTGAGTGATAGGGAATCCAGGCCTAGTGAGTTAAGGGAGGTGATTAATAAGTCATGATCCACTGTGTCAAAGGTTTTACTCAAATCCAGGAACACAGCACAGGTACAATTTTTCTTATCCAAGGCAGTCTGCCAATCGTAGTTACCTTGGCTAAGGCAGTAATGGTGCTATGCTTTGATCTGAATCCAGATTGTGCAGAATTTAGAAGGTTGTTGTTATCCAGATAGTCCCTTAATTGAGAGTTTACTAGTTTTTCGAGCATCTTGGATAGTACTGGTAGGATGGAGATAGGCCTGTAATTGTTGAGATCCCTAGTATCACCAGATTTGAGTAATGGAACTACTGAGCTGTTGAGCTGTTTTCCAAGTAGAGGGAATGGATCCAGTAGTTAGGAGAGATTGAAGAGATGAGTGAGGGGGCAGATAAGACATGTGAAGCAATTTTCAGGAAATAGGGATCCAGGAGTCTGCACCTGCACTCTTAGTAGTGTCTAAATTAGAGAGGAGATCTTCCACTTCTTTCACGGATATTGGGATGAAGGAAAAAGTTGAAGTGGCCATTTGTCCCACAGTAGTTTGCAGGTTCAAGGAAGATCTCAGGATATTTGCAGGTGATGAGTCAAATGCTAGGCCAGCTGTGGTGAAATGAACATTGAAGGTATTTAAGATTTCTTGTTTACCTGTAATTTCTGTATCATTTAGTAGCAGTTTGGAGGTTAAGGCAGGAGTAAATTTTGGCCCAGAAGTCCTTTTATTGTACCCCAGAGTCTGGATGGGTTATTGTAGGAGAGCATCCAATTCAGCTGTATAATAGGCAGTTCTTATTTTTTGTACATGAATTCCTTGCTTTTCTGAAATTTAGCTAATCTCTGGTGTCCTTTGTTTTCTTTCGTTTTCCACAGTTTGTCTCTGGTTCTCAAGGCTGCTTTTTAAGCTCAGAGGTGAACCAAGGGCAGGATTTTACCTAGTTCTGATACTGGTGATAGGTGCATGAATATTGAGAGCATTAGTGATAATATCCTTTAAAGTCTGGAGAGCTATTTCAACAGAGGTTGTAAGATAGAAATCTTGCCAATATATTGTATTACTCAGGTCATGGAGGTAACCTGAGATACTGAAATTCTTTTGACCTTTGAGGACAAATTCTGCAGGATTTGGTGGTTTGAGTGTGGATCTTATGCCAGCTATAGGTAATGGTCACTCACATCACTCGGCAGTACTCCTGCATGTGAATATAAGTGAGGCTTGTTTACCAACATAATATCCAAGAGTGAGCTGTTGCTGGAATTTCTTAGGTTGATCCTAGTTGGGTCTTTAATTAGCTGAGTGAATCCAAAGGTGTCACAAAAGGTTATCAAAGGTGCAGATACATTAGACAGCCAGTTTAAATTCAAATCACCAAGGATGATGGTATCTTCAGGGCCTAGGTTGAGAATTGACCCTAGGTGAGAAAGAAATTTAAGGCCTGCAGAGGGGGCCTATAGCATCCAATCAGTTTAAATGAAGACAATTAGGAAGGGATATTTTGATTGATAAACATTCAAATTCATTTGGCTCAGATGTGTTGATGAGGCAGGTTGCAGAGATGGTGTCCTTAATGTATATGGCACCCCACCACCCCTGGAAGGCGATCTGCTCTGAAGAGCTGATAATTGGGAAGGTTTACAACACTGTCTTTGTTGTAGGCCTGAGCCAAGATTCAGAGATGACCAGGAAATCAGGAAGAGTATGTGCCACCCAAGCCTGTACTAAGATGAACTTTTTAGGAGGCTGCAAGCATTGAAGTGTATGAAGCTTAGGCCTTTTATGGAAGTCAGATCAGCAGGGAAGATAAACTTACAATGGGGCCAGGATTAATCTCAATAGTGTCAATGCAGAAAAGGAGGTAGAAGATTAATTTGAGTAGGGCACTAAGGGATAGGGATAGAGAGTGATCAGAGCGTTTCTCTTGTCCTAGGGTGCCCACTGTGTAGTGGGAGATGGTCTTGTTATATAGGTGACTTTTATCATAACATAGGAGTCTGACTGACAGGCATAGTGGGTTATTATAAAGCCAGGATACATGTAAGGGGCTAGGGAGTGCTGGATTGTTAGAGAGGCTTTATGTGGGATACCCCAGGGTTGCAGTGTAAAAGTGGTTCAAAGTGAATAAGGAATAGATGGTTGTACATTGTGGATGGCAGTGGAGAGCAGAACATACTCATTATCTTATTCATCATGACAGGGGTATAATATGATTATCATAATGGATTGGGGGAGATGAGAGGCTAAGGAGCAAAAGGAAGCAAGTTAGCATTGTGCAGAGTAGGTATGGGTTAATAAAGAAGGGAATTAGATGTGGGTGGATTAGAGAAATGGCGGAAAGAGTGTATAACTACAATCAACCAAGTGGGGGGCAAAATTTTGCGGCTTTGCCCGCACCTTTCACACTGCTTCTCCCGCCTCCTGGATCTCTTTGGTCTGCTGGAGGTCGCCACGCTGGCTGGCGGCCTCGGAGCCCTTCTGCGGCTGGAGCTGGAGGGCTGTGCGGCTGCAAGGCAGGGGACAGAGGAGGAGAAGGCAGTGAGAAAGCTACTTTATTGCAGGCAATCTGCAATTAGGTGCAAGGATCAAAATCTGCACAACAAAAGACTGGGAGGGTTGAGGGGGTTAGGCGCCTAGCCGCCTAGCCCACACAGATACCAGAAAAAGGCTGAATCACTAGCAAACATCACAGCAATACAATGTTTAAATTGCCCACAATTTTAAGTTAAACAGCCCTTTAAGATTACTTGAAAAAGTTACAGCTAAGCAGAAAATCCCATCCAGAATAGTGTTGCAGAGTCCAGCTAAAGTCAATGGGAAAGGCGCACTAATCGAAGCAAGGCAGAGACAGCAGTCGCTTCCCGATTGGTTGCGTCTTGCCTGCACTTTCACACTGCTTCTCCCGCCTCCTGGATCTCTTCTTGGTCGGCTGGAGGTCGCCACCTGCTCGTCTGGCGGCCTCGAGCTCCCTTCTGCGGTTGAGCTGGAGGGCTGTGCCGGGTTGCAAGACAGGGGCCTTGGCTCCTATAGCTATAAGAAACGAACCTCCCATAGCTCATGGAACACAGTCATTTACATAACTGTCTTCTTTTATTCAATTGTTTATGTGCTTCTGCCCTCCAACAGGCCTCCGTCTGAACTGGTGGCCTTGACCCCCAACTTCTCTGGGCGGACTCTCTGTGGTCTCCTCTGCCACAGGGCGTACCAGAGAGCCCAGCTGCTGGGGCCTGTGAAGACCAGTCCGTCACCACGCTGCTAGGTCGGAGGATTTTCCTCCCTTTTCACCTCCTCGAGTCCACACGCATGCAATGACGAATGTGCGTGGTTTGCAGAAATGCCCTGGTGTCCAGGCGTGAGATTCCCTCCCTTCTTGTGGTTCCAAGGCTGCAACCCGGCTTCCTCCAGGAGCCAGCTGACCCGCAGAACATGCATTCCCCTGCCCCAAGAGGACAGCTGTCCTTGGGACATTCAATCCTCCCTCTTCAGTCAGCCCCCGAGCAACCCACACTCGCTCCCAAATGAGAGTCACCAGTGCAGCAGGCAACCAGAGCTTCAGCCCACCATGCCACTGGGACAGCCACAGGCCATATACTTTTACTGGGAGGAGGGGGCTCAGTTTAAAGATAGGGTGCCTATAACTCCCAAAGCTATAAATAACTAGTATTTGCTTCTGTATAATTTCATAAACTTACTTGGTTCAACTGTAATTCTCAAGAGGGTAGCTTTTAAAATCTGACTGGTCTTTGCTTGGTTTTACAGGATGTTTTTGCTAACTTATCCGTGGTGTTCTGTACAAAAAGCTTCACGGGATTTTCTGCTTTCATACTGCACTTATAACATCAGTGCTCAACATGACAACTGACTGCACAAACACAGCAACTGTGAGGTTGGCTGCAACAGCCAGTTGTTTCTGAAAGACAGTGGAATAAGCACTTTTCATGTGATCTATTTAAAAGTATGATGATGGGACAAAGGACAAATAAAAAGGACCAAACTTCTAAAACATTTAAAGAGCCTCTGATGTCGCTGGAACAACTTTGAGAAAATATATAATATTTACACACAATTCAACACATCTTTAAAAAGCTAGTGGAGCCAAAACAGGCAGACAGGAAAATACAAATTTTACAAAGTAGTCATAACTTTTTACTTCTGAAGTATTTTTCTTTTCGTTTTGCTCATTAGAAAGTCCTCTGTGTGATTAATATTGTGCTGGACGATGGAACAACTCTCAGCCTGGCAGCCGACATATCTAGCTCTATCCCTCACTACATCATCAGCACTCTGACCTCACTGACTGACAAAACAGGTGACCACCTGGCACAGCTACTGAGTGGCTGTTCCTAAGCAGCAGTGATGTTACTGTCAGTGAGGTCACAATGCTGATGACAGTGTGGTTTTTTTTTTTGGGGGTAGAGCTAGATATGTCAGCTACCAGACAAAGTGATGTCTCACACATTACACCTACCAACAGCACGAGACAATCTTCTAATTAACCAAGAGAAAAGAAAAGAAAAGTACTTGAGATATAAAGGTAATGAGGACTGCTTTTAAAAACAATATTAGTTTTAGGCAGTACGGCAGCTCTTTAATATTTTCTGTAATTGTAATCCTTATTACTTTATTACTAATGGCATTTGCATGAAATTGGGATGTCTGCTGTATATGTTCTGGTTGCTTGCCTACGCCTGAAATCTCTACTTGCTCGTGGACTTCACAATTTGTTCCTGTGGAGACAACTGCAATGCCACAAATGGACTACGATGTCAGGTGTGAACAAGTAGCCAGAGCAGGCAGTCTAGGGGACAATGATCTTGTTTTCATGCAACTGTCCTCAGTAGTTAAAAAAAAAAGTGGAAAAGAATTACAGAATATACATAAAATAACTGAAGCGCTTCCAAACTTACATTTGTTAAAGTTTTCTAGTGGTGTCAGGGACCCTTTAAAGGGACAATGACAACCCAGTTTGGGCCTGAAAGCATCTCTAGTTTAAAAACACATTTTACAGTTGCCCTCCTGTAGAATTTGCTGATGTTGCTAGTAGTTTGATTCCTGTTCCTTTTTGCTTGTTTTCTCTTTTAACAGTGAAAACCAGACTGCCCAACATACTGGTGTTACCACAGAAAAGGTGTGTGTTAAATCCTTGATCAACTCCCATTGCATCTTTCTTGGAACACCCCCAACATAGCCTAGACACGTAAGATGAAGGGGAAGAGAGGAGACTACTGTGGTGTGAGTGGCTGCACTGTTCGAGGGTGTCCCATAATGTTCATGAAGTATGCAATAAGAGTAGATCAAGGATTTGAAACAAAAGAAGGTTGTGTAATTACACCGCTTGCATGCCTTTCAGTTCTATTAAGAAAGGAAGCATATTTAAAAACAGCAGCATCAACACATTTTAGAGAAAGTAAGCAACTGCAACATTTCAGTTTTTAATCAGAAATAATATGATGTAAAATGGGTGGACAGTGCCCTTTTCAGTTAAATGTAACTGTTCTCAAAGATCTAATTTTGGTAGCTACCTGCTCTTTAATTCCAGCACTGATTAGCACATGCAGATGCTCTGACCCTGAAAGGTTAGAACTGCTGCTCTCCTGTAATAATCACATTATTTGTAGTAAACCAGATTATCAGGTATTTGTGACTCTGCCAAGAAGTTTAATCACAAAGCATTTGTCTTCATCGCATTAATTAAATCTTGTCGACTGATGATGCAGGCAAGGGGTTGTGTAATTTCTCAGCCGTTGCCAGTTCAGAGAGAATGTGTTCAGGGCATAAATCTGGGGTGCTGAGCTACTGAGCCAGGCTTAGCCGCAGCTTTCTTACTCCCACACATACTGGTCAGAAGGATGGCCTGTGTGTGGGCTGGCAAAGCGTCATCACTCTGTAGTAATGAGTACTCAGTAAAGATGACAGATCGGGGGCAGGGTCATGCTGCAAGCCCACATCTCAGTCAGTGTGGCAGAGGAGGCTTAGCTTGGTTTGTCTGGATGTGTGAAACATTTAGGAGGGTCAGCAGCAACTACACCTTATGAGGTATTTTCTCTGTCAGTCTGCAAAGTCTCAAAACATGAAAATAAATACACTGGAGCAGAATACATTTTGATCTCCTTTTCGGCTGTCACGGTGCACCCTCTTCAAGAATCACAGCAACAGCTGCATGGCTGTCCCCTGGTGGCCAATGGAGGTGGAGAGCCATGCAAGACAGAACCTAGCACCTCTCCAAGATGTGCCCTTCCCATGCACCTGCCCCTAAATTGTGATATTCCAGTCTCCGATTTGAATCTAGACTCTCCCTTCCTCTATTCTTTCTGGCATCCCCACATCCTTAACAGGTTCAATTTGTCATCATCCAGGCCCTGGGATGTTTTCCACGTGCATAACTGTGGAAGGGATTCAGAACTGGAGGACATTCTGGGAGCCATTTTTCATTTTTAAAACAAGCCTCCCTCCCCCAGTAGCCATTGTTGGTTTTGCTGCTATGCATTTTGTCTGTCCAAGAGGACGATCACTCCCTGTTGCTCCTAGGTCAATCCCACCCCTCCAAAAAAGGTCAGTAACATAGTTCAGCCTCCACAAAACTAGGACTGCAGTGTCAAGGTCACAAACAAATATGTAAGGGCATGCATTTTATTTTATGATGGTAAGACAACCATCAATTTAAAACCAGTGTGAAAAAAAAAAGTAATTTTGTCCTGTAAAACAAAACCTTTCCACAGACCCTTGCATCAGGAGGAGATGAGAAAAAAGTCTTTCCAAAATGAATTAAAAAGGTGCCAAGTAGCCCCCAAAAGTGGCATACCGTGAACCATGGTTATTGTGGTTTCAGAAAATGCCCAGGGTATTCATATTGGGATTGCCAATACTGTGGTATACCACAATACCATACCACCTCTACTCAATGCCTTTTGAACTGCAAAGTATCACACATTTCTGGTGTCCAGTGGTGGTGGTAGTCATGCCGATCTAGCCAACACCTCAGAATGACTCTCTTCTTGAGGACTGAAATCACAGCCATATCTAGTCAGTCATGTATCAGTTTAACCTACCCAAATTTTCTCTCTTGGTATACTTTTACTGAATACATTATCTTCCCCAATCTGGCAGACTAGAAAAGATGTCATGATGACACTATTTTTTCTTTGACAAGTGAATAAGTTTAAAAATGTTTAAATCATCTCATAGTGCCAGATGGTGGGTAACGGCAATGCCTGGAGCCTCCCCATACTGGACCCACAGTAATGATTTTGTGCCCTCATCTTGAAGGTATTCAGGAATCAACAACTACTGAGCACCTAAAACTGAAAAAGTTTATGTACAATTGCCTTAGTAGGAGCTTTGCACACAAAAAAAGTCAGTTCCATGGCACCAAGTGGTGAGGTGCCCATATGGCATGCCGGTGGCCTGGGTTTGCACCTCAAGCCCAGACCACCTAGAACAGAGGCCAGAGGACAGTGAAACGTGCAGAAGCTGTCCTCACAGAGGAGCACCCAGAATGTTACCTCTTTGCTGTATATAGGGAACCATGGCGTATCCAGAAACGAGCTTCGCTGATCTGGTGTTCAACATTTTCCTGGGTTCGTCTGGTGCGTTGCATTTTGCCATTGTATGCGGTCATGTACTTGGGGACGGCAGCGCTCACATCAATCCCTGAGAGAGAATGTTACGAGACCATCCAGAATCCCATGCAGCTTACTCTGCAGCACTTCCTTGTACAGGTCCAGAGGGTCGTGGCATGCAATATTGTACATGACTTGAGCTAAATGTATTTTCAGATAGTCGAAATAAAGCTAAACTGGAAACTAGTTCCTTTTCAGAAGCGAGGCTAAAACTGCTTTGAAGCTCTCGGACTGTGGAGTTCATGATAATTGTGCATGTGCATGCGAATATTCATACCCCATGCTTATAGAATATTCATACACATGCCCAGTTATCACTGGCTCCACCAGCTTCGGAGCTTTTAAAGCAGTTTTTAGCTCCCGCTTCTGAAAAGGAACTATTTCCCCAAGTTCAGCTTTATTTCTACCTATCTGAAAATATATTTAGCTGAACTCTGGTACAAAATGGAAACTGAATGGCAAGTCTCAGCCAGAAATGCAGCTGAAACCACGGAACAACCCAGGACACCGGTATTGCTGCTGTGTGTAAGTAAATGCTGCGATGCAGACAGTGCCAGTGTGAGCACAATGAAAACACTGCGATGTAGAAGGGTGCCGTGTAAAAGTGGCTATGGTGACAAAGTAGTAGCGGTCGGTATGGCAAGAGGAGCCAGAAGAGAGGACTACCAGAGACACCGCAAAGATTTTAAGTAGTTAGCAAATCCTGAAGTTCATATTTTGAAAATCTCCAAACCAAGCCAGATTGATCATTTCAGAAATATTGCACAATTATATATATCTCTTGCCAAAATCAAAAGAGGACTTCATTTGCACAGTGCAGAAAGGGCCACAAATGAGCTCTGCACTATAAAATGCTGCTCACCTCTGACAGATATTTGGATCAAGACTCCTTCCTTTTGGCCTGAACTGTATGCTATTTTAAGCTTGCACTCCTCATGTAAACTGACACATTAGACATTTCCCGCTGATACTTAAAAGTCCTGTTTTTTAGAAGCTTTGAAGAATGCAGTATTTCCAATATTTAAAGTGAAATTTAATTCTCCCACCAAGAACAGATTCTTTGACACCTACGTAATCATTTACTCTACCATTTAAGAAAACAGAATTTGGATTTCTATAGCAACATTGTTATTTACAATGCATGCGGTGTGCTAGAACACATAACTGGCAGCATTAGTAACGTGCCTGTTTACAGCAATGACATGCATACCTCCAAATGATCCCTATTTAACTGTACCCCAACAAACATGGATGTGAAAAGCTGCATTTTCAATTGTTTTCTTTTATGAGCAACATACAGGGATGCAATACTAGCAGCTACAATAGGTTGTGTTAGGTCTTTTTTGGGGGACTGGGACCAAATAACCTATCTAGTTCAACTCTGAGGTTGCCAGGGTGATAAGGGACAAGAGGGTGGCCTACAACACATGTAAAGGACTACAAGCGAAGCAGATAAGGATAAATACCTGAGGCTAGCTAAAGTGACAGGCAAGGTGGTGGTGCAGCAAGCAAAGGCACAGAAAGATCTTCAAATAGCAGAAGGGATTAAGACCAAGGAGAAGGCCTTCTTTCACTACATAAGCAGGAAAAGAGACAGGAAGGTCGGGATAGTTGAGCTGAAGAAAAGGGATGGATGGGCGGAGAAGATGTGAGCAAGCGGAGGTACTGAACAAATACTTCTGCTCCGTCTTCACTGGAGAGAGACTATGGGTGGATCCACCGGGCATACAGGCAGGACGTGGTTATAGAGGTAAGAATGCAGGAAGGACTGCTTGCACTGAAGGTGGGCAAGTCCCCAAGAATGGACAGCATACACCTGAGGGTACTGAAGGAGCTAGCAGAAGAGCTTGCAGGGCTGCTGCCAGACCTCTTTTTGTATAATCTTTTTATTGTAATTTCAAGATAAGGCATACAGAATCGTCACAAACATTGTCATAAGCAGTGCCAGTGGCTGAGTAGGTAGCACACTTGCCTCTGAGGCCGGGAGATCAGAGGCTGTGGGTTCAGTTCCCACATCTGGCACTTGGGTTAATATCCCAATACTGACACTGTAGTGCAGCATGAGGGAGTGCTGCACTTCTGAGGTCGCGTCTTTCGGATGAGATGTTAAACCGAGGTCCCATCTGCCTGGATTGCTGGTAGTTCAGGTGGATGCTAAAGATCCCATGGCACTTATCGAAGAAAGAGTAGGGGAATTTCCTAGTGTCCTGGCCAAATTCTCCCATTCACTAAAAATGCCACCAACAGCTTAATCTGGTTCAATTTCAGTTGCTTACCATCTGTATCCCCCCTCTGTCCCCTGAAAAGGGACTTCTAGGCCCAGTGGGCTTACCAGGTCAACAAAATTCAATAAATAAACAGAGTGGGCAACTAGACAAACAACAACAAATAGGTGCAATCTATTGTACAGTTATCCCACATTCAGTGATACTCTCCTCTTACCCTCCCCCATTTCCATCAGACAACCAACGTTCTGAATGGCCTAGTATTTTCCTGCTTCCTCATAGTGTGATAGACATACCTGTGGCCATTCATTCTACGCCATCCTAGGGAAAACCAATAGGATGCTTATGCCAGGCCTTCCCTAAGAATGGACTCATCTCCATTTAGCAAGGCCATATAGGGCCCCACTCCTCAAAAGGCCTCTCCTCTGTCTCTCATGAGTAAGGATAGTCTTTTCAGTGCAAGGGTCTGGATAACTTAACCTCCTCCATTGTGGGATAGTGGGTGTAACCTGCGATACCCATGTGTTCTGTATGCAATGCCTCGCCAGGACCAGCGGCACCTAATCCACGCTGGAGGCTTCCAGCCCCCTCCCCTCTTACTAGGCCGAACAAGCAGGTCATTGGGTCCAGGGGTATATCATAACCCGCCCATAGATCTCTCTTATAACCTCCCCAAAAGTTCTCAATATCCCACAGGCCCAGAAGCAGTGGATATCGTCCCCTTTCTGTCCCACACCTGCCACACATGGTGGAGACCGTGGGGTGGGGCTGGCAGTATAGCCCTAGAGGTTAGAGGAGCGAGGGTGTGAACAAGCTTGATACATCCAGCAGACCAGACCTGAGTTGGATTTTCACAACCTCCACTTGCATACTGTGCGACTCTGAGCAAGTCACTTAACAGCCCAGTGCTCACAGGTCGCCCTGAAAACAGGCACTTGTGCCTAGTGGGCCTTACCCGTTACCAAAGACTAAAATTAAATTAAATGATTCACAGTCACCAGGGGATAATAAAGCCTGTGTAAGAATTTATAGTAGGCTTCCTTATACTTGTCACATATTAGCAGGCCTGCATGCATATTCAACATCACCTGCCAAGTCTCCTCCGGGATCTCCCTCCCAAGGTCTCTTTCCCATAACTGCTTAGTTCTCCCAGTCAGGTCCTGGTGGTCCCATTTCCCCAATTTGGCTGTCTTCCTAATAAACCCTTCGGTCCTTTTAGCATAGTATATTAACATCTCCACTGGCTCCCCAACCGCTGGGTCCCCCATCCCATTGCTCCAGCTAAAGCCTGCAACTGTAGGTATAGGAACATATGCAGTCTACCAGTCCAGATAGCTTGGGTGATAGTAGTAAATGAGGTAACCTCCCTTTGTGATCAGACTCCCCATACTGCAAGCCCTTTCATCTCCCATTCTCAGAATCCCACATCCTCCAGTCCCAGTAGGAAGAAAGGGTTTTGCACCACTGAAAGCAAGTACCGTTTCACCCTCTAATATCCCTTTCTGTTTCGGAGCCACTCCCAGGCTTCAAAACTGCCTGTGTAAGTGGGTTGTTGCCCCAGCTGCAGTGTATGCTCGAAGCCCCTTGTTATGGAGGTATGCCGATAAGCACCGGGACACCCCGTTCCAGGTCCACCCAACTGGTCACGGCTGGTTGATGCACCCAATCCACAACATAAGCGTCACTGAATGGAGCGGTGGTAATTGCTCAGATCTGGGAAATTAGGCCTCCTGTGCTGTGGTGGTCTTTAGTCTTTGAAGGTAGGCTCTTGGCCTTTTTTCCCTCCATATAAACCTAGAGAACAGTTTCTCCATCCTCTTATTATCTCCTGGGTCAACCCCACATGCAGCATCTGCATAGGATACAACAATAGAGGCAGGATATTCATTTTATCAGATTAATCCTACCCAGCCAAGAGATGGGCTGCTGCATCCACTGCTTCATATCCACGCATGTGTTTTAAGTAATGGGAAATAGTTCAACCCATATAGACATCCAATAGTCCTACCCACCTTAATACCCATATATACCAAGCTACCTTGTACCACTCTGATACCCAACTTGTCATCCTCCTGCTCAGCTTCTGGAAAGCATAGCATTTCGATTTGTTTAGATTAATTTTGTAGTCTGAGAAGGAGGAAAAGCTCCAATTATCTCAAGTAAAGTGGCATCGAGGCCCATGGGTTCCTGACAAAGAGGAGCATGTCATCTGCATATAAGGTGACTTTCACGTAATGTTCCTCATTCCCTGCCTCACCCGATACCTGCATACTGTCGGATTGCTGCCGGTGGCTCCAGGGCCAGTGCAAAAGCAGTGGGGTTAGGGACACCCCTGACTCGTACTCTGTTCTAATATAAAACTATCTGATGGGGCCCCATTCATCAAGATCCGCACCTTGGGGCTGCGTCGCATACGCACCCACCGAATGTACGAGTCACCCAGACCAAACCGGGCCATCACTTCAAATAGATACTCCCATTCCACCCTGTCAAACACTTTTTCTGCATCCAGCGATCACATAAGTTTTTCCTTCGAAATTTGCCTTCCAAATTACATTTAGCAAGTGGCGGACATTGTGGCAGGAAAACCTCCCTTTATGAACCGGTCTGGTCTGGGTGAATCAATTCAGAGAAGGCATCCTCCAAGCATATAGCCAACACTTTAGCTAGGATTTAAAATCACAGTTTAGGAGGGAAATTGGCCTGTATGACACACATTCCACCTCATCCTCCCCGGCTTGGGATTAAACATATCAATGTGTCATAAAAGGTCTCGAGGCAGCCTAGGCTCTGTCTCCCTTCCTCCCTCTGAAACACACGGCTCAGGACCTCCGCCAGTTGCCCCACCAAGATCTTGCAATATTCCACGGGAAGCCATCCAGCCCTCTTCCCCTTCTGCAACTTCCCGATAGCCCTAAGGATACTCTCCTTGTAATGGGGCAGCTAAGCTGCAGCTCCTGCTCCTTGGTGAGTCTGGGAGCGCCACCTTATCCAAGAACTCCTGCATCAAGCATCCCTGGCCCTTATGATCCTCTCAGTATAACTGGCTATAAAATTCCCAGAAGCACTACCGGATTCTCTGAGAGTCTCTATGGATCACCCTTATGCGTCCCTTGTCCCTGTCAACTTTGTAGGGCATCTCCTCCCTCCTTCAATAGTCTTACCAACAGGGGACCCAACTTATTATACCATTCAAAGACCTGGCACTGACAATAAAACCAGGATGTCTATGCCTCCCTGCGGACCAACGTATTAAGGGCCTCCTGGTTACCGTTAAAGAGTCTCTCCGCATGCCCCCCCCGTCACCACCCGTTTCTCCAGATCTTTGTTGCTTTTCCAAATCAATCCTTTTTTTTTTTTTCCTTCTTTTGCTTTTTAACCCTAGCCATATATTCAATTATAGATCCCCTCATAAAGGCCTTCTCAGCCTCCCAAAAAGTAAACTGCGAAACTTCAGATCAGCGTTCATCTCCTCATACAGCTTCCACTGGGCCATTAAGTGTTCCTTAAACTCTTTATTAAGGAGCATATCGTGGGAACTTCCACTGGGTGGGGGCATCCCATTTTCTCTTCAACTTTATTTCTGTCACAACCATAACATGCTCTGATATATGGATGGAGCCATGGATGACCTCAACCAATCTATCACTCCAGCCCAGGGCAAGTAAACATAGTCGATTCTTGTCCACGTACCATGGGGGCTGGAGAAAAATATATTCCCTGGTACCAGGGTTCATCAGCCGCCATCCGCTACCATGTGCATATCACAGCACCTCCAGCACTTTACCCTCCTTCCCGAATGATCCACATGCAGGTTCATAGTGCTGTTCAAGTCCCTCCCAGAACTAACCCTGGGAGAACTGTTCCAGATTAAAAGACCTAGCAGCGCTGGAAAATATTAGGGTACATACAGGAAAGTGACATGTTGCCTAATGACCTGTTCTCCTGAAGCACCCTAATAAAATATACCTGCCTTCCTTGGGGTCCTTCACCATTCTCTTGTTCTCCATCGGAAAATTTTTATTTAAAAGAATTGCTACCCCTTTTGTGTGCAGAGTAGGATGCTGTGGCATATGCCCACCCACCCTCTGACCAACTTAGCATGCTCCAGATCGCTCAGGTGGGTCTCCTGAAGTAGGGCCACCTGTGCTCCCCAGCCCTAAAAGCTGTCAGGAATGATGCTGGCTTGACTGGGTGGGTGACCCTAAACACATTCCAGGAGATCACCTCATGTCCCGAGCATTAGCCATCATGGTCCCCTCCCTTCCATGCAGCACCCTTTGCACCATATCCATCCTAGGAACCATCTTCTATTACCACATGTACATAGGCCCTGGTCTCCACAGTGGCATCATAAAGTTCATAGACTGCACCTAAAATATACAACAGTAACGATATTGCAACGAGCAGAAAACTGATCCTTAACCCCCCCATCTTCCCCCCAGACCCCCCACAAGCTCCACATAGATTAACCTCCAACCCTTCCAATCCTCCCCTCCATGTGACACTAATTGCTTGTAGCACAAGTGTCTATGTACTCCTCAAATGAAATGTGCTTCTCGCCACCCCACCCTGACTGGTGTATCTATGTAGGTGATCCCTCTCTGCAACCTTTTACCAATAGCAACACCCTACAGATTACCCGCATATGCCAGTTTTTCCAGCATAAACCTCCCTGGTGTCTTCAGCCCAAGTAACCCTTCACATCATGTATGCCCCACCAGTAAAATGTTATCCCTGCTGTGGGTCAATACAACTGTGCTATTGGAGCTAAGCTCCAAAACTTAAACAGCAGTAAGTCAGCCAACAAGTGTAAGAATAGCAAACACCATGTTCCTGCTTGCAACTTCTATGGTATACGCCACCCCCATGGCCCATGAGCCAGTCTCAAATTCTCGAGCAGTTGGCAGGCCTAGATCAGCCCACCAAGGCCTCTCCAGTAATCCCCATGCGCAACAGTCCAGTGTTCAACCCTGGTCCCTTGCACCTGGGGCGGTGCCCCTACCATAGATAATGTCCATGTTAATAAAGAGTCCATCCTCTGGACAGATCAGCAGCATGATTGAATCTCCCACAGCCAGCCATCAAGACCTCAATGCGCACCGAACAGGGTATCCTTACTGGCGGCTCTGGCCTCCTCCATGTCATAGACTTAAGGTCAGGCCCAGAGTGGCAAACCACTTCAAATATAGCCCGAAGCAGGAAAACACTACAGTACTTTAATATATATAAAGAAAGAGAAAAACAAACGGTTATAGTCACAGTTTGTGTCCACTTCTTGATGTATGGATTAGGCTACCAGCACATTTACATGTCCAGTTCTCAGCCCATCTTTTCTGGAGCTCTTTCAGGAACTGCTCTGCCTTAGGATCTCCCAAAAGGAATATGTTGCCCCTCATGCCGAATTTTAGGGTCGCAGGGTACACCAAGAAATTCTCCACTTTAAAAGCCCTCAGTTGGTTCATCAGAGGATTAAACAACTTGCATCTTCTTAACAGCTGAGCAGAATAATCTTGGGACAAAAACAGCCTCTTGCCCTCAAACTCCAGACTACCCTTCTCCCACTGTCTTGAGCACAGCTTCATGATCTTGAAAAGCATGGAACCGCATTACTATTTGCCTTAGGGGCTGATCCCGGGTGGCTGTGGCATGACAGCCCGATGAGCTCTCCAGTTTGACACGGCTGTTTTTGGGATGTAGGCCAACAACTCAGGGAGGGTTCTGGCACAAAAGTCCAGCACACTGCCACCCTCCATGCCCTCCAAAGCCCCCACAGCCGCAGACTGAGGCACCTGTGATCATTTTCCTGGTGGCCAAATGCCTCTTTAAATTCTTCAAGTTCCTTCTGCAGAGCAGCCACCTGCGGGACCCCAGCAGCTCGTCCTCTACTCTGGAATTCTGTCCTCCGCTTCACTTATTCTGTTGGTGTGCTGGGTTTGCTGCTCCAGCACTTCTTGCAGCACTTTAAATCTATTTTGCCCGCCAGCTTCGAGAATGGGGTTCAAGCACGCTATAACTTGGCCAGTGACCTCATGTTAGCGCTCATTTCTGCCACAGACAGCAAGACAATACCTGTGCTTTCATTGCGTTGGTGGCCACTGGCGTTTCCCTTTCGGCTAATCACTAGATTTTACCAGCATTAGATGTGAGATACTCATCCATGGTGCTATCAGACACACTTGTAGGGCTGCAAAACTGCCACAAGGTAAGATTTTAATACTTTATATTTCAATTTTTCCAGCCAGTGGCACAGAGCAGTGCAGAGGCACATTTATCAGGTTTAGCTGCTCATCACTGCCCCCAGCAGACCTCTAATGCATCCCTGGAGAGGGCAGTGGTGCCAGAAGACAGGAGAAAGGCACATGTGGTGTCCCTCCACAACAACAGGCCCTGAGAGGAGCTGGGGAACTACATGCTGGTGAGTCTGACATTGATCATGTGCAAACTCATGGAGATCATACTCAAGAAGAGGTTGGCAAGACACAGAGGAGAATGGTCTCCAGGATGACAGGCAGCACAGGTCTGCAGAGGGAAGATCCTGTCAGATGAACCTGACTTTTTCGACTGGGTCACCAGGAGGTGGCTTTTGGGGGGGCGAAGCAGCAGGTGTCATTTACCTGGATTTTAGCAAGGCCTTTGATTCAATGCCACATAAGAGGTTAATCAGCTTGCGGTGCAGCGGCAAGATGTCCACCTGCGACAACGACAACATCCCAGGTTGGGAACAGACCCAGGAGTTGGAGGGCCAGCCAGGCGGAGAAAGAACTGAGCACCTGAGGGAGTGTCCGGCCTATTAGTGACCCCCTGGCAGAGGCCTGGCCCCCCTCCCCGAGAGCCGGTGCCAAAAGTAGCGTGGGAGGCAGGACAGACATCATGCTTGTCCAGTGGAAGTCACTGCACGTCCCGCCTCCAGGGGTTTCAGCATCCCAAAAACCCAGTCCCCAGGCATGACACCCTGCCTGCCACCATTTCCACTGCCGTCCGCCAGGTTGGGTTCTGCTCCCATGGCCCCACCCTGGGGGTCAAGCCAGGGCTCGTTACCAGTGTTCGCTGGGGCTTCACCGGGGGTAAGTCTGGGCATGGTGGAGCGGTGTGCAGAGGCTGAGCACCCAGCTAAAAATTAAATAGCCAAAAAAAAAAAAAAGAGGTTATTCGGCAGACTGAGAGGATCTGGGTGTCAGAAAGAAACTGACACAGTGAGTAGCCAGCTGGCTAAGTGACAGATCCCAGAGGGTGGTGGTAGGTAATCCAGTACCAAGGAGGCAACCAGCAGGGTCCCATGGAAATCAGTGCTGGGGATGTTGATTAATGTCTTCATAAAATGACACTGGGAAGGCATAAAGGGCAAGATGTGCCCGTTTCTGATGATACCAAACTCTGCAGGAGGATGGCTACAGTTGAAGGGATACAGGACCTACAGGAGGACCTCAGGAAACTTCAGAGATGGTCAGGATCTGGCAACTTGGCTTCAATGCCAAGAAATGCAAAGTGATGCACACTGGGGCCAGAAATCCTAGGACAGAGTATTATCTGGGGAGGGATCCAGGCAGCTGCATCGGAGGAAGAAAAGATCTGGGGTGGTGATCACCAGTGACCTAAAACACTCCACACATAGTAAGGCAACAGCGAAGGCTAACAGGAAGTTGGAGTGTATAGCCAGAGGATTTACCAGTAGGTGGAGTGAGGTCATAATGCCCCTGTACAGGTCACTCATGAGACTGAATAAAGAATATGGGGTAAGGTACTGGAATCCATATCATAAGAAGGACATCAGCTTGTTCGAGAAAGTCCAAAGGAAGGCAACCAAAATGACAGGGAGACAGCGGGGAAGTCTTATGAGGAGAGGCTGGGAGCCCTAAGAGTGTACTCCATGGAAGAAAGGACAGAATATGATAAAGACTTTAAGTACCTGAAGGAATAAACACAGTGGGTAGGGAAGGTCTCTTCAAGCTGAGTGACAACAGATCTATGGCGGGCACAGTCTGAAGTTAGTGGGGGACCGCCCTGTTGTAGCCTCGCAGGTCGGGTGGGAGGGCACCATCTCCTGCCAGGTCCCGATTTTTCCCCTGGAGTCACGGGTTGTGCCATGGCGTCAAGGCGTTTCGCGGACGCCCCTGCCACTCCTCCCTCCTGTGTGGCATCAGGTTGCTGTACCTCTGGCCTCCACCAGAGGTCAGACCAGCACCGGGTCATCATCCCCTCCCTCCCAGGGAAGTGAGCTGTCCATCGGGCCTCGAGCTTCCCCTCCACAGCCCTCCAGCTCCCGGGCTTGTTCCCGAACCCGGAGTTGCTGGCGTTACCCAGCAATGCGCTCACCGTTCACGGACCGGGCACAGCTGACACTGCATTACTAACAAGCAGACTCGATAGACCATTTTGGCCTTCTTCTGCTGACTCTTTCGTATGTTCAAATGCCGGTAGTTCTTTTCATGGAACTGGTAGTTTGGAGTTTTATGATGTCACAGTTTGTGTACAGAATGCTAATTATGAGCTACTGACCTATCAGAACCTTACTCAGAGTTCTGTGTACAAACCGTGACACAGCTAAAACTCCAGATCAAAAGTTCCATAAGAGAACTGTAACAGAATGCTCCCATACAAACAAAACAATGCACAATACAGTTTTTCACATAAATTTTTATTCGGTACAATTAAATATCGATAATTTGTGGCACAAGTATCATTTCTGAAAATAAATTCTTTATACAGCTGCCAATCAGACAACTTCCTGTCCTCTTTAAAACTGGATTTATACTGCAAAACTGGAATCCTAGGTGTGCCCCCAGGACTCCGCCCCCATAGCTCTGAGGTAAGCCCCTGCAGCTCACGCATCACTGCCATTTAGGGACAATGGGAAGGGGACCCTGGTTGTATATGGGTGGCTTACAATAAAAAAAGTCCAGCAACCTAACCTTATTTGACCTGTATATCTTCCCTATGGAAAGACACCCATTTACAATGGGCAAGATTTTCAAACTACTGGACGCAGCACTTGCCTCTGTGTTTGGACGTATGCTGTATTCATACAAATACGTCAGGATGTCTATGCATCTATCCTAATGAATTTTATGCATTTGCATAATTTCACAGCTGATGACACTTTAGGCTACAACTGCTGTACTTGTGTATTATCCAACGCACTGTGGTACTTGCACTATAAAGTTAGACCATCTTTTGAGGTATAACTTTACAGACGGAAATGCACAAATGCATCTGGAAAATGGATCCAAAGTTCTGACAATCCCTTAATATAGTTAAAGGGACACTGTCAACCCCTTGGGCCTCAAACTAGCCCTAGATTAAAAAACATATGTTATGACTGTTCACATTCTGTAGAGATTGCTAATGTAGCTTATAGTTTTTATTCAGATAAATTATTTTTCCTTTTAAAAGTAAACAGACTGTCAATCTTGACAAGGTGTTACCATACAAAAATGCACTGTTCATGGGGAGTAGGTCAAATGTCACACAGTTTTCAATTATGACCCACATTTTCTTCTCCTTGAGGGACCACCTGCTCTCTGTTTTAATGGAGAAGGCAGAGTCCTTAGCGGTGCTGAAGACTCTGCAATACAAACAGAGTCGGAAGACCGTGAGGTCTTATTCTGCTGGAACCTTTGTATGTTTGTAATGCAATTTCACGAACCTGGGTTTGGCTGAACAAGTATCCTTATAGTTTTCATTTGACCATTACTTTTTAACTCAGCAATCCAGTGTCCCACATACATAAATATCCAAAATGAACCCTGAAAACACGTTTATTTACATTCTTAGATCAACTTCCACTGCATCTTTCCTGGACTTGGGAACATCCTTAAACACAATCTGGCCACTCGTGATGCTGTAGGAACAGAGGAGACTGCAGCATCATGAGTGGCTGTACTGTTAGGAGTGTCCCTAATGTAATGTTCAGTGTGTATGCAATAACAGAAGATCAAGGATCTGAAGCAAAACAAGGTTTGGTATAACTAGCCATTCCATGCATTTCAGTTCAACTATCAAAAGAAGCAGATCAAACAACTTCAGTGAGTTTTGAGAAGGTAAGCAAACATAAAATGTGTGTTTTCAACTAAATACAATGATACAAAAGGGTTGACAGTGTCTCTTTAAAAGAAAACAATCTAAGAACTACTGGCTTTTACAGCTGGTGCCAAATGCCCGATTAGCACTTAGACAGTACAGCAATTTTTATAGCACCTGTATATGTTTTAATCTCTGAAACAGCGGCGCTGCAACTTCTGTTTTCTATTGCTGGGATCACCATCTCACGAACAAGCCACGCTTCCTCAGCTATTTTATGCTAATATGCCCTGACGACCAGTGGCTGAAGCAGCAGAGCATATTAGCATAATGTGCTTAGGAATCGTGGGATTGTTCGTGAAATGGTGATTTCAGCAATGAAAAAACGGAAGTTGCAGCACCTTTTGAAAGATAAAAACATATACAGATGCCTTAAAAAAAAAAGCTGCCATGGCCGCCCAGTGGCATAGAGGGCTGAGGTGCTGGCACATTACCTCTCCTCGCAACGCTACGACCTGGGTACGGGAACGGCTCTCAGGCCGGGGTACCGCATGAGAGGGGAGGGTCGGAACGGATCGAGCCTTGATCTCCCTTCCATGGGCGGATGCCTGCTCCGCCAGAACCCGCTCCCACCGGATGGAGATCCAGTGGGCAGCATAGGCAGTTAAGCGGTGATGCAAGTCAGGGAGGGGGTGGAGGGGCCACCGGACCTGGCGCAGTATGCACCCACGCAAGTACACACATGCACGCCGGGTGGGTCGGGTGGGGGGGGAGAAAAGACAAAAACTATAGATGGTGGAAAAAAAAAACTGCCATACTGTCTACAAGTGCTAATCAGGCGTTTGGCACCAGCTGTTAAAGTAAGTAGGTTTTCATTGTTTTCCTTTAAGTTTGAAACTATAATAGTAACTTTCTAAAGGTTAGGAACTCAAAAATCTCCTGTATTGACTCCGCTATGCAGATGTGATCATGTCAAGGATGGCCTGCTCTAGTCACAACTAATCTGCCGCTGTATGATACCCAAAGAGGTACATTTCTAGCACAATTTTAACTAAGACCTACAACCCCAGGATGGGTCAGGAGGAGCAATCTTAGACCTGGTACTCCCACATGGGGACGGAGAGAGGATCTCAGATCTAGAAGTGGGTAGCCATCTGGGAACAAGTGACCACCAAACAGTGGTGTTCACGATAAACTCAACTGTAAGTCAAGCCATACAAAGAAGGTACAGGACTTCAAGAGGGCTGATTTTGTCAAAATGGAGAGTGCCTTAGAAAAGCACTAGCAAACAGGCATTAAGGAGGGTGGAGCAACAATGGGGAAACATCAAAACTGCCATCACAGAGGCAACAAGCCTTTGTGTGAAGCAAAATACAAATCAAAATGTAAGAAAAACACTATGGTTCTCAAAAGAGGAGGCATGGAAGGTTAGGGAGAAAAATGATAGTAGTCAGGAAGTATAAGGAAACACAGCAGGAGCAGGACAGAGAACTGTACCAGTTAAAGGAGAAGGAAGCGGGAAGGCAATCAGAATAGCAAAGACCCAAACTGAGGAAAAGATAGCCAACTCTGTTAAGAAGGGGATGAAACTTTTATTGTTATTACATTAGGGAGCAAAGAAAGACAAAGGGAGGGATACTGAGGCTGAATAAAGAGGAGGGCGGCCAAGGAGAGGGACAGTGAAAAGCAAGGATACCAACAAATACTTCTGCTCAGTATTCACAAAAGAAGAGGCGGAGGAACCTAATCCAATCAATAGAACTACTCTGGATAAGGAGTCGATATTGGTCCTTTTACAGAAGAAAGAGTTCTGAAAAACCTAAAACTGAAGGTGGACAAAGCAATGGGGCCTGATGGGATTCACCCTGGAATTCTAAAAGAACTAAGGGAGAACTAGTAACACCACTGACTACCCTTTTAACAAATCATGGGAGGATAGTGTGGTACCTGAGGACTGGAGGATGGTGGATGTGATTCCCTTCACAAAAGTGGGAGCAGGACAGAGGCAGGAAACTACAGACCTGTCAGTTTGACCTCAGTGGTAGGGAAAATTATGGAATCACTTCTGAAGGAAAGAATTGTTGGGTACCTAGAGGCCAGTGGGGCTGGGACCCAAGGCAGCATGGATTCACAGCGGGAAGGTCATGTCAGACAAATCAAATCGATTTCTTTGACTGGAAACCAAAGTAGTAGACCAGGGAAGGGCTGTGGACATGGCCTACCTAGACTTTAGCAAGGCATTGACACAGTCCCACAAAGAATAATGACAAATTAGCCAGCCTGGGAGTGGGTCCTAGGGTGGTAGCCTGGAATAAAACATTGGCTGGACAATAGGATGCAGAGGGTAATAGTAAATGAAGTCCTCCGAAGAAAAGGGGGTTACTAGTGGGATACTGCAGGGTTCAGTACTGGGTCGGTCCTTTTAATGTCTTTATAAGTGACACTGCAGAGGGACTGGAAAGAAAAGTAGATCTCTTGCAGACTACACAAAGATCTGCAACAGGGTCAATACAGAAGGTGGGGTGGAAAGGATGAGAAGGACTTGACATAGTTGAAGGAATGGTCAAATGTATGGCAGCTTAGATTCAATGCTAAGAAGTGCAGAGTAATGCACCTGAAACAAAAACCCAGGGAAGAGTACACAATGAGAGTGAGATACTGACAACAACAAAATGGAAAGGGACCTGGGGTAGTTATATCAGATGACCTAAGGTGGGCAAGCAATGTGAGAAGGCAGTAAGGAAGGCTGGGGGATACTGGGATGCATAGGGAGAGGCATCACCAGTAGAAAACAGGAAGTTGTTATCCTCTATACAGACAGTTGGCGAGATCCCATCTGAGTACTGCATGCAGTTCTGAGACCCCACCTCCACAAAGACATAGACAGGGTGGAGGCTGTCCAGAGGAGGGAATCAAAATGGTGCAGGGTCTGCACCAGAAGACATACAAAGAGATACTAAAGGAGCTTAATCTGTATACCCTGAGGAAAGGGGCAAAGTCCAAGAGGTTGCATCTTTCAGAAAAAGAGATGTAGAAGAACAAGGGGACACAATTTGAAGGTAGGGGATTGCTCGAAGTAATGTGAGAAGTATTTTTCAAAAGAGGTTGTGGATGCATGGAACAGCCTTCCTGAGGAGGTTGTGGAGACAAAAACAGTGGGAGAATTCATGGGACAGACATAAAGGCAATTCTAGTGGGGGGTGGGAGGAAGTAGGCTGTTGGTTAACTAGGATCTGTGACTTATCCATTAGGCAGTGAAATGGGCAGACTAAGTGGGCCAAGCAGTCCTTATCTGCCATCAAATTCTACGTTTCTGTGACAAAGTATTACATTAATGAATGTAACTTCAGAATTCACTATAAGGAAGGTGGTCAGTTTTCCACAGTCAGTTACTAACTGTTTAATAGGAAGTTAGCGAGGCTGCAGTTATAGAAATATTTTATCCATCACTGTCAGTGACAGCGCTGGGGTTTAAAACATGGGTAACTGGACCCACTGGTGTAAACAAATGTGGGTCTAAAGAAGAACCTACTGGGTCAAAACATAATCAGTGGCAGATCTGGAACAGTTCACATTCCTTTCCTTTAGACAGTGTTATAAGAGTAAGTGCATCAATTTGGATGCACTGGCAAAAAGAGGGTAAATTTTGGAAAGGATGCAACTTTGCCCTTTCAGGATGTTAGTACTGTCCTGATCACTGTAATCAGTTAATGAAGCAGCAAATTCTGCTACGATTTAACTTTTTCTATTTAGCTGTAATGATTTTTCTTTTTCTGTGGCATTTGTAATTACTGATATTGGCACTGTTGAACAAATAGCATTTTCTCAATAGCTCCCAAAGCTCAAATAGTGTATTTCTATTACTGTCATTCAGTATTTATTATTTCCTAACTTGTAAATTAGTACCTGGAGAGTCACACTGAGCAGAGGCTTGTTTCCGTGCAACCTGAGGGCTAGTGAGCATAAAAGGGTACAAATCGAATAATACATTGAAAAATTAGGCACATGAGAAAAATAATAACTAGTTACAAGTTCAGAGAAAGTGCAAAATCTCAGCAGTGCAGACAAATAAAACAACTGAGGCGAAAAACAGCAACAGAACAAAACAAAATGTATACATAAATTATAAATACAGTTTACAAAGGATGCAGTAACACTGCACACTGACAACTGAATATACTGTAATATGACAGGAACAGAACCAGTTCACACCAGGTGTGGAGGGCAACAGAGATGGCAGAGGTGGGGCCAAAAGGAGGAAGTGGAGGGCGTGGAGAGTGCAAAGCTGGAATTAAACACAATATACCTAGCATGTATAAAGGAACCTTACAGGAGAACTGCGTTGAACCCTGAAATCCTTTTACCCCAGTAGAAGCAGTTTTCTAAATATCGTTCCAGTTCTACTACTGTTTCATCTTTACGGCCTTTTAACCAACTCTGGGTGTTTCCAATTTATACACTGTGTTTAGCACCATTTTAGAACTGTATGATACAGTTTCTGTCCCTCTCAACCAGAGTTCTAAATATGGATACATTGTGCCAACAATGGAAGAGCTAAGCAAGGACAAACTACATCATACATTCTAAAATGGTAATGTACTTCCTACCACTGCATAAATAAGAAAACACCCACCAGGATAACTAAAAAGCCTACAGAGGTGGAACAGTAACAGAACCAGTATTTGAAAATCAGCTCTTATATGGGAAATGACTCAAGTTTAGTACAGTTCTTCTTTAAAAACTGCTGATGCTTAAAGGAAATCTTTTGATGTACATATATATTTCTGTACAAGCCTGCTTAGGTTTCTTGTAACTTCTACAACGTTCTCCTCTCTATTATTTATTACTAAGTACATTTGCATAAACATATGAATCGCTCACTAGAGTTCATCTGCCTCTCTCTATAACTTACTCCTTACTTGGTTATAATCCTCTGTTGTGAGATCTCAAGCTGCTGCCATGGGTGTGTGTGTGCGCAAAGTAGATGCTTCAAGTAGTGTAGTATGACCTTAGGTAGGATGTAAGCAACAGAAACAGACACACTCTAAGAGCAAAGATCCAGTTTTCATGTAAATAACCTCAGCAATAAATAGTGGACAGAAGACGTGCAGAGCTAGCGTGAAACAAGTGCAAGTTGAATTGAGTTTCAAAACCATGTTATCATGTATTGTTCAAGCTCCCTGCTTGCAGGAGCAGTTACTGAAGTACCGGTGCTATTAGCATTTGGAGTTGCCTTTTGTTTTTTTTTTTACTCTTTTGCTTCTGGAATGGGCGAGGATTTACCTCCTCTCAGCGCCCAGACCTTGAACCCGCATTCCCCCAGGCTGCCTGGACTGGGAGGCCCTGGCTTGCTCCCTGCAGCAGTGGAGGAGAGACAGAGATCAACCAGAGGCTCCAGCTGAGGCTCATGCCTGGGGCATCACTCAGGCGGAGGTCCAGGTGTGTCACAGTGCTGCCCGGCCCAGGGATTTTCCACGCAAGTTCCCCAGAGGCGCAGACATGCTCCTGCCCGACCTACAGAAGAGTGGCCCTGGCTGCTGCTCACCCAGCCTCCACTGGTGCTGCTGACTGCCAGGGATCCACAACCTCCCTCCCTCCCCGGAGGGGAACTATTCGGGACACTCAACCTTCCTCCCTGGCTGACCCTCTGACATACCGATTTGCTCCCCAAACATGGGTCATCAGTGCTGCAGGTGGTAGCGCTACCTCGTGCCGCAGGCCAACTTTTGAGACACGTTTCACTCTTTAAAAGTTTTCTACCTGATATTATCAGGGCCAAACATTTTCTGCAACAACGGAAAACCAGCATTAAAAATAATATTTGCAGTGTCCCTTGGTGAAATTCCACTGCTTCAGTCGAATACAATTTTGTTGTTTATCAAATCAAAAATAACCCCCTCACCAGTCCAGTGGCACGGAGGGCTGAGGTGCCTCACCTCGTCACGTTGGCAACCCCAGTTCAGGAAAAGACACGGCACACAGGTCACTTGGGGCTGGCCGGGAAAGGAGGACTGAGAGTTGTAAGGACTGCCTCTCCCTCAGTGAGGGGAAGCGCTTCCTGGCTGCTGTGATGCTTGGCCAGCTGGTTATGATTGCTGTATGATATTCATAATACAAAAATATAGTAGGTGATTGTCTCACATGAGACAGCCTGTGCTTATGGATGCCACCCCCAGGTTTCAGTGAAGTTCCAGTGATAATGACCGAAACCAGGAGATAATTAAAAGACCAGAGAGACTTAATTAAGGGTCTCCTGTTTTCTGTCTTAATTAGAACTGACCCATCTGCAAGGATATAGGGCTCAGAAGTTTTATGATTCCTATAGGAAGAACATTTTATACCAACATGGTGCTAAAAGTTGTAAAACCCTTTGATATGCCTTGGGAATAGGAACTGCTCAAGACCAAAGAGAAAATGTTTAATTAAGGAGTCATATTTAGGAAGTGGAATTTTTGCTCATGTCATCTTATTTAATACATCTCCTGATAGGACATCGTGTTTGTATTTTTTCTTTTTTTAATATATTCTAAAAGGAGGAGCTAGATGACTCACCAAGGGGTGGGGAGATGGGAGTTTAAATATATCCTTGTAACTGGGGAATATATATCTTTTGGGCTCTTAAGAAACACAGTTCTCTAACTTTCAAGGCACTTACAGAGGTAATCGTTAGATAGAAAAGTCTAACTGTATTGTGGTAGGAGTTTCTTGTTTTGTACTTTGCCCTTGTTCTTTTAAGTGAATGTATGCTCTTTGATATATTGTTCTGTGTTTACATTTTTCATATTTTATCATCTTGTAGTAAAAGCACCTCCCCAAAAGACTGCCTGGGATGTCTGCCAGTTCTTTTGCATGTGACGATAGAGGGTCAAGTCTGACAAAACTGTTCAAAAGCTTGATGGTGTTACTAAATGAATATACCTAAGGTCAGAGTTTTAAGGGTTGATTTTGAAGTCTGGCTTGGTGCCCTAGCGAAAGACTGTACTGCAGTCCCAGAAGAGGGTAAGTATTAAGCCTGTACATTGGGTATGCCAGCACAAGGTTCACAGTTTGAATCCCCCCAGAACTTGAGACTAAAGGTGATTCAGACCCAAAACAGACAGGAGGGTTACCCTGTCTGTTACCTGTTCACATTACTGCACTCGGAGGCTGGCACTGTGGGAGCAGAGGCCTGACCTGCTGAGCACGCTTAGGACAGCTGCCACCTAGACGATCTATGGTGGCAGGACTCAGAGAAGGTATCACTTCTACTTGACGGGGGCGCCCACAGAGGCAGAGTACACAATGCATCAGTGCACATGCTATGGGCCTCAGAGAAAAGCACGGAGGAAAACTCTAGTTATTCTTGGAGACTTTAATGCCTGGGTCGATGACAAAGTTCACAATTTGGTCAGGATGTCCTCCAGAGCACAGAATCCATGGGCCTTGCACAAGTGATTACTTCTATGACACATCAACACGGTCAAACCTTATTCTTAGAATGTTCAAATATTTTCCTTGGGGCTCAAGATTGAATCTCCGAGACTGTTCCGGTCACTTGCCGGATCACTGAAGTTCAGTTTTAGGGCCACCCTTGTAGTCCATCCTGTGGAGGCTGTCCAGTTCTGCCCACTGAGACCGCTTCAGCCAGAGGGACTTCTGGTGGTGCTGTGGGGAGGGCTTTCATTTCTCTCCAACACGCCCCTTGACACATGTAATCACGATCCCCTATGCTCAATGACCAGGCAATGGCATTTACACCATTTACTTGAAGATATCAAGTTGGAGGACACCTGGCGCCTAAGCATCCGAGGGACTGTAGGTATTCATTTTCTCACACTCTTCACAGCTATTCGAGACTAGACTACTTTTATCTCAGTGGAGGGTAACCAGTGGGTGCAGGATGCCGAATGGACCCCATTTTCTTATCAGACCACGTCCCAATATCTAGCTCATCAACCATCCCTTAGAGAGAAAACACACTGTGGCAGTTTAATCCCTTTTTGTTCCAAGATCCAGAATTTCAAACCCTCCCACAGATAACACAGGAACATGGCAAGTCCTCTATTAGTAATGCCACCCTGTGGGATATGGTTGAAACAGTTCTGTGAGGGACATCATTGCATATGCATCTCAAAAAAAAAAAAAAAAGTGAGAGCAACAGTTGTGTAACTTTCAAGAGACGTTAAAACTTCTTGCAGCTCGTCTCATATGCAGGAGAGATTCACTCTTACCCATATCAAAATGAAACAATGGAAAATGCAAAATATATTAACTTACAAAATGGAGCAAGCTTTACTTTGGCTCCAGCAATCCTATTATGAGGGAGGCACCTGGGCATCCAAATTACTGACTCACAGGTTACGCCAATGAAGATGCGCTTACACGATCATGCAAACTAAGGATCCTATTATAGGCCGGGTTTCTGGAAAAATGTCTAAATAAATAACTTGACTAGTCTTAGAACCTATTATCAAACTCTATACATACTCTAGATAGGGAGGCATACCAAGCTTCCCTAAGGGAAGTAAGGGAAGGCAGTAAGGCAGGCAAAAGTCAAACTGAGGAAACACTAGCACAAACAGTATAAGAAGGTGAGAAGACTTTCTATAGATACATTAGTGAAAGGAGAAAGTCCAGAGGGGTATTGCTAAGATCAAAGGGGATAAGGGGGCATGTGAGGAGGAGGACCATGTAAAGCATCTATCCTAAATAGATACTTCTGCTCAGTATTTACTGAAGAGAAGGTAGGGCAGGGCCCACAGCTCAGCACCATGGACATGGGGAGGGGTGCACTAGTCCCTTCACAAAAGAAAGGGTCCTACAAGAGCTCAATAAGCTCAGGGTGGACAAGGCAATGGGACCTGATGGCATACATCCCAGGGTACTAAAGGAGCTAAGGTGGAACTAGCAGAGCCATTAGCAGAACTGTTTAGTGAGTCTCTGAGCACAGGAGAGGTCCCAGAAGACTGGAGAAGAGCTCATGTGATCCTGCTCCATAAGAATGGTAGCAGGGAGGAGGCAGGGAACTACAGACCAGTCAGTCTTACCTCAGTAGTGGGCAAGATTATGGAAGCACTCCTTAAGGAAAGGATAGTGCAACACCTGGAATCCATAGAGCACAGGATCCAAGACAGCACGGGTTTACAAAGGAAGATCCTGTCAAACTTATCTCATATAGATTTCTTTGACTGGGTAACCAGAGTGGTGGACCAAGGGGAGCAGTTGATGTCACCTACCTTGACTTCAGCAAAGCTTTGATACTGTTCCACATAGAAGACTGATTAATAAGCTGGGTAGGCTCGTGGGTCAGAAGTTGGTCAACTGGGTCGCAAAACTGGTTGACGGGCAGAAAACAGAGAGTGGTGGTAAACGGTATACAGTCAGAAGAGATGCAAGTCACAAGTTGGGTACCTCTAGGGATCAGTCCTGAGCCAGTCCTCTTCAATATCTTCATCAGTGACATTGCAGATGGACTAGAGGGTAAGGTTTGTCTGTTTGCAGATGACACCAAGATCTGCAACAGAGTAGATGATCCAAATGGGGTGGGCAGAATGAGAAGAGAGCTGGATAAACTAGCAAATGGTCGGAATAGTGGCAACTGGAGTTTAACGCAAAGAAGTGCAAGATCATGCACACAGGGAAGAGAAACCCAGAAGCCACCCATAGGCTGGGAGGAGTTGCTGGCAGTCACAAGGGAAGAAAGAGACTTGGGCATCATCATCACCGAGGACCTGAAATCATCCAAGCAGACCACTAAAGCAGTAGGTAAGGTTAGAGGGATGTTGGGGTGTATTAGTAGGGGTATCACAAGTCAGAAGAGGGAGGTAATAATCCCTCTTTCAAGACACTGGTTAGGCCTCATCTGGAGTACTGCATGCAGTACTGGTGGCCACACCTTCACAAGGACATTAACCAAACTGAGGCAGTCCAGAGAAGGGCAACTAAAATGGTGCAGGGACTGCATCAGAAAACATATGAGGACAGATTAATGGAGCTCAATATGTATACCCTAGAGCAAACGGAGGGAGAGTGGTAATGATAGAAACATTCAAACACCTTAAGGGCATTAACAAGGTGAAAGTGTCTAACATGTTTCAATATAAGAAAACAGCAGGACAAGAGGACACAGCATGAGATTAGAGGGAGGCTGATTAAGGGTAATGTGAGGAAGTTCTTTTTCACAGAAAGGGTGGTGGATGCATGGAACGGCCTACCTCAGGAAGTGGTGGATATGAATATAGTGCAGGGCTTCAAACAGGCATGGGATAGGCATAGGGAGCAATACAGATAAGTATGAATAGATATGCCATTGACAGAGCAAAGGCCGATGGCACATTCATAAGGCAGAAAAAATGGGCAGATTGGATGGGCCTTGCGGTCCTTCTCTGCCGTCAATTTCTATGTTCTATGTTTCTACATTCTCAGCCCACCCTGCTGTCGGGGATCTATATAGTTTCCCCTTGATGGCCTAACACTCCCCATCTCATTAAGACCAACAGGCAGCATTTACAGTACCTACTGTATCTCCTCCCTGAGATTCTAGGTGCTAGTAAGTCTTTGAAAATGGCAAGAGCCCTGGTCCCATGGCTACAGTGCAGAATTCTACAAATTTGTGATCTCTTCATGACTTGCTGCTTCACACATTTGGTACTATGCAACTATCTCAGCCATTCTTAAGCCGGACAAATATCCACTAACTGTGAGTCTTATCACAGAAACATAGAAGTTGACAGAAGGGACTACAAGATCCATCTAGTCTGCCCAAGACCCTACCTCCCTCCCTTAACTGCTACTCAGTGTTATGATGCCCTTGTTTCATCCCATGCATTCCTGAATGCCCCGACCAATTTGCCTCCACCACACCCTGGGCAAGGCTGTTCCATCGTCAACCACCGTTTGCGTGAAAGAACTTACAAATGTTGCTCCTGAATCCCCCAAGCTTCATAGCGTATCCTCTAGTTCTTGTATAACTCTTGAGCTGGAATACGTCCTAAACTTGTACCCTTATTTATTCCCTTCATGTATTGGAAGGTTTCAATCATGTCTCCTTTCCTCCGTTGTTCCAAGGTACACATGTTCAGATCCATCAATCTTTCCTCGTATGGTTTCTGGTGCAATCCTTGTACCATTTTGTGGCTCCTCTTTGCACGTTTCCAATCTCTCCACATCCGTTCTGAGATGTGGTCTCCAGAACTTATGCAGTATTCCAGGTGTGGCCTTACCAGTGATCTATACAGTGGTATTACCACTTCTCTCTTTCTACTGGTAAGTCCCTCGCTATGCATCCCAGCATATCATTTGCCTTTAGTGCAGCTTTCTCACACTGCTTGGTCTTTTTAGATCTTCCATTATAATTACCCCAGATCCCTCTCCTTCATGGGCCTCAAGTTTGACACCCCCATATGGTATTTTCACCCAAGTTACCCCTCCACAGGTTCATGACCTTGCACTTTTCTTGATGAATTTCAGCTGCCAAGTTTCTGACCACAATTCCAGGTTTTGAGATCCTCCCTCATTTTGTCTACTCCCCTGGAATGTCTACTCTATTACATAGCTTTGTGTCATCAGCAAACAGGCTCACCTTTCCTCCAAGCCTTCGAAAATTATTATGGGTATAATTACCCATTATTTAGATAATATCCTTCCTCTTATCACTGACTGAGATCAATCTGGCTTTATCCACTCGCATCAGACTGCTGACAACATTAAACTTTATTTCTCCTTGAAAAGCTTCTAAATTGAAGTTACCCACACTGATCCGTAGTTTAGACACACAGAAGGCATTTGAGTTTCGTTGTCCTTTCTACTCGTAGCCTGGCACGCTTCCACTTCCCAGAGCCTCTATATTACCTCCCCTCCTCGCGCGCAATAGTCAAGGCTAAAGGGCATTATCAGTGAGTGTTCCCTTTTCGGGAATCCATCAGGTCACCTCCTTTCCCTTATTTGCATTCTACATAGAAACCATAGCACAATTTATTTGCCAAAATCCCAGTATTGCGGCCTGATAATGCATGGAAGGACACAAGATGGCCTACTGTGCAGATGATCTTTATATCACAAGACCAGAACAGTCTTTACCCGCGATTACTACAGTGCCTCATGGTGGTGGAAGAAGAAAAATTACCGCAGTAACCTTCTTTCTTCCAAGGGTCCTTTAGCATCAGTAACTTTTTGCACTTAGCTGCCTAGGTGCAACTGTCCCGGAGGTGTGCCTTTAAGAGATATTTAAATGAGCTGAGGACCAAGCCAGTCAAAAGACAGGAGGGGTGTGAGCTGAGTGAAAGCTGTTGAATGCTTTAGAATTTTCAAGGAAAACGAGGGCAAATGCCCCAAAAAAAGAATTAACAAGATTCAAAAAAATGCAAATGTCCACAAAAGTGGAAATAGAAACAACAGCAACACGAGGTAAAACTCATCAATAAGAAACTCCAAATTTAGTAAACGGTGATATAAGAACCTTCTCCAACAGGTGAACCAGGGAGGAAGGGGGAAGCTATTGTTGTTAAGGACCCTTGAAGAAAGAAGATTACTGCGGTGAGTAATTTTTCTTCTTACCCCAGGAGTCCTTTAGCATCAATAACTTTTGCAGACTACCCAGCAGTACCAAGTGGGAGGCAGGCACAGAACCTACTACTTAAAGAGGCTCTGCAGAACCGCCCTGCCAAATTTGGCATCAGATCTGGTCTGCACATCCAAACTGTAGTGTTTCACAAAGCTGTGCACAGATTTCCAGGTAGCTGTTTTGCAGACATCCAGTAGGGGAATGTTCCTTGTTGCTGCAAGCGAGGCTGCAGTGCCCTGGTGGAATGGGCCCTGAGCCCCACTGGAGGTTGTTGACCAGCTTTCTCATAGCAGAATCTAATACAAGAGACCAACCAACAAGAAATAGTTCTCTTGGTAGCTGGTCTTCCTCTGCCTGCATCCCGAGATGAGGAACAATTGAGTGGAAGAGCCTCTGGACTGTCTAGTATGCTCTAGGTAGTGAAAGATGGCTCTTTGACATCAAGCTGTGGAGCTTTTGCTGCCAGGAGTGATGGCTCAGTAAAGAACACAGGCAGAGTAATGGACTGGTTCAAGTGAAACTCAAACCACCTTTGGCAGAAATTTCTATTTGTCCTGAGCTCAACTTCATCATTGTGAGGATGATGTAATTTGCCTCAGTGCACAGGGCCTGTAGCTCTGAAATCCTCCTGGCAGACGAATGGATACCAGGAAGACGGTCTTCCAAGTTATAAACTTGATGTGGGCCGTGGACATAGGCTCAAAAGGCGTGATTCATGAGCCCAAATATGCAAAGGTTTAGTCTCCAAGGAGGAACAGGCTCCTGGTTGGAGGCTGGAGGTACAAGAGGCCTTTGAAAAACTGTTTAAAAATGTTGTGGGAAAAAATTATTTCTTCTTTCCCACCTAAAGGTAGGCTGAAATTGCTGCCAGGTGTAGCTTGAGTGAAGATGGTTTCAAGCCTGACGCCTATAGGTGTACCAGATAGTCTAGCAGCTGAGGGTCTGAAGCTGATAGAGGTTTGACTCTTTCGCTCTTGCACCAGAAGAAGGAAAACCTTTCCATTTGGCTGCATAAGTCTTCTTGGTGTTCGGTTTTTAGCCATCCTCAGTATCTTAAGGACCTGCTCAGAGTACTGTGAGGATAGAAACTAATTCCTCAAGAACCAGGCCTTGAGATGAAGAGAGAGTATGTCTGGGTACTGCACTCCCGAGGAAGGGTCAGCAGGAGTGAGTCGGACACAGGCAAATGGGCCTGTGGCAGGACATTGACAGAAGGAGAGGGTACCAGGCTTGCCTGAGCCAGTCCAGAGCCACTAGGATCATCAATGCAGGCTGCTGTCTGAGTGTCAGCAAACCCCGAATATCAGGGAAAGGGAGAAAATGCGATAGGAACTTCCCTAACCAGTCCAGGATCAGGGCATCCAGAGGAAGTGTTCCTGGAACTGGGGCCTGCAGCAGTACTAGGAAGCTGAAAATTGAGAGGAGAGGCAAACAGATTCATGTCTAGTGTGCCCCACCACATGAACACTGTGGCTAGTACTTGCTTGTTCAGTGTCCATTCGCCGACCTTGACTGATGCGGTTTACAGCATCCGCCAGAGTATTGAGTTTACCTGGTAGGTGCATAGCTGAGAGGCCAACTCCCAGGGAGAATGCTAGAGATCAGAGCTTCCAAACAGAGTATTCCTGATCTGGTACCACCCTTCTTGTTTATGTAGAACATTGCAGTGGTGGTGTCTGTTCGAATTTGAACCACCTGCCCTTCTATGCTGGGAGCAAAGCTTTGAGAGCTAGTAAGACTGCTCTGAGTTCCAAAAGATTTATGTGCAACTGTGACTCTTCGGAGTCCAGATGCCACTTACTGAGGCACTGTCTAAATGAGCTCCCTGGCCAAAGGGAGGCACCTGTGGTGATCACCTCTGTGGGAAGAGGAGCTTGAAAGGACACCTGCCTTCAAATTTCCAGGATTCTTCCACCACAGCAAGTTTTGCAGGAACTGCTCTGACACAGGCATCAACTTTGAAAATGCTCTGCTTCTCTGAGACCAGCGAGCTCTGAGGTAGGCTTGCAGGAATCTCTATCCTGTACCTGACCCCTGGGACTACTCCAGTCATAAAGGCCATATGTCCTAGAAGTTTGAGGAAATGTCTGGCTGGTCTTGGCTATCCCTGGAAGAAAGAATCTGCCACTGAAAGGAAACTCTGAGTTCTTTCCTATGGGAGGAAAGCATATCCCTTCTGAGTGTCTAGCTGGGCCCCTATGAAGGTGAGCAGCTGGGTGTACCAGGTGAGATTTCTTTAGATTTGCCAGGAAACCCAGAGACTCCAGAGGCGTTCTGTGAGGGAAAGAGATTCCTTGACTTGGCAAGGGAGACTTTGCTACTATGAGCCAGTCATCCAGATAGGGGTAGAGAGCGACACCCAGTCTCCTGAGATGCGCTACCATCATGTAGACACTTTGGTAAAGACTCTTGGGGCCGAGGGACAGACCGAAGGGCACTGTGGTGAACTGATAGTGACCTGAAGGAAGTTTGAACCCGAGAAACTTCCTGTGATATCTCCTTATGGGTATGTGGAAGTAGGCATCCTTTAGTTGAGGGAGGCTAGCCAGTCGCTCTGCTGTAAGGACTTTATGACCAGTGAGTGACCATTATGAATTTGGTTTTTTCAGATGTCTGTTTAAATATCTGAGATCCAAGATAGGTCACCACTCCCAGTTTTCCTTTATGTCAGAAAATACCTGGAGTAGAAGCCTTGCCCTTCTCTGTGGGGACCTCTCCACTGCCTCGTAATGCCAGAAGGTTTTGTACTCCATTTCCAACAGCAGTATCTGTGTTGGGGACAGAGGTCTTGACAACTGGGTACACCTGAGGTCTGGCAGCTGCTTGAACTGTAATGACAGACTTTTCTCCACTATCTCCAGCACCCACTTGTCCGACGTGATGAGGGACCAGTGCTGAAGATAGTGAGAGAGTCTGCCTCCAACCAGAAACAGGGAGGTGACTGGACACTCACATCAGGACTTAGACTGAGAGGCAGATTGTTGGGCAGAGTGGCTCTTCTTTGGCCCCTTCTGCCCCTGCCTCTGAAAGACCCCTGTACTGGCTAAAATCAGATTGGGGATAGAGACTGTAAGGCCTGGGAACAAAACTTCTGCCCCTGGGATGGGATCTCTGAGGGTGGCGGGTTTAGGCTTGATGAGTGGCTCTGCCAGGAGGCCTTGTACTCATCAACTTTTTCATGTAGTCAGTGGTTCTGTAATCAAACAACATATTTTGATCACAGGAAAATCCATGGCCTTGTTCTGAGTGTCTGTGGTCAGACTGGTTGTTCTAAGCCAGGTGAACCGTCTCAGAGAGATGGCATGGGCCACCTCGCCCTAGAGGCTGCATCACTGTTGTCTGCCATGTGGAACTGGTACACAGTAGCTTCCAGGGCAGTTTTTGATGAATCCACTAGCTCCTGCATCATAGAATCTGATCCGCTGCGGGCGTAGCCTGGACAGATTTCCAAAGGGCTTTCTGATATTTGGCTGTGAATGTCATGTAAAAGAAAGCCTGAGAAGCAGGAAGCTGTGGCATACATTTTCTTGCTATAAAGTCAATTTTCTTGAATTCTTGTCAGGGGAAGGGCAACAAGGAGACTCCAGCTTTCTCACAAGCTGCCTGCTGCACTATACTTTCGTGGCTAGGGTGTGCAGACAGGAACTCGGTACCATTTTTAGACAATTTATATTTTGTCTCAAGCTGCTTATCAACCCGATACTGAAGTGGGCTGTGAAAGCACCTTCATGGTATTTTTCTAAATGCATTATAGATAGGGACGACCAGGGTCTTTGAGGATGAAAGACCCTTCATCTCCTATAATCTTCGCCTTCATCGACATCCTGGTTGGGCTCCTGCTTAGGGAGATCCAGGGTATCCAGCATATTTTCTATAAATGTAAACACAGAGGAAGGATCTTGGTCACCTGGGGATCCCCAAGGTGAGGGTCTGGGACTCCTGGGACTCAAGGTCCTCAAAATCCATGTAAGGCATCATAAAATTGATAATCTGCGCCACCCTTGGTCTACAGAAGACAGAACTGTGGAAGAGTGCTTGCCAGCCCCAGTAAATCAAGGACCCATCTTTTGAAGGGTCTGAAACAGTTGTTTTTCCATATCTTGCGCTGACGGAAGAACTCAAGTAGTTTGTAAGGGTTTTTTTTTCTGTATGCTTTAAGCTGCCTGTTGTCTCGCTATTGGCTTTCCTAGGAGCAACGGGAGCATATCTGTCTTGACAGAATTTCTTTTAGCCACTTCAGAGGCTTGATCAAGCCTTTTTACATTTTATTATTTTCAATTTGTGAAGAACTTCATCTTTGGAAGCTTTATTTTTTGGCTAGGATCTGGAGGGTTCCTCAGCACCTCTGCTTTTCGTATTAGTACTTTTTGAATGGCCCTTAGTCGGAAGCCTTTGATTTATCCTCAGCCACAATAATCAAAGGTTTGTCTGCTATGTTTGCCAATTTAAGAAAAGCAAACCAGTTCTGGACCTACGAACTGAGTGCAAGTTTCTGTGAAAAGCCACTGGCCAGTCCTCCCCAGTTAATAAACTATGTCTATTACTAGTGCTTTTTTTGGTTGTAAAACTGGGATCTATACCAGTGCCAATCTTAATAGAAACCCAGTAATACTCAACTGCGACAGGTGGCTGCTGGACCCTATGGACAGTCCTGACACAGATGATACCAAAGTCCAGTAATACAACAAAAAGGTTTCCTCGTAATTGCCAATCTAGAGAGAAACCCCAGGCACTGTTTAAATTTGAAATCTACTGCAGGTGCATTATGTAAACCCTAATTCGACGGTTCCCACAAGAATTTGCCCTCAGAAATGAAGAAAACCACAAAATAAGCACCCCGATAAAAACTAAGCTTTAAACTAAAACAGTCGCTGTAAAATAAAGTCAGAATAGCACAGTCGCGTTAAAAATAAAAATTAGCGAGCGCTAGAGACAAAGTAAAACTTTCACTCAGCACACTAAAGGAAATAATTCATAAGGAAAACTTTACCCAGATAAGCACTAAGAGGCTGTCAACGAGGAAAGTTGGGAGACACCTCATGGCAATATTGTTCAGTCCAGTGGAGAAAAAATTTTGAAACATTCAACGGCTCTCTCAGCTCACACCCCCTCCTGTCTTTTTGATTGGCTTGGCCCTATGCTCATTTAAGTATCTCTTAAAGGCACACCTCGGGGCAGTTGCACCCAGCCAGCTAAGTGGAAAAAGTTATTGATCCTCAAGGACTCCTGGCTAAGAATTAACAGGCTATAAGCTTAATAATGATAAAACAAAAGTCCTCCAACTTCACTATCTCCCACCAAATTGTTCTCCATACCTATCCATTTAAATAGGGTCACCATCTATAAAATATGTAGGAATCCACAATGGATCCTCCTTAAAGACACGGTACCACTTGACTTACAAGGTTCTGAAACGTGAGATAAATAAGATCTACAGAAATTGACCCACCTCCTGTTGACGCTCTTCCAGCAGGTGCACACAGTGTGGATGAACATTCCTCCCTGCTACCTTTATGTCAAACTATGCAAATCTGCCAACCCAGGTGACTTCCAGAAATGGAATAAGTGGCTCTCAAATATTTTTTTTTTTTGGGGGCGGGGTTGCCCAGGTGCATATGACAAATTGCAACTGCCAAAGATGAAAGAGGCTTCATTTCTTTCCTAATCTTTTCTTTATCCTCATGTGTCAACGATTAAACATTCAAGACATGGACGCCGCTTCCCTAGATCTCGCTGAGTGGAGTGAAGTCCATTTGTTGAACCTCTCCCTGAAATGGAGCTTTCTGGCTCTAAAGATCAGATAGACAAATTAAAGGAGAAGACTCCTGTATATTTATGATTTGGATATGTCTTATGTATTTATTATACATTACATCAAGTACTGTACATATGTCAATAGGAGATCTGCCATTTCTTCTGCTGCAACAGATTCTAGAGTTTGAGGCTCTGACACAAGGTAGTAAAATGTCAAGCAAGCCTCCATTTACATGCAAATGAGTCACTTGTAATACAGCCCTCCCATTCCTTGATGTCACTGCAGCAACAGTGCAGAACAAAACATAAGGGTATCAATGCTGTCTATCCTGATTTTAGTTTAAGTTTGCAATGGCTTAAGACAGTTCTGTCATGCAACTCACACAGGAGTGGTATTTGTAGCCTTAATACTGCATGTAGAGCAATAATACATCTAACAGTATTTCATTCACAGGAAACAAAAGCTGTTTCTCTGTACTGCTCATTCTCTCTGTGAGACAGTTGTAACATGTTGTGGAAAGCAGTAGGTTGAATCAGTCAATCAATCAACCAACCAACCAATCAATCAATCACGCAGTTAGTCAGTCACCCTGTATTGAACCAGGTGAACACACTTGAGAAGATTCATTACAAAGTGAGCTGGGCAGTTACAAAGGATCACACAAGACTGACTATACACATCCCCTTTCAGCAACCTGAAAGTGGAGAGCTAGATCATTACTTTATAAGTAGGCATTAAGCCACTCTGTCGGTGTGCTCTAATGCTGGATTGATGCATGGGGGCGGTGCGTGCCGAGGCCCATGGCCGAGGCTACCACCGACCCCATGCATCAATCGTGATTACAGCACACCCGACGGAGTGGCTTAATGCGCTTGTAACATGGCACGACGTCCGTTGGAGGGGATGTGGAAGGGGTCCACTGTGACAGGTAAACAATAACAGGAGGAGCCGAGAAGTTTTGAAAATTTTACTGCACTTTCACAGAACGCTGTAACACATTATATACATACTGATGTGGTGAACACCGACTGTCCATACAGTTCTTGGAGGCGGCCAGCCAACAGTCCTGTGCCTCTTCTGGAGAGTTTTTGTGGGTATTTCCTCATACCGCAGTAGGAGGTCTCGTGCAGTGTTCCGCTCTCGAGCAGCGCTGGAGTCGTGCTGTGCATCTCGATCCTGTCACTTCCTGCTCCCTCCGGGATAGTCATCCGGCAGCGCCGTCCTCAGGTAACTCTCTGGATGATGCTGCCCGGTCTGCCCTGCCGGTGTCTTGCTGTGACAGGCGCTGTCACCAAACAACAGTAAACGGGCTGTGTTGCATCGCCTCTCACCGTTCACAGGTCCAGTGATCCGACTGTGCAGCGTGGTTGTCGCGCCCCCGGCTCTCTTTCCCATCTCGGAGTGCTAGCAGGGCTCCAGGACCGCCGCTTCGTCTCGCTCCTGTTCTCGGTTCCCCAGAGCACCCAGTGCTGCTAGGCTGGGGGTCTGGCTACCACGGTACTGCCGAGGCGGCACGTACATATGCTGGGCTAATACCCGGCTACACAGTCATTCCGTGACAGCCGCCAGCCTATTGACTTCGTCCTCACACTTAGGCAACATATGCCATGTTACAAAGTGTATTGTTTACATTTCAAATCTGAGTTTCTGACTGGAAATACCAAGACACAGAATGCATATGACATGGGAGGGTGAGCTAAGCAAATACAGAGTACTACAAACACTGAGACTGATTAGTTTCTTTACCTACAGTACAACAGCTGAGGTGTAGCATCTGATTTGTGAGGGACATCCTACTTCATAAGCTGGCATTACATAGCTGGGGCTGCCACAGCTATCCTTAGTACCTTGAAAGTGAAGTTCTGTAGCTCTCACATCACTGTTAATGATTTATAATGGGAATGGGGCACTGTTAAAGTCATGAACCTGAGGGCCATCACAGTTTCCAAGTAGGTTAGGGAAATTCTTAAGGGTTAGCGAGTAAGGGACTCTAGTAGGATTTGAACCAGAGTCCCCTAGTGCTTGTATGCTTTAACCACTAGATTACCCTCTTCCATATGCTGCAGTGGATGCTTTCCTGGTAACCTATTCCTTATTATAGCTGAATTGTTATTAGTTTCCTACAGCAGCCATCCAATCACTGACTGCCTAGTTACAAAGGGAAAGGGGCCTATTTGCAAGATTGTTTCTCACTGCTGGTGTCAATCAAAACAGAGAATCTTAACAATATGACACAACATAATACAACAGCTGTATATACCACTTAAAACTCTTGTTGTACCCAGAGTCATTTATTGGGTAAACTGTTTTGCTAACAGAAACAGTAACAACACATACAGGCACTTCCTTATATGAATACAGTATATACCTTAAATCAGTGGTGCATCACACTCACATGGTCCTAGTCCCTATTAGATCTGCACTTCAGGATGTGCAGAACATTTAAAGGTTCCTCCATTACTCAAGTGGGGAACCAAACATTGTGGGTTTGGTCTACTGATGGAACTGTATTTAGTGCAGCACCATTATCTGTTGCTCTGATGACATCATCCTCCAGCAACATTGATGGTAAAATGGAGGACAAACAACATTGATAACTTTTGGAGTCTGTATATTTTTATTTATAATCTAGATTTGGACAGCAATTGGACTGCTGGCAACTGGAGGAGGCACATAAGGAGTTGGGAAAATACTGGTGTGGAACTATGGGAGACTTCCCTTTAATTGACCCATCCGCTCTCATGGTGGGCTTTTCTGAAGAACTGGCGAGCCTAGACTTACTATGCAGATGGTGCCAACTGGCTTTGAGTCCAGGCATATGATTCTTGGTTTGTTTCCAGCCAGTCTGGACCACAAATTTAAAATATGGGCCCAGAAAGGCTTAACACAAGTATGTCAACTTTATACAAATGGCCAATTCAAATCCTTTTGACAATTACAGAGAGGTTCAGACTTGAACAGCAGGATTATAGCCATCTCCAACTCCAACATTACTATGGGGCAGGGCGGACGCCAAGTAGAGGATGCTGACCGTCCTCGCTCATCAGATCTTATTATCTCAGTCCTACAAGGCTCCTGGTGGGATCAGTTTATATCCATCTGCTATCAGGCTTTGCAGAGGGCTTCACAGATTACTGTGCAGACCGTGCCGACAATTGGGAGGCGAACTCACTATAAACCTGCAAAGAGTGAAAGGGCTACAGTCTGGTTTCGACGATGTAAGGTAAATGGGTCTTATCAGTGGTGTGAATACAGCTGGAAAAACGGACATTAATTTTTCCCCACACCACAAATTACTGCTAAAGTTTCTCCGCACAAAGGACTCTTCCAGTTGGAGAGGTTGTGAGGCAGAACTAGCCAAACACTGTCACGTTCTGTGGCCTTGCCCAGTTATTTGCCATTTTTGACCAGTGGAGAAAGATGTACAGGCAGTGGTTTTGCAAGTGGGGCCTCAACTCCACAAATGGCCTTATTACTATCCCCACCTCATACAAGGTACATATTTACCTCCTCAGTATACTTCTCACAATGGCCAAGAAGGTAATCAGCAGGTTATGGCCCAACTGGATCCTCCTAATTTGACTAGTTGGGAGACTACGATATGAGATGTACAATGGAGAAACTAACTGCCTGCTTACAAAGGGCAGAGGAAAAATACTAGAACAGATGGAACCATGGCTACTCTACGTTATGACACTTGGAACAGACAATATTCCATAAACTCCAGACAAGTGACAGGGGTGGTCGCGGTGGCAGGGTGGGAGTGGTGGAGTACACGGGAAAGGGTTTGGGTTCAGAGGTCTCCTTGGCCTCTTACCAACTTTCATGATGCTTGGTTATCTTTGCAGCAGACTGTTTGCTGACATAAGTATGGTCCATCTGTAGCATGACTTGTTTCCACCTCTACAACACTGGTTCTCTTCCATGCTTCACAATTTGTTTTCCTGTATGCCATAAAACATTTACTTTAACATCAACAAAAATAAATACATACATAAAATAAAAGACGGAATCTGGCTTTGAAAACTGGTCCTTTTCACCATCCTCATCCTCCTCCCCTCCCCATTCATGAATCACAGTTCCTCATCATATGTCACTGTGGCGTGGGTGAGACCACCACCTTCTCTCCTTATACAGCAAATGGTACAATATGACTGGCCTGCTCTAGTGCCTCCAGACACCTGTGCACCCCAGGAGTTGACAACTGTCTGTGTTGTGGCACACTGGATAGGCCTTTCCTGGTCGATGGGCTGGCAGAGCAGTGAACTGGAAGGATCACAAGAGCAGCATGATGGAATAGCTGAGCCTGGTGGTGCTGGTGGTTGGGGCGGGGAGACACTATGAGTTTTATTGTTTTTTTTTTTGTTAGAAGCAGAGAGCCTCCCTCCTGTCTCAGCGCTAATTGTCTCTTCACGATCAGGGTCAGTACAAACCTGGTTCATCAACATGGCAAGCAGTAACAGTTACACAGCTGTTGAGCTGGCCAAATACTGAACGTGTCTGTACTGAGTCACACACTGACTTAAAATACAGGTCAAACAAACCTAAGTATTGTATGACATGCTATAAAATGGTTTAAGTTTGCATTCCAGTTTCAACTTCCTTCTTAATATAAAATGTATTTAATGCTGAACTGTCAGGATACCTAGACGAACTTACATAGATACACAGAAATGTGACGGCAGAAAAGGACCGCCAGGCCCACCTAGTCTGCCCGCTGAGCCTAGTTATCTGCTAGTACATGCCTCCCCCAACACACACACTTTCAACAGTCCCTTGTGTCTGTCCTATGCTCTTTTGAACCTCCTACTGTTTCTCCAACCAACTCCTCAGGGAACCTATTCCAATTATCCACCACCCTCTCAGTGAAACAGTCTTCCTAATGTTCCCCTTGAACTGCCCTCTAATCTGCAATCCATGGCCTCTAGTCCTCAGATTTCCTTTCAGCTGGAAGATGCTCTCCACTAGCACTTGGTTTATACCTTTTAGGTACTTGAAAGCCTCAATCATGTCCCCCTCTCTCCTCTGCTCCAGAGAGTACATGTTCAATTCCCTTAACCTTTCCTCACAGGATAGGTGGCCGAGCCCTTACCATCTCCATTGCCCTCCTCTGAACACACTCCAGCCTCCTCACATCTTTTCTGAGACATGGCCTCCAGAACTGGACCCCATATTACACATGCGGCTAACCACATGAGTGTATAAGGGTACTAGGACCTCCTACTAGTAATCCCCTCCTGATCCAGCCCAGCTTTCTGCTGCCTCTAGCCATTGCCCTCTCGCAGTACTTGAATGCACGATATAGATACCAGCATGGTTCAGCTGATAGCACATATGCCTCTAGGAAAAAGATTGTGTGTTCTAGCCCCACACCAGGACTGGGCCCATACTATAAATGTTTTGAGATACAGTGTGTGAAAACACGACATAAATGCTGATTCTTTGATTTTCAGGGTCAGGAAATCTTCACAGACAATGGTCCAGGACATACCTCATAACTGTTCCAAATTAGGAGAGCCATCTCTCACTGTACCACTCAGAAACCCTTGGTCTTACACTGAAAAACTGATTTCCCATGTATTAATGTTTGTTAAAATCAACAGTATTCTTTTATGTAAAGAAACACTAATTTCCAGCATTCTGAGATTTTAGCTCCATGACTTAATGATGCACACCAAATGTTGCCCTTGCCTTCACATACCACCCTCCAATCTAGGTGACAAAAGGTTGAGAGGCAAGACCCTGGACTAGTTGGCAATCAGTCATTTATAATTCCCGATAGTACAGCATATTTATGAGAATCTGTAAACTGAGTAAACGTACTGGAGCTCAATCGAAGACCCCATCTTCAGGAGTGACCTGAGCGGTATGCAGCTTCTGGTTTCCAGTAGTTTCGCTTCTACTTTATATGGTTCAGAGGCAATTATAAGAGTATGCTGCATTTCTTGTTTAGATTTTTAATAATCAGAGAATAGACTATAATATTTTATTGAGATTCACATTTAATTGTATTTTAAGACATATTTACACAGTAAAATGTTCAAGAAACCACTGTAAACGAAGAAAGACTCAATTTGTTGAGTACTACATTTCTCCAGTTTTAAACAAAAGTCTTAAACATATTTTACAGTAGGGTGGGTCAAGAATGCCAATTTCAGGAGGGCTGAGGAGAATTGGGGGCATCGTCGCTGCAAATCCAGCACAAGAAGTCACAGACACCCCTGCACCACACCAACATCACAGATAACCAGGCTCTGTCCCACCATCACCAATAGGTGGGACAACTCATGTAGCCAGGTGGCCCAATGATCACTATGAAAATTGGATGGACTACCAGAACATGAAAGTTACTGGCCAACTGGCATGGTCTGATGTTGCCCCACGATTGCACTGGTAATTAGTTGCTATACATTGCTCCCTCAGACACCCACATCATGCCACCCTAGAGCCTGTACTGTTGCACAGTCCCAGGGATGCAAAGACAATGTCAGTGGCCAACCTTTACCCTTCTACTTTTGACTCACAGGAATATACAGCAGTAATTACAGAAAAGATCTACTAGTTCTAACCTCCAGGGTCACGAATGCCAATTTCAGGAGGGACTGAGGAGGTTTGGGGGCATCATCACTGCAAATCCGGGGCAAAGGTCACAGACACCCTGCACTACACATCAGCATCACTGATAACCAGGCTCCGCCTTCTGCCCCTCCAGGGTGGGACAACTCATAAAGCTGGGTGACCAATGAGCACTATGAAAACTGGATGGACTACCAGATCATGAAAGTTACCGACCAGCTGGCATGGTCTGATGTTGCCCCCACCCTTGCACTGGTAAGTACAATTACTATACATTGCTCCCTCAGACACCCACATGCCACCCTGGAGCCTGTAATGTTACATGATCCCAGGGATGCAAAGCCATGACAGTGGCCAACCTTTACCCTTCTACTTTTGACCTACAGGAATATACAGTGATTACATAAAATACCTGCTGATTCTGTGTTGTGTTTTACACAAAAGGCATCGGTTTAGATCGTTGTTGTTGCTCTCCTCAATAAAATTGTATACCATCTTCCTACACCCTGGGCTACCAGACAGTGAAAGCCAGTGGCCAAACTGACTACGAGCTTACAAACTGATTCGTTCCTTCCTCTTGGGGGCTTCAGCAGCCCCGAGCAGTTCCAGTTACTGCTCCCTCCCTGTCTCCGACTGAGCAGACCGGCCTGTGTGTGAACCGTCCGGCCGCCTCCTCGCTCACTTACCATCTCCGTTCCCCGCGGGACGGCGACTGCTGCTTTTAGTCCCCCCACCAAGCTGGGTGGAACCTGGGACTGCCAACCGTTCTTCCAGCGGGCTGTACACTTAAGAGGTCAGTTCACCGACCCTGAATCCGAGGCTTCATATCTCACTCTCCCTTCGCACAGCAGCCGGCATCGCTGGGGCTATCACGGGACACGTCCTTTCCTCACACACAACGCCCGCGCGCCTGTACCCTCTGCCGCGTGCCGCTCCTCTCCTCGCGACCCCTGTCCGGCACGACTATCCCTCCGGTGCGTCCCGCACGGTATGACAACACTAGCAGGGGTTACCTGAGGATGAGAGACAGCCGCTCGCGAACTTTTACCCCGCCCTCTCCTCAGACACCAGGACAGGACACCCTCCTCCCTGACCGTCTGTGGGCTGTCAGGTGGCTACGTGCGCACGTCACCATTGCACACATGGGGAAGACGTTGGACGTCAGCAAGACGCGGGGCGTAGCATGGAAACATGGGGTGGAAAGGAGCGGAGTTTGTATGCCAGTGTATTTGAGAAAGTGGAGGGAGGATTGCGGTATATGGCACATATGTGGTGGTGGTGGTGGTGGGGGGCACCCGGCACCGAGAGAAAACACATTAACGGAAGACAGAAAAACATAATAGTTGGACCCAATCAGCTTATTATATATATATATACACACACACACACACAAATGTATCTATCCTTTCTGTAGCGCTCCACATTGTCAATGGGTAATCATTACAACGGGTATACAGCACCCTACCAGGGAAATGGCACAGTCCAAGTTTCAGCATGCTGGGCATGTGAGGACTCCTTGCACTACCAATAGAGTCCCGGTTTCATTGTGTAATCAGGAAGGAAAGGCTATTCTCCTGTCTCTAAAGAAGTGTTGGCTCTGTAATACTGCTCTACAGGTTGGGGCTGCCTGTTTACAGGGAGCACCCCTAAATTTAAAGCGTTGCTGTTAAGCTGCGGCTTTAAAATGGAATAACCTGCCTGTTTTTTCTCACTCCCTGTGTAGACTGGGAGCCACTTATGCCTTGCTAGGGTGTTTTATGTTACAGTATTTATTTTTTATTTAACAAAGTTAAGGTGCCACAGGTAAGTACAACTTTATTTTGGGGAGTGTAGGGTCTCTGGGGGTCCTTTGGCTCTAGCTTCGTTCCTGTTTCCCACCCTCTCCTAAGCTTCAGGTTTTGTGTTTTCTTACTGTTTTACAGTTAATGTGTGTTTTTGGTAGTTTTAGTGCTTTTCTGTGAGATTTAGATCACTAAGACAATAGCTTTAATAGATATTTCTTGTTTTAAGTAGTCTGAAGCAGAGGACTGCCTTAAGCTTATGATGTCATTTAGAACTCTGCAGCAGCATAAGCCACTTTAGAATGTTTCATTGTCTGCAACTGCAGGCAGTTATGTAAGCAATAAGACATGACAGGGTGTGTGTTGAACAGATATTACCGCCGCCCAGGGCATAGTAAGGCACAGAGCCACGGCCCAGGTGTTTTCAGCCCCTGGAGTGTGGTAATATCTGTTTCACACACACCCTGGAGTGTCTTATTGCACTTGTAAATGGTCACCTTTTTTATATTACAAAAGTTTAGAAAAAGTATGTTTATATGTAGAAAAAGATGATTTAATTGTTAATATATGACAAAATAGTCCTTCCGCCTATTTAAAAGTGGCGTCATTATGTAGTTGCGTAGTACTACTGATTTAATTTTGTTCACTACCCCAGTGCTCTTGTGTACTTCTTACAGGTTTGTTTTTCCTCTGGTTGTATTTTATTTTATTTTTTAATAGGAAGGAGCTCAGACTGGGGAACTGAATCTGAGGGATGCTAAGCGGGGAAAATCCGACTGGTGCCGTACCTACTGTTTGAATCCCGGTCCGTGACTGTTCCTGTGGGCACGTGAAACTCCCAGCCCATACAGAGCTCAGCCTGTGGCCTGCTCCGTGCGGATGGGAGTATGTGAAATAAGACAGCCGTGTGGCGTGGAGGCACTGATTGAAGCGCCACCGTTCTTTTAGTAATTGCAGGTTTTGCTACGGTCCTTTTTTTTTTTTTTTTGCGAGTGGCTCCAAAGCTTCGGTGAACCGCTATGCTGCTAAAACAATGGCAGCTTTTAAAAATGAACATTCCATGCCTAGCTTTGAACATACCATTTAGAGGTATTGATTTCTTTGCTGGTACATTTTTTATTCTATGTGTAATACAGATATTACACTGGTTTTCTAAAATCGACAAGCTTATTTTCATGCCCATTTTCTAAGAAGCATTAAGGTTGACCTGCAAAATAGTGATGCAACCCGCTCCTGTCCTCCACATACCTTGCAATACTGTTGCAGGAGTCCGGGGCTGCAATCTGCATTATTTCTGTTAAAGTAGTTTAATTTTAAAAAGCGCCAAAACTTTCAACCAAACTCAAGTGCGGAGGGACCCGACTGAGTGGGCATAAGTGTTCATGGTATTACACTCATTTAGTGACGTCGCTCCCACCACTACTGTTATAAGTACAGCATTGGTAGTTTGTTATGCTCAGTTTATTAGCTTCCCAGGGATCTTGACACCCCAAATATGACTTACAGCAACACCTGGACAGACTGTTTTGTAAATCATATTTGCGTGTGTCAAGACCTTTGGGGAAGCAATAAATGAACATAATAAACTACCGCAATGCTGTACTTATAACAGTGGTGGAGCGACGTTACTAAATGGGTGTAATACCCATGAACACTTGTGCCCGCCACTCAGGTCCCCTGCGCATTCCGAGTTTGGTCGAAAGTTTCAGCGCTTTTTGCACCAAACCACTTTATGAGAAATAATGCTGATTGCAGCCCGGCTCCTGCAGCAGTATTGCAAGGTATGTGAGGATGGGAGGGGCTGCATCGTTGTTTTGTAGGTCACCTTTGTTGGCTTGGACAGACAAGCTTATTTAAGGAGAACTTCAGTAAACTGAGTAACTGTAGTGTCCACTGGTTTGCCCTTGATTTACTGAATCTGAGTTTGTTTTTTTTCCTGTCACATTTCTCTGTTATTGTTGATGATTCTTACAGGATTACATTTGCCTTGATGGTTTTAACTCAACTAGCAAGGGGTCTAATAATCATTATATTATATTATTGCGGCTTACATAAATCCAGTACTCCTGGATTTGCTTCCCACAACCCCAATTATTATGTAATTATGGTTTTTACTTTAGGGATCTGGGTTTGATGCCTATGACCTCCACTTGCATGATGTGTGACACTGAGAAGGTGTTTTTTAAGTCAAACGCTGTGGAGAAGAATGTTTTAGCCTGGAAAAAATATTGGGGTTAAGTATTGTTTACCTCACAATTGTCATTTGGCACAATTATCAATTTTCTTTGGCACCTTGGCTTATCGGAGACCATTAATTAATTAAGAAATAATGTGTAACTCCTGCAACAAGGGTGATGAGGCCTCCCTCCCTCATGGGTTCTTTTTGCCCTTATTGTGTTGTCAACATCTCCCATCCAGCTTCTCCGGTCGGGGGCACCTGGTTCTTCAGGGCAGTAGCATCAGAATTGCAATATATTACTTTGTAGCTCCAGAGTGCACTCTGAGCCCGATGTTCCACAGGACATCAGTGTGTCTTCCCATCCACGCCATGGTTTCTTTTAAGGAAAATGTCTCGGGTGGAAGTTCCTCCACTGGAAGAAAAGGCCATTTTGTATTTCTGAGGAGACACCACCCTGCCTATGGATGGCTCTGGCCCTATCAGTTTTCTATTATTAAGCGGGTGAATCCTATGTATAGGAAGGGTTACACCTCTATTAGCAGACAACAGTGGTGTATCTTGTGCGTATTTTCTTGGCCAGAGCCTTCAACATATGAGTCTCTACCCTGGCAGTTTCGTTCCACCTTTTTCCCTAAAGGGCGAGGGTTTTGCAATTGTGGCCATGGTTCCACCTTTCACGTGGTTGTTTACTGGAGAGTCTTGAGACAGACTGCTTGGCCTATTTCATTGTTTTGACCATGAGGGCCATGTGGCTTGTCACGGGTTTGCTTAGGCTTCATAGCTAACCTGCTGATCATCCCCTTGAGGGAGGCCTATGGTCTGATTCTGTCCTGAGGTTATTTAAAGAAGCACAGATTACCATAACCCAGTGGGGTCATGGTAACGCTGGTGCAGACAATTCCGAGGGGAGTTCTGTTCTCTTGAAATTGGCTCCTGAAAATGGAGGAGCCCACTTAGTAACCAGGTTACAGTATCAGAGGAACACTGGCCAGACACAGTGTAGAGGCCCAGCACCTCAAGCATGGTGCCTCATTGATAGATTAGAGGAGTTTGTTCTCAGATGGGCCAGAATAGTGGCAGATGCCTTATTAGGGGTCATTCGCCCCAGTTGTTAAAGGTGGTGGAAAGGCCAGATATCCTCAGAGCTCCTGGGCTCTCTTCGAGCCAGTGTACAGGTTTTGCTATTCATTGACCTTGGGTGTCCTGTTAGTTTATGGGCCACAGATGTCTGGGAGTTGTCAGATTTCTTAATTCAAGAGCCTGTACCTTTTATGCTCCACCGTCCTCTGATGAAGCTGAGAGATTAATCACCGGGCTGCTCAGGAAAGGGGTTCTTTCTTAACCCCAGTATATCTGACTGATGCCTGCAGTCACTCTCCTGTGTCAGTCCCTACTCGGGGTATTTCAGGTTTGATACTGGATCAACCCTCCAGCATAGGGCATGTCTTCGCCACCCAATCATCAGCTTCTAGTCCCTTGAGGGTGTTGGTAGTCCCGTGGCTTACATCCTGATTGAATGACCTGCTTATTCATGCAGGAGGTCGGCACTAGGCACTCTGGGTATGCCAGAGTCACATGGCTAAGGGTGAACTGGAAGCAGAGCTCTTCCAAGCCATCTTAGACCTTGGATGCTTGATGATAATTTTTCGGCAGAAGGTCAGAAAAAGTTTTTGCAGCCTTTTTTCCTGGCGGTGACTTTTGTCAGTGGCCCGCTGGCTTACTGATGTTGAGCCTCAGGATAGGCACTGACAGTTTTAATCCCATGGGCCCACTTCTAGATGTGGCCTATTTAATAGGTTTATTGTAGGCTTGGGATCCCTCTGTGAATTATCAGCCATTTTTTCTTTTACCTCTTAGCTTTCTCACTCTCTGAAATAGTGAGTGTATGTGCAAGATCTGAGCAAGTTCCACTAGATCTTCTCACAACCAGTGTCAGCCTAGCTGGGCAGGAGATGGGTCGAAGCCTTTTTCCCACTCAGGGATCCTGACCAGCCTACAAAGAGCATCTCCACATCACTGTACTGGAGATGGAGTTGGCCCGCCTGGCTCCTTTTTAGTGTGCATTCATGATGCTGCACATGGTAGGCACTCGTACATAACCATTAAGGCACGTGAGATGTTTCGAGAGGTCGCCAGACTGTCGCCAGTCCCTGGCAGTGGTGTTTAACTTTCAGGCAGACTGCTAGTCGCAGTCTCTTTATCCTGTGCAGTGGAAGTTGGATCTGAGGTGTTTTGACCCCTGTTCAACCAGTTTGGTTGACCTCAAATTAGTTTGTTCCTCCAGCCACAGGGCTCAGATCCGAGAAGGCTCTTCAGTTGACCACAGATGAGGACAGTGGTTGCTCTGCCTCTAGAATGGGCCTTCAGCAAAGCATATTTCTCTCTATTGATACCTTTTCTCAAAGGATACAGAGATGATAATCAGTTGAAATGAGGGTGCTCTGGGGGAGCTGCTCCTTGTTTCCTGCTGAGTGGCTAAGTAGACTGTAGTTCTCAGACTTAGAGGATCTTGTTCAACACACACTCTTGTGCTTTCTGGTGTGCAGACACATGCTCAGGGTCTCTCTCAACACAAAAAAAAAATCAAGGGATGATAGAGCTTGCACCGTAGCTCCTGAGTGGAGGAGGCCATCAAAAATAAAACTGACCACTTGACTCCTTGATGGCTGCCAGAAATCTTCTGTGTCTGCAGCCAAGGTTCTGATGGGGGCCACCTCTCTTTCCTTGGACCAGTTGCAAAGGTTTCTTCTTCAATGGCCCTATTCTGAAACATTTTCATTTTCTCTAAGAAAGCGGAGAGAGTTGCCTTGAGTTCATGGAGAGGCTGGGTTCTGCCTCGCAGTCTCGGGGAGGGGAGTTGGCTTAGATCTCATAAGCGTGTTTGTAAGACACGTCTGCTGTCAGATCTGGCTTGCTGTAGGATCTCAGGGTTCTGTATGCTCCTTACAAGGAGTTTTTCTGAACCACTCCCATCCACTTCAGTAGATGTGGTGTTTGTTTTTCCGCTTCTTGCTAAGAGCCATACCTTGTTAGGTATAAGGACAGGTGATATTCAGAATGGTGTTCGCCCTCAGGTGTGTATCGCCTTTCAGGAGTCCAGGACATAGATTCATCCAATTGTCCACAGCCTGCTCTTTTCAAGGAAGGAATTGTACAAGTTTTGAATTATCTTGCACCATGACGCTATACCCAAAGAGCAGCTTCACCGATGGTTGTGTTGCCCTCTTTCTCAGGTTGCTTTCCCGAGCACCATTTTGACATACGGCGGTGAGATATCGTCATGTTGGTTAGTTATTATTTGTAAATAACGGTGCCCACCGGCAAAGAACCGAGCAAACCACGCCCCCACATTGGCCCACGCTGCCCTGTTTTGTGATGTCACAAACGAAGGCTGCAGGAGCACACAACATTCACATGGTCCCTATTAGTTGATCGATCACTTTGATTTATGAAAATCCCAACAGTAAATAATCTAAAACTATGTGATCAACATCGACCCCATTATAAGTGAAATAGGCGCTCGCAGCCTTTGTTTTGTGACATCACAAACAGGCGCGTGGCCAACGTGGGGCATGGTTTGCTCATTTCTTTTGCCGGTGGGTTTGATTTTAATTTTACGAGTAAAATAATTAAATACAGCACGACTTGTTATGCCACACTTCATTGGGAGCTGTCTTTGGGGTGTTATCGATCGGTTGGGGCAAGCAGCTACTAGGAAGCTGCTCTTAATGCGGTCTGAGTTTCATAAGTCAGGTGATCTATTTGTACATTTTGGGCCAGCCAAACAAGGACAAAGGTTTCTAAACCCACCCTAGCTAGGTGGGTGGGGATCTGAGTTACTAAGGCTTATGTGGTGCAAAAGAAGAGGCCTGTGTTCGTTATCAATGCCCTTCCACCAGGGCAATGGCAACTTCAGGGATGGTGAGTGGCGAAACTACAGTTTCAGAACTATGCAAGGAAGTTACATGGTCCTCAGTCCACACATTCAGGACATATTATAAATTGATGTTCAGAGTTTCTGCTGACGCAGCTGCTAGGTCACAGAGTGTTGCAGGAAACAGTTCACAAGTAATTTGAAGCATCCGCATATGGGATAACTTTCTCCCCCTCCTGTTTTTTGTCTGGGTACTGTTTAGAACCCGTTAGATGATACCATTGATAATGTAGCGCTACAGAAAGAAGAAATTAACTTCATACTTACCGTAATTTCTTTCTGTTAGCTCCAGCATTGTCAATGGGACCCACCCAGGAATCTGGCTCCTGAGGGAGAATTTTATCCTGCATGCTAGAGAGAGGTCTATTTTTAGTAAAATCCTGCACGTGGAGCTCTGTCTGTCTTGCTTCACTGCACTCTCTGTATATTTATTTGCTGATTTATTAATTTTCTGTGACCGCAGGTTAACAGGTTTTGTTGGTTAATTGAGGTGTGTTTCCTGTTGCAGTTTAGTTCTCTGCCTTAAAAAAAAAATGATTTAGCACATGTAACCCCTGCAAATGGGGGTTCCCAAAGTCTCCAGGACCTTGCCTGAATGCTCCTAGTCCGGGCGGTGTTCGCGCCTGAGCTGTTTAAATGTGGTTCCAAGTGAGTGCTATTTGAGCCTCCATGCATTATCTCTTTAAGAGCTATCTGCTTGCAGACTTAATTCGCTTGTATGGGGGGACTGTGTGTTCTAATGCCTGAATCCCACCTGGCTGCTGTCAGTTTGCTCTGTTTCTGCCATTGCTACATGTGCAGAGGGAGCCTTGTTGAAACATATAACTGTTTGCCAGAAATCATTTAGAGTGGCTGAAAAATGTAGTTTGTCTAACCTGTCTTCATTTCAGCATGAACTATTTCAGTGTAACTCTTTCATTTTGGTCCTGAATAGCTGACTTGGACCAATCAGGATGATAGGGAGACCTCTACAATGGAGCCTGTGGACGAATCAGAACTTGGACTCTCAATTTTGAGCCAGCCACAAGGGGATTGTATGGGCAGTGACTTGGGAAATGTAGTTTTAACCTTGCCTTTTTCCACCAACAGAGGGAGTCTATTGTGAGTGACAGCCGAACCAGCCAACAGAATGGTGTGGAGCTAAAGGAAATGCCCTGCTCTGTGACTGGAAAGGGCAGATCAGTTGTGACTGTGAAGAGAGAAGGCGCCTGTGCTTCTGCAGTGTGTGGTTTCATGGAAGTGCATGTGAGGCCCTGAGTTTCGGTCTGCAGTCTTTGTGAATGCCAGTTTTGACTGAACCGAGTTGTGAGGAGAAAGAAGCACCAGAAGGGTGGAAACCAGGCTCACCCTGTAGAAGACTGGAGAAATTACTGAATCACGCTTTGGTCTGTCAGTAACTGAAGCTGCTGTGTGTGCCCCGGTATTTTGCAGTAATTGCGATCAGGATCAAGGAGCATTTCGCCTGATAGAGTACTTTCCTTTTACATATGAATGCTGTGAGTGCTTGTGGGAAATCGCTATTTCCAATCCCCAGTGCTGTGTGTTGTGTGTTGAAGCTGGAAGCAACCCCAGCTTGTCTCGACCAAATCTGCTTGCTATCAACTGCAGTGGGTCCAGTCACAAGGACTTTGTCTCCATGCCTTGTTGTTTTGGCAATCCAGAAGAACATCCACCATCCGGTTCTCAGCTTGGGTATTGTGAGTACAAGTCAGGGTATTCCCTGCAGCCTGTTTTCAGTCACAAGTGTGTCATCTAATTCTTGTTGTTTCACTGCTTCATGGACTGAGCCATCTTGCTCCAGATTACAATTGGGTATTTTGTATATTTTCTCTTCTAGGCCCCATCCATCTGCACCTGCCGGCCAACCCCTGTCAACGGACATGGCTAGCCCTCCCCCAACCTGGGTACCCAGAGTGTGACTTTTTAGATCCTGTATGTGTGCACAGTACTGTGATTTAATGCCACCAATTAACCTGATCCCCCATGTACTGTCCCCTAAATAAATCAGATTTGTTGTTGTTATACAATTTACTGTCTGTGGTGTTGGTGCTTATGGAAACAGTATTGTATTTTGTTGTGCATGTTGTTTAACCTTATTTTACAGGGGGTCCTCAGAGATGTGCTGCAGAATCAGTCTCGAGGGTAAGTGGTACTTTATGAGTGAACAGTGTGTATACGTGGGGTAATGGAGCTGTAACTCCTGTGTACTGAGTGAGCCACTAGAGGCAACCAAAGGGGGTCACGGTGTCCCAGAGGGCTGTGATCAAGCTAGTCTAACCACTACAAACCCTGACCTCTAGGTGGAGGCACCTGCTATAGACCCTAAGCCCTCAACCTGTCGGTAGTCAAGCAGGCAGGGATAGTAGTCCTCGGGGATAGCGCCACCTAGAGGCTAAACATGGCTCATTGTAAATTAGCTTCATTTCACAGATGGTGACGCTGTGGCGCCTTGGAAGTGCCTTAAGGTGGCATGCTGTCTCTTCAAGAAGAACCAAATATTTCAGGCAGTGTTTGTGGCTCTATAAAATGTATCCTTCCCAAGGCCAGACAGAAAGGTAAGACAGTTTTCTATTATGGTAAATAATGGGATTATTTTTGATTCTGTTTTCTGTGCAGCTCTTATGGCACTGCGCAGTAAGTAATAACTGGGGATCTGTTGATAGTGCAAGGGATCCTCAGGTGCCCAGCATTCTAAAGCTTGGACTGTAGGCCATTCCCTGGTAGGTGCACTATACCCAGTTGTAATGATTACTCATTGACAATGTTGGAGCTAACAGAAAAGGAAATTACAGTAAGTATGAAGTTGATTTCTTCTTGTTCCTCATTGCAAGGTAGTTTGCACGAAATATGACCATTGTCTCCCCAGAGTTCATCTAAAGCCTTTGTTAAAGTCATCGTTTGTGACATCATAGTTGGTTGCTGTCGAAATGATTATGATGGCACAAACAAAAGACTGCTCTTAGCAAACCTTTAATCAGCAGGAGACTGTCAACCCAAGGGACAAGGATCCTGTTGTTTCCACGTAAATGAAGAAGCCTCAGGACCAGGGGCATACAGTGGGTTGGGGGTTGGGATTCAAGAGTGTGTGAGGAAATATTTAGTCTCTGAAAGGACAGTGTATGCCTGGAATAAATTGCCAAAGAATGTGGTGGAGACTAAAACAGTGTGTGTTTGGGGTGGGGATTCACATACGTGGGACAGACCATCCAGTCCGCCCATAAACTCTAAAACCCAGGACCTATTGTACAGAATTCTAACCCACACTGTTCAGCCCAAGCTCTGCCCTGCTGTTTCCACCCTGAGCAACCACTAAGCCCTTCGCTCTGTCCCAGCCTGTTTGAAACCACTAACGATTTTAGCACCCACACATCAGCTGGCAGATTGTTCCACAGTTCAGCCACCCTTTCTGTATAAAATAACACTTTCTCACTTCCTCCTGAATCCCTCCTCCATCCATTTCCACTGTGCCCCTGTTCTTGATCCGCTAGTTATGCTAAATAGTTCCTTGCAGTTTACCTTGTGTATTCCTTTGAGGAACTTGAAGGTCTGTCATATCTCCTGTCTCTTGTCTGGCCTCCAGTGAGTACAAGTGTAGGGCTTACGGGCAGACTTGGATGAGCTAGCGGCCATCATCTGCTGACAGTTTCTGTGTTTCTATGTTACATGTTCAGTTTCTTGTAAGATCAGCCCTGCTGGCCCTGAATCATTTTGGTCACTCTACATTGCAGTGTCTACAGCCTGTCCTCATCTTTCCTTAGGTGAGGACTCAGAACTGGGCACAGTACTCCAGGTGGGGCCTCGCCAGTGATCTACAGAGAGGTAGTAATGCCTCCTTCCTTCTGTTGTCAGTGCTCCTTCCTGTACACCCCAGCGTCCTGTTTGCCTTACTGTAGGGCTTGTTACATTGGTTCTCTGATTGTTTTAGGGAGTCACTGATGATGACCCCTGGGTCTCTTTTCCTCAGAGGTCGTGCCAGCTTTACCCCCACCCCATCCAGTGCTCCGTCCTGAGGTTCTTATTCCCAGTATGCATCACCTTGCACTTTTGGCATTGAATTTCAATTGCCTAACCTTTGACCACCTCTGTAGTAGGGGTGTGCGAATACCTTATTTAAAATATTCTGGCCAAATATTCTATTCAGGCCCCAAATATTTGGGTATTAGTTATTCAATATTCAGGAAAGGGGATGTAATTAAAGAAAAAAAAAGAGAGAGAGAAAAGAAAATTAACAGTCCCCACCCAAATCATTAAATCCAAGCCCCATTCCCCAAATCACTAAATCCAAGCCCCCATCTCCTCACCTGTGTCAGTAACCAGTCCCACCTTCCTCCCTCCCCACTCCAGTTCATATATTTTAATTCATTAAGGCAACCAGCACAAAGTTGCCTCTCCTCCATGGTTGGCCACCTGCAGAATGAAGCTGCTCCACCTTGCTCACTCTCTGTACTGAAATTATCTGATCAGCTGATCATTTCAGTGCAGAGACTGGAGGCCAAGCAAGCAACGTGGTGGGAACACTTCATTCTGCAGGCGGACTGTCAGAGAGGAGGGGTGGGTTCTGCGCCCAGTCGCCTTAATTTATTAAAACATATGAATTGGGTGCTGTGGAGGTGGAGGGTTAGTGGGTGCTGCCAGCAGGGTGGGGTGCTGGGTTGGAGGACATTCAAAAGCGCAGACAAGCACTTAGATTGGCATCCGACCATGGAGGAGGGTGGTTTGTGCCAGTCGCCTGAATTCATTAAAATATATGAATTTAGTGCTGGGTGGGAGGATGTTTGCTGGTGCTGCCAGCAGGGGTGGGTGGGGTGCTGGGGTTGGGGACATTCAAAAAGCACAAACAAGCACATAGATTGGTGGCCAACCGTGGAGGCAGGTGGATTGTGATGGTCGCCTATTGTGGGACTTGAATATCGATTTGTGGGTGCTGGGGGAGAGGAGGGTGGGATTGGGTTACAGAAAGAGGGTGAGAGAATGGGGTCTTGGATTTAGTGATGTGGGCTGGGGAGGAGGTGGGGACAGTTTTTTTTCTTTTGGTCTAGTTCAGTTTACCCAGGAGATGAGAGGTGCTGGAAGGAATCTTACCATTAAGAAGTTCAGGAAGTGACTAATATCGGAGTCTGCCCAGCAAGAGAAGGAGGATTATCAGTTTGCAGGGCTTGATTTTCCAGCAGGGTAATTTACCGTTACAGTTTGGGGAGTATAGATACAGAGGCCACCCAACCACTGGGTTTATTATCCAACCTCTCCTTCGTTAACATAGCATGATTTGTTTGTCCTGATGCTATCAGCTTGTGCTTCCTTTACACTTTTGGAACAGTTTTAAGTATTTATATTTGCACGCCAGGCTAATTGGTGATTAAATTGATGATGGGCACTGGGCAGTTAGTGCAGTGATAGCAATACTACTCGCAACGCCAGCAGACCAGTTTTGGGGAATGTGGAGGCGGTGGCGGAGCACTGAATGCCCCCAGAGGATGCGCCCTCCTCTAGGGAGGGAGGGACAGAGGGCAGTCACCTCTGGTGCAGTACTGCCACCTGGGTGACTACAGCTAGCAGTGGAACCAGAGCTGCTTCAGGGAGGTGGGACACAGACTGGTGTCACACTATGCATGCTTGTGTGTACACTGGCACTCTAGCCACCTGCATCGAGAGTGATACTGGGCAAAATTGCAAAATCCATTTTCATACACTTTTACAAAACTGAGCCTATTTTCACATCATTTTAGCATCAAGCAGAATATACAGTATTATGTACCTTTTGATAAAATGAGCAAAATTATACAATTTTGTAGATTATGGTTTATAAAATGCGACTTTTGAAAGTTTATACTCAGTCTGTGGCATTGTTTGCTGAAATTGCACATTTTATTTTCTGAATTCCCATTTTAAAAATGTGCAGTTTTGGGGGAAGGGTGCTATTTGATAAATTGTGCATTTTAAGAACTCGCTTTTTTTTTTTTGTGCACCGGAACAAATGTGCAAGTTCTGTGAAGAAAGGGAAGCAATTATAATGAGTTTTGATGCAATTTTGTGAAAATTGCATAAATGCAAAATCGGTGATTTCAATCAATTTTGCAAGAGTACTAGAAAATTTCACCCAGCACTAGCCCAGAGGGCTGGGACAGGAAGAATGAAAAGCCCCAGTCCGAGCAGGATGAAACTCTGGCTTCCCACAGACCCTGCACTGGTAATGTGGCCCTCCAGTTTGATGCAGAACTATGGCAGGAGCTGGGAGCTCTGCTGCCCTCTGCCATGGGGGTAAGCTTTGGGAGCAAGCGGAGTAGGAGTTGGCCAATGAGAAGCCGGGTGACAGGACCAAGAGGCAGGCATGACGGGGCATGCAGGACATCCAGGTTGAGGAGCCCTGGTGGCAGTGACCACCGCACAGTGTGGTTCAGGTTGAGAAGCCCTTGGGTGGCAGTGACCACCGCACAGTGTGGTTCAGGTTGAGAAGCCCTTGGTGGCAGTGACCACCGCACAGTGTGGTTCAGGTTGAACATGTGCAGGGAGACTGTACCCACAAAGACCAAGATCTTAGACTTCAGAAGGATGAGTGAACTGCTAAAGGGTCACCTGGATGGCACCAGCATAGAGATGGGGTGGTCCGTCATTAAGGAGGGATTAGCGGAAGCCACAAGGAGGGTGCCTGGCTAAAGGGGAAAAGTCAAGGGCCAAACCACCCAGCATATTAAGCCGTGTGAGGTAGCCCAGGCAGTCAGAGACAGGAGGACTGCCTACAGGTAGTTTAGGAGGACCCAGAGGAAGGAGGAAAGGAACAGTACCAAAGGAAAGCTAGGGAGGCAAGGAAAGTAGTCAGGCAAGCTAAAGCCCAGAAAAACTGCAGCTAGTGGAAGGGATTAAAAGGGAAAAGCCTTTTTAAGTATATTATTAAAAGAAGAGATGAGAAGGATTTATTTATTTATTTGGTAATTCAGAAGCAACCTTTAAGTATAACTTTTATAAAGGTTCCACGGCAGGACGATAAACAGAGGAGACATCACAAAACTTAGTTCCTGCAGTACATTATAATGCTTAGGAATACAGTAAAAAATATATATATATATAAGATATATAATAGATAACCCGTTCTGAGGTGTGGTCATGCTCTGATATACACGCCTTGGTGTGCGCTGTTACACTCGAGGCCACAGGCCGAGTGCATCAGCCACCCAAGGCGTGTGATATATCAGAGCGCGACTGCACATCTCAGAGTGGGTTATCTATCTTATAAAATGGCAACACTGTTTTATAGGGGTGGTAAAAGTGCAGGTGTGTGGTCGTGCTCTGATATACGCACAGTCATGTAATGTCATTCTCCAATAAATTCCATACAATTTCCTTACCCATTTTATAAATGTATATTATAGGGTGGCAATGTATGGCTCAAAAGGGAGGATTGGGTGGAAGAAAATGGGGACAGGGCAGAGGTATTAAATTAGTACTTCTATTCAGTCTCTCACAAATGAGAGGGATGGCCTGGTACTGTGAGGGGAGGGTGGGGTGGGGTGGGGGCACAGAAAGATAGGTGAAGACAGGGCAAGGAAAGGTTTGTTATCCCCGGGTGGACTAATCCTCAAGCCCAGATGGTACCCGTCGAAGAATGCTGAGGAAACTACCAGGAAACTGCAGGTCCCCTGGCTGACCTCTTCAGTAATTACCTTGAGTTGAGGGGTGGTACCTCTGACTGGAGACCAGCACAAGTGCTGCTGCATAAGAGCGGACCCAGGGAGGATCTGGGCAACTACAGACTGGTCAGACTGACCTTAATCATTTGCATCTTCATGGAGGCCATTCTTAAAGAGAGATGGGTAGGATACCTTGAAGAGAAAGGCCTCCAGGATGAGCAGCAACACGGTTCATGATTGGGAGATCCTGACATTCAAACCTGATACATTTTTTTGACTGGGTCAATAAAACAGTAGACCAGGGCCGAGCAGTTGATATATTGCATTTCACTTCAACAAGGCCTTTGTGCCCCATATGAGATTGGTCACAAAGCTGGAGGATCTGGGGTAGGAGAGAAACTAACTAGATGGATAACTAGCTGTCTGGAAGATAGGAACAAGGGGGTGGTGGTGGTGGCAGAGGAACTCTCAGGTTCTAGAGAGTCACCAATAGAGTCCTACAGGGCTTGGTGCTTGGGCCAGTGCCGTTTAATGTCTTCCTCAGTGACAACGGAGAAGGCATAAAGAGCAAGATTTGCTTGTTTGTGGATGACACCAAGTTTTTGGGAAGGCAGGACATATGAGGAGAGGCTGGAAGCCCTGAACATGTACCTCTGGAGGAGAGGAGGAGATGATTGAGACCTTTAAATTTATGAAGGGCATTAACAAAGAGTTCTTCTTCCGACTCAGTGGTAATAAAACACATGAGGACATTGCCTTAAGCTGGGGAGGGGTCAAGAGGGACACCAGGAGGCATTTCTTCACACAAAGGGTGTTGGGAGGGTGGCATGGACTTCCTAAGGAAATGGTATCACTAGAAACAACGGAAAGCTTCCAAAGGGGTGGGACAGGGTATAATGTAAGATCAGGACCGAAAGGGAATGGTTAAAAAGGAGGGGTATCAGTTGGGAGACAGAGTCCTTGGCTATGCTTGGGACTCTGCAATACAAGCAGACTCGATACACCACTACGCCTTAGTCTGCTGGCACCTTCCAGTATGTTCATATGGCCAGAGAAGATGCAACATCAAGAGAATCAATTAAAAAAAAAAAACAGTCACATGGACCCCGAGACTGTTTGCAGCTACTGTAAGTTGCACCCATAGCATAAGTAAGCCTCGGTTAAAGAACAGGACAGTAAGTTTGTTAACACCTTCCGCATGCAACTGAGGTAAAGTCATAGAAACATATTTACCCCCAGAGCAGAACTGGTAATGTTGAAATATTTAACACATTGGTTCACTTTATTCCATCTCATAACATTTTGTTCAATGATCAGGAGAAGCGCCTTTTCTTTTTACTTCTACACCTCCATAGTTGCAGATGACACAATGCTGATGTGAATGACACCTCATTTTCCGAAACTATTTCTACTAATTTCCATTTAAATAGTGGCTGTGTATGCCGTAATAATCTATTCCTGTCTCTGTCTTTTTAAATATGTACTTCATAGAGTGGTTTGGCATTGCCTTTTAATTTTTTGTTGTAAAAGTTTTTCATGCAGATCAGCAAATCCTTGGTGTAGAGATGAATGGGCCAAATTCTCTGTAAGCTATTGTAATATGTATCGATTTGACTCCTTGTAATTGCTTGTGCCACTGTAATATTTATTGTAATGTATTGTTTTTTATGAAAGCAATAAAATATGTTATAAAATACCCCAGGCTGCAAGTGTCTAAGCTGCTTACCTGTAACTATATTTCTACAACTGGTATTCCTCCCACATTCACACTTATAAAGTTTTCACTGAGCATGGTTAAGTTCCTTAGAAAGCAGTTGGTTAGCGCCTCATGGACTCTTCCCTTTCCTCGTGTCCCTGCCATTTCATGCACCAGAAACACTACAAACTGAATTCTATTTGTGCCTGTAAGTTTGCATCGTATTATTTAGATGCACTTCCCCAGTCCCATCCAAACCCATCGGTATTCTGAATATTACCAGTCCGAGCTGATGTTGACCATTAAATTTACACCAGAATGCATTCAGTGTACTACCGGGACAGGCCACTTGATGGCCTAGCTGTCGTCATGCCAGGAACTTGAGTTCTAGAGCAGACTCGGGGAGCCGTGTTGGTAGCAGGATGTGGCCAAGACTGCTGCTGCTCGGCAGGTGTCTTGGCTGGGGAGGGTTGGTGAGGGTTCCAGCACCACCATGTCACCTGCGGAAGGGCCAGGAGCTTGCTCCCGCAGGATAATGTATGCATGTACAGCTAATGGCTGGTTACTGCCCACACCAGCGGATGTGGAAGGTCCATAAAGGAGAAAAAGTGGAAGCAAACCACACCACGGACCGCCTGAATGACTGTCACTGAGGGATTTCTCCAATGTCCTAGACAGTGTGGTCAACACAGAGCAGGGCCCAACAGTTTGTCAGACCTTGCTCCATGTGGATCCCCGCTGTCTACGACACTGGAGGAGCAGCAGATGGGGCTGGGAAGTTGCCCACAGAAGACCCAAAAGTAGGAGCATATGGCAACTCGCAGGCAAACCACTTTATGAAAAAAGTACTACATGGATTGACTGGCTTGATGCCTAGTGAAAGGTGTGTCTGTCTACCATGTTGGAGATTTGGGTTCATAATAACCAGAGCCTGGGGTCCCAGTCAGGCCAATCAGTCAGTCCCTCCAGGAAAACTCTGATTGAAAGACAGTGAGACAAATAAAACAAGCATTTGTCAATGCTGAATATTTGCTTGCTGGCATTAGCAGTGGAAGTGCAGGAGTTAGACAGATGCAGTATTGGAATGGCAGTGAAGTATGGAACTGATGCCAACTCCACCCCACCCTGCAGAAATGGACAGGCATTGGGGTGTGCCTTTGGGTTGTCACCCATGACGGTCACAACATTTCATCTCACCCTACCCTTCAGATACTGACAAGTGTCGAGGTGTGCCTTGGGGTGTTTGGGCTTTACAGTCACCTCATTCCATAAGAAAATACGCTGAAATGGGCACAGTATAGGAGAATGGGGTGAACTCTGGGGGCAAAGGGTCCAAGGCACCTCAGTGCCTGTCACTGGCTGGAGGGTGGGCGGAGGTGCAGTGGCATGAGCATTACTGTCGACAATCCCAAGTCACACCCCTGACACCTGTCAGTCCCTACAGGATAAGGCGTTATGGTGAAAACCCTAATACCCTGGGCGTTTCCTGGTATTTTTACTCCATGTTTTCCACATGTACTTTTGTGACCCCACCGCATTAACAGTGACACTATAAGTTCGTTAGGCAAAGCGTGATTTTGACTGTGACTGCACCATTTGGTGCCGCAGGTTGAAACACATTTCAACAGGATGTGAAAAGTGACAGGTGTACTGTTCGTGAGGAGGTGTAAAAATGGCACTGTTGAAAATCTGGGTGAAAATATAAAAAACTCTGGCCAGAAGCGTGCATGAGAAACTGCACAATGTACACCAGAATGTAATTAGTTTGAGGAATTCTTACAGCAGATATTCAACATAGGTATTTTGGGACCTTCGCTCATGAGCAGTGTCACTGTAATTTTCTTAATCTATCCCGAAAACTAATTTTCCGGCGACCGAGCTATTCTGCACTGGAAGTGCGAAACACATTCGGCCAGGGTGTGAAAAATGACAGCTGTACTGTTCATAAGGAGGTGTGGAAAAATGTCAATGTTGAAAATCTGGACTGAAAATATTACAAATTCGTGAACTTAGAGGGTGCGTGGAAATTGCACAACTCACGCATTAACACAGTCATTTTATGGACCTTTGTCACCCAATTTTAAAATAGCCATTTTAACACCTTTGCTCTTGAACAATGTCACTGTGATTTTCTTAATGTGTCTTGAACATTGATTTTGCAAACCAACCACGTCAATGTGCGCTACATGTGCGAAACACATTTTGAGCAAGATGTGACAAATGACAGATGTACTGTTCATAAGGAGGTGCAGTAAAATGACAATGCTGAAAATATTATAAATTCTCAAAATTCACAGGAAGGTGCTTAGAACTTTCTTGCAACACACGCTAAATAAAACAGTCATTTTAAGAATTTTTTCACCAGATTTTCAACATAGGGTTTTGGGGCCTACCTCATGAACTGTGACACTGTCATTTTCAGTAATCAGTTCCGAAAGGTGGTTCCGCGCAGTGACCGCAAAATCACCTTTCAGGACCAAATAACAAAATGACTGAGTTCATGAGGTGGGGCCTAAGAACCCCATGTTGAAAATTTGGTGAAAAATTCCCAAAATGCCCAAGATATGCACTAAAGTTGAAAAAACCCTATTTATGCCATTATTCAGCTTACCGGCATTTCTTCAATTCATGGTCGGCTTTGAAGAGTGCACACGTGTTCCTGGTCCACTGAAAATCATCTTGCTGGGCTCCGGAGCTAAGTATGGGGTGAGGTGGGGGGTGTGTGGCACTCAGATGGTGGGGTGGGTTGCGGGAGGGAGGCAAGACAGTCAACGAGGGACCATATTTTCTTACAGTTGATTTGGAAAGACGACGTGGGACATTTGCCATGCTGGGGTGGGCTCCCAGCATGGCACCTGGAAGTCTGTTGGGGCACAGTGGAGCAGGCGGGGATTGGGCACCCTGGCCGCCATACAGTTTGTGGTGGGAGGGAGAGCATGAGCACGCTGGGGTGGGCTCCCAGTGTCTCTACTTGGCCGTTTGTTATGGGAGGACAGAGCTGTCTATGAAAGCTGTTCCAGTGCAGTGCCGATGTGTAGGCACTTTCAGTATGCAAATTGCCTACACGTTACCACCGCTGATTGTAGCGGTGTTTTGCTTGAACTGTATGCCACTGCATCTGAACTGCTGTCATAGACAACTCGGACAGTTACTGGTGCGGGAGGCAGCGCCTGCAACAAGGAGCAGGGCATTGGGACGCGGTGGCACACCTACCAAACTTCATATGGTGGCACTATGTTTCTTGCGCGCAGTGCAAGCAAACATAAAAAAGAATATCTTAGTGTTTGTTCCTCTAAGGAATCAACACACCCTTTCCTAGTTCTCTTTCGGGTAACTTGTCCATCGTGTCTGTTGAAATTTGAAGCCCTATGGGTGTCTAATGTCTTATGTGAACATTTCAGACAGTTATTTAAAAGACTCTGGTCCTGCAGTGCTCTGGTGCTATATTATCATGTCAAGAAGAATCTGGGCAACTGTACCAGTTTTAGGGCCACAAGGGGCAAGGCCATGCGAGTCCTGCTGAGCTTGATGCACCCCACAGAAAGCGTGGTTTGATCTTGACCTCCACAGAGTCTCATACAGAGACTCTCAGATGCTAACACATTACAGTACCAGGCTGGGGCCTTAACATCTCTCCCCAACAAGGCAGAAGGGCCTGTTTGCCATCTCTGACTTGCACGTTCTTTGCCAAAAAGCAGGAAATGGATTCTTCTTGAGGCTTAAACATGAACTGGCCCTCAAGTCAAGCTGACAAAGCCAGAGATCTATTTGAACTGTGGCCTGAGCCACATTATCTCCGACCCTGCCAGGGTAAACAACAAATCCTGGTACCAATGTGACCTAGACTGGATTGTAGTTTTAAACCGCTCCAAAGTTCGTAACTCCTGGATTCTCACTGACTTGATTAGTGATCACAGTCCAGTCTTCTGCGACTGGTTCACCACCAACAAGCTTCCTCACCCCCAACATTTACATAAATTCCAGATGTCTCATGGATTTAAACCAGGAGGCCTTCACATCTGCTCTGCTCTATACTGACTGGTCTCCTCCAGACAATATAGACAAAATTGACTACAGTGTTTTCTGTAAGACCTTATCTTGGATTTGTGATAACCTCTGTCCTATGAAGCAACTTAGAATCTGAGGCAAAACAGGCGTTCGTCTATGTGGATCTCCAAAGGTTCTTTTAAGGCAAGGGACAAAATGTGGGATATATTTAAGAAAATGAAAGACCTGACCTGCCACCAGGAATACAGATCTGCACAGAATAACTGTAAATCTGCAGTTTGCAAAGCTAAAACTAGCCATATAAAATTTGGCCTGACCCCCAAACTTGGGAATCCAAAAACCTGTGGAACATTAACAGTATCATGGGTAGATCTAAAGGGTACCCAATTCTGGATCATAGAGGTTAAGGACAAGGTCACTTGCAACCCCAAGACTATTGCCTCCCTGTTTAACTAACAATTTCTTTGGAGACCTTGAAAATATCATAATCTTTTTCAAAGCCCCCACAGAGACTCACCTGTTTCATCACTCAGAAACTCCTTAACAAAATTCTACTTCAAACAGGTAGCCAAATACCTGAGGCACTCCAATCGAAACCTGTCTGTCTCTGATGGGATTGACTACCACCTCGTTAAACTGGCTAGTGAGGTGCTGGTACACCCCATCTTACTTATTTTAACTTCTCACTTTGCAGCACCTACCCCAAATTGTAGAAGATGGTCACTATTATCCCCATCCACAAATCTGAGACTAAACACCCCACCTCCAACTACCGTCCCATCTTGCTCCTTGCCAGCCTGTCAAAGTCTTGGGAAGGATTTTGTTCGATCAGATGTCTGCCTGCAATCCAGCAACATGACTTGCTGACCAGTGCCCAACATGGATTCCACCTAAGCACAACACTGAGAGTGCCCTGGTGAGACTTACTATGTGCATCGTGCCTTAGACTCTGGGAATTTTGAGGCCGCATTATTTGTGGTCCTCACCAAGGCCTTGATCTCATGTATCATAGATTGCTAATTCATTCCCTCTCCTCACTCAGTTTCTCACCCAGTGCCACCTGTTGGTTAAAACTACTTTCCCAGCAGGATGCAAAGGACTGCCATTGACAATGTCCACTTGGACTTTGTCCTATCAACTGCAAGATCCCTTAAGGTTCTATCCTCATTCCCTGCTTTTTTTGCTTTTCAAAACTCGCCCCCATCGCCTGCCCATCCACTGAAACCCTACTTTATGCTGATGATGCTGTCATCTTCAGCTCGGGCAGGGCCTGACAACCTATACTCAGAATCATTCAACATGACTTTGACCTCCTCCAAACATGGTCCTTAAATAATGAGATATCATCCTTGAATAATATGATGGTTTTGACACAAAAAAGGTAAAGCTATGTTTTATTTTGTTTTGGGGGCAGGGCTACACAGAAAGTGGTCTGCTCTCCGTTTGTTATCCATGCTTTAGATGGCACTGTGGTAGAGATTGTCTCACAGTTAAAACACCTAGGCATCTTTGTGAAAACAAACTATCCTTTGACACCCACATCAATAACCTGTTAAAAAACCTGTACCCCAGAGACTAGGTGCGCTTCGCAGAGGTCAAAGATTCCAAATCCTGAAACAAAGAGATTAACTGTGTGCAGCCGACACTTCGCTATCATTAACTACAATTCCCTCATGTATGCTGCTGTCCTCAAGTAAAGTGTGCACAGCTTACAACAGTACCTGTCACTTCATGACTGATCTGCCGTAATGACACACCACTGCCATCTTCATAAACATGCTGGCTGCCTTACCCTGTATGACCACTTCACCCATAGGTTGGTGATGTCCCTATAAAGGTGCACCGGGAAAAGCCCACACTTGTATTTCCACACCTTTCCCCACTCCACCAACGAGCTGGGAACACACTGCCAGTACAGATTCACTTTCCTACTTCCTTTACAAAAACAGCTGTAGGGCAAGCGCTCTGTCCTTCAGGGCAATTGCCCCCTACAATCTCTCCTACTCTACCTTAGGAATTAGCATCCTGTCCTTAGGCGCTAACCTCTGCCAGCTTCTACTCTGACAGAATGCACTACAAGTGTACCTAGTTGTTTTCTCCAACTTGTAGCATATGTTAGGAGCTTGTACTTGTGTCATTTTGCCTGTTCCTGTGTTACCTACCTTGTCAATTGTTTACTTTGTTTTACAACTGGTCGCTAGAAATGGGCTATTTAGCTCAGCTTGCTCTCCAGTATAATAATGAAAATGACATGAAATGAAACATGTTCACCCTTGAGAAGACGAGACTGAGAGGGGAGGCAGAAACATAAAACGGCAGCAAAATACCACTGATCAATGCAGTCTGCCCTGTTGTACCCTATACTACCTCAGGACCTATTATCTAGTCGGGGTTATTGCCCTTGCCTCCCCTGCCCTGCTTCTTCCCCATGTGTAACTATTAAAGCCTTTTACCGGTTCCAGCTGTGTTTGAAACCATTAATGATTCTTGCACCAGCACCTTTGCTGGTAGGCTATTCCACGTCTCAACCACTCTGTAAAATGCTTTTTCAAGTCCCTCCAGCATCCCCCACCTTCCACTCACGCCCCATGTTCTTAATTCGTCTTTCCTGCTGAACAGTTCCTCACAATCTACTCTGTTCATTACTTTCATGAACATGAAGGCTTCTGTCATTATTGCCCCTCTCCACTCTGGTCTCTAGCGAGTACATGTTCAGAGCCTTAAGCAGATCCCTCACAGGATCTGCCCTGCTGACTCTGAATCATTTACCCTACAATGCACCATTTCTAGTCTGTCTCTGTTATTTCTTAGACAGGACTCTAGAATTGGGCACAGTGTTCAGATGTGGCCTCACCAGTGATCTATAGAGAGGCAGTATAACCTCTTTCCTCCTGCTGTCAAACCCATTTCAATACACCCCAACATTTTGGTTACCCTAATGCAGGCCTTGTTACATTGGCTAAACTGTTTCGAGGAGTTGCATATGTTGACTCCCAGATCCCTTCTCTCAGAGGTAGCATCCGACTTAAAGAGCGGCTCTGCACTTCAGCATGTGCTTTGATAAATACGATGTTTCAGCTGTTGCAATTTACTAGAGAATACGTTTTTAATACATTTTCATTTTCAATATTCCTTCAAAGGTTTAAAGGTTTACAGCACATTTAGGCAGTCCATCTAAAAGTCTATATAAAACATTTGCCTCTACACTGTTTACAGTGCTTTCGTTTATGACATCATAGTGTTCACCATGGCAACAGACTGTGATGTCACAAACAGCAACTGTGAGGTTAGCAGGGAAAGTTGGCTATATTTGAAAGACCCAGTGAAGTAAGTACTGTATTATCTGCAATATTTAGAAGACCAGCAAGGGAAGTAAAGAAAGTTAATAAATAGCTAGAAAACGATAAAGTTTAAACATAATTAGTGTAATCTAGTGTTCCTAAGATTTTTATTATAATAGAGTTGTTCTTTAAAGGAGTACTACAGTCAAAATGTGCGGAAACATATGTTATGCAGAGTGTTTTAATTTGTGTGTCTAGTGCTGGTGTGTCAATCCCTTGATCTGCTGGTAATATTTTTCTAAAATTTTCCTACTAGTTTTGTGGCCTTTGGGGATCTTCATCTTTGAATGGCGTATTGTTCTTTGTCCTACAATGCCTCCTGACAGCGATGTGTCCGGGACCACTGATTCAGTGAGGAAAGTAGTACTGTAGCAGTAATCTGAAGGTAGAAGCCTGATGTTCTGGCCTCAACTAAATAACTGTAATTCATTATTTTTGTTTTCTAGGTCTAGCCAGCGGAAATGTTTTGCTTTAATTTCATCAGACTATACCCAGCCATAAAAGCACACACATTACCCTAGGTCATGAATGCTACAATCAGTAAACACTCTAGCTGTTTCTTACAGAATACCCACCAATTAGACTTCAGGTGATTGCTGAGCTGTAAATCTAGCCTTCATTGCCTCCTGGATAAGGAAAGTGGCTTACAGTTACAGCTGTACTGCCAGTACGTGACTGAATTTATGGTCCCACAGGGTTTTATTTAACTCTAAAAATTGATTAGCGCTTTTGCTCATAAAGTTCTAAAACATTATGAAAATGCATAGCACTTGCCTCACTGTCTTTAACAAACATAACACTTCTAGAAAAGTTGTATAAATGCTTTCTGTACAGTTAGTATTGTCCCAAGAAAAAACTGCTAATCAATTATTTAAAACCCTGTCCCAGATACATCACTGTTGCGTGGGACAAGAGGCATTGTAGGTCAAGAAGAGCAATAAACAGTGGTAATATGGAAATCCCCAGAGGCCATAACACTAGTAGGCAAATTGAGAAAAAACTCCTACTAGCAGACAAACAGAACAACATACCAGGATTGAATTCACAAATGAAAACGCTCTGCACAACATATGCCTTTGCAAATTTTGACTGTAGTACTCTTTAACCCCTCCCAGCCAATATTCTGTCCTGGGGTTCCTGTTCCTGTGTGCCTCACTTGATAACAAGTCTTGAGATGTGATAGCATGTCTTCTGCATGCTCAAGGGTATAAGATCAAACTGGCGGAGATGTGTGGACTGGTATCCTCCAAAAGGACATAGAGACATGCCCTGACGCCAGAGGCAGTAAATTCTAGGGCAACAATAGGAGACATTTCTTCTCCTAGCGGTGATGAACCTATGGCACAGCCTACCAGCAGATATGAAGGCAGTACAGGCCTTCCCAGTAAGTATGGATACATTTCTGCCTACCAAGGGAATCGCGAGGGTGCCCTGGGCAGTAGAGTGGGTGGGAACCCTTTTAAATTAGTATATGTTTATACAGCATCCTTATTGTACCTCTTAACTGCTATGACTTTGTACAGTGCTATGATTTCTACATTTGCATTTAGCTTGACAAAGGTTTACTGATGTTGCTTACAACGTTAGAGCTATTTCTGGGCATACAGATTATAAAACATGAAGGTTCAACCCCTGTGTTGTACCAAAGTATATTTATTTTTCTTCCACCACAATAATCAACGTTTTGTGGGAATGGCACTCCTTCAGGACTGGTGGTTTCCTACAAAGGTTGTTGAAAACGCTACTGGAAAGAAAATTCTAGATTAGCTTATAAGGTAAACCTGTTTTCAACCCTCCCCCAGGCACCTATTCATTAACTGCTGCAGCAAAGTGCTCTCAGGACCGGCCAACTCCCTGCTCTCAGAAACTTCTGACAGCAGGGAGTCAGTCGTTCGTGGCATCTATGAGCAGCCTTGTAAGAAATCACCAGTTCTGAAGAAGTGGCATTGCCACTAAGTAGCGAAGGACTGTGGTGGAAGACAAATAAATATACCATGGCACTACTTAGAAGCTGAACCTTCATCTTCTTTTTCAGCGGTCTCATTCTGCCAAAAGTGTCCTTCTGAACTACTATTTAATCGATGACAGTCTGGGTGTCCTGGAACTGTTTCTAGTTTCACACAAACTATTTAAATCACTGAACTAATTTGATATAAACATTCCTTAACACTACCATATGGGACCCTCTGTTCTTAGACATATTATTCTTTAAAATAAGAAAGTGTTACTTTCTGGCAATTTGCACTGAATTTTGAAGGCAGTGCTATGCATTTTAATGTTGAGAGGTATGATCCTTATTCCTGTCGGTGTATGTTGCAGAATGGGGAGGCCCTGCTGGACCTAGAGTTCCTTCAGACCCTAAATTACTATGATATGCTGTATGACATTTTTGTATTTTTATTTACCCATGATAGCTTAAAACGAGATGCAACATCTTGTTTTCGTTGAAGTCCTTTTCAACTAATTGTATCAGCTGGCAGTACTGGAATACGGGGCGGTTCAGTGCCTTCAAACAGTACGTCAGTGGCGCTGAAGGATTTGAACCCATATCTCTTGGGAACCTCCTGGTTTGCAATTCTGAGCTCTTGCCACAAGCCCTGTATTTGGTCTCCCATGTGCGCGTCCTCCAGTTCCCTTTTATGTTTGTTTCACATCACGAGGAACCCATGAAATGCAATAATCGTTATGAACATGAAACGGATGCCTTCACATTTTTTTCTTGTTGAAATCTTTATTTTGAGGACACTGGCAAGCGTCAAGATAGCTGGCCGCAGTGACTCCTCCTCACAAAACGGAAATCGTCAGGCTGCATGGGTCTGCAGAGGATCTCTATACAAAATACAGGTCAATACAAATGAAAGAATAAAATATTAACACGCTGTACAAATGCAACCGATTCAGTGATCATAATAAAATAAATCCTTGACATGCTTTCCAAAAGAATTCTGTTCTCAGAATCTGAGTTATAGCAATGTCATTCTTTTATAAAAGCTGCAATTTAAAAGAAAACTTGTAAATTATCTGTGACACACACAAACAGTATGGTAAACATGGACAACACATTGTCACCTCTATTTTTTGAAGGAGTCGGAGAACATTTATAAACGTTCTTCCTCATAATTTGAAAACCCCTGAAAAGTTATTTTGTATGACATGCTGGAGGGCCACCAAAGTTTGGGTTACTTGGTGGCTGGTGAGGAAAGGAAGAGTGAGCATCTCAGGGACAGCTCTTCTCTCCTTTGTGTTGGGTGGTGAGTCGCTCATGTGACTACCACCTGGATGAAGCCAGGTGGTAGCGCCATCAGAGATGCTGAGCTGGGGTGGAGATGCCACTAAGATAACTGCACGATTGTGCACATGTGCATGGAAGCATCGTCATCACGTGTTGGTTCCTTAGAGGAGAAAATATCCCCCAAGCAAGGCAGAATAGGCCAAACCTGCAGGCCCTGTGACTACAGATCAAGACACCCACCCACTAAAATCCAGGACTAGAATCACATTTTATTTACAAGGAGTGCGATATGTGTCTGTCTGAAATACAATTTAGCAGTGAGAACAAATATGTGCCCTCACTGGGATTTGAACAGGCCTGCTCAAAATACTGTTCTGCTGCATTACCAGCTCTGCTACCAGGACAATAGAAAACCTGGGATCCCAAAGGTCCTCCTCTTTTGTCAATGCACACTCTACAGTCACAAACCCCATTATGTACACTCTAGGAGCTGATGTTTGAGTTGTCGCTGTCAAAACAAGTGTTTTAACACAAACACTAACTGAACCCTAACGTAATCCAACATAATGGTACTTCTGTACCACTTATAAAACCAGGACCTAGCAAATCCAGAGTCAGTTATTTTGTTTGGCATAGCCTTATTTCTTTTTATTTTATTGTTTTGTAACTCTGTTTCTGCTCTCCTGCCTGGCTTGGTGGATATACCACTATCTGTAATTGCACTGGGCACTTATGAAAAGGGCTCTGCCCATTAAGGTTTTCCAGTATAATAAATAAAATGTCCTGTCCTGTATGTTTTCACACCGTATTGGGTAAGAAGCTGTACTGGGACTCGATACAAACCCCACTCCCCTGGTGACAGAGTGGCCCAGTGCAAGTGTCATCAAACCGCTGGGACAGGAGACTGAAAAAGCATCCAGGTATATGATAATACTGGACAGTAATGGCCTCCATGGATATACTCACTGACATCATGAATAATAAAATGGGTAACATAACTCAAGACATTGTGATTGGTCAGCTGTGAACAACTGATTGCATTATTCCAGCAGAAATGCTTAGTATAACTTTCTGAACTTCCTTGGTTCGAATCAAATATCAGGAAGCCATTAGTATAACAACACTTCTTGGTGCATAAGGCACTTGGCTTCTCCTCGTGGCTGACTCGCAGAGGCGTGCTGCTGTCATCGCGACAGTGAGCGCGGCGTGTTGTGCCTTATTGCTTAGATAACGTTTAGTAAAATAATCAAGGCGTTATCAGCAGCTGCATTCTACACTGTGAATATCAAGTTAGAATTAAGGATTACATGGCAACAGTTTCAGAATTAGCAAGTATGGGAGGGGTGATTTCCTTCATCGCAACAATGTCAAAAGCAGGCACACTTCTTCCATGCAAGGAAAGGAGATGTAATTTCCTGACCCCTGACTTCACACACAAATATCTGCACACCCTAATTGTACACCTTAGGAACCACACGCACATTTGGCGCCAAGTGCTTCTTCTGTTTGCTGCAGGGCAGTCATTCAAATCAATTATAACGGAGCCAGGCCTTCTTATGAGATTCCTCTCATTTCCTACATTTCAGTCTAACATCACAACAGAACAAACTTTTGCCATGATGGGAATCAAACAAAACCAGGGCATCAATCTGACAGTGTGAAAGGGGTTTGCAGTAGCTGGGAAAGGTTTTAAATTATAATATTCAGACACAATTCAGCTTTCATATTTCATTCATTTTCTATATTTACCATCATCCGTTCTTCATTATTCAGGACATTTGCATGAAAACCAGATCTCTGTGCCTCACCATTTCATATCACCTTTTTCTTTCTCTCCCCATGGAAGTCATAATCCGCTGTTTGGGAGACTATAGTCATCGCCATGGCAACAGATTGTGATAAAAGAGGATTGTGACTACCTGTGTGGAGCGTGGCATTCTGTCCACAGGATTCATGCAGAATCACAGTTCCACTTCTGGAACGTTTTTCTGAAATTCTTTTTTTTTTTTTTTTTTTTTATTCCGATAATTCTGTAAAGCATTTCTATGTAAACTATGGACAGCTATGCAATGGATTAGTAATCCTGCAGTTTGTGAAAAAAGGTAGCATTTGCAGTTTACATAAAGTGTAGCTATGGTTCAGTGGGCTTAAGGGATGCAGTCAGGCTTTTTCACATCATGTCATTCCTTAGTAAAACCCCACATTTTAGGATTGCCTGTGTTCTCTAAAATGTATTGATGCTGCTGGTTGTTTTATCTGGTCCTTTCTTTGTAGAACAGAAATGCATGCGATGGCGTAATTATTATTATTTGCTTATCTAGTTTTTGTTGACCGGTAAGTGCACTAGACAAATCCTGCCTATTTTCAGGCATGACCCAGGGAGGGATACAGATGAATGCCAATGACCTTGAACCAGATTAAGCTGCTGCATCCAACCTGGTTTTATTTAAAATCCTTCATCTACTCTTTCTGCACACTTGTAGAACATTAGGAACACCTCCCAACAGTGCAGTCACTCATGATTCAAACTCCTCTCCTCCCACTGTATCTTGAATAGCTAGACTGCGTTGGGGTGTTCCAAGTCCAGGTAAGATGCAGTGTCAGTTGATCAAGTGGTAAAACAAGCATATTTTTATGTGGTAACAGCAGCGTGGTGGCAGTCTGTTTTCACTTTTAAAGAAAAGGCAGCACTGGCTCCATGGCTGAGCGAAGGGATTCGCTCGGCAAACTGGTGACCCAGGTTTGCACACTGAGCCCGGGTGCTAGGAGTGGAGACTGGCAGGGAGGGTTCCAGAGCGTCCACTGGACGCTTCCTCCCTGGGATGGGCAGGGCCTTGGCACCTGCAGGCAGATTGGAGATGGGCTGGGGGCTGTGAGCCTTGACAAACCCCTGCATGTCCCCACTGCAGGTTGCTGCTCCCACAGGCCCAATTGGTTGAAGTGGGCAGGCCAGAAAAAGTGAAAATGCCCTGGCTGACCAGATGATGGCCACTGGTCCCCGGCATACCACAAAGCCCAGGATAGCCCTGTGCTGACCACCCCACCACCGATCCAAGGGCTAAGTAGTGGTGCTTCTGGGCACTTCTCCCCAGGGTGGGGACCCATCTGATGAAGAGTTACATCGGGTCACCCAAAGGGATTAGTAGGAAGTTGCGGGCAGCAGGATGGTGACTGGTGGAGGAGGTGGTCTTGGGCCCCAGGGGCCCAAAGGCAGCTGGCCAGGAGGCCATGGGAAGAGAAAAAAAAAACAGCCAACCATGAGTGCTTGTAGTGCTACTGCTTGTGGTGCTGATGACTCGGATTCGGAAACAAACCCGGAGTGTCAGAGGGTCAGCCGGGGGAGGGATAGAGCATCGTGAACAGCGCCCTCCTCCAGGAGGGGCTGAAGCAGGTTCTCGGTAATATACTGACTCCTGGAGGTGACCAGGAGTCAAAGTCCATGTGAGCCTCTGAGACTGGACTGACACCAGACATTGGCACACGTGTGAGGCAGCACGTACTGCAAACCGCGGACATCACTGCACATCCTAAGTGCTAGAGGAACCTTAAAGAGAAACAACCCTAGCTATGCCTAATGATGCCCGGTCACAACTCTACTGTCTCTCTCCTTACCTCACAGACATCACCTACTTCCTCCTCTCTCGTGCCTTCGCTGGAAGGGGCCCACCGATGGGTCACTACAGTCTCCCGTGAGTCACGGTTGAGGGAGAGGATCAGGTGGTTGGACCTTTAAAGGAATGATATGGGGTATATCCCCACCAGCTCAAGGAGCCACAAAGACTTAAAAGAAAAGGAAGCAGAGTCCAGCTACCAGCTACATCAGCAATTTCTGCAGAGTGTGAGCAATCATAAACTTTGTTTTTAAACTAGGGACAATTTAGAGGCCCCAGGGAGTTGACAGTGTGACTTTAATGTCCTGCAGGTCAATTTATTCTGTCAGATCCAGGTGCAAAGACTGTGTTAGGGTGTTCCCAAGTCCAGGAAAGTGCAGTGGGAGTTAATCAAGGGAATGTAAACAAACATGTTTCTGTGTGGTGACACCAGTATGGTGGGTAGCCTGTTTCTGTGTGGTGACACCAGTATGGTGGGCAACCTGTTTTTCACATTTAATTTTTTTTGCATTATTTCTTTTATACTCCCCCGCACCTTAGCCTGGTCTCTCCTTCGGGCCCACATGTACATCACTGAGCAACCCCGACCCCACCACCCCAGATTGCAGCCAGCCCAGGTCACCCCGATGAAGGGATACATCAGGTGGATCCTTACCTTGTAAGGGAAGAGCCTGGTACTGCTATCAAGTGCTGCTGAGGTGGCGTATGGGGTCCAGGAGTTCCGTGGTGAAGGTCCGGGAGGCCGGCCCAACTCTACGAAGGCGCCATTTTTCCCATTTCTCCCAAGGAGTGGCGTGCACAGACGCCATGGCTCACACCAACATCCGCCACTCCTCCTAGACATCAAGGCATGATGTCGCGCCATGTCCCCAGCCTCCGCTGAGGCCAGCGGCAAGTGCCAGGCGCAGCCCCATCCTCCCCGGAGGAGGCTGTCACTGGACACTCGAGCCTTCTCGGCGGCCTTCAGCAACCCGAGTCCGAACTCGGTCGCTGGCATCACAAATGGAACTAATCAGGCCAAGGGTCATGCTTTTCACATTCTAAAAGAAAAAAGGGATTCAGAATCAAACTGCCATTTACATGAACAACCACTACAGAACATAACCAATCATAAAATGTGCTTTTTAAACTAGGGACATTGTGAGGCCTAAGGGGTTGACCGTGTCCTTTAACATTCTTTCCACTTTTAGAGTGCCACTCCTGATAGAATTCTGCAGAATTACGAGAATTTCTGAAATTTCATGAATTCTGTCAGAAGTCGAATCTGAAACTTAACGCACAGCTCACAGTGTGACTTCAGTAGATGGGGGGACAGAAAGAGAGATGAAATCTGGGAGGAAGAAATATAATAATTCCACATTAATGTCCTCAGAAATGAAGAATGAAAGTTCATAAGTACAGAGAAAGAATAGAATGTTAGTTGAATTGTGCCCAAATATCATATTTCACAGTGTTTTACCAGATACTGTAAAAATGCTTTCAGCTAAGCAACAAATTCTCCGAGGCAGAATATCATGTTTCAGTCATAAATGCACACGAGGAGGGTGTAATGTAATCAGTCTTTAGCATGCATATTTTGAAATTATTAATTTTACAGTTTCTTGCAAATATATCTGTAGCACTTGTGCTTCACATGAACATTATAGTGACAGAGAAGCATCACTATCGTTAGAGTTGGGAAGCCACACGGAGGGAGGGGGTACCACTAGACTACCAGGGTTTCAATAACTCTTCTTTTACCGCCCTCTCGGGGACACGGGAGGCGGGGAGGTACCACTAGGCTACCAGGGTTATGTGGGTGCTTCCTGACAGTGTTCTGGGTGGGCGGGCAGCCATCCACAGCTGGCGGCTGCTGTGTTGCGCCCTGCAGTACAGCTGCCCGCCTGTGGGTGGGTGGCTGGGAGATGTTCCACTATTTCATTGCCTTAACTTTGTGCCCACTATGCGGTGCAATGCAGGAGTGCACTGGCATACACGCCACATCCCAGGCTGAATATCGGGATGTGCTGCATATGCATGGGCACGCCTGCATCTGCGCTCAAGCATGCACTACATTGCCTCAAGATTGAGATTTGTGCTGCGCCAGGCAGCCTTCTCAATATCCTGCTGGGGCGCAATGCGGATGCCGGCGCAACCCCTTTGAATATCCCAGCAATGTGCTTTCTAGGGCTAGCAGGTGCACTGCAGGTGGAACTGATATACTGATTAGTTTCCAAAGCTATTGAGGGTTTGGTGGAGTTCCTGACTGCTGTGTTAGGAAACCTGCCTGGAGTGATGATATCTACTTCAGCAGAGTCCAACCGAGTTCTGATTAATCAGGATGTCATTAAGAGATCAGGACAGTGATTGTATCAGGCTGTGAGGTAAGCACAATATGTATAAATGTAAAATATTATCACACTGTGATTGTTTACCAGGATTTACATCACTGTGTGTAAGATACATGGATTTATCCACTGTTCATTTGTCTCACCCTATTGTATAAATACACACGCATATATATATATATATATATATATAAAATATTTTATATATATGTGTGTATATATATATATATATATATATATACGTATACATATACATGCACACAATGTACACGAGAGTCAGACTTTATAGATAAATGACTTACTTAGTGAATTATTTTAAATGAAGATAAATAAGGAATACATTGTGGGCTGCAGTGGAATAACACGTTTATCTCTCTAGTGAGCGGTAAGACCCATAACTCATGAGTGGAAGCCACAAGTTAGGTCTGACAGTCTTACCACTTGTGTGGAGATAAATGTGTTATTCTACTATAACCCATTATGTAGTTGATATATATATATATACACACACCACACTATTTTAATCTTTTATTAGTGTTTTACCTTGTTTTGGTTTAAAATTGCCTTTATATCCATTTTAAACTTTTGATCTGGCCAGTTCTCTGTGTTCTGTTTCTAGATTCTAAGCAGAAATAACGTGTTTGTGAAATGATGCGTATTCTTAGTGAAAATAAATATTTTTCCAAAAATAACATGATACATTTACCCAATTTTATTTACTGCTAGTGTTGTATATATGATTTATCTTCATTTTAGGCATTCATCTCCATGTTAAAAGTAACATTGTAACCCTTAACCAATACTGCAGGGTGAACAATGCATGCTGACATCATGAAGGCCTCAGATGCACTCAAAACAGTGCAGTAAATTCAAGCAGAAACAGCTAGAGCTTCATGAGGAGAACGAAATCAAAAGCTTTACATTTTAAAATATTTGTATAAATTGGCACACACAATGGCCTGGGTCAGAACAAAGCAATAATGGCACAATAAAGTGTGTGTCTGGGGACTATAAGATGGAAAAATACATTTTTTTGTTGCTTTTGGAATAGGCTCGATGTTGTGCTGAGATAACATCACTGTTGAAGGTCAGCACTGACCAGTCAGAGCCCACAAATTTTCTTGCCATTTTATAATAAATCAGCTGGCATCAACTTGTCAGTGGGGTGGACTTAACTCACTCGTGACTCTGTCACTCTGGTAGTTATTGCCCTACCCTGCCCTTTCCACTCATAAAGATAAGTGGTATATTCTGAATCAGGCCACTGTGTAGCCATGATAGACAACTTTTAATCTTGAGAATGTATACGTCCACACGTTGTTCGGATATGCATCAAAACAAAATCACATATCTTCCCACTACTTCAAATATTTTAAATATACCAAAACGGGTACATTTTATATACTTAAAATGTGTTTTGGACATGTATGGCAATTATGGGCTGGATCTTCAAAAGATGACGAGGCATAATTCCTCAGTTTTGGACTGCACTGGTGTCAGATTAAATGCACCCAAATGTTTTTTTGCCATTGTCAAACAGTCTGAGACATGTATTTATTTGTGTTTGTTTACCAGGTACGCACACTAGACAATGATCCTATTTTCAGGCATGACCTGGGAGTGCCGAACTACAAGGGCAAATTCAGGATTTACACCGTACCTCATTTGCATTTACAGTTGCAACAGTTTACCTGCTTTACGGTGAAAAAAAAAATGGAAGCAAGTGTCATTTCCTGAGTGCAAACTGCTGCAGTTTATAAGAACAATTTATAAACATTGCACCACGTTTTACATGGCTAACGTTCGCTGCAAGTAACACAGTTGTTCTAAACTTGTGATGCGAGTCGGCATGCATCTCGGAGGAGTCTTTAAAGATCTGCATCAGTATCTTTTTTTTTTTAGTATAGGAAGCACACAAAATATCATAAGACAGTGTGAAGCAAAGACTACCAAATCACCCACTTTGTTCTTCACAATTGACCTGAAATCGGAAGGGACACAAACATCTAGCCAGGACAGTAATCCTGGCTTCAGAGTGAAGAGTCCCTCATTATAAGTCATTTTTAAACCATCATTGTGTATTATGTTAAAACTTACAGGAGGCACTGCCCCTTGACTCAAGTCCGTGCTTTTGATCCTAGATAGAAGGTTAGGAGACCTATTGCAACTCTGGTGAGCAGTGGCCTGCAGATGGCATTATGGGTAAAGAGCCAGGCTTTCGCAAGAGGGTTAATGGTAAGGACATTGTTTTGTGAGCCTGATGGTTCAGCCTGTGAGTACCCACAAACTGAACAGCCTTCATTAAAATGTGTTGAAAATACTCAGAGTGTCAGACTTCCACCAAAGCAAAAGAAATCTGAATGCAAGCCAGCCTCCTTCGCAAAGCGGTTTACAACCCAAAATGTGCCGTGTTCATAATTTCAGTGAAGCCACCTGTCACTGATCCTACAGGAGGTCAATCCATGCAGTTTCTCAAAATGTCTCACCCAGGAGTTCTGGTTCTACCATTCCCATCTGGTTTCTCCTGCTGTGAAAAATCCTGGTAGGACCCAGATGAAGGTCTCAGATTAGCGGTGGCTGGTAGGACTAGAAACTCTGCTAGCAGCACGCTGGTGGTAATGGCAACTAGCTCAGCAATGGAATGAACCCCAGATTTGAAACCGATGTGCCAGGGTTTCAACCTGAGCCAGGCTACAGTGGTATTTGAGGAGGAGGTGGAGTAAGATGGTTGACAGCTTGGACTCATCCAATCCCTGTTTCTAAAGTCCGCTTAATAACTGGATACCATGTTCTTCTTTGTCAGTTTGAAGGTGATGTATCCATTACTTCGCATCAGGACGACCTGGACAAGCGATTTGCAATGGTGTTGTTGACATTTTCTTTGCTGTCCTCACTGAGCGTGTTTCTCAGGTTTTGACGCAGCTTGAGAGAATCCTCCATGCAGATTGGAGCCCGGAAGCCAGGGTACACTCCACTGGATGGTGGTCTTTTTCTGTCAACAATATGATAAATGGTTAGAGGACACTAGCTTGGGTTATATTAAAGGAGAAGGAAACTTTAACTCCGATTAATGTAGTGAGACTGAGATCCTGATTAGCATAATGCAACCCTCCCTCCCCAAAGCTGCCATCCTGGTGTAAATAATGAGGGTACAGGGAGGGAGAGCGGTACCAGTGCTGTGAGCAGCATGACCCAATCCCAGTCATCACTCATTCCTCTCGCTGTTGTCCTTTGATGCACCCTGCAGCTGTCTCCACTGGAAATGTCAACGACAGATGGGGAGCATGGGACATTTTGTACTGTGATGGGGAGTGGGGGGTCACAGGATCAACCAGACAAACTCAGAAATTAAGCAAAAGTAAGTAAATGGCGGTTTTGGAGCAGCAGTAAGGTTACTGCTCATGGCCTAAGCTCGGAATGAGCCCAGGGCTTCGTGAGGTGGCTGGGGGGTAGGATTACATCCCAGTGGGCATTTCCTCCTTCAGGAAAAGTGTTGGGGGTGGCACAGCAGCAGGATGATGGCTCACGGTACACTCTGGTCTTGTACAGCCTCCTGGCTCCCAGTAACACACAAGGTTCGTTAAGGGTGTCTCTCACTCCCGTCCTTGCCTGGGGGCGGGGTACAGCAGAGGCTATAGGAGAGCAACCTCAGGTAGGGGTGACATGGCTGGGCAGATGTCAAAGGGGTCAGAAAGGGCATGAGCCACCTGGTGGCCTCGGCAACAACGTATTGGGTTGCCATGCAGGCCACCCATCTATGGGAGCAAACTCGAGTTGCTTCATCAGGTAACAGGCCAGGCTGGAGCAGCTACGCACAGCAGTCATCCTCCACCAGGGAGGGTTGACAGCAAGCTCAGGTGTCACGGTGACCTCATCAGCTGCCAAAGGGACATGATGTAGGCATGCAAGGCCACCAAGAAGTCATGCTGCAACAGTCAGGGTATTTTCTCCTTTCCTCCCACCCCTAGGGATACTGGCTTAGGTGAATGTGTGCACAGTGCGCCATCGTCTGTACTGCCAGTCAGTGTCACCCTCCAACTGCTTGCACTCCTGCCTGCACCCCACTCGTGGTCACCTGATGGTGGTCACGAGGTATAGTGGTCCCCTCTCTCCCCAGAGGAGAAGCACATCCTATGGGATGCTTGATCCTCTCTCCCCAGCTGACCCTCTGGCGTATCCAGCCCGCTCCTCAAACCTGGGTCCGTTGACGTTGAAAGTGGTAGTGCTACGGCTGTGCTGGAGGGCCGCTTCATCTGTTTTTCAAATGGTTTGGGGGTGTTGGTTGAATCCAATAAAATGTAATGCTACCTTTGAAACTTTAAAGACTGGTGGGTTAAGCTAATACATGAAAGGGTGTCTTGGTAATGCTAAATTACCGCGACACCCTTTGCGCGCCAGGCTGGTTAATCCCCAGCTGTTTTTTTCTATAGTGTTTTTCTGGTTTCTATTTTGTCCTGTGTCGAATTATGCCGCCAGCACGTGGATGCCTTGGATGGAAAAACATAAATACAACCTTTATTACTTCTGTGGCTAGAGGGAATTTGATTCATACTGCTTTTTTGAGAGGAGGGTCTTCCTCTGTTTCATTAAAATCTGTTTGGAATCTAAAGACACAGACAGTGGACACAGCACTGGTCAGATAAGGTAACAGGGAACTTTTGTATCACATTTGGTGTGTGTATGTGCAGCTGTGTGGTCTAGTTCCCTGAGTGCACCCCTGGAAGCATGTTGAACACTGTCTCATTTGAACAGCGTCAGATTAACAGTTACAATAAAATGGCTGTGTTATCAGAGCAGGATAAAACGTGAAAGAGAATTTAAAAATGAAAGGTTGGAGAGAGGTTCTGCCCTAAAGCAGAATGTGCTAGGGCAGAAGAAACACTGTACCATGTTGATTAGCACTGTCTTTATACTAATGCCTTCTGGCACCATGCGCCATTTCAGTGGAAGAAGTTCTGGAACAGATTTATAGGGTTCTGAATGTACTGAAGTAGCATATGGGATTTTTTACCCAGGGCCTTTAGGGATCCCTCCAACTTGTTCAGATATTATATTTGACAGGTTAGGTACAGTCATCTCTACCAAAAAATGGTTTACATGTTGGAATGATACGGACTGGTATTTAGTAATATAAAGAGTATTTATGATGCAGAGGTGTGACACATGCCCTTACCCCATTGATACAGAGGTGTGACACCTGCCCTTACCCCACTGATACAGAGGTGTGACACACGCCTTACCCCATTGATACAGAGGTGTGACACCTGCCCTTACCCGTTGATACAGAGGTGTGACACACGCCTACTCCTGTTGGATACAGAGGTGTGACACCTGCCCTTACCCCTGCTGATACAGAGGTGTGACACCTGCCCTTACCCCATTGATACAGAGGTGTGACACCTGCCCTTACCCGTTAATACAGAGTTGTGACACCCAGCCTTACCCCGTTGATGCAGAGGTGTGACACCCAACCTTACCCGTTGATACAGAGGTGTGACACTCGTCCTTACCCTGTTGATACAGAGGTGTGACCACGCCCTACCCTGTTGATACAGAGGTGTGACACCCGCCCTTACCCCGTTGATACAGAGGTGTGACACCCGCCTTACCCTTTGATACAGAGGTGTGACACCCGCCTTATCCCGCTGATACAGAGGTGTGACATCCGTCCTTACCCCATTGACACAAAGGTGTGACACCACCTTTACCCTGTTGATACAGAGGTGTGACACCCAACCTTACCTCCTGTGATACAGAGGTGTGACACCTGCCTCACCCCTGGATACAGAGGTGTGACACCTGGCCCTTACCTTGTTGATACAGAGGTGTGACACCCGCCTACCCTGCTGATACAGAGGTGTGACACCCGCCTTATCCTGTTGGATACAGAGTGACATCCGTCTCTACCCCATTGATACAGAGGTGTGACACCCGCCTACTCCCATTGATACAGAGGTGTGACACCCGCCTACCCCATTGATACAGAGGTGTGACAATCGCCTCTTACCCCATTGACAGAGGTGTGACACCCAACCTACCCCTGATACAGAGGTGTGACATCCGTCCCTACCCCACTGATACAGAGGTGTGACACCCGCCTCTACCCCATTGACACAGAGGTGTGACACTCGCCTTACCTTGTTGATACAGAGGTGTGACACCCAACACCTGTTGATACAGAGGTGTGACACCCAACCTACCTCGTTGATACAGAGGTGTGACACCTGCCCTTACCCGCTGATACAGAGGTGTGACACCCGTCCTTACCCTGTTGATACAGAGGTGACATCCGTCCTTCTGTTGGTACAGAGGTGTGACACCGCCCTTATCCTGTTGATACAGAGGTGTGACATCCGCCCTACCCATTGATACAGAGGTGTGCACCCGCCTACCCCATTGATACAGAGGTGTGACACCCGCCTACCCCACTGACACAGAGGCGTGACACCCAACCTACCCCTGCTGATACAGAGGTGTGACATCCGTCCTTACCCCACTGATACAGAGGTGTGACACCCGCCTACCCCATTGACACAGAGGTGTGACACTCGCCTTTACCCTGTTGATACAGAGGTGTGACACCCAACATTACCCTCTGATACAGAGGTGTGACACCCAACCTTACCCGTTGATACAGAGGTGTGACACCTGCCCTTACCCGTGATACAGAGGTGTGACGCCGTCCTTACCCTGTTGATACAGAGGTGTGACATCCGTCCTTACCCTGTTGGTACAGAGGTGTGACACCGGCCCTTACCCTGTTGGTACAGAGGTGTGACACATGCCCTACCCATTGATACAGAGGTGTGACACACGCCTACCCCATTGATACAGAGGTGTGACACACACCTTACCCCACTGATACAGATGTGTGATACTGCCGATACCCTATTGATACAGAGGTGTGACACATTCTCTTACCCTTGATATAGAGATGTGACACACGCCTTACCCTGCTGATACAGGGGTGTGACACACGCCTTACCCCTGCTGGATACAGAGGTGTGACACCCGCCCTTACCTCATTGATACAGAGGTGTGACACCCGGCCCCACTCCTGTTGATACAGAGGTGTGACACACGCCTTACCCCTGCTGATACAGAGGTGTGACACCGCCCTTATCCTGCTGATACAGAGGTGTGACACCTGCCCTTATCCCATTGATACAGAGGTGTGACACCCGCCCTTACCCCATTGACACAGAGGTGTGACACCCGCCTTACTCTGTTCTTGTGCATTATGGGGAACCTCCCTAGAAGACTAGTTTTTTGTAATTTGGGGGGCACCCTTTATTTTGGGGTGGATTTGCTCTTGGGATCTAATTTGGGAACTGGTACCATGTCTGGTTTGCTCCAGCTTCAATCAGACAGTTTTATTTTACACTGAAGAGTATGTGAGCAAAATGCCCATTTTCACAAACCTCCAGTTGTCCAGGTTTATAGAATGAGAGACATGGTCAAACTGCAATACAATAAACACAGAGGTAGGGAGATATACAGAGTAAACAAAACCCTAGTGTGCAGGAAAGACACACATCCGAAGGGTAAGATATGTATAATATATAACAATCAAGTAACCACAATGACATACATGATGTACAGGATCTTACATAATATACAGACCCTAGGAACAGGCTGGGGGATAAGCTCTAGCAAGAGCAGTAAGCTAAGAACCATCAGGTATGCATAGGGTGCAGGGGCAGGGAGTGGGGTTGAGAAAGGAGAGGTAGGGGGAGTAAGGAGGGAGAGAAAAACTAATTTCAATTTTTAAGGGGTGGGCGATTGTTCGGGCAAACACAGGAGGATGTTTTAAGGAGGGGTCCTTAGAGTGAAGTTGAAGATGCTGATGGTGAAACAAGCGTGAAAGTCAGGAGGCAAACTGTTGCAAAGCTTGGGGCCCTTATAAGTAATGGAGTTCTGAGTATGGAGGAGGTAGAATGGGATGTTGAAGATGTGACAGGAGGCCCTCTTGCACTGTGCTTTGAGACCGATTTGGGGAAAAGGAGGGCGCAGTTGGCAGTAAGTTTAAGTTAACCTTGTGTAGGAAAGAAAGTAATTTAAGGTGAAACCTCACCTCAAGGGTGGGCCAGTTGAGGGAGCTGTAAAGGGTACAGTGGTGGGTAGACCATGGAAGGTCTGAGATGCTTGTCCATCAGATAATGCTATTCTTCTTTTATCCTGGACTATGGGCACTGATTACTTGCGCAACTGTTTCCTCTTCTATGTACATCAGCGTGTGGATACTACGTTCTAATTGTGCAGTGTGTGGGACTTTGTTCCTGTGATGTCCTTATGGACTGAACTGTCTGTAGAGTTCTCTTTACCATAAACAGTCCCCAACTCTTACGATAAGTGCCAAGTGACCTTTAACCTCCAACTGGACAGCCACCAGAGATGGGCAAAGAGACTTTGGTTTAACGTCTTACCTGAGTGCCCCCCATGCTGTACTACAGTATCTGTATTGGGTACTAGCCCACATTCCTGGTGACCGACTGGAACACACTGTCAAGTGATCTTTAACCTCCACTGGACACCCACCAGAGATGGGCAAAGGAACTTTGGTTCAGCGTCTCACCTGAATGACCCCTTCCGTGCTGCACCAACTACTGTGTCTGTATTGAGTATTAGCCCAAGTTCCTGGGATTGACTGGAACACACAGACTTTGATCTTCCAGCCCCAGAGAATATTTTATAAAATAAAGAATGCTACACTGTTTTCTTCACCAGAGGGCACTGTTGCATAAGCTGAGCCGGATAATAAGAGTCTATTTCCTATAGGGATGGAGGAATGTGTATGGCAACACACATGCCATGACTTACAATAAGTTGATGGAGGGAGGGCAGTGTCATTTTGTGTCCCAGTGGTTTATCTTGATTGCTCACACTGCTTGATACCTACTAATGTTATGATTATTTGAATTAAACAGAATGTTGAATGCACAGAACTCAGTACTAGTGTCATTCTTTTTTTTTTTTAACCTTATGTTTATCCTCCTACCTGCTGTCACTCCACTCTTTCAGACCCCCACAAGCAGCCTTCCACAGCGTCCATGGTGCCCCAGGAGTCTGCTCCTAGAGTGTCCGTTCGCTCAGAGAGGCCTCAGGCAACCTGGTATACCCCCGGTGGGCAAGGGAAGGTCTCCCAAACCTTTCCCCACACAACGGTAGAGCGAGCGGTCCACATTGGAGTCTGCCCCCAGTGAGTGCCAGTGACGTGGTCTGGCTTCAGAGGAGTTGTCACCTAGGAGTGACAGACTCCATTTCCCTTTTCTGGTGAGTTCCCTAGACGCGGCATGCAATGGGGCCAGTGAGCCAGGAGGCGCACTGAGACATGCCTCCCGCTCCGCCCCCGCGGACATCTACCCAATACCCTTGCTGCCACTCCGATGCACCGCACCTACCACCAGGCTCCCCAGATGGCAGTATTGCGGCGGAAGCCTGCAGAGAACCCGGAGAAGGAGAGCAGCCATTGGGCTGCCCATCCTTCTTCCCACCCCGGCCAGACCCAGGCTCGCTCCCAAACCCGGTCGCTGCATGGTGCGAGGTGTGGCTCAGCGCCTCAACCCTCAGCGCCACCAGGCCAGCTTCTACTGTCAGTCTTGAACTTAGTATGACTGGATAACATGGGGCTATGCATACAAAGAACTTCTCTTTCTTCTTCTAAATTGATTTCTATCCTTCTTGGCTGGCTGATCCGCATAAGGATGCCATCCCAAGGCAACCTCCCAACCTATAGAAACATAGAAGATGATGGCAGATAAGGACCGCAAGGCCCATCCAGTCTACCTGTTTCTTTTTCTACCTTATGAATGTGCCATCGGCCTTTGCTCTGTCAATGGCCTATCTATTCATACTCATCTGTATTGCTCCTTATGCCTATCCCATGCCTGTTTGAAGCCCTGCACTGTATTCATATCCACCACTTCCTGAGGTAGGCAGGTCCATGCATCCACCACTCTTTCTGTGAAAAGAACATCCTCACAGTACCCTTAATCAGCCTCCCTCTAATCTCATGATGTGTCCTCTTATCCTGCTATTTTTCTTATATTGAAACGTTAGACTTTTTCACCTTGTTAATGCCCTTAAGGTGTTTGAATGTTTCCATCATATTACCTCTCTCCTCCTTTGCTCTAGGGTATACCTATTGAGCTCTGTTAATCTGTCCTTATATGTTTTATGATGCAATCCCTGCACCATTTGGTTTGCCCTTCTCTGGAGTGCCTCAATTTGGTTAATGTCCTTGTGAAGGTGCAGCCTCCAGTACTGACATGCAGTACTCCAGATGGGGCCTAACTAGTGTCCCATAAAGAGGGATTATTACCTCCTTCTGACTTGTGATACCGGCTTAACTATTACACCCCATCATTCCCCTAGCCTTACCTACTGTTTTAGTGGTCTGCTTGGATGATTTCAGGTCATCTGTGATGATGATGCCCAAGTCTCTTTCTTCCATTGTGACTGCCAGCAACTCCCATCATCCCACACACCTCTTGGTTCCCCATCAAGAGGTCTGCAGGAGGCTCTACTCCATGAACTGCACCCTCTAGCATGGGAGGTGGCATAGGTGTAGGGTCTGAGAGTGACTTAGGGCTGTTATGTCAGTGACAGTCTCTCTCCCCTCCTCCGGTCCCACTTCCTGCAACCGCCATGACACCAGGCTAGTCTCTGGCCTCCTCATCTGGTGCAGCATCTCTTGGTGCACTTATGCCCCCTCCTTGCGAGGGAGAAAGCTTCCTGGCCTATGGGATCACTACACCAGTGGACCATGATGTCCCCTCTCTCTCTCTCTCTCTGTTTCTCTGTTGGGCTGGGCTGTGCCACCTGAGCCAAGCTCCTGAGTTCAGCCTCGAACCTGGGTCATGGTCACGGAGGCACAGTGCACTTCCGCTGGGCCACTGGACAGCCTGGAACTTTTCTTTTCCATGTCCCTTGTTCTCTGGTAACCCTCATCCACCCTGGGTCTCTGCCCCTCAATGTCTCCCAAGGTTCTCTTCTCCATGGCATGGAATCCAGGGCCATCCTTCCCCTGAGGCAGTCCACTCTGCAAACTACCTCACCGATCGCTCCACAATCGTATGTATTGGTCAAACCTGCTCCCCACCCTGCCTGTCTCTGTGGGGTCCCTCAAGACCCAATCCTGGGTCCCTCCTTTTCTCCTTATTCGTTAATGCACTTCTCTTTGACTGCCTCAACTGTCACTCTCTCCTGTATGCCGATGACCTTGTCCTCTTCCACAGTGACAAATCCACGGCCGCAATCTCCTGAGTTCTCTCACACAACTATGCTGTGGCCCACAGCTGGTTCTCAAAAACTCCTCTTAGTAAATGCAAAAAAAAAAACTAAATCCATGCTGTTCGGATCTAAGTCCTTTCTGGCCAAAACTAAAACCATGCCTCCTTACGCATTCTCACCCCAGACGGCCCAGCCCTGGAGGATGTCAACACCTACAAACACTCACAGTACTGCTCAACCCTCCTCACCTTCACTGACATGCAAATTCCCTAGTCAGAAGGTTCCATCAAAAGTTAGGTGCCGCCTGTAGATTCAGGCAATACCTTACCCCTGAAGCTAGACTAACCATTGTCCAGGGTAATCTTCTCTGTATTCTTGACTACTGCTCCCCTATTTATGCCAGGACCTCAGCTACTGCCATGGCTAAACTCTCGCTGCCTACAACAGCACCTGTCGCTTTGCTTTATTGGCCCCATTCTCCACCCACCACTGTACCCTCTATAATACCTTGGATGGCTACCTGCAAGGTTGTTTTGACCTAGCCCTCTGCTGCATAGTAGACAATGTCATCCACACGGCTCCAGAATCCCTAACTGCCCTTCTGAAAACCAGAACGCCTCCGCAACCTCTGCTCTAATGGTACCCCCTCTAGCTGTTCCTAGGGTATCCGCAACGTGGTAGCAGAGCTTGGTCTGCAGCTGCCCCTTTGCGTGGAACAAACTATCGGCTGAACTCTGTTCCATTGACACACCTCCAGTTTCAAGTCCCACCTTAAAGTCTGGTTCCTGGCAAACTCATCCTGCCGCTGCTCCCTGGGATCTGACACCAACCCACACTAGTCAACTCCCCAGCCTAGGGTTACCCACCTACCCACACTAGTCAACTCCCCTGCCTACAACTGTTATATTGCATTTTTCACAGTAATATTTGACTTCCTTGCCTGTACATATTGTATATTTTTACTGAGTATTCTGTGTATTACTTGCTCTCTGGACGATGCAGTCTCACATTGTGCACGCCTGTCTCACGATTTGTTTGTTTTGTCCCAAGTCTCCTCATGTCCGATATTGAAACCTTGTACTCACTGTTCTCAAATGGACCTATGCATCAAACCTGTACATTGTGCTTACTATTGTTGCTTGTATCAAATCTGTTTCATGTGTATACTGTTACCTTGTACTCACTGTCACCCTAGCATGCATGTGTTATGGCCCGGGTAGTGCCTGAAAAATGGTCCCTCGGATCAGTGCACTCACCCGGTTATCAAAGTCATAAATAAATAAATAAATCTGGTGCTCTACCAGACATACAGTCCCAGTCCAGGCAGGAATGCCAACTGTGCTGGACTATCTTGTTAATCTGCATTCACTGGGCTTGCAGCCCACTACTCTGAAACTTCATTTAGCTTCAGTCTCTGCTTACACTTCAGCTGGAAAGACTGCCTCTATGGTATCAAATTCTAGCTTTAAAAGTTTTTAAAGGCCTGTCCCATCTGCACCCCGTCAGGAAACGGTGCCAACCTGGGATCTAAGACGTTTGCATTGCCAAGCTCGTGGGTCCCCTTTTGAACCCATGTCTTCAGCTCCTCTGAAGTATGTCACATGGAAAACAGTGTTTCTAGTGGTTACCACTCGCCAGAAGGATCAGTGAGCTTTAGGCCCTATGCATTGAGCAGGACTACATTTCCTTTCACAGGAACAAGGTGGTCCTGCGAACTAACAGAAAATTTCTCCCAAAAGTGGTTTCAGATTTTCATCTGAACCAATCCATCACTTTACCCATGTTCTTCACTGAACACTCGTGCTCTGGTGAGCGAGGTTGCACAATGTCGATGTCAAGAGAACTCTTAGCTACTACATCACAGCCACTAAGTCCCACAGACAGGAAAGGAAACAGCTATTCTAACCTGTGGGGATGTGGGAAGAGGAAATCCAGCATCTAAGAGGTTCATTTCTCGCTGGATAGTTCAGTGTATCCAATGTTGCTGCTCAAAAGCTGGGAAGGAGGTACCAGCAGGGCTGAGAGCCCATTCCACAAGGAGACAGCTGCTACTGTGGCAGCTTCCAGGGATGTTCCTCTCATGGATATCTGTAAAGCAGCTGCCAGGAGAACAGTACACGCTTTTACTAAACATTATAGCCTGGATATACAGGCTAGGAGTGATGCCAGGTTTGGCACAGCTGTCCTGTACAGCCTGTTTCCAAAACAGGTTCTGTGCCCACTTCCAAAGATACTGGTTCTTAGTCTGCATAAGAGTTAGGAATATTGGAGTATTCCTGAGGGTAGAAGAAAAAGTTACTTACCATAGTAATCTCGTTTCTCCCAGGGATACTCCAATATTCATAACTCTCCCACCTGCCTCCCCTACTAGAACCAGTGGCCTCTGCACTTTGTGCTGTAATACCAAGAGTATGTATGCCACACTCAGTCTTTTATATTTGGAACTGTGTTTCAGTGTTTTTTTCCCTCTTCAGGTGATTCTGACATTGGGGGCTGTTCTTGTTAATGTTTTTCCTCCAGTTGGAGGTCCTTCTGGGTGTTTTTATGGTTAGTATTATAGATAACTGTTAATTCCTCTGGGGCCCTGTCTTGTCAGGCATCCAAGAAATCTGAGGGTTAGAATGTAGGCAGTTGATAGGTGGCAGCATTTGAAAAGTGGCATGAGCCAGTGATTCCATCATTAGCATAACGTTCCAACTCTGGGCAGATCTGGCTTAAAGTCACACTGCAGAAGAGTTAAGAATATTGGAGTATCCCTGGGAGAAACAAGAGTACTATAGAGTAACTTTTTCTTATTCATCACTTCACTCTTCACTGCCAAGTGGACTTTTCCTTTTTTTTTTTGTTAATATCACTTTTATTTAAACTAGCTTCAGGCAATACATAACATACAGCACATGTACTGCAGAGGCAGTTTGTGCTATATTTAGTGGGCGCAGCCCCTTGGGTTTAGCAAAACAAGGAGCATCATTTTCAGAGCAATGCATCCATTTTTGACATGGTGTTAGAATCCACCCAGTAAGTTTGGGCAAAAATTGGTCAAACTTCCTGGATGGACTTCCGTACTTGTATCCTGGAAACGGACATGATTCCCACAGTTGCATCAGAAATTGCCATAAACTGCGTGAATTGTGAAATGTATCCAGATGTGTGTGACTAGCATGCAAACATCTGACACATTTGCATGGACCCAACACATGTCCAAAATACGGATGCAGGTGTGTACAGATGTTTAACTACCCTGCCCAGCCTGACCTGTTTGATTAACATCCATATACTGCCCCCCACCATAGGGACAGCGCATGAGTGCATTCTTCACAAATAAAGTAGGAGTCATGCCCAGGTTACCAACAGTACAGCAAAGGCAGCTCCTGAAGGAGTGAGCAGCCTCGGAGTATGCAGCAGAAGGGGGTGCCAAGGAGCTGCAAAACCCCTGTAATCATGCAGTCAGGAGCAGTTATTACCTATGAATATGCAGTTGGGGAAATAGACTTCTAGCAACATGCATGATCGGACTCAACAATAGGCATCCCTAAGAGGCATTCTAGGGACAAAAATCACTATTTTTTTTTATTCTGTTTATTTGCCTTTACTGTGTGGCGGATGTACCCTCTTCAGCACCCAGACCTCACATCTAGCATCCCCCAGGCTGCCGGACTGGGAGGCCCCAGTTTTCCCCATGACTGGGCTCCTCCAGGGGACAGACCGGAGCTCTGCCTGAGGCCACAGCGGAGCTTATGCCTGGGCATCATTCGGGTGGAGGTCCGGGACTTCATGGTGCAGCTGCCAGGGATTATCTTGTACATTTCCTCAGCAGCGTGAATCTGCAGTGACATCAGCATGGGTGAGGCACTCCCACCACCAGCCTACAGATGTCTGCTGTCACCTCCCCGAAGAGTTGCACTGGCCTCCACTGGTGTTGCTGATATGCTGGGAAGCCAACCCCCACCGAGGGAGCAGTTCTGGGACGCCATCCTACCTCCCCAGCAGATCGCCTAACACCTGGGCGCCGCTCCTGAATGCAGGTTGTCCGCATCAGCAGGTGGTAGTGCTACCGCCAGCCAGCAGAACAGCCCCCAAATCACTATCTTTTCCCACAGCATACATAACCCAGCAATTCCATCTAGAGACACAAAGGTCCGCTCTTATTTAAAGGGCATGTCATTTATTTCTGTTTTGTATATCTGTTGACTTGTAGTCCATCGGGCACTAATCTCTAGTGGCTCTGGCATGAACCAAAAGCCCAGTGGTAGCTTTTTACTGACAGTGATTAGAATCTCTAAAGCGTATTTTGTTTCCTGCAAACCTAAGGGTATTGTAGCACAGGTAAATCTCTGGGGTAAGGTTCAAAGGTTTCTGAAAATGTTCTTTGAGCTCTATCTCCAGGAACTGGAAGTAGGGTTGTGAATCTGGCAAATCCCACATAACGTGGTTGTGAGCAGCTCCAGGGTTAGCACAGAGGCACCAGCATGAGTCGCTCGGTAGAGAGGTAATGGGATGTGATCAGAGGTGTTCTAAAGTAACTACAGTCTGTTTCAGGTGTATTCACACCATTGGTGTGACTCATGATCCAAACAGCTGCCTGGCAAGTAGATTTTTTCTAAAATCCATTGCTTATGCTTCCCTGGTGCAGCTCCCATATTCCTGGGTCTGGCCCAGCACCATCCCCTGCGTCTCTTGCACTTACCCCTTTCCTTCCAATTCCATAGGCTTGGCACCCCAGTGGTGAGGCCTGACTGGCAGGAGACAGAGGCAGGAGAACCTGTGGTATAGAGGGCAGCCAGTAGCATTAGGCAAGGTCCGAACATCGTGAGAGTCAATCAGCATGTTTCATGGTGTTTCTCCTGTGTGTAGTCACACTCCCGAAGAACGTCAGCATGCTAGGGTCTTCAAGCATAAGCACACAAGCATGCCATGCAGAGTTTGACCAACATCCCTCCCTGATGTCCCTTACTGCACCACCACCTATGGTCCTCAACGTGGCAGTGCTATAGCGGGGATCTTGTCCCTCCCAAGGAGGAGATCATCCTCTAGGACACTCAGTCCTCTTCCTCTGACCAGCCCTTGAAGAATTGAGCTAGTTCCTGAACCTGCAATGCTGGCATCGTAATTGGTAGCTCTAACACAGCTCCAGTGGGCTAGCCTCCAAGTGGATTTCTTCATCTTAATTTTTTCTCTTCTGGTTCCTCTCCAGTGACCCCTTCAGCGGTGCCCCCACCCTCATCACCCACCACTCTCGGATTTATCCATCTTCTTACCTGACTGCCATCAGTGAGTTGGGTGTCCGAACATGGTGTGGGGCCTGCAGGGTCACCAGCGTCATCCTGCCCTAGAGGTTCCTTTCTGTCCTGTTGCTCCCCATGCCCGGCCAGCATGCATGCAATGGTGCACATACAGCACAAAGATGCTGCATGTCTCAACACCCGTGCCCAGCCTTTGAGTGAGCCAACCACTGCTATGCCACAAGCCACAGCTGGGTGGCAGACAAGCAACGGTATGCAGTCCCACCGCCTCAAGGAGCAGAGTTGTTGGATACTCAGTCCCCTTCCCAGCCAGCCCTGAGTGTCCTGGTCCATTCCGGAACCCAGGTCACGGTATGGCAGGTGGAGAGGCTGCCAGTGCTTGAGTCTGCCAGGCCACTGAGCTGGTTTCCAAGTGAACTTCTATATATTCTTAGAGGAACTTACAGTGAGAGGCAAAAAAAGATGTTTGAATAAATGGCAGCATGACCCAAAGGAAAGGGCAGGGATGGCTTATGTCTTTAGACTGTATTTAAATTTTTTTTTGCAAACTATTGGGATCACCAAATTTTGCAATGTCACACAAAAGTGAATAAGAACAAAACAGCATAACCCAGTAACAAAAACAAAAGTCAGTGTGCACTTCCAAACCAGTGTTTCTTTAATTCTGCCCTCATGTCTGGCTGGTTGCCAGCATTATCTCAGTGCACGTTGCCAGTTCTTCTTACCTCCGGGTGCAATTGGGCGCATCAGCTTGTTCATCTGCACATTCCAATGTTTAACGTTGGTACTCGCCTGGCGCAGTTTCGCTGAGCAACCTGTGGGAGATGCAAAACACAAGATAGAACTGAGCAGTTCAAAATCAACCACACTCCAACTAAAACCTAACCGTCAACAGGAAGCAGCTCTCTGCGTTGCCATGGAGATTAAATTTTCACCAGCACTGACAAAAGCAGGTTAAAACTAAATGCACCTTGAGAAAGCAGAAAGGTCCCCTTCATCCTGCAGGTGGCACGTGCAGCTTAACACTGGCCCACACAGCTTGTTAGGGCTTATAGGAAAATAAATATCTTTGAACACCCTTCTTGTTTTTTCTCAATAATCGCCACTGTTCTGACATGTCTTAACTGCTTTTTTAATTCAGAAATGATTGTTATGACTTTTTCAGTGTTGCAATACATGCTTCAGATTCACACCCTGCATGGTTTGTCATTTTTTAATTCAAGTTTCCTGGGCAATTTCTATAAATTAATATCCCAAGAAATTTAGGATTTTTGCCCAGCCAGAGGATGTACTGTCATGTCATAACCCCCACCCCCACATCCTTACTGAGTTGCTTTTCATGTCATTTGTAGCACTTTCCAGTTTATGTACAGCAGTGAAATGTTAACTTAAACAATTTATACTATGGGAGAGATGCATAACAGGGTTGAATAAAAGTGGTTATCCATCCCTCTTATTCGCCTTCAGGGTGTGAAACACGTTATTTTCCCGTGGCTCTAATATTCTCCCCTGGTGACAGCGCAATGATGTTCTAACACTCCAAAGTTCCATGGTATCAATGGGATATCCCATAGGATGTTCAGGGACACACTTTTAATTCACTCTGAAATGATGCCGATGATGCGTTGTAGATCGAGGAGTGCTCCCAATCAATCAGAGCACTCCTTTCCCTGTACATAAGACACTCTTATTCTGTGAAGAGCGCTCACGCACAGATGCCCTGTAAACGGGCACATTCCAGTACAGTTTAAAAACAAAAATAGTAACATTGATCCATCTATCTATAATATAGAGTATAGATGTAATATAGAGAGGCAGTATAGCGCAGTGGTTTAAGGCTCTGAGCTGCAAATCTGGAGGCCTGGACCCACAGCCCCACTTGCATACTGTGTGACCCTGAACAAGTCATTTAACTTCCCTGTGCTCCCAGGTTGCACCTGTAAACAAGCTTTCAGCTTAGTGTGTCTCACCTGGTTAAATAAATGGTGGTGGGGGATATATATATGATATACTGTTATATATATATATATATATATATATATGTATATATATATATATATCAATATGTCCATGTCGCCACTCATTGCGGTATAAGAGTGGGTTCACTTGCATTCTGCTCAGCTTCATTTCACTGTTCTCTCTCCGGCAGAGCGTCGTAAAACCACTCTTATACCGCAACGAGTGGCCTTCGTGGGACATATTAATATATAGCTCAGTACTCGCACCTGTGCATCTCATTGCTATGGGGCATTGTTGGCAACATTCTAGTAAATAAAAGCTCATTCCAGGACGTCCTATGGAATATCCCTAGTGAGAATAAATTTCTCTAGATAAATAGGAGATATTCCATAGGACATCCAGGGATACTCTTCATTCATTCTTGGGTGTTAAATTATCCTCCTGCCCGCTCTTTATTGGCACCCAGGACTTGAGATGTGAGCTCGGATCCCTGGCATTAACAAGTGGCATAAACACTGGTTAAAAAATCTGTTGCTGTCCTCACCACAACGTCTTCCTCTAGCCTCTGCCTGTTGAAGCGGACTTGTTCGAGCTGCTGCTGGGCCTCGTGCAGGGCCTTGACCTTGTTCTCCATCTCCTGCTTGAGCTCCTGCTTCTCGCTGGGTCTTCTGAATGTACTCCTCCTGCTCTTCCTTCAGGGCCATCAGATGCTTCAGCTTCTCCTCCTCCTCCACCAGTAACCTGCGAGCAGAGCAGCCCAACATCAGTGCGAGCAGGATTCAAGGGACCGAAAAGTCCAAGGGGCCCATCTTGTCCTCCCTCCAGGCATCTTTACAATCACTCTGCCCATTAGGGATGTCATGGGATCATGGTTTTATGGTATACCGCAGTATTGGAAGTCACAGTATTAATACTGTGGGCAATTTCTGATACTGTGGTAACCAGAGTTTCATGGTATAGTGCATTGTTTCAGGCCTTTCCACAATTTGTGTCTTCAGGGACACCTGTCCCTTCCATGCCAACTCTTCCCGACCACGAGTTTAAGGAGGCTTCTTTTTTGTAGACAAATTACTGCTGTAATATTGTGGCATAACAATAACTGTTAGAAGTAAATGTGATGCTTATCATACTGTCAAAATTTCACACCATGACATCTCTAATGCCATGTGTCATCAGTGACACTGACAGTTTGCCCCTGACTCCTGTGCAAGCTAAATCAGCCTCTTGATAAGACTGGCATGCCTGGGATAGGGAAGGGCTGACTGAGCTAGCTGGGACTCAGGGTTCAATACTGGCACTCCCAATCCTGGGTCCAATGTCAGGAGGGAGGGATAATTCTACTGAAAAAGGTATATGGGGAATGGGAACTGGCTAGGGAGGTGGAACCTAGGGGTGTGTGTGTATGTGACCCTAGGTTTGGTAGTTTCTGTCTGGGTTTGATTCAGACTGTCTCCACAGCCACACATGCTAACCTAGGTGTGACCTTATATAAATACTATACCATATAATGATACATGCACAATCCACAAGCAACACAGCCGATAATCATACATCTTAATCAAACCTTTCACGCATTAGGTGGGCAAAAACACAGGACTGGGTGTAGTGTCTTTGACAGGTAGTACAGGTAGGCACTTCTCTGGTGTTTACTGAGGCAAGAGGCCGTAGGAGTGCCTTTGCTCCCACATGAAAACAGCACCCTGGCGTGTGCTATATCCCTGATAAAATGGCCTAGTAGTAAAAGTTTGACTTAGAGTAGACAATACAGCACCAAGCATTCATAAATGCACAAAAGCATGACAGGTGACCTGTTTGGTCCAATCAGAAAACAGTATTTGCAGCAGCCATCTTGATCCATTTTATATATATATATATCTAATAATGGGTCTAGGCCTCCATATCATATTATTCAATGTGTGAGTGGTATATACATGCATTATTTTACAGGCTTACTATATTGGTACAAGCAAGCCCTGAGCACTGTTCTGTAGTGCAGCAGGAAATGTAAAAACGTGTCCTTCTGTAGTTGCCACCCCAATTACAAACACATAAATGAAGTTTATTTGCTGCCCAATAACACTTAGGCCCGGATATTCAGACTAAGCCAAGCAGTGGTGCAAGCCTGGGCACAAGCGCCAACTGGGCTGCGCCAGGGCATGGACCAGGTGATATTCAATGGTGCTGCGCCATGGCTCAGCAATCGCTGAATATAGCACAGAGGTTGCTCACACTGCACATGCGCCAGCAAGACAAAGAACAGGAACGGGGATGCAAGGCGCAGTTGCACTAGGCACATCACCCATGATATTCAGCATGGGGCATGCAAATGAGGCCATTATGCATATAAGGTGCAAATGGGGCCATTTACATGTCATTATGGCCCCATTTGCATCGAGCACCCGATCCCGGGTGACTCTGCGCCTGGCACCCTGCCAGGCTGCAGCGCTGGGAATTGACACCCTGAAGTGCCATTGCAGTCCCCGCTCTCATATGCCCGATCGCGGGCATATGTATATAAGATCCTGGTGGTCCAGTGGTAACCCCTGTCGCCCGATCGCGGGCATTTGTAAAGTTAAGATCCCTGGTGGTCCAGTGGGAAGCCCCTTCACCCAATCGCAAGCATATGCAAAGATGAGATCTTTGGTGGTCCAGTGGTAGCCTTCCCACCCACCCACCCACAGAGGTCCTCCGCCACCCAGCATCCCCGCCCCATCATCAGCTGGCAGCAGCACCGCCCATGCTGTTTAGCCGCTGAAGTTTAATGAAGAAGCAAGAGCAGTATGATCTGTGGCGTTTACACCGCGTGATCATCGGGCACGCAGACCACATCAGATTACATAGGTTCGATATGTGAATGAACGACCATTTCATACTGTCGTGCAGTACAGTATGGTTCAGACCCATTGGTCCACGAGTGGACCAGTAGGCACACAGATCATACTGTACGCTGTCATTCGGCAGCATGCGAAAGCAGGGTGCTGCCACCTGCTAATGGACGGGGGTGCTGGGTGGCAGGATCTCTGTGGGTGGTGGGGGTACCACTGGACCACCAGGTTCCCATTATATAGCACTACTGCCCGAGATCGAAGGGGGCATGTCTACCAGGTCAGGGTGCTGGCCCACATTTGAGCAGGTGTTTTTTTCAGCTCAGCTTTAAGCACCAGTGTGCGGCGCGTAAGGGTTGTGCCAGCATATGTGCGCACATCCCAGGCTGAATATCGGGATGTGCCGCGCCTTCATGGGCACCCTGCATCTCGCCGCATACATTAACAATGTGCCCGGCGCATCGGGGGTTATGCCGTGCAGCCTGCCTTTGAATATCACGCCGGCGGCGACTGGGGGTTGCACATGGCACAACCCCTTTGAATATCCAGCCTTAGTATATATTTTACATATTCAAAGCTGTATGTTACTTACTGCTAGTAAGTGCTTGTTAGAAATTCTTACGGCAGTAGATGTTAAAGCTAAATTTCACCTTTCCTGAAAAAGCTTCCAAAAATAAAATAAAAATCATCAGAAAAATTCCTTGATCTCTTAATAACGTTACAGTACCCTTCACCAGTCACCTGAGGAAAGTGATACTTGAACAACTTATAACGCATTTAAATTTAATTACTATTGTAGCACCAAACACATTTTCCAGTGAATAAATCATAATTTCCCTCCACCAGAGATTCAATTTGAATGAATTATTTATGAAATTAGATATGCTACCTCACAACCCAGAGCAACTTCCAGCATTCAAACTGAATCTCTGGTGGAGGAAATTATGATGTATTCATTGGAAAATTTGTTTAATGCTACAATAGTAATTCAATTTAAAATGTGTTATTATCTGGTCTGGTGGTGCTGAGGGCAGAGGCGCTGGACATCTTACCTTGCGTTGTCGACCTGGGTTAGGGAATGACCTCAGGTCGTCAGGTGCCGTATGGGGGAGGAAGGAGGAGCAGGACTGAGCAGCCGATGAAACATAGAAACATAGAATTTGGCAGATAAGGACCGCTTGTTCCACCCAGTCTGCCCATTTCCCTACTTACTGGATAGCTGCAGATCCTAGTTAACCAGCAGCCTACTTCTTCCTACCCCACCCCTAGAATGGCCTTATGACTGTCCCATGCATGCTTGATTCCACCAGTTTTGACTCCACAACCTCCGAAGGCCGTTCCATGCATCCACAACCCTCTCTGTGAAAAATACTTCCTTAAATTACCTCTGAGCCGCCCCATCTTCAAATTGTGCCCTCTTGTTCTTCCACACCACTTTTTTAAAGATGCTACCCTCTTGGACTTTGTTGATTCCTTGAGGTACTGAACGTTTCTATCATGTCCCCCTCTCCTCGAGGCTATACATATTAAGCTCCTTTCATCTCTCTTCATATGTCTTCCGTGCAGACTCTGCACCATTTTAGTTGCCCTCCTCTGGACAGCTTCCATCCTGTCTATGTCTTTGCAGAGATTGGGTCTCCAGAACTGCACTGAGTACTCCAGATGGGGTCTCACCAGCTGTCTGTACAGAGGATAATAACTTCCTGTTTTCTACTGGTGATGCCTCTCCCTATGCATCCCAGTATCCCCCACCCTCTTGCTGCCCTCTCACATTGCTTGCCCACCTTTAGGTCATCTGATATGACTACCCCAGGTCCCTTTCCATTTTGTTGTTGTTAGTATCTCACCCCCATTGTGTACTCTTCCCTGGGTTTTTGTTTCCCAGGTGCATTACCTGCACTTCTTAGCATTAAATCTAAGCTGCCATACATTTGACCATTCCTCTAACCTTGCCAAGTCCTTCTCATCCTTTCCACCCCACCTTGTGCATCAACTCTGTTGCAGATCTTTGTGTCATCTGCAAAGAGACATACTTTCCTTCCAGTCCCTCTGCAATGTCGCTTATAAGACATTGAAGAGGACCGATCTAATACTGAACCCTGCAGTACCCACTAGTAACCCCCCTTCTTCTGGTGGACTCCATTTACTATTACTCTCTGTGTCCTATTCTCCAGCCAATTCTTTACCCAGGCTGTCATCTTGGGACCACTCCCAGGCTGGCTAACTTGTATATTAATTTTTGTGTGGGACTGTGTCAAATGCCTTGCTAAAGTCTAGGTAGGCCATGTCCACAGCCCCTCCCTGATCTACTACTTTGGTCACCCAGTCAAAGAAATCTATCAGATTCATCTGGCATGACCTTCCGCTGTGAATTCATGCTGCCTAGGGTCCTGTGCCCCTCTGGCCTCTAGATACTCGACAGTTCTTTCCTTCAGAAGTGATTCCATCATTTTCCCTATCACTGAGGTTAAACTAACAGGTCTGTAGTTTCCTGCTTCTGCCTTGCTCCCACTTTTGTGAAGGGGAATCACATCTGCCCTCCTCCAGTCCTCAGGTACCACCCCATCCTCCCATGATTTGTTAAAAGGGTAGTCAGTGGTGTCACTAGTTCTACCCTTAGTTCTTTTAAATTCTGGGATGAATCCTCATCGAGCCCATTGCTTTGTCCACCTTCAGTTTTAAGAGTGCTTTCAAAACCCTTTCTTCTGTAAATGGGCTGGTGTCAACTTCTGTATCCAGAGTGTTTCTACTGTTTGTTTTAGGTACCTCCCTCTTCATTTGTAAGTACTGAGCAAAATATTTGTTCAGTCTCTGCCTTTTCACAGTCTCCTCTGCCCACCCTCCCCCTTTATTAAGCCTCACTATCCCTCCCTTGGTCTTCCTTCGCCTCCCTGATGTACCTATAAAGGTTTTATCCTTCTTAACTGAGTTGGCTATCTTTTCCTTGGTTTGGGCCTTTGCTGTTCTGACTGCCTTTCAGCCTCCTTTTGCTTTAACTGATACAGTTCTCTGTCCTGCTTCTTCTGCAATTCCTTGTACTTCCTGAATGCTTTCTTTTCTCTTGAACCTTCACTGCCACTTCCTTTGAGAACCATAGTGGTTTCTTACATCATTTTGTTTTGTTTATTTGCTTTACAAAGGCTCGTTACCTCTGTGATGGCAGTTTTATTATTCCCATTGTTCTTCCACCCTCCTTCCTGCCCATTTGCTAGTGCATTCCTTAGGCACTCACCCATTTTGGCAAAGTCAGCCCTCCTAAAGTCCAGTACTTTTTTGCCTTTGTATGGTCGGACTCTATTGCTGTGTTTATTGTGAACCATACTGTTCAATGGTGTCGCTAGTTCCCAGATGGCTACCCACTTCTACATCTGTGATCCTCTCATCTCCATTTGAGAGAACCAGGTCTAAGATTGCTCCCTCTCAGTGGGCTCCAATACTAGTTGTCTAAGACATGCCCCTGTAGGGCATCTAGAATAATCCCACTCTTGAAGTGGCTGCTGCAACTGCACTCCAGTTAACATCTGGCATATTCAGATCACCCATCAGCAATATCTCCCTTTTCTGCCATTCTAAGTATACTTTCTATCATTTCCTTGTCCATTTCCTCCCCTGAGAAGGGGGTCTGTATACAACCCTGTGCGGATTGTGGTGCCATTGCCTGTCTCCAAATTTACCCACAGTCCTTCTTCTCTCCTCCCTGTTTACCCTTTTGTTCTGTTGCTTTTATTCCTTCCCTTATGTAAGAGCTACTCCTCCTCCTCTTTACCCTCCCTGTCCTCCTGTAGATAGTATATCCTGGTATGTTTACGTCCCAGTCTTGGTTTGTGTGTACCATGTTTCTGTGACTGCCACGATATCAGATGTTCCTCCTCCATCAAGGCCACTAATTCAGGAAAGCTTGTTACGCCAGACTACGGGCATTGGTACTCACTGCTCTCGGCATCCCCCCACTGACCTTTCTACTCGGTCTTTTCTCATTTAGTACCCTGTTTTGTAGGGAGGCTGGGATTTTCCTGCTGTATCAGTGCCTCTCCTCTCTCCCTCCCAGCGGTGGTTGTCCCTTCCCCCCGTGGTTCCACTCTCATGGTGGAGACCTGATGGGAAGTGTAGATGCAGGAGGGGGTGGCGGTGATTGCCAGGTGTGGGGTAGTAGGGCCGCATGGCACTAGCTGCGGTGGGAGTCACTCCACGTGCACGCACGCACGTGTCTGCCAGGGTCCCGGTCAGGAGGAAAAGGGAAAAAGCCAGAAAACTTACATACAGAAAAAATAAATGTGTTATTAGTTGCTCAAGTATCACTTGCCTCAGGTGACTGGTGAAGGGTACTGTATCTTATTAATACATTTTATAATTACAAAAAATCACATAAAAAGGGAACGTTGTGTGGAAAAACAATGAACAATAATATCAGCCAATCAGTGCTGAGATTTTCTTGTGCATGATAACCTCTAAAAGCATAGGTAGGTTTAAAGGTGGTTCCATTCATTGTTTCAAGAGCAGCTAATGTTTGTTGTTTTATTTGTTAAAACTTTTAAAAGTTTTGTCTTCTTTGACATTTAATAATATTTGATGGCGTAGATGATTTGTTAAATATTATTACAAATGCTCAGGTGTTGGGACACGCTGCAGAGTCTTGTCTCCTGCATACTTTGGGTGACAGAACATCTCACTCACCTTTAGTTAGCAATTCTTTCACCTGAAAGATACACAAGGCGATCCTCTTGAAGGGTTAAAAGCCTTGGTGTCCATACTTATACATAATCCAAACCTCTTCTCCTTACCTGGTCTGGTGATATCTCACGGATTCTTCATCCTTCCGGCTTTGATCTCTACTTCTAGTGCTTCCTCCAGCCGGCGCTGCATCTCCTCCAGTTCCCGGATCCGCTGGCTGGCGATCTGCCTCCGCCTCCTTTAGCACTATCTCTGCCTGCATCAGTAGCACGAGCCTGAAATGACAAGCAATTTCTGAGGGGTTTAGAAGGGAGGAGGAAGACGACAGCCAGACAGTGCCACTATGGCAAAAGAGTGGCCTCCTCCCTCCCACTGCTCCCTCCCAAAGGGGAAAATTGGGATATACATGGCTGACTCAAAATATGCAATTTTCTTCAGGGTGAGGGACAAGGATTACTCATGAGTGGCAGAGCCATGAGTGGTTATAAAAGTCCTGCCCCTCACAAGTGATGATGAACTGCGATTTTGAGTCAGATTATTGCATAGTTGAGTTATACAACATCAGTTTGCTGGTTATAGCTTTTCAACCTGCTGCTTGTTTGAAGATTGAACTGTTTTCTGTGATTTCAACTGCAGGCTTCAGCACTCAACTGGGCAGTTGTGATGTCATCAGCATTATAAAAGCTGCTGCCTGATTGGTTCAGTACTCCACCACGATGAAAGTAATCTTCAAGATATGAAATACTAGTAAGATATCAAGATATCTTGATGTTAACGGAAGACATCTTTAACTATATTTCTGCTGATGTATAAACTGTTTAGTTTAATAAATCTTTCCTGCTTAGCCCGCATTCCAGCATCCTGATTCTGAAACCTCGGAAATGAAAAAGCTGGTTTATGGATCAAAGCACCCAACGTCGGAAGGCCAGGAGATTGTTGTCCCTAAGGTTTGGAGCCTAGAGGGAAACAGGCCTTTGCTTTCATAGTTCCTGCTTTGTGGAATTCCTTCCTTCCAACCTTCCTCTGGTTGCGATCCCTCATGTGACCCAGCGGAAATGCCGTAAAGCAGAGTAAATACATTAAAAAAAGAAAAAGCACAAATCGCTGCCACAAGGACTTGTTGCAAAAATGACTGGAGTATTCTGCTTATTTTTATAATTTAGTTTCTAGTAACTTACCTGATCGGTTGTTTTTGCCTGTTTTTAAATTCTCTCCAGGCTATGCTCCACCAGGTATCTGCCCTGGTCCCAGGGATGCACCCTGATCAGGCCCATTGGTCCCTACACTTTACAGAGCCTCCACCCCACAGCTATTCCCCCATGGCAGGGGCCCCAGAGGGAAGGCCATCCTTGCCCTCAGTGCAGCTGACTGAGTGAGCTAGGATCCAATGATGGCAGGTGCTAGGATCCAGGGAGCCAGGAACTCTGGCTGTCATAGAGGCAGTGCCATGTTTTTTTCCCTGGTTTTCTCCCAGCCTCCCTCCACCCTTAGCGTGCACCAGCATCTGGACCTCGGATGCAAGCAGCAACCTCCTGCAGAGGGAGTGAACTCTTGTGACCCATTACAGGAGCTGCTGCAGCACTGGTTGTGCAGTGCCAGCTTTCCCGAACCACAGTGCACTGCAGAGCGGTAGCTGCTGCAGCACCGGTCTGCAGTGCCAGCTTTCCCAAACCACAATGCACTGCAGGCGGTAGCTGCTGCAGCACTGGTTGTGCAATGCCAGCTTTCCCAAACCACAGTGCACTGCAGAGCGGTAGCTGCTGCAGTCAGCCCCATTCATAGCGCAGAGTGCCAAGCTCACTTCTGAACATGAGTCGCTTGTATGGCAGTGCGATGCACTGCCGCTGGGCCATTAGGGTGGTCTTCATCTGATCAGCTGTGACTAAAGAATGTATTTCTCAACCTAGCATATTGACAGAATACTTTTGTGAATGAGGTGTGATATGCTCCTGGTTTATTGAAATAAACATTTTTTAGTGTTTCTTTTATCCCCTTGTGTCCACCAGATGCCCCCACCCTCAGCTTGGAACCCCCAGCCCTGTCACCCCAAATTCCACTGGGACTTATCTACCAGCCAGTACACCCAGGATCTGCCCCTCTCCCCAGTGGGACTGACAGGGTCCCCTAACCCCTGTTGGGGACAGGATCCAGAAGTTGGAGTGGTGAGGCCAGCTAGTCGGATGCAGGGCCTGTGAGGGTCCAATGCCATTCTGCCACCAGTAGATGTTTTTACCTGTTCTGTCCATGCCACAGAAGAAATGACATGCAGTCACACCAGTGGCCAAGCTGCACACCCTCCCATGTACAGCACGCCAGGCATCACCCCTCCCCATGTGTGGTCCCAATGTTCCTGACCTCTAGCTTCCTGCAAGGCAAGCTAGCACCAGTCCCACAACTCCCAGGAGGAGAAGAGCAGTCCCTGGGATGCTCAATCTCCCCCAAGCCTTCCAACTCCAGAGCTTGCTACTGAACTTTGATCATCGGCGCCACCAGTCACCATCGGTAGCTCTTACTGCTGCACCAGTGAACTGGCTGAAATACACAACATTTTAATTGACTGATTGATTGAACACCTGGACAATTCATAAAATCTACTAGTTTCTAGACGCATAGAATTTGTTTGCATTGACAAGTCCTGCTCACTTCATGTATGCTAGTCACATGACCCTAGCTGGAACAATCATGCAGTATGTACTTCTAAGCCTTGGTTCCCTGAACTCCACCCCAGTGTTCAGAGATCATGATGGGTGCACCCTTTGTTCACCTGGGAGGATGGGTGAGCAACTGCCTTCAGATCTGAAGCAAAGTTCTGGTCAGCCAATGGGGGCAGGTGTTGAGTGGCCCTCCTGCCTAGGGAGCCAAATGACTCACCTCAATGATGTGCCCAGACCTCAGCCTGACCCAAGTTTAGGTTGAGCAACTCAAAGATGAACCTCAGTCTCCAAGCGGCAATGCAGTGTCTGGCACAAGGGTGCAGCAGCAGCACTGCCACTTGTGATGCTGATGACCCAGGTTTGGGAATGAACCTGGGTCATCAAACGGCCAGTCAGGAGGAGAAGGAGGACTGAGCATCCATTGGGCTGATCTCCTCCAGGGAAGGAGGGCCGTGGTGCCCAGAAAATACTGAACCCTAGCAGTGGCTGGGGTGAGGATGCCTGGAGCTGCAAGATCTGGGTGGAGGAGCACATGACAGCTTGCACAGAAGCATGCAGTACAGCAGCAGGACATCATTGTACACCCAGCTCTCCGTTCAAGCAGGACATCATTGTACACCCAGCTCTCCGGGCAAGCAGGACATCATTGTACACCCAGCTCTCCAGGGCAAGCAGGACATCATTGTACACCCAGCTCTCCAGGGGCAATGAAAGAGAAACTGCCGCCAGCCTAGGTGGTTTCACCTCCACTGAAGTTGGCTGCATTGTGAGTCTGCTGTAGTACTGAAGGCATCCTGTCCTGGGGTGTAAGTTAGAGGAATGACCCCAGTGAGCTGGAGTGGCAAGCTATCACACAGGTGGGTTCAGGTAGATGGGAGGAGGCATTGGTGAGAGGCTGAAGGAGGCTCTGAGGGGCTCAGCAGTGCATAAAGAAAATTAAAAACAAAGTGGACCCGAGCTGGGGTACTACAGTAGTGCTACTGTTTACCATACCAGTGACCCAAGTTCAGAAGCTAACTCGAGTCACCGGGGCTGGCCGGGAGGAAAGGATTGAGTGTCTGGAGGACTGCCCTCCTCTCCCTGGGAGAGTGGGTCATGCTTCCCGCAGTGTGCCTGACACCCAATGAGTGGTGGGTGTCAGGACAGCTGGAAAGCCCAGTGGAACAGGGGACGTCAGAACACTGAGTGCCACTGCATACCAATAAGAAGGAGAAAACTGGTAGAAAAATTGTGTCCTGGCATGTGGGATGAAGACGGCCCTCCTGCATGGCTGACATCAATGACCAGGCACTCACACTGAATCCTGCTTTGGGGGCACAAGGTCAGGTCCCCCATCTCCACCATGAGGGGTATGTCTTGGGGCACTAGGGTAACACCTGAGGATGGTGGGAGACTGGGCTTGGGAGGATGCCATGATGGGTCCGGCAGGACTGGGAAGATAAGTCAAAGTGAAAAATGTGGCAGTGTAGTGTGACCAGGTGAGCTAACATCGCCATTAAGTGCTGTGTCACTTCCTGTAGTTGTTGCTGTAGCTAGGAGTGAGATGTTAATGAGGAAGAAGGGAAAGGCAGGGGTGAAGGTAATAAATACAGATCAAATTCCCCACCTGCGCCAGCTCTACCGCCTGCCACACTGACGGCTTGGGTTCAGGAGTGGACTCGGTCATTTGGTGGGGTCGGCCAAGGAGCGAGGATGAAGCGTCCAAGGGACAGCTCCTCTCCTGGGAAGGGGTGCCAGCATGGCGCAGGCCAAGTGGTAGAACAGCAGGTTCACCCTACCAATGGGTGGGATGCCTCAGATGCGACACGCATGCATATAGAGGCATGCATGTGGCCAGCCCTGGGGAGGAAATACCCGAGGGAAACCCCAACCATTATGGTGACTCCCTTGCCCTCCACGCCACCGACTGGGTAAGGCTTCTAATCTGTATTGTGTGCTGGATGACAGCCCTCCCCTATGGCTTTGCCATGGGGAGGGAATCTGTGGGGCTCAGGGGGCATCGTAGTCCCACAGAAGGTGAGCGATGAAGCTGCAGGGGGACCAGGGATGATGGGGCTGGTTAGCAATAAGGAGTCACAATAAATGATGAAAAAGACAAAATAATTCCCCACCTGCTCGGCCTCTCGTAACTGTATCTCCAATGCCTTCTGCATCTCCTCATGCTGCTGCTTTCTGCGTGCCTCCTCCTCCTGGAGCAGCAGCTCTGCCTAGCGTTGTGCCTCCTTCAGGACCTCCAGCTCCTGCAGCTCCTGCTCCTTCTCCTCCTGCACCTGTCGCAGCCGCTGCATCTCCTCCTCCTGGCTAGTCTTCGTTTTTCGGTGCTCACGCTGCTCCCGTCGTTTCTGCTTCAGGTCCTTGTGGAGCGATTTCTTCCCTCTGTCTGCAGCCAATTCCCACCTGAATTGCTGGAAAAGGAAAAAATCTGAACCCATTGTCACACCTCTACACATGAAACATTGTTTTCTGTTACTATGGCACTGCTTTGAGTGTGCTTAGTGGATCAGTTTGACAACAACTTGCAGTAGTTGGGCATCACTGTGCCAATCACAAGAATTTTTTTTTAATTTTGTTGACTGGGTAGAAAGCGCTGGGCCACATGGCCCTTTTTGCTTCCACAGGCCCCAGCCCCTGCCACTCCTTTGGGCTCCGCTTAGCTCCATTTGCCCGCCGTCTCACCTCCACTGCCTCTTCTCCATCAATCATGGCCCGGTGCCCCACACCCGGAGGGTCCCGCACTAACTCTACTGGAAGGAGGAGAATTTGGGCCACAGTGCCCTCTAGGCAGGCACACACAGGAGATGGAGGAGGTGCGCCTGGGGACTAGCATGGTGGGAGGAGGAGAGTCATTATCCAGCAAGGCTGGAGCCATTTTCCATTTTCTCGGGGCATGACGTGCCACGTGGTGTCAAGGCCAAAGCCGATGTCCACCACACTGCCTCCCACAGTGAAGCTTGATGTGTTGTTGTGCTCTGCCAGGGCTAGCAAACACCAAGCCTCTTTACCCTCTCCTCCATAGACAAGGCGAGCAGTCATTGGACGCTTGAGCCTCCTCCTCCAAACTAGCCTTCCAACTCTCAGATCTATTCCCGAATCCAGGTTGTTGGCATTGCAGGCGGAAACCCAACCACTGTACTGGTGGGCTGGCAATTCACATGGCCCTTTACAGGCTTGACTGGGTTGTAAAACTGTAGAACTGCTTGAAGACGCTGGCCTGGTGGAGTGGAGGCTAAAACACTGGACGCCTTACCTCCTGCCCTGCTGGAGACCTTAGTTCAGAAGCAAGCTTGGGACGCTGGGGTCAGCAGGAGTGGAGAGGACCGAGAGGACAGGGTCCTCTCCCAGGCAGGGGGGCAAAGCTGCACCATTCCTAGATTATCCTCACGTGAAGGCAGCATGTTAGCAGAGCAGTCAGTGCAGCACAGTAGGAAGACATCTAGTGGCAGACACACAAATTAAGTATTCCCTGATCAGGGAACATAGTGGGTGCTGTGCAGTCCCAACTCAGGTTTAAGTGTGGCTCCACACCGCTCACTTGTATTGAAAAGCATACAAGCAAAGTCACATTGTAACCTGAGATGGCACCATGCAGCACATGCTATGCTTCCTGGTCATGGAGTTTACAAAGTAAGAAGCAATGCTTACTACTTTTTTCTGAAAAGCCTAATTGGGAGTGTGGGGAGGAGGCTTTGTGGGTGGGCATTTGAGAAAAGGCAGTTTTCCTTTAAGCAATACAATTAAACATCCAGAGCTTTGCTTGCAGACAACAAGGAACAGATCTGTAGCCATGAGAACTACTCTGATAGTCCGCAGACTGCCTCAGAACCAGTTTCTACCTGCATTTAGGAGCATATTAAGAAGGAAAGCAGAAACGGTGAAAGAAGCAGGAAAGTATGTAAGATTAGAACGACTGCCTACAAGTGGCACATCCTGCAGAGAGAAAAAGACACACTGTTGCACAACAGATGCAGGAAAAATACAAGGTACAGAAAGTTTATCTTTATTTCTTTTGGGCAAGAGGGAAATAGGGGCAAGGTGAGAGGGGCCATACATGAGCATGTCCCTCCCCAGTGCCCACTGGGGAACAGCTGCTAGAGATCAGGGTGGAGATAAAGAGGAGTAACACAGAGCAAGGGCAAAAGTTATCGGCCCCATCATTCAGACAGCCCAGTGTACATTTTTGTAGAGTTTCATCCTTGTGTGTAATCTGATTTTAGCTATACAGTTTTGGTATATATATTGAGCCCCATGTAGCATGCCTATAAGTCACAGATACGCAGCATGTAGGCAGTCCTAAGTCAGAAAGCCATGCACTGCGTGCCCTCTTGGACACCAGCAGCATGTATAAAAGAGGCATTGCCCCTTCCGTACTGGATTCTGAGAAATGAGGTGGGGTCAAGAGGTGTGACCAGGGGTGGGGCATGGCTACGTGCCATTCACGACCCATCCCCACAATCGTGGCGCCAGTGGGGTGGGGGGGGCGTTTAGTAACTTACGGCAGAGTATGCTTGCAGGGACCCTGCTGTTGCCACAGTGCACTCCCTCCGACCAGCAGATGGCAGCCCTGGCTGGGCAAGCATCCTACCTTTCCCGTGCTCCGCCCTCCTAATCCTCAGCAGGGGCTGGGGTTTCCGACAGGATTATACTCTATATCGTGGGCCACTTAACATACTGCAGGCCACGGTACCCACAATCCCGCTCTGTGCGAAGCAGAGGATCCAGTCCACTGGTGGGAAGGGCATTCAACTGGATGTTCATGGGTGTTCTTCATGCCACCCATTTCCTAACCCCTCTGCACTCCTCTGCGCGCATGTGTGGAGGGGCAACAGATGGGCTGACTGGGATGGTGAATGGTAAGTGGTGCATACCTGTTAGACAGTGGGCCATGGTGACCTGGCAGTGTACCTTTGGCGCATACCACAATACCCATTGTGCATAGGCCCAACTGTCGTATTTAGTTACTATGTATTATTGTACTTATTGTGTGCAATATTTTGTATTTCACTCCTTCTTGTTCCCCTGTCCTTGAGTCACACCCAGAATGAGCCTTTGCTCAGCATACCTATCCAGGTCACTAAACTTTAAATAAATGAATGAAATAAACAATGATCACTGTTCTAAAACCCTCACAAAATCATGCTAAGGCACATGCCTACCACGCTGCAGCACATACGGATGACAAGTTTCTCACTGCATTTATTTTATCATTTCTATTTTTTACTCTCTGCAGCCACTGACCTGCCATATTTCCAGCTGCCACTCCACTCCCCCGGCGACCACGGGGAGCATCTTCTGGGCCAGCTGGCATGTGCAGCTGTACCCATGAGAGAGACCTCCCTTGGTCCCCGCACCAGGCCAGGATAGGATCCAATACTGGTCCGGTGTCTGCGCCCCATGAGCCCCGCCAGGCTCAAGGCGCGGCCATCAAGCTGCCGTGGACAGTGCTGCCATTTCCTTCGTAGTTAAGCCCCAGGAGTGCAGGCGGTAATGACATCTAGCACAGATGTGCTGACATCTGCTGTACTCCTCCCACCGTTACACTAGCTCTAGCAGTGCCTCAGGGCGTCCCCAGGGGCGCTGCAGAGTGGTGAGAACCCAAACCCTCCCCAGGATAGGAGAACAATCCTCCGGATGCTCAATCCTATCCTCCCCTGACAACCCGGCTCATGTCCAAACCCATGTCGCCAGCGTGGCGCGAGGTGTGGCGTCCAGCACTTCAACCCTCAGCTCCACCGGGCCAGTGTTTCTCACTACATTTGATAATCCCAGCACCAAGTGATGGATTAGTTGGCACCAGCTCCTTCCCCTGCGAAATTCAAAGAGAACCCCATGTTTCTTATTTTCTACCTGTCGTCCACTCCTGTCTCTGTCTGGTGTCTGAAGCACTCATCTCATATGTCCTCGATGATGTTTTCCAGCAGAACATACACCTTTTCCCATCCTTATCAGGCAGAACCTGTTAATGAGACATTCAAGTTCACATTACTCTACATCAGCTATAGGTAAACAGTGCTTTGCTACGCAAGAACCATTCTGAGGGCCTGCATGAAGCTTTTTTCCCCATTTTTTCCATCCTGTTTTCTGGTCCTGGCTGTATGTCCCCATTCCAATTGTAGGCAGCCACCACCTAGCACCATCATCCATTTACATGATTATTCTACAGCTTGAAGCTCGGGGCAGGCAGAGATGGATGCATGGCCCAATCATAACGTTGTGGTCATCCCAATAGCCGCCATTAGTTTCTTCCATTTTATTCTTTCCTTCCACCTCCCATGGACAAATACAGATGCACCCCCACCACCACCATGGAGACCAGGCTCCTGGCCCAACACTGCGTTGCTGTGGTGGTAGAATACAGCAACCTACCCACCCTAGCTGGGATGTTCCCCAGCCTGTTCTCACTGATGCATGCTTCCAAGTGCAGTCCTGAACACTTTTCAGATGCACGAAAGTGCACTGTCTTCCCGGGCCACTGGTTGGCCCTTTTGTTCCATTTATTTTTCACCATCCCCATCTTAACAATCGGAGTTGCAATGGATAGAAACTACCTCTGGCAGGGGCAGCATGTGCCTTTACAGACTACGCCAATGCCACCAGATGGGAAGTAGAGGATTTGCAAATGCCAGGAAGAGGAGGGTAATGGGTCTGAAGGGAGTACAAGGGGTGAGAATGGTGCAGAAATGGACATAAGTCCCTTTACACGAGAAAGGGTCCTGAAGGAACTGGAAGTAATAAGAGTTGATAAAGCAATGGGGCCAGATGGGGTGTACCCAGGGTCCTAAAGAACTAAGAGAGGTGGTGGCTGGACCTCTGGCTATCCTGTTTAGCCGATCACTGGAAACAGGGAGGTACCCAAAGACTGGAGGACAGCAGATGTAGTCCCCTTACACAAAAGTGGGAACAAAGAGGAAGCAGGGAACTACAGACCAGTCAGCCTCACCTCGTAGTGGGAAGATCATGGAAGCACTACTGAAGGAGAGATTGGTGGAACATCTGGTTGTCAATGGACTACAGGACCCAAGGCAGCATGGTTTCACCAGGGGAGGTCGCGTCAGACCAACCTCATTGAATTTTTTGACTGGGTGACTAGGGAGGTGGATCAGGGAGGGCAGTGGACATGGCCTATCTGGACTTCAGCAAGGCCTTTGACACTGTGCCACATAGAAGACTATTACATAAACTGGGGAATATGGGTGTGGGCAGGACAGTAGTGTGGTGGGTAGGTAACTGGCTGGGTGGCAGGACACAGAGGGTGGTGGTAAATGGCTGTCACTCCACAGAGGGAAGAGTGACCAGTGGGGTACCACAGGGATCAGTGCTGGAACCGGTCCTATTCAACATCTTCATCAGTGACATGGCCAGGGACCTAGAAGGCAGAATTTCACTGTTCGCTGATGACACAAAGCTCTGTAACAGAATAGACACACCAGAGAGTGTAAACAGAATGAGAAGTGACCTGCAGAAACTTGAAGAATGGTCAGGGTTTGGCAGTTGAAATTCAATGCAAAGAAGTGCAAGATAATGCATATGGGGCACAAAAACCCTGGCACAATATATCAGTTGGGGGTGAGGATATAGCATGCACCAAGCAGGAAAGGGATCTTGGGGTTATCATCTCTGATGACCTCAAGGTAGGGAAATAGTGTGACAAGGCAGCAGGTAAAGCAAATAGGATGCTGGGATGTATAGGCAGGGGCATTACCAGCAGGAAAGGGAGGTCATAATTCCGCTATACAAGACACTAGTGAGGCCCCACCTGGGTACAGTGTACAGTTCTGGAGACCATACCTACGTAAGGACATAGGGTAGAGAAGGTTCAGAGGAGGGCAACAAAGATGGTGCATGCATTGCATCACAAGTCCTATGAAGACAGGTTGAAGGAACTGAACATGTACTCCCTGGAGGAGAGGAGGAGAGGGGATATGATAGAGACATACAAGTATCTTACAGGGAGGAACAGGGTGCAGGAAAACACTATTTTTAAGCGAAAAAGATGTTCCAGGACTAGAGGCATGGGATGAAGTTGGAGGGAGGACGATTCAGAGGAAATATGAGAAGAATTTCTTCACAGAACGGGTGGTGGACAAGTGGAACACCCTGCCAGAGGAAGTGGTGGGGCTGAAACAACCACAGGATTTAAGAATGCATGGGATAGACATAAAAGAATTCTGGAGGTCAGGGGTAAGGTGCAGCAGACTTCTAGGAAAACAAACTGAACTTACAAGCCCAAATGGGCAGACTGGGTGAGCCATAGGCCCTTCTCTGCCGACACTGTCTATGTATCTATGTATCTATGTCCCCCCAGGGAGCTGAGGCGCCTCACCTATGTTACCTGCTCAGCTCTCAGCTGGCCGAATCGCGACTCTGGGACTTCCATATGAATCTCACTCACCCAGGTAGCAGCACACTAACGGCATCTTCAGTTTCACTGGAACTGGTCATGCTCCAATGGCGCCGGGGGGGAAGGAGGGTTGAGTATCCCAGAGGACGCTCTCCTCCTGGGGAGGGAGCGCAGCCAACTCCACTGCTATACTGCCACCTGGGTGGCCACAGGCGACAGTGCAGTTGGAGCTGCTTGGGTGGTAGGATGCTGGCTGGTACCATGTCCACTCATACAACTGCATATACTTGTGCACTTAGCTCCCTAGCCATTGGTGTCCTGAGGAGGAGGAACTGAAGGAAGGTTTGTTATGGGGCGGGATGCCATTATGGGGTGGGGATGCCAGAGCTGAAGGAACAGCTTTGGAAACAAGGGGCATAAAAGTATAATGAAAAATATGATCAGTTATTAGTGGCAGTGCCTCACGTTGCCATGTACAAGTCCCAGAATCTCATACTGAGGCCAGCTGAGGATGGGTATATCCCAGAGGAGAGATGCTTGGCTTCCATGGATGCAGGGTCAGACCACCAGGCATACATGAACCCTGCCAGCGAATCACAGATCAGAACTGGCATTGGACATGAAGGCAGTCACTCGTTTACTCACCAGCCTATAGGAAGGATGGCTCCCTGGCAAACCCTGAGCATCAGGGTGCAGGATGGGGACAAACAGTAAAACGATCAGGAAAAGGAAGAATAGTGACCACCATAATAATCATCACAATACTAAACTCACTCATGTTTCTGTGTTTAAATATGTTTTAACATGTGCCAAACTTTTTTTTCAGAGAACAGAGGTACAAAGCACCCAGGCTGCCAATGATCCAGAGTGGTTCACCATCGCTCAGCGCCCACAACCAGCTGAAATACTATATTTGAAAATGTTTTCTCAGATACTGGAAACTAGCTTTTAATATTTAATGGCAATGATTCCATATGGGATGAGATGTACCTCGGCGCAGCAGTTCTTGTCGATCCCAATGCTGCCTTTTCTCCTTCCTATCCTCGCTGACATAGTAACACAGGCTGCTGGGTTTGAGTATGAACCACCGCTCAGTCCAGTTCCGCCTCAGCTGTCCTTTCTTCCATAGGTAGCCCTGCCAATAGCAGATCAAAATGAGTTATAAATCTCAGTACCCAAGAAAGGGTGGAGCACAGAACTGTTCAGCAGATGATCCACGGTTTGAATCCCGTTATTTGCAGTGACTGACTGCAACCTAGAGCAAGGAATTTTCCCTCCCTTTGCTGACATCAGCCTGGTGTATATTTAATGTGGAAGCAGGACCCCACTGAAAATGACATGTTGCATCTCTGTTGTGCTAACTTGGGCAAACAGCCTGTCCTAGCAAATAATGTTTGTTTTAGTGTTTTTTTTTGTTTGTTTTTTTACCATTTATTCATCCAGGATAGCTCAGCTGAGACGCAAAATCTAGTTTACAGTAGGGTCCCTTCTGCTCATTTTTAATATTAAACTTTTGCCCCTACTGCTGCCTGCTCCTTTAATTTGGAACTGATACTGGTGACCTACCAGCCTCATCTACTGACCCCACCCCACCAGCAAGGTCAGTGGAGATCCAAAGGTGTAGGCCGTAGAGTACTGATGTCTATCATTAATGGTGGTGGGGAGACATGGATTGCTCCATTTTCTCCCAAAGCCCTTCATCTTACCCTGATGCTGGGCAGTAGTCTTTTTATAGGCCTACACATACACGCAGTGATGCTCTATGGAGGAGAACCACGCTCTCAGCCCCACCGTAGAGGGTTGCTGCTGCTATGGCAGAACTGCAGGGCATACCCTCCCAGGCTGGGTGCACTGTTGTGTGGCAGTGCAGACCCACACAAATTTCTTGGTAGCTATGCAATGGTTGAGCAACATATAAAAGGATAAAGGTGCTAACATAATAACATTAGACTTCTCCATTTGTGTTTATAAACAATATATGGTAGCTGATGTGGGTGAGGTAAGCTAACATTGGTTTTCTTTGGTAGTGTGGAACACTTCTGCAGATTTTGGGTCTCTAATGTTCAGCTTTTTCTTTACTCTCTCACTTCTTTCTTACGATATGAAGTAGCAGGATGGAAAAAAAGAAAATATTGAAAACATAACTATAAGAGAATAATGTGTTTAAAATTATCTGTAAATTATATTGTTTAAAGAATATAACGAGTAAGAAATATAAACTGAAGATTAATTTACTGTGTTTAGTTGATCTTAAGATCAAAATGTATGCTGTGTTTGCTGAGGGTTATTTGAATTCAATGTAAAATGAATGTGTTTATGTAAAACTGTGTTATTTATAAATGAAAACTTACCTTGATTAAAAAAATAATAAAATGGTTTCCTCTGCCTATTAAGAAACAAACTCTGATGAAAGTTTGCTCTGTTACAAGACATTCGGCAACGTTTCACTTGCTTCTGTGGAGGAAACCAAATGTACATTCAGCAGGATGTGAGATACAAGAACCAGCATGATGCCCGCCGCACCTCTGGATATCTGAATCGGCATCAGCTATAGCGGAGAACAGCTGGATTACAAGAGTCCTTTTCTTTGTGTATATTTGTCTACTGTTTATTTATTTATTTATTTATTAGCTCATCGGTTTACACCGTTGAGTCAAAGACTCATTTACAAAGGCATCTCGTCAAGAGGCAATACATCTCAGCAAACAAAACAGTACAGTACATAACACTTAGATTAAAAAGCAACCAGTGTTACAGGCATTCACTGGTGGTACACACAGTAATAGATAGATCATGATAGTCATAATATGGGTATCTGAGTACCACGTCCGGTAGCAACCAGAGATATTGTATTACATTAGTCAGCATATTTACTCAACCTGTAACAATTTCCTGTGTATACCTGTTACTGTTTTTTATACACGAATTCTTTCTGCATGGGTATCAGTTAGAATTTATTAGCAGAAGGACAAAGTTGATATTCCCAAGAAAGGTCAAGATTTTTATCAGAGACAGACCAGCTGACTTGCAGGGTAATTACTATCTCTACTGTCCTGTATCATGGCAGAACAGCTGGACAATTAATGGGGATCTTGAAAGGAAAAAGTGTCTTTTTCAGTATCAGGAAACTACTCTAAGCTAACCAGACACCACTGCTGGACTAGACAGGACTCAGGACAAAAGAGTTGTATTTGAATACACAAAATCCTGAAGTCCAGGTCAGACTGGTTCTCAAGAGGACCTAGCCCTCAAGACACAAGACATGGCCTGCAAATGATGTCATAGGACATGTGTGCTGAGGAGGGAGACTGGTTCGTAGAAACCTTGTTAACCTGAGTTTTGTGAGAGACAAGTTAGTCATAGTTAGGACTCCAAACAGTTACCATGTAAGGTTTGAGTCTGCTCTGATTCACCAAGGTATCCTGTGTGGTAAGCTACTCTGCTTTGCTAAATAGAAGCGAGCAGAGGGAGATATGTTTTCTGTGTGTCACCTACTGTTTTCAAAACATTTTCTTTTATTTCTGTAAAATTACTGTTTTTTTTTTAGTTGTTTAACCAAGAGTAGCACACTAAGCTGAAAGCTTTTTACAGGTGCAACCTGGGAGCACAGGGAAGTTAAGTGACTTGCTCAGGGTCACACAGTATACAAGTGGATGCTGTGAGGTTCAAACCAGGTCTGGTCTGCTAGATGTCACCAGAGTTGCAGCTCAGAGCCTTAAACCACTGTGCTATACTGCCTCCCACTATACTGTTTCCATAGTCTTTGTGTAGTATCCTGTATTATATGTGCAAATATCTTGAAGTATTAAAATATTATTTTTATATACTTCATGTTTCTGTGACTGAGTCCTTTGAGGTATAGATAACTGGTTTATAACTGACAAAAACTATGTTTCCGCCTCTGAAGAGAGGCTACAGTTACCATATTTGTTTCTAAAGTAAGGTGTTCTCAGCTGTGACAGAGAGGGTGGGTCATTGCCCTTTGGAAAGGAGCACTGTACAATGTGAGCAATGACTCTGGAGGAATTCAGACCCAGAGATACCCTGAGACAGTGTCTAAGCTAGCTGTGGCAAACTGTACTGCCATTTTGCAGGAGCCTGAAGGGTTTGAGAAAGCTGGTAACAGTCACAGGCTGAGTCTGGGAGAGACCAGGTTGCCACACACCCACACTATGGACTGAAAATGTTAATTTTCTTACAGGGATCCATTCCATCTGCACAGCTTCAACCTTGCCCCTCACATCAACATTCACCCAGATTTGGGTTTTAACTTGGGCCACCACAATGCTGGTGGGATGAGGAGGCTGGAGCACCCACAGCATGCTCACCCTTTTTAGGGTGGGAGGTTGTCCTCAGTCACACAAGCATCACCGGAACACCACAAGTGGTGAGGCAGGCAGACTCAGCAGCCGGTGGGCAGAAGTGCAGCAAACTCCTGCACAGGCCTGTCATGAGCGACATGTGAGTACACTGCACTGCCATCCTAGCAGCAGAAGAATAGTTAGAATAATACCAGCCATGGCAGGATGAAGCCAGTTTTCTGTAGACCTTGCACCGCGCCCAAATGGGCCCCATCTCCACATTGGATTCAGTCACATGAAGGGCTTGATCCACTTCAACAGACCCAACATGTGTGGAACTACCTCGGGAGGAATTCACAAAGGCAAGGCAAGCCCCAGTGAAGGTGGGTGGTAGGGCTAGGGAACTGGCAGAAGGAGTAGTAGACTGAGTGGGAGCAGAAATAATAAACAAAAAGGTCCTTAGGATAACGTAAATTGTGAAAATGATCATTCAGACTTGACCTTTTTAATTTTCTGGAGAAACATACATCACGTGCTACCTGTTCCTTCAATAGAGGCAAAGGAAGCTCAAAGGGAGGTGTAGATGCCATGTTAAAAAGAGCATGGGATTTTGTCCAATAAGAGAACATTAAAGAGCTAGTGGAACCAAAACAGGAAAATTATACAAATTTTAAGAAGTCTTCAGTTTTAAAGGACAAATAAACAATTCATTATCTGAATTCACATGTTACATTATGACTAATGTAAAATGTTTATGGTCCCTGTCTGCTGAAACAGAGAGAGAGAGAGAGAGAGAGAAGCCAAGATTCCCTTAAATCAAGGAGGTTATTTTCTAGACTACATTGAACTGAATTATTACTTTTGGACCTGTGTAAGTAACTAGTATTGATTCTGTTTTTGGGGTTGACTTGTCTTAGTATTAACTTTCGTTTGCAGTGAGGAACTGTAGCTGGGAGATATTTGCAGTGATTTGTGACTAGACCTGGTACTTAACCTCTGTGAAATAGGTTTCAGAAAGGAAGGAAGACACTCCCTGGGGTGGAGGGTCAGAGTTGTAGTTGATTATTTCTGGATGGCATCGGTTTACATCGACATGTGGTAATGGTGCAATGTACTGGCTGTGGAGCAGCAGTCTTCCGGGAGACATTTTAGAAACCCGTTGCTGCCCTCTTTGCAGGCACCTCTGGTCTGAGGGAGGAGGCTGCTCGCCTCCATGCTGACCTGGCAATGATTCAGAAAACCTGCTCCCCACCCAGGGTCCACCCAGGCCATGGCCACTACCTCAGAGGTTTCCAAGAAAGAGGAGTGGTTGGACCACAGTGGGCTCAGGGAGGGTGAGGTGGTGGAACAGAGGACATCCCTCCAGTTGTGCCTCTCCACAATTCATTTGCCACTCCGGTGGAGCATGGTTCCTCTATGGAGGCACCCGCAGTGGAGACCAAGGAGGGTGCTGGGAACCTCCACAATGGAGACCCACAGGAGGGTGGCACAGGACCCCACAGGGAAGGAAACAACTCCTGGTGGGGGACTCGATTGTTAGGGGGTAGAACTGGGAGGAAGGGAAAAGGAGGTAAGGTGCCTGCCCAGCGCCATGGCTTGGAGGGACAGGAAACAAATCCTCAGGATCATAGGAGCAGCTGCAAGGGGAGTGAGCTGGATGTCATTATCCACCTAGGGACAAATGACCTGGCTGAGAATGGGATCAGCGCGGTGCAACAGGAGTTTGAGGAGTTGGGGAGGGGCCTTGAGACAAGTAGCACACATGGTAACTTTCTCAGAAGTGCTACCTGTCTATGGCATGGATGAGGCTAGGGTACTCCGCACCATGGGATTCAATGACTAGTTGAAAAACTTGTGCAGAGCTCAGGGATTTGGCTTTATTGGGGACTGCGGCTCCACCGGAGGATGCAAGCCTATACAGGCTCGATGGTCTGCATCTATCCTGGAAGGAACCAGGATCCTAGGTGATAGATTTAAATGCTTCATTGGCAAGTATTTAAACTAGTCAAGGGGAGGCACTGAAAGGGAGAAGGGAAATTCTAGCCCCCAATAAAAATCAGGGTAGTTAGTGAGGTAAACACCAAGACAGAGCAGTTGATAGGGATAAGAGCAGGGTAAATGGAGAAAAAGACAAAGGCAGTAAGGACAGGGACGGGCAAAAGAAATAAAGCCAGAAAAAATGGAGGGTACCAATGAGTACCAATGCCCGTAGTCTAGGTAAAAGGTCCCTGAAATGGTGGCCTTGATGGAAGAGGATGCCTGGATATTGTGGCAGTCACAGAAACATGGTACACAGAGAACCATGACTGGGATGTCAACATACCAGGATACACAATCTACAGGAGGGACAGGGAGGGAAGAAGAGGAGGAGGAGTAGCTCTCTATGTAAGGGAAGGATCAAAGCAACAGCACTAAACGGTAAACAGGGAGGAGAGGAGGCATTGTGGGTCAGCCTGAAGACTGAAATGGTTCCACAATCCACACAGGGATTGTATACAGACCTCGGGAGGAAATGGACAAAGGAAATGATAAAAGGCATCATTGGGATGGCAGCGAAAGATGAGATATTGCTGATGGGGACCTGAATATGCCAGATGTTAACTTGAGCACCTTGCTGCAGCCACATCCAAGAGCAGGGCCAGTCTCGATGCCCTACAGGGTGCATTCCTCAGACAGCTAGTTTTGGAACCCACCTGAGAGGGAGTAATCCTAGACCTGGTAATCTCAAATGGGAAGAGAGAGATCTCTAATCTTGAAGTGGGTAGCCATCTGGGAACACGACTACCAAATAGTGTACTTCACGATAAACTTAGCTGTAGAGTCAAGCCACACAAAAGTGAAGGTACTGGACTGGACTTCAGAAGGCTGATTTTGTCAAAATGGGAGAGTGCCTCAGAAAAGCACTAGCAAACAGGCAAGAAGGCAGGGTGGAGCAACAATGGGAACCATCAAACTGCCATCACAGAGGCAACAAGCCTTTGTGTAAAGCAAATAAATCAAAATGAAAGAAAAAACACTATGGTTCTCAAAAGATGGCAGGGAAGGTAAGGGAGAAAAGACAGCATTCTGGAAGTATAAGGAAACACAGAAGGATCAGGACAGAGAACTGTATCAGTTAAAGCAGAAGAGCGGGAAGACAGTCGGAACAGCAAAGGCCCAAACTGAGGAAAAGATAACCAACTTGGTTAAGAAAGGGGGATAAAACCTTTTATAGGTACATTAGGGAGCAAAAGAAAGACGAAGGCAGGGATACTGAGGCTGAATAAAGATGAAGGTGGTTGGCAGAAGCGACAGTGAAAAGCAGGATACTGAACAAATATTTCTGCTCAGTATTCACAATGGAAAAGCAGGGGAGAGACCTAATCCAGTCAACAGAAGCACTCTGGATAGGGGGTTGATATTAGTCCTGTCACAGAAGAGAGGGTTCTGAAAGAACTCTTAACACTGAAGGTGGATAAAGCAATGGTGCCTGATGGGATTCACCCCAGAATTCTAAAAGAACTAAGGAAGAACTAATAACACCACTGACTACCCTTTTAATAAATGATGGGAGGATGGTGTGGTACCAGAGGACTGGAGAAGGACTCCCTTCACAAAAGTGGGAGCAAGACAGAGGCTGGAAACTACAGACCTGTCAGTTTGACCTCAGTGGTAGGGAAAATGATGGAATCACTTCTGAAGGAAAGAACTGTTGAGTACCTAAGGCCAGTGGGGCACAGGACCCAAGGCAGCATGGATTCACAGTAGGAAGATCATGTCAAACAAATCTAATTGATTTCTTTGACTGGGTGACCAAAGTAGTAGACCGAGGAGGGGGGTGAAACTTGTGGACATGGCCTACCTAGAGTTTAGCAAGGCATTTGACACAGTCACACACAAAAAGATTAAAAAATTAGCCAGCCTGGGAGTGGGTTCCAGGGTGGTAGCTTGAATAAAACACTGGCTAGACAACAGGACACAGTGAGTAATAGTAAATGGAGTCCACAGCGAAGAAAGGAGAGTTACTAGTGGGGTACCGAGGGTTCAGTAATGGGCGGTCCCTTTTAATGTCTTTATAAGTGACATTGCAGAGGACTGGAGGAAGGTATGTATCTTTGCAAATGACGCAAAAGATCTGCAACAGGGTTGATCGCAAGGTGGGGTGGAAAGGATGAAAAGGGACTTGGCAAGGTTGGAGGAATGGTCAAATGTATGGCAGCTTAGATTCAACGCAAAGAAGTGCAAGTAATGCACCTGGAAACAAAAACCCAGGGAAGAGTACACAATGCAGGGTGAGATACTGACAACAACAAAAATGGAAAGGGACCTGGGGGGTAGTCATATCAGATGACCCAAAGGTGGGCCAGCAATGTGAGAAGGCAGTATGAGGGCTGGGGGATACTGGGATGCATAGGGAGAGGCATCACCAGTAGAAAATAAAAGTTGTTGGCCCTCTGTACAGACAGTTGGTAACAACACAACTGGAGTACTGTGTACAGTTCTGGAGACCCCATCTCTGCAAGACATAGACAGGGTGGAGGCTGTCCAGAGGAGAGCAACCAAAATGGTGCAAGGTCTGCACAAGAAGACATATGAAGAAAGATTAAAGAGAGCTTTAGATGTATAGCCTTCATGGAAAGGAGGAGAGGGGGACATGATAGAAACTTTCAAATACCTCAAGGGAATCAACAAAGTCCAAGAGGGTGGCATCTTTCAAATAAAGAGATGTGCAAGAACAAGGGGCACAATGTGAAGATAGAGGGGACGGCTCAGAGGTAATGTGAGGAAGTATTTCTTCACAGAGAGGATTGTAGATGAGAAATAGCCTTCCTGAGGCGGTCATAGGGTCAAAAACAGTGGGGAATTCAAGAATGCATGGGACAGATATAAGACAATACTAGTAGGGGTAGGAGGAAGTAGTCTGTTGGTTAACTAGGGTCTGTAGCTTATCTGCTAGGTAGAAATGGGCAGACTAGGTGGTCCAGGCGGTCCTTATCTGCCGTCAAATTCTGTTTCTCCCATGTATTTGCAGAATGAGGGATGCTGATTTATACTATGCTAAAGTTTACCTTTAGTTTGCTGATTTATATTTTCATCAAGTCATAAACTTTTGCCAAAATGTAAACAAAACCCCGTTTAGCCCTGCTGCCGAGCGTGGCTCAGCTAACAAAATGGTGCCTATGTGATGATGTCATCACAATGAGTCTGCTCCGCTTCTTCCATTAAAACATATGGGCACTGTTTTAAAATGCTGGATAGTGGTAGTATATGTAGATATCGGCACATGTATCAATACTTTGCTTGCGCACCAGACTGCAGTAAACTTTAGTATAGTATAAATCAGCATCTCTCATTCTGCAAATACAAAGGAGCATTTGTGGATTCATATAGTGAATTGCTTATCTGTCCTTTGACTTTTTATTTCTGAAGTATTTTTCTTTTCCTTTTGCTCAGTAGAAAGTTTTCTAAGTGATACTATTTTGCTGGATGTGAGGGACAGCTCTTAGCCTCGAGCTGACATACCTATCTGTTCCCCACTACATCAGCACTGTGTGATCTCACTGACAGTGACATCACTAGCAGCCAGTCAATGGTTGTTCCCTCGCGGCAGTGATGTTGCAGTCAGTTAGCTTACAATGCTGATGATGTAGTGGGGGGGTGGGGGCAAAGATAGATACATCAGCTGCCAGGCAGAGTGTTGCCCACACATCACATCTACTAACATCAGGTAAGCAATCTTCATTTAAGCAAAGGAAAAGAAAAAGTACCTCAGATGTAAAGGCAATGGTTAACTGCTTTTAAAAACTAATATTAGTTCTAGGCAGTACACTAGCTTTTTAAAGAGGAAGGTTGGACATGGGAGGCAGAACTTAACATTCCCATCACAGAGGCATAATGGACAGTATGCTTACCTAGAGCACACACTGCCTGCCATGATGGCTGCAACCATCTTATCCAAAACAAAATATTGCTGCATTGGTGCTGTACCTGGCTGTCTGCCATGGCTTGGGCATTCTTTCAGATGATCGTTGGAGATGCCAGTGACTGGGAGGCACTCCCTCCCACATACTATGGTACTCTCTAGCCGTCTCAGAGTTCACAGGGCGTATTACAATGTCTGCTCTGCTATCCTGGGCCCTCAGATACAACTAGATGGCTCCCCTCTTCCCTGTGTGCAAGACCCAGTCCCCTTCCCAGAAATTGCCTCATACACATTGGGGTAGTGGCCAAATGACTGCAACTGTGTAAATGTGTGACAGGGTTGAGTAAGGCCCTGTCCCACTTGTTATGCAGAAAGAGTTAATGCAAGGATCTGTTCAGCCTCTCCTTTCTATCTCTTGTCTGTCTGGTTGCACAACCAAATGTTCTCGTGAAACCTATGAACTGATCACTCCGATGGTCTTGTGATTCTCCGCCTCTCACTATCTCTCTGCCTTCACTTGTATTTTCTGTCTTTTCCCCCTTGCATATCTGTGGTTATAAAATATATGAATCTTTGTGTGTAACTGTAGCTGATACTGGGATCCCTTTGTTTGAAATGTATATACTTATACTGTTGAAATGATTGCAAAAAGCTAGTTGGAACTCAAGGGGTTAACCTTGAGATGTAGCACAAACTCTTTTGCAGAGCTGTCAACAGGTCAGTTCTGAGACACCACATTCTATTTTATTGCACCTGCAAGGAAACTGACAAAATTTAATACATTTTATAAGAAACAGGGTGTCTGTTAATGAGCTGAGGTTGCAGAAGTTAATTATCAGGCAAAGACTTATTATAAAAGAGCAGGAGTCATTGCTGGGGAGAGACTGAAACTTGGAATTAGAGATACCTTCAGATGAAGGACTTTGTTTTCTCTGTTTGTACTGCCTTTAAAAAATAAATAGTTATACTGAACATTTTTTATTTTGCTGTTATTGACAGTAATAAAACACCTTTTACTGAATTTTATAACTGCTCCTGGTTTTCCCATGCTTTCTGACCCGTGCCTTGATGACAAAATGTAGGGTCCCAGGAGGTTCCTTTGGTGACAGTGTGGCTTCTCACCAACCGACAACTTACTTCCTTGAGAAGCTGTCACATTGCTGGTACTCTAGACACATATGAACGAATATGGGGTACTGTATTCAGCATATTGTAAAGGCAACCACACACAAGTCAACAATGGGGAAAGGATACATCAGGGCCAAACTAGGAGAAACAGCGTGGGGTATCTGCCCCCAGGACTTGGCTTCCTGAAGCATCAGATACTGAGCTGAATGAAGGGGTGGGGATAGACCCACACATACAGACAACTCCCAAGTCTACACATCTATACTGTCCATGGTATTGACATGTTTCCTATAATATTTTATCAGTCCTCCATCGGATACTCTTTGAAATATTGTATTATTGTTCACATTTGTCTTTTGGTACTATTATTTTAGTGTTTGTTCAAGCTTTGTTCAAAATGGATTATTTTGAGCCAGCCTGGTGGCGCTGAGGTTGAGACACTGGACACCACACCTTGCTCACGCCCGGCGACCTGGGTTGAGAGGCGGACTCGGGTCGCTGGTGGGTCAGCTGGGAGAATCTGGCTTGAGCCTTCCACGACAGCTTGCCATCTCCAAGGAGGACGGTGGAGGGCTACCGCCCATCGCACTTGCTAACTCCGGGCGGAGACTTGGGGACTGCAAGCCCATTAGAAGGGAGACGGGCGCCCAACATGCAGCAGATAAGTCGGCGACCAGCGCCCATGATGTCGGAAGTCGGCAGCTGCATGGGGAGGAAGGAAAAATGCCTGTCAGCTCTGGGAAGATGGGCTTCCAGGGCGTGCCTTCAATGTGCCCCTGCTGCAGACTACTTCGGACCCGATGAAAAGTTGATTTACAGGGGGTCCCCCCACCTACAATCCCACTCGGGGAGTGGCCTAATCTACATGGGGATCGGAGGTAAGTATCGTGGTCCGGTGGCAGAAGGATGACCCTTGGATGCCCTGAAGGGTCAGGGCCGACAGGTAGTGGGAGAAGATAAAGTCTAATTTCAAAAAAAAAAAGGATTATTTCTGGATGTATATTTACTGTTGTATCTTTTTTCTTTCCTCTTTAAACCTTCAATAAAAAATTGACTGAAAAAAGTAGGGATTAAGTAAATTGTGCCCCTGACAGTGTGAAAGCACAAGAAAACTCTATTAAACAAGGTACCAGAGATGGCATGTTAGCACAGTGGTAGAGCTGTCCTCCACGACTCCAGCAACAGGCTCTGCTGTGATAGCGCCACCTAGGTAACCACAGGTGAGAGTGCAGTCAGGAGTGGCTCCATGGGAGGCAGACACCACTGGTGCTGTGCAACACACACACATGAGGACATCGCCCCTCACTGCCAGAGCCCTGAGGGTAGGAACCAGACAGCATGAAGATCCTCCCAGGCCTACCACAGGCCCTGTACCGTGACTTAGCCCTCCTCCAGAGTGGATCTAGTCCATGGTAGGGGTTAGGGAACCCTGCCAGCATGCAATGAGGAGGCAAGCCATGGTGGGGGCTGAGTTGTGGAAGCAAGTCCAGGAGAAGCTGGGGGATGAGGCTGGGGAGGTCAATAGGGGCATGGTCAGGGAATGGGGAACAAAAATAGTCAATGAACTGGGGGCCCCTCAATGGCAGAACATCCTGTATCTTGCAAGTGACCCAGGTTCATGAGCAAAGCTGCGTGATTGTGAGATGGGGAGGCAAAGTTAGGGAGCATCACAGGCAGCACTTTGCTGACCAGTGAGAGGAGCTGCTGAGCTTCGCCCTTACCAGAGGAATGCTACGTCTGGTGTCGGCGCTGTGGGAGGAGGAGGGTGGGAGGCAGACTGATGTCACAGGCAGCATCAGTCAGTCACTCTCCTCACCAACTACCACTGCAAGATGGATCACCCCAGGCCTGCCAGCCCGAGGGCTCCAACATGGAAGGCAAATCACAGAGGTCCATATGGCAGTGAGAGGAGCACACTCAAGAGATTTCAGAATGGATGGCAATAAAAGTAAGGGAGCTGTGACAGTGAAGTTAGGGTCACAGATGTAGGCACCGAAGACCCCAAAGAAAAGGAATGAGAAAAATGCAAGCCAGTGGACTATCGAGTTTGATACTCTGCCACAGTCTATAGGAAAGGAAATAATCTGATTTTATACAGTGCGTTCATGCACACGTATATCCCAAGAAGCAGGATGAAGAGAATGTTGGTGCCACTAAGGACACCAGGACACTCAATCACCACAGAAACAGATTAGAGATAGATAATAGCACAAGTACAGGGGGCATTAAATGGCTTGCACAGGATTATGATGCAGTGAGTAAATGGTTGTGGTTTTCAAACTCAGGTCTCCAGGCTCATATTTGAACGCCCTAACCACTGCACCAACCTGCCTCCAAATTTTGATCTACAGAAATGATTCACTTTACTAACTGGGAGAGCAGCCAGCACATGTTTATAGTGAGCCTACAATCTCGAGACTCTGACACCTGTACCTGTTTGAGAACATCTCGATGATTTATGTACACCTCTTCCACGGCCATGCTGATAGTTTCCTGTCAATCCCCGGTGAATTTCCCAGAATTCACCAGCTCCAAGAACTGCCATACTGTGATACCATTCTTCGGCAAAGGCTCCTGGGAAAAGTAGTCATCCAGTTCCCCACTGTTCAGCTCCACATTCATGGCGGTGCACAATTTCTTCAGTAAGTACTCCACCTGAAGAGAGAATGGGAAGATCCTAACATTAAACCGTAATCGACTTTTCTTTTCTTTAACTTGCTGGCCAAGAGCTAAAACAGAAGGCTGCATTGGCTACTGAAGTCTGTTAATTGGCTAGAAGGATTGTTAGAATTCTGAATCTTTTCCCTTCTGTGTTACCCTTAGTCTCCCTTTCAACCTTTATGTAAACCCTAGGTGGTGCTATCCCAAGGCTACTACCTCTGCCTGCTGTAGTAGCAGGTTAAGAGCCTGAGTTCTGAAACGGTGCCTCCACCTGGAGGTCAGGGTTGGTAATGGTCAAGCTAACCTGGGCACAGCCCTTCAGGATACTGTAACACCCTCTTTCCTTACTAGTGGCAGGAACAATACACAATAATCACTTTCACAATACCCTGATACACCACACAAGTAACCACACTGGCTTCACTTACCACCAGGCTTTCCTCTGGCCTGGCCCTGGGGACTCCTGTAAAACAAGGTTATACACAGCAAATAACAGCAGTACAATACTCTTGCACAAACTGGAACCACAGTCAAGGTAAATGCAAAAAGAGTTAGATCTGATTTATTTAAGGGACTTGAACAAGGAGGGCGTAATCAGGTTAATTTGCTAAAGGCTGTATCAGTCAAACAGTTACGCATGCACTTCAGGGTCCATAAACAGTCACACACCTCTAGGTACCCAGATGGAGAATGGTAGGCTAGCCAGGAGCGTTGCAGCTGGTTGGGTCCCTGTGATGGAAGAAAACAACATGCACAACACACACCATTTGTAATCCGGAGCCGGAGGGCTCAGTTTGTGAAAAGAAACAAAACAATCAGATGACACACTTTTAGATTAGGCTGTTGCAAGAGCTACCTAATAATTACTCATGATACCCAAGACTGGACTCAGGCTGGGCCGAAAATCGAGACAGCAGGTGGTTAATCTGGAGTGCCAGGAGAAGCAGGGCCCACCACAATCATGGCAAGACATCATTCCTGTTCAAGTGTAGAGCAGGGGATGATCCCCAGGCAGGTCTCTCATCGATGGCTTTCTCTGTGCAGCGAGTAGTCTGGCTGGGCCAGTAGGCAAGGCCCCAGCCAAATGGAGACAAATTCAGATACAGTCTGTTTTGGGCTAGATACAGCTTCCAGCAAGCAGAACACAGTTCACACAGTGGGGGACAAATCACGACCCTTTCAATACACAGCACATTTACATGTAAGGAAGTTCTACTGTACCAGGAACCTGCCTCCAGTCACAATCGCAGTCGCTGCACAAACCGAATTCAAAAGCAGTTGGAAATCTGGACAGGCTGATCGCATTCAGCAAAATCTTCGTCTTCTTCATGTATGAACCTGGTAAAAATCAGTGCCTTACTTCATTCTCACAAACTTGGATTTAGTCCAAATAATTCTCTTCTCTCCTCTCAGGGGCAGCAGGCGAGACATGCAGGCCAAAACTCAGCCCTTTCACAGTTCTCCCATGCAAAACTACACAGAACTTACTGCCCAAATCACTTGAGCTGTTCTCATTTCACTTCCCAGCTCAGAACTGACTGAAACAGCAGGCAGCTTGGGGATTTCCCTCAGATCCAAAAGATTTGGTTGGCTGATCTTTCTGTCAGTCACAACAAAGGCTCCCCTTCAGGTGCAAAAGGCCAAAAGCCCAAAACTACAATTCCTACAGATTTTGACTCCAGACAGCTCCTGTAGTCCAGCTCCATTTTAGGTCCACCAGCTGATTGGTCCAATTCGGTAGTTCCAGGCCAAAATGGTGGAGATAAACAAAACAGTCCTTACTGCAAAGAAGGCAGGTTAGAAAAACTACATTATTATTATTACTCTAATGAATGATCAGCAAACAGTTATATCTATTAAGAGGGCTCCCTCTAGCAATTAGCGATGGCAGAAACAGAGCGATTACCTGGCAGCCAGGGACTTGAGTATGACAACACTCAGCCCCCTCCCAGATTAATTATTACTGCAATCTAGGCAGCTCTTAAAGTGACAGTACATACAGGCTACACAGGCACTCTTGGCAATAACAATTAACTGCTAAGCATGGGACACCAGCCTGGCAGTGAGCATTTAGAGCAAGCTCATGGAAGACTTTTCGGAACCCCCATTTGTAAGGGGGTTACACTTATAAACCCATCCCACTGTACTCCTGGCCATCTCCTCTGCTGTAAGATGTCACATTATACTGCTGTATCGAGCAGTCAACCTCTCACAATTTACAGCCAACATGGCTTGTCCCCACCCTACTTACATAGCTGGCTCCTCCAGGGAGGCCAAATGTTTTGGAAGAGACCAATGTCAAGTGTGCGATGGGGGAGGGAAGCAATCCATCACCAAAGCTGTTCCTGTCCAAGACGTCGGCACAGAGGGCCAGTCATGGCCTGCCTATGCCAATAATGCCAGCACTCTACTGTATATCAAGGAAGACTCCATTGTGCAGGATTCTTCCATGGAAGGTGTTGCAGTGTGGGTGACCACACAGTGCTGGCCTCAGCCCTGTCCAAATTCTGCTGCATAGGTGGGAGGTCTGACATGAGGTAGAACAGCCCCAGGAAGAAAAGGGGAAAATGACTAGCCTGCCACACCTGGTGATGAGCAACACTCATCCCATGTCCAGCCTCTGATGCCCTGAGCCCCACACCACCATTCCAACTTGACAATTTTCCATTTCCCCGGCAGCAGTAGCCCCTCCTCCTCCATAATTGGCCAGATCAGGGGCCTCTGGTAGGGACAGCATGGGGTATCTGAAGGAGCCTTCAGAGGCCAACGAGTGCCCAGGTGAGTAGAGGGCCCAGATGAGCTAGAAGAAGTGAGGTGGCAGAAGCCACGATTGGTACAGGGTGGTGGAAGGTATCTCCTGAAATGTAATTTCTGTGCATTTTGTTTTTGTTAATTTCTTCATAAGACAAAGACCCCAAAATCAAATTAAACACATCTTTTCAGAAACAAGGTCAGGGATAACTAAAGTGAAACTCAATTTTTTACATGTCAAGGACTGTAGAATGCTGACAGGAAATGTCTAACAGGAAATGTGGTTTCCAAGTATCTGCAAAAAGAGAGCGCAAGAGAGAGAGAGAGAGAGAGAGAGAGAAATAATTTGGTTCTTTGAACTAAAGGGCGGGGTGGGTAGTGAATCAGTTGCTGGCACAACAGCCACCAAAATGTTGTTTCCTCTGCAAGTAATTGCAATCAATCCATTGTATTTTTGTTTAATAATTTACTGTTTGTTCACCTTCTCTGGCTCAGCCCTTTCCCTGGATTAGGCCCAGGCCTGTCTTTCTATAACTCAATGACTTACGCTCTCTGACTTCCAATCTCACAGGATTACCCCTTCCTCCCCCCCCACCCCCATGGCAGGGCCTGGCCAAAGCAGATGGAAACTTAGTGCGGAGACAGGAGAACCCTGACTGTGGAGAGAGGCTTAGTGGCAGCGGGCTGCCTACGCACACTGGAGATTCACTTGTATGAGCCAGGGTGTTTGTTTTCGTTTCTGATGCTCCCCTCCCTTTGGGACATTGATGCACTAGGGTCTCCAAGCTTGCTCATCCAGTGCATACATCAGTGAAGCCCCACCTAGGTTCCCCTCCCCACTGTATATCTGCCGCTTTGCCACCTGTGGCCACTCAGGTGGCTGTATTACAGCAGAGGCACCTACCATCCCCAAAGGAAGAGCCCATCCACTGGGATGCCACTTCCAACCGACTGGTCCCCATGACTGTGGCTTATTTCCTGAACCCCAGTTGCCGGCATCCAACATGGTGGCGCCTACCACTGCAACGGTGAGCAGGTTCTGTAATCAGTCTTTCCATCTTCTAGAGTTATCCTCTCATTCCTCAGGGCAGGGCCTACTGGCCCTTAGTAACCACAGGGCCCCATCAACCCACCCCAACCATCCCTCTGGTTGAGAGTTCCTGCAAGCGTGCCTAACCCATTGTCTCAGTAGTCCTATGTTTTCTCCCACCCTCTATCCAGTTGGTGGCACCTTGGATGCCACAGTGGGTCCGGGGGCAAGCTCCTGGCCCTCCAGAAGAGTCACTGGTGGCAGGTATGGCACTATCCCCTCACTGGTCTGAGAAGCAAAGCCGTCAAAAGCACAGCCTCCCAGTCCTGGCCCCAAGCACACATTAACTGCTTCTGAACACAGCACGTTGGCATGGCAGTGCACTGCCAAACATACAGACCCTTCTTTTTAATGTTGCTTGTCCCCATCCTGTATATCCATTCTGGCACCTCCACATCTGCACCCTTGTTTGGTTGGGATGATGGGTGGCGTCCACTCTCACAGCTAATGCCAGTGCTGCTCTTTGGTTGGCTGGCAGGGATGCATAAACACAGGCTGCCAGTACACTCCCTCCCTCCTTACCTGGCAGCAAAGTGCCTCACCTTCTTGATGTGAGCAACTCCCAGCCATCAGCACATCCTCAGTAATCAAAATAAAGGTCAAGAAACACAGGAAGTAAATAAATGATACGCTAAATTTAATTTCATGTCATGTTTCATTTTATTTATTATACTGGAGAGCAAGATGAGCTAAGTAGCCTGTTTTCACAAGCAACCAGCTGTAACAGCAACATTGAAAACAATAAACATGGGTGATACATAGGAACACATAGGGTAGCAACAATCAATAACAATTATGGTGTATTTTATCCAACAGAAACTGGCGAAGGTTAGCGCTGAATATAGGGATGCTACTTCCTAACACAAGGTGGGAAGGAAGATGGTTGTAATGGCCAACAGCTCGAAGGAAAGCTCTCTTTGTCCTGCAGCAGTGTTATTACAGGTTAATAAGAATATGAATTTGGATTAGAAGTGTGTCCCCTGCAAACTGTGCAGCAGGGAAAGAGCATGGAGACACTGGGAGAAACTTGACCTATTTTATTTATTCATTTATTGCCATCTTGTGCAGGAAAAATGGTCTTCCAAGGGAGGCAGGCAGCAGAGTGTACAGATTGAAATTGTGTGTTCAATAAGGCAGGTCAGTCATGAATCGAGCAGATACTATTATATGTACTGCACAGTTTGGCGAGGGCACCAGAAGGAGCAGCCACATACACAGGGAACCACAAGTTTCTGAAACAGGAATCTCTTGACCCTGTGTAGGGCCCCCAGTCTCTGGTGCAAAGCTTTTACCAGGTCACTGACGTGGGGAGACTGACTATAGTGAGTTGTCAAGTAGGACGCCCAAGTACTTAAACCTATGAGAGAAGCTGTAACTCGGTGCCCTCTAAATTGTATACAGAAAAGTGGACTGTTTTCTTATGAATACCAGAGAAAACCATAGCTTTGGGGTTTTTGGAGTTGAGCACCATCTTGTTGTTTAAAAACCATGATTGGAGGAGATCAAAGTCTTGTTCAATCTTTTTTCTTAAAGCTGCCAGGTCGGTCTGAGCTGAAGATGACTACATCTTCACGCATATAGTAGGATGTAGCTGGAAGGGCAATTGGTGGGGAGTGAGTTATGAAACAGCGAGAATCTGGGCCCAGTAGTGCACAGGCCTGAGGCACTTAAGGTGCCTTACCGTTTCCACGCTAGCAACCCAAGTCTGGGAACAAGCTTGGATTGCGGGGGCTGGAGAGGATTCAGAGGCCACTAGGCAGCTGTCCTCTCCTGGATTGGGAGGTTAATCTTCCTAGTGGTGGCTCAGTGGTAATGTCATACAAATGGGGCTGGCACTTGGTCAGGTGTGTGAAGTGGGCTGCTGGTTCTGGCGCACGCCCACATCCACATTGCTGAGGCCCCGGGAGTAATGGGGAGGAAAACAGGAGAAAACAACAGCACAGTGAGGAAGCATGGTGCCCACTCACCACACCCACCACCACGTCACCAAGCCAATTTATGGTGAAGACTGGATAATGCGCTTCAGGGGAAGGATGACCCTCCTCTCCTGACCCTGCCACAGGGGTTAATCCATGGGGTTACCTTTGCTGCCGGGTATGTCTCGGGAGACAGGTGGGAGGAGTGGAGGAAGCTGGCAGAAAGGCAGCCTGCCTCATCATGGCTGAGGAGGCGCAAACAGAGTATGGAAAGAAACAGCGAGAATAGCAGGGGACCAAGTATAGATCCTTGGGGACCCTGCAGTTAATGGGCAGATGTCGAGAGGACGTTGTCAGTACAGGTCCTGTGCACCCTGTTGGACAGATAGTTACTGTACTAAGCGGTGACCCAAACTGAGTGAGGAGAGGCATGCATCAGTAGTTCATGGTCCATGAGACTGAACAATTTAGTGAGGTTCACAAATATTGTCACAACAAAATTTCCTTGTCTGGGCTTGATGCACATAGTTGATGAGACTTAACAGGGCAGTTTCAGCATTGTGCATAGGGCGAAGCCATGCTGGGCACTGGACAGCAGGTCATACTGCTAGATGTATGCAAAGGCTGATCAAATGCAATCCTCTCAAACACTTTTGAGAAGGAAGAAAGAAGGGAGATGGGGTGGTAGTTGAAGTGAGGTATTTGGGCTAATTTGTGTACTGGAATGATAGCGGCTATCTTCCATAATTTGGAGTAGGTGCCCATGCAGAGTGAGAAATTGAAGATACAGGAAATGGGTATCAGTGCCTCATTAGCCATTTTAATGACGCAGTAGTCAATCCCATCAGGGACAGGTTTTAGATTGGAACATCTCAGGTATTTGGCAACCTGTCCAATGGTTAGGCGCTTAAAGTAAAATGTTGGCAGGCAGGGTCCATGAGACAGAACAGGTGAGATCAGTTGGGTGGGGTATGGGGTACATTATAATACTTGTTGAGGTCATCAAATAAACCATTAAACAAGGTGGCAACAGTCTTGGGGTCACATGTGACCCCATCCTGGCCTGTAATGGTCCAGGACTGAGTGCCCCTGGATCTACCAATATGTTATTAATGTTGCTCCAGATTTTGGGGAATTCCCCAGGATGGCGGTCAGACAGGATTTATGTGGTTAATTTTGCCTTGCAAACTGCACCTTTACAGTTTTATCTCAAGGCTTTGTAATTCTGCAGGTGGGCAGGGTCTTCCAACTTCTTATAAAGGGTCCACACTGGGGCAAAAGCTGTAAGACATAAGTAAAAGTCTTGTAGAAACTGTCATAAGTGGTGCTGATGTCCTCAATATTGTCTAAGGACAGACCAGCCAGTCAAGGAAAGCGCAGAGGTGAAGGCCTTTAAATCCTTGATGCAACAAAAATTGATGTAGACCAGGTGAGGGCATGCGGGAACTTGGCTGACCATTTGCAGAAAGCTGTGGTCACGTGATGAGTCGGGGAGAACACCAGAGTTGCACACAGAGGAGGGATGGGGACAGCAACATAGTCTAGGGTAGATTCCTGCCCATTTATTCACCCTGGTGGGGTCGGTGATAATGTGGCTTAGTCCAAGGTTCAAAGGAGGTCCTTGACTCTGTCAGAGCTAGAAGCCCAATTCATGTTAAAGTCTCCTTGAGAATCCATTCCCGCTTTTGGGCAAAGACTGACCAAAGTCAGAGATGGCAGACAGGTCCTGATCAGTTAGGTTGGAGAGAATGTAAATAGTGCGAGGGTCTTGAAGTTGTCTTGTGAGAGAAGGTCCCTGGGGTTGGGTAGGAACTCAGTGGCCCTGAGCTTTTTGTTGATGTAGAAGGAGGTAGCCACCACCTCCTCTATGTAACTGTCTCAGTAAGAGCAATGATGTCATACTTAGATGTTAGGACCCCAAGCTTCCAGTTGGTCAAATTTGGCTGAACTGGGTCAGAGTATTACATATTTTTTCTCCCATTGAGCAATTTCTCTTTTGGCCATGTTATCATGGACGTACCCTGATCTTAGGGATATACCCTGTTCAGACCTTGTGTTTCCCTGTCCCTGCATCTATCTGCCACCCAATGGCTCGCACTGCTTTACCTCCATGGGTAGAGGTTACTGGGGAAGACCATCTCCCCAAGACAGTCCACCAGGTGGAAAGGATCCACTATTGGGGGCACTAGGACCCAGGGAGCCAGGACCATCACACATCATGTAGAAAGTCATAGGATTTTCTCACATGTCCTCCTCCTCACCATGGCATGGGAAGGTCTCTCTAACAGCCTCAAATACATTCAGAAGCCATTGAAAAGAGCAAGGTCCCTGACCCACCACAGAAATCGCTGCAGAAAGCAGGTGCCCAGTGCCTTCCATTCCGACTGTAGTGCACTGCAGAGCAGCAGCTGCTGCAGCCTGGCCTGCCTCCCAACATGGCGACTCAAATGCGCTCCTGAATCCGACTCGCCTGCATGGTAGCTGGGCCATCAGGCTGCTGAAGATAATATTTTAAATTAAAGATGGTCAAAATCCTCAAATATGATCAGGCGACACCACATTCAGCCAGGATGATATCTAGGTGCATAATCGCAGTCTGAAAATAGGTAATGCAATCTGTCAACAAAATATTTTTAAAACAAACTTTTAATTTTTTTGTTTTGGATCCCTTTCATAATCACAATAATACATTCCAAGATATGCAATATCATGGGCTAGATTCCTTCTCAAGTGTGAAGTGAATCGGCCTATGGCCTCAGGTCTCACACTCAGGTGGTTGAAGTCACTCGGCTTGGCCTCATAGCTCACACTCAGGTGGTTGAGGTCACGCAACCTATGGCCTCATGTCTCATTTTCAGGTGGCTGAAGTCATCTGGCCTATGGCCTCATGTCTTATACTCAGGTAGCTGAAGTCATTTGGCCTCTGACCTCATGTCTCACATTCAGGTGGTTGAAGTCACTCGGCCTATGTCCTTGTGTTTCACAAAGCACCTGAAGGCAGAATGTTATCCCATTATAATACATACCTTGTCATGTATTATTCCTTAAACCACAGTGGAATGTGACAGCAGGTAGAGACTAAGGGTCCATCCTGTCAGTCCATTTTTGTACTGTCTATACCCTGGACCTATGATCCATTACAGTCTGTGTTGATGAGACCTCTCGCCCTATCCCAGCTGTGTCTGAATCTGCTCGCAGTCTCTGCCCCTACCACATCTGCCGGGTAGGCTGTTTCCACGCCTCAGCCACCCATTCCTGAAAGAAATACTTCCTCACTTCTCTCCTGAATCTTCTTCCTATCAGTTTCAGTCATGTCCTCTAGTCACAGAGTTAAGGTTCCTAATGAATTGCACCAAGCAGTTTCTCTTGTTAGTGCCCTCAGGAATCTGAATGTCTCAATCATATTAAATGTTTTCCTGGAGACTGAAAAATTGCTTTAAGCTCTGATAATGTGATTCAATCGCTGGAACACTGGAATATTAGATGATCGATCAGAAATGTCATCGAGTGCTGTTGTCAGCTACACCTGTGGTAATCAGTTTATGCTGATGTATGTGACAGTACATTGGTTTCCCTATAGCCAGTTTATTTCTCACATGGCCACCATCCACTCTTTCTGCTGACCACAGAACACGAGCACGACTCTCGGAGCTCAGGAAGGAACTGACTTCATATTCTAGTAATGCTGCGCACAGCCCCGCCCTTGATGGCAGGTGAAGCGCGTGACATTCCTCACGAAAAAGCTGAGATGACAAGCTAGAGCAGTACAGGCAGGCGTGCTTCATGGGTACAACATGCTGGAGGAATGCACCAGCTATAACAGACTTTTTGTGTTTTGTGCCCACATCCTTGTATTAGAATATGGACTAATCATTCATTTTGGGGGTCAGTCTCAACATCATACCCCATCATGCCCTACAAATCAGCGACTAGCCTTAGGACACAGTGTGAAAATGATAATATCTGCCCAAGAAGCTGTTACTATATGTGGCTTTAGTGATAAAAACATTTTCTGAAGGAGCACTACACGAAATACTAATGTCTGACATAATTTAATAATTCAAATCCTGACTTTTCTGTGAAAAAAAGCCAAATTTAGGAGGACCCAGGAAAAGTTGACCCAGAATCAGTGACAGTCGAGATACATGATAGGGTGCACCTTCCCATTCCCCATCTCCCTCCCATTCAATTTAAACCATCCCTTAATGACTGTGCACTCTGAACTTTGGCCAGAGGGGTGCTGTTGAGACACTGATCTTTTGGAGACCAACACAAATCCAATCCCCAGTCATCACCAGTCTCCTAGAGGAGCTGTTTAGAAACACATGCTACCCCTGAACCCCTTTTGACCAGGAAAAGGCACCTGGACCTGAACCAAGTCTTGTATCCAGGTGTGATGGGGGGTTACAAGAAAAGTAAATAGAAATGACAATACATATTTTATTTCTTTGAAATTATTCCAACTGGGATGACCCCATGATGTACAGTATCATGTTTTCTAGCAATCCTAGGGAGGACAGCAGTGGGTTAACAGGTTAACACAGTCCAGCAAGACTAGTTTCGTTATTTATTAATTTGTTTTTATCAAGCGGGTAAGTACACTAGAGATGAAATGCCTATTTACAGGTACAACTTGGGAGAGTACAACTGCAGGTATTACATACAGGCTAAAATATAGAAGGACATGAACTGTGAAACTAAGTACAATACAGTGAATCGAGTAAACATTTTAAAATATGTGGAAGAGAATCATGTGAAAAGGGATACAGCAAAGCTGGCCCAGTTGCACAGATGGCTGAGGTGCTGGGAGTGCCTTACCTATTGCCACACGGTGACCGAATTCAGGAACAAGCTCAAGTCACTGGGGTTGATGGGGGAGAGAGGATCAAGTAGCCACCTGGCGGCTCTCCTCTCTCAGACTGGGGGCCTTCCTGGCTCTTGGCTGCTGCTCGGTGGAGGCCTGGTGGTACTGCCAACACACGGGAGCTAAGACATACGTCTGGCAGTGGAAGGAGCTGTGGTTCTGGAACACATAAGAGGAAAGGAGCTGACCACCATGGGGAGGGAATCAGAGAAACTAGCCCCCAGCATGGAGGAAGTAGCAGGATAGACAGAGGTGCCTGCAGATGTGGCTGAATAGCTTCCTGGTCTGGCTTTGAGGCTAAAACCTCTATAGAAAAAAGGATACAATAATTAAAGAGCAGGCGACATCTCAAGAAGAACTTTGAGAAACATAATATTTGGACACACAACAGCTTATATTTCTCATTAACTCTGTATTTCTTATCCCGTTAATTATTACTGAGGTCACATGCATAAAACTAGGATAACTGTGCCTTAAGAGTTCATCAGCTCCTATTGCTTCTTGTCTACGATATCATAATACTCTGGTTGTGACATCACACTTATTCCCATAGCAACATACTGTGATGTCACAACAGGGCTATAATTTCAAGTAGGGAATAAGCGATAGAGGCGGATGAGCTCTAAGGGATAAAGATCTTGTTCTTGTGGGGAGTTCTTCAGTAACAAATGACGGAGAGCAGACATCTATAGAAGATGTATGAAAATACAAGCGGAATTGTGTCTATTAGGTTTTCCAAAGGTGTCAGCTGCTCTTTAAAAGGACAGGAGAATAAGTAAAACAGGTCAATCATAATCATTAAGGTTCAGAATACAAAGTAATTTCTTTGGACCTTTGGGTCTCTCATAAATTGGAAGGCGGTAGAAAGCGGTGTTGGTGGGGACAAAGGCTAACAGTAAGGGTCAAGAAGAAAACAACAAAGTCTGCATACACAACATGACAACACACGCACCAGAGCACTTCAGTATTGAGACAATGCAACGCTTTTATTAGGCACCACAAAACAGAAAACTGGCACCTGTAAATGTGTCCACTTCCTGTGAGTTTATCTGTTTGTTTTATCCTGATACATTATGTGCTGCAGTTTGTGGTGCATAATAGAAGCTTTGCATTTTCTCAGTACTGAGGTGGTCCAGTGTCCATGCTGTTGTGCTGTGTAAAGAGAAAAGGGGCAGATCGCCAAAAAGGTGTGACTAAACAAGATTGTACCAATGATAAATCCAGGTACTGACCAAAGCTGAACCACAATTACAAACAGTCTCTGGTCAGAGCCGAGCACGGCTGCTTGGAGCTTTTAGGAGGACTCACGGCCAGAGTGTGCCCTGCTCTTTCACCATGCCGAGTGTGCCATACTCAAGATGGTGGCAGCAACAGAACTGTGGATGCGTGATACTCACATGCAGAGTTTTGCTTGATGTTATCATCTTGGGCACGGCTGTCACTTCTGTAGTTGCAGAAGAAAAAGTGCAACAATGAACAGGGTGTGTTTATCACGGTCTACAGGGGAAGGGTCACATAAAAGCACCACTGGACATTTGTCTGAGCACTGTGGAAGCACACTGGACAGTGGTCCGGACACGTGTTTCCACAGTGCTCTACTAAAACTTTAATTGCCATTCCGTCTGCGGAGCTCCGCCTACATAGCCCGTAAAAAGAGGTTGCCACAATGGCGTAATCTGATGGTCATTTACTAACTTTTACAGTGAGTGGCTGCAACAAAGGTGAGACATCCCAACACCTCCAGGCTAGATGCTTCTTCCTCAGTGGGTAAAGGGCAGAAATACAGGTTACTCACCTGTAACAGGAGTTCTAGGAGTGGTATATGTTGTTCATCCACACTGTCTTGAGCCAGAGCCGGCCAGCGGACAGGGGAGAGTCCTTCCTCCTTTGCCCAATCATTTCTGGTTGAACTAGTGTGCCTGCCCAGGACTTCCTGCACCTTCTGGGTCTCATGGTGGCCTGCACCAGTGTAGTTTATTGGGCCGCTGGCATATCGTCCCCTGCAATGGGGGCTGGCCTGCAAATGGTCATCTTTTTGTAATTGAGACTTGCCAAAGGAGCTGCTTAGAAACAGGGGCAAGGATTACAACAGGCAAAGGGGGGGTGGAGCCAAAGTAAAAGCTAAACAGAGGAAGGAAGAGAGGAGGGTGTCTAGTTGAAGCAGCGCATGTGATTGGAGATGGAGAAACTGCCGGAGAGCTCTGAAGGAGAGGAGAGGAGCAGGAGAAGGAGAAACAGATGGCTGCAGGTAAGTTGTTCCAGCCATGTTTCAGAGAAGGGGAGGTGGGAATGGAAGACAGATTGCCTGGCAGAGAGCTGCTGCACTGCAAGGCGCAGCACAGAAGCCGCCTACTGTGGGTGGCTTCCCCCTCAACACTGTGCAGAAGCACCCAATAATGTCCCTGGTAGTCCAGTGGTACCTCCCTCCCTGCCCATAACCCGAATTGCCGAATATAATATACAAATAAATCCCTGGTAGCCTAGAGGTACCCACCACCCCACCCGTAACCCCGATCGCCCATAAACCCCTATGAAAATAAATCCCTGGTGGTCCAATAGCACTCTCCCACCCTCCACCCACACAGGACCCCTGCCCACCCAGCCTCCCCATCATTGGCAGGCAACAGCAAACCCACCGCATTCCTCCATGGCTGCCCGCCAAATGACAGCTTACATTATCAGCTGTAAGCCCATTGGTCCACATTGTGGACCAATGGGCTTCAATGCATACTGTAATAGTCATTCACAAATATGTGAATGAACGATTGGGGGATGCGCCAACGCATTGTATTTGTGCAGTGCGCATTGCCTGATATATTCAGAGGAGATGCACTATGGCTCGCCTCTTTTAAATATATTCCCTGCGGTGCACCAGCGCAACTCAGCTGCTTTGCGCCACCACGCGCCATTGCCAGCCGCATGTCTGAATATCAGGAACGATGACTCTAAATAGGAGATTTATTGTGAAATATTAACTGCTTTACAAATTTAAGGTCTGCCAGGTGAAGAACCTCCTAATTTGCACCAACTAGCTATGTTAACTATGCACCACGCCAACCATACAAGGACTCTCTGCAAAGAAAGTGTTTTATCTTACTGGATGTAAAAAATGTAAGTTATAATTTTCTCTGCTAGTAAGATATATTCTTGTTGTTTTTTCATATTACGTTTTAGCATTTGGCTCTCTCAGGTCTTCACTGCTTAGAATAATATATCTTGGCAATTCAGATGTTGAGAAAATATTTATGATACAACTCTGTATTAATTTATGCAGTCATCTTCTTTCCCACGCTGAAGACATTTTACTGCATGTATATTTCTGATCTCATGAAGCACGGAGCATAATATATGTATCCTATATTCATAACAATGTATAACAATCAAAATAAAAATCGCAAAACTTCATATTGTTAGTAATATACTCATTCAGGTCTCAGCAGTAATTTTGAATAAGGCTGAGCACAGAACGTTTTGACTCACATATACACTACAGGAGGGAGGGAGGGAGTTTAAATGTAAATATAATTTTTTCAATTGTAAATGTTTTGGAAATGTTGTATGGTTTACTTTTGGTACTATTTTTGTCATCAGAGCGAAAAATAAATAGAATCTTTATTATGAAAAAGAAGGTCCGTGAACTAGAACTTTAAAAGCGAAGAAGGAGTACTGAGATATCTGACCTGGTGCTCAGCTAATTCCGCCCCTACCTTTCTGATTGGTATCACGTGGCTCAGGTTGGCAACACCTTAGCCCCCCACCCATCACCTCTTGCGCTCCATAGAGCTCCATCCATAGCTCTACACTCTTCGCCATCTTTCTAAATGACTCCCCTCAGTCTTTCTCTCTACACACATTTACATGTACTCAGACGACAATGTACTTTTAGCTTCCGAGGCCTCTGTCCCTGATCTGGAACTACTGTATCACTGCAGTGTGGCTTTTTAGTTTGTTTAATTTTCTTTCTATTAGAGTTTACTGCAAAAATACATGCAAATTGGTGCAACTGGGAAATGGCAAAAGGTTATAAGCTGATCACAGTTGCTTAATACGGAAGTTTGTTAACGCATTTCAGTAAACCCACTTGAAGGGTAATCTCAATACTGTACTTAACATCACAAGACTGTCTCATAAGTTGCCACTGTGCTGCCTATACCCATTATGAACTGTAATAAAATAGCATATAAACACTGTCATAAAACACTACATAAAACTATGTGAGCTGTGCTCACTCAACCCAGGCAAGATAAATCTGAAGCTTGTGACACCAACCTGAGATGAGAGAAGTCTCATCCCATGCTATGTACAGCAGCTTGATTTAGATGTAGTGCCACTGTCTTGAGGTGTTGAGCATATGAAGCGTAACTGCAGCCGTACTGAGTCCTCGGTGCTCCAGCGAAGTTGGGCCCTCCACCATCAGCTTGCACCACTGCGAGATGTTACTACACGCACCATCTTAACTCTATGCTATGTCACACAGCCTTCTAATGATACTCTCCTCAGCACACTACAGTCCATAGAATAGTTTTGTAAACGAACTACTCAACATTAGATTGAAGTGTAACTGTTGTGCCGATCGTATGCACAATAAACAAGCTTACAAAGAGATTAGACACAGGCCTTCCACGATTAGAGATTTACAACAAAGTCATCAGTAAAGTTCAAAATCTTCAATTTGCCTGTCATATAGCACCTGTAGAGGCACCTCCGTGCACCCCACGGCAGTCAAGTATCGTAGTCCATTAATATGAAAGTCAAGCTGATTTACTGGGCAGCTGACCCACCCACAGTCTAGTCATCATTATCCAGAGTTGTAACTCCTTTATGGGTAGTTTGCTGGCAAATTCCTAGTTGACTTTGGGTCTTTGAAGCTGTATTGCTTATCCTAATACTGAAACTCGAGCCAGGATAAGAAAGCAATATGATACATAACACCCACTGCTTGAAGTTTCCCACTACTCCTTTGAAGGCTTTATGTCTTAGTTTTGTAGGATAGTAGTAGTCAGGGAAAACAGTAGTTTGTGTTCTCTCTGCATGATTGGCGACTGCTCTTAGCTGCTTTAAGAATCTGGTCCCTTACTAGTGAGGTTATAGTAGAAAAGGATTGTGTGAGGTCCATTATTCACCGTTATGGCTCTGGGTGGGTGACCTGTAAACTTTCACAACTGGTACATAGACTCAATATCCACTGTCTCTATTAACCATTGCTCCAAACAGGTTGTGAGGTCACCCTTTCCATACCCTCTGGAACCCTAAGACCCTTACAGTAGCTAATCAGACAATGTTTTCAAATTGTGCAATACTGTTTTGACAGAACTCTGATCCTTGATAAATGCGGCAGTTGTGACCAGTGCTTTGCCAGCCATTCATCCAGACTCATCTACTGAGCCAGCCATGGAGTCCACGTTTCCTTCGGCTAAGACTAATTTCTCTGTTTGCTGGTCCAGCTTTTTTGTCGCTCCTTTGTAAGGTCTGCAGGAACATCTAAAGAGCACACTGCACGACTCCATCGTTGCTGGCTGCTCTCCTCACTGCTGTCAGGCTGCTGTTCCAACAGGGTTTTGCAGACCCCATCTGGCTCCTGGGATATCTTACTTCACCACTCCCTCAGTCTACCCATTATTGCAAGCAAGTGCTGCACTGGAAAATTCGACTGGATAACTGTTAATCTATTAACTTTAAAACAAAACAAATTATGGAACTAATTGTGGTTTTAGGCTTTTATTACCACATAGTTGGAGTTCAGACAGACAGCGTGCTCCTTGCTTGGCAGCTGGTCATGCCCCTCTGTAGCAGGGCTTTGATCATGTCCAGTGCTGGTTCTGCTCAAACTAAATCTTGCGTAATGGTACAAAAACTGTCTCCATGACTTTGAGCAGCAAGCAGAGGCTAACAAGACATCAACTGACCCGGTCTTCAGGACTTTTTTTTTTTTTTTTTTTATCCTGTGTTTTACTCCAGCACCTACCAATCTGTCCCTACTGGTCCAGCCTCCTGAGTCCTGCCTGCCTTCTCTCGGACTTGCCCAAACTTCCTCAGTGTCCCCTGGTAGGAATTGTATTCAAGGCGTTCACCCTGCCTCCCCTTCCCCAGGATTTGGATCTATAGGTGTGGAGGTGGAGCACTGGAGTCTGCAGTGTAAGGCCAGTGGGAAGTTGGGCACAATCCAGCTTAGCGAGTTGTTTTCCTGTCTTTTTCTTCCCAAAGGCCAGTGACATGCAGTGGTATGCAGTGATGTGCAGTGGTTGCAGTGGAATGCAGTGGTATACAGTGACATGCAGTGGTGTGCAGTGACGTGCAGTGGTATTCAGGTGATGTGCAGTGGTGTGCAGTGACATGCAGTGGTGTGCCGTGACATGCAGTGGTATGCAGTGATGGGCAATGACATGAAATGAAGTGCATCAGCCATCCCACAGTGAGTGTCTCCTGCTGCACTGTCTCCCAACTTTAGCCAGGTGGCAGTCAAGGATAAGCACAGCCCCCCCACCCGAAGGAGGAGAGCTGTCCCTGGGATGCACAGTCTTCCTCCCCAGAGGAACCCAAGTCAACAGCATAATGAGCAGTAAGGCTACTGCTGAGCTATCTGGCCAGCCAGTCTTCACAACTCATGATGGGCCTTTCCACCTAAGCTGCTCCCCACTTCCAAGTATCTCGATGTATGACTGGATCAGACCATCTGCTTCCCTCCACATCGATACCACACACATAAAACTCTGCCATAAGCTTGGCCACTGCACCACCACAAATCCTACTGCCCACCCTTTATCTGCAGCAAGCCTCATCCCTAAAGGGAAAATAAACAATGTTGATTTCAGTTGGTCCTTCAAGTACATGAAAGACATACATAAAGTACAGGCACAGGACCGCTTTCACTTCAAGGAGGGCAGCAGAACTAGGGGTCATGATCTGAGACTAAGGGGAGGGAGGGAGGTTCAGTACCAGTGTCAAGAAGTTCTTCTTCACAGATTGGGTGGTAGATACATGGAACAGCCTGCCTCCAGGAGTGGTGGGGGCAAAGATAGTGGGGGAATTTAAGGCAACATGGGATAAACAGGGGTGCCCTCACACGACCAGTTATGGCATTTGGGCCACTGGGTTCTCTCTCCTACCCCCTGTCCTTCAAGCAGGCCCTATTCAGAGGGACAGTCCAGGGCAGGTAAGAAGCAGTGAGTAGCTGAAGCTGGTGACACTCACCCTACAGATGTAGATGTACACTTGCAGAATAAACAGAAGGAAATCCTGGCTCTGGCACAAGCCATAACAATCTAAATAAAACAAAATATCACTGCAGGGGCAATATTCGCTACTGCCGCAGTCCCTTCCCCCACCCCCACTGGCTAGCTAGACAACAGCAACACTGGTCGAGCACATGGCATCAAAATGCTCTTATGCCCGTCAACTCCATCGAGAGTCAGAGGTACATTATGGAGCACTGCACTGGGGTAAGGGCTATGGTGGAGAAGGGTGACCCAACCCTGGATTCCAAATATACCACCATCAACAGAATGCTAGCAGGAATTCCTGCTTAACCCCTCCCCAACTGAGGTTCGCCACATCAAAGTAAATCTGTTTAAGTTGCCATCTCAGCTCTAAGTGTGGTATTTGATAGGAGCTGTGAGGTGTGTTGTTCACGTTTCAAATTAAAATACAGTGGATTCAATTGTGCACAAGACAGGTCTGACATATAAAATATGTGCAGAGACACAACAAGGTGTATTTCTTGGCTTAGGAGTAACATAATCACTGAGGAGGGCTCCACAAATTCAAACTAGTTGGGGAGGGTTACTTAAAAAGGAATTAAGAAATACTGCTTTACAGAGAGGGTGGTGGATAGGGCCCAGAGGAACAATATACCCAGGAAAGTGTTTAATGTTGGAACCACTTCAAGGTTTAGAATCCAATGGGAGATGTACAAGGGATAATCAGAAGCAAAAGGGGGCTCTGAGAGTTCTAAAATGACTGAGGAATTCTAGGCAAGAATAACAGAGCAGACTTTGTTTTAAATGTATAGATTTTGTTATATATAGTACATACCATACAGCATAGAAATAAAAAGGATCGCAGACCCAAACAGACATACAGTAGAACCTTGCAGTTAACTAGTCACACTACCCTGTATGCTGCCTAGATCTGCCATTTTAATACGGGAGTACAGTTTGGCAGGATAGAAAGTAGATCATTGTGCTCTCACCTCCATATAGGCTCACAGGTGTCTGTACCATTATCCCCCTCCCGCAAGATAAAAAATCATGAGGAGGGCTGATATACTCACAGCTTAGGCCCAGTAATAAAGTTCAGATATCCTGGGCTGACTTCAGTCAAACTGCATCCCACCACTGTGGCCATGAAACTGGCTAGGTGGAGGGACAGAAAGATACTACTCGTCATTTTAAGAGTTCACATACTGCTGGCCCGGTGGCGCTGAGGTTGAGGTGCTAGACACCACACCTAACGCCATACAGGTGACCCGCATTCGGGAATGAGCATGAGCTGGCGGGAGTCAGCGAGGAGGACATGGATCGAGCATCCGACGGACAGCTCTCCATCTCTGGGGTGGGGGGTATCACCTTTGGTCAGTGTACACCCAACCCCTGGCGGTGGCTGGGGATCAATGCTGCACCACTGAAAAGACCAGAGGAGTAACATGGCAGACACTGGCAGGACAATGCATGAGGAGCGTGTGCGAGCCCACCATGGCATCATTGCACGCAGGCTCATGAGGACAAGAAAAAGTGAAAAGGACACTGGTGGCTGGTTGTAGCAACTTGATGGCTGCACCGTCTCGCTCCGTCCCAGAGATAACATCCTGGGCTAAATACATGTTCGGTAGGTGGGGTCCCTGCAGCCCCACCATGGGGTAAGCCGTGGGAGTCTTAGGGTGAGGGCCTGAAGGGACAGAGGCGTTGGGTGGTGGCTGGACGAAGACGGCCAGGGCCAGGAAGTAGAAACAGATAAAAAAAAAAGAGTTCACTTACTGAGCAAGTGTGTTTTCCACACCACACTACCACTGCCCATATCCTGGGTGTAAACAAGAACAATACAAAGAAGCGTCTAACTTTAAGAACATGCAAGAACATGGAGAAACTTCAACAGGTGGTTATAACCTATTTATTTATTTAGCTTTTGTTGACCGGGTAAGTGCACTAGACAAATCCTGCCTATTTTCAGGCACAACCCGGGAGGAATACAGATGAATGCCAGCTGACCTTGAACCAGATTAAGCTGTTGGTGGTATTTTTTAGTGAATGTCTATCATCTGATCATAATCCAGCCTTAAATATTACAGCCCATTTAGTTCGCCTTGTCTTAGAAAAGTAGACAAGCATAACAGTGAACACAAAACAAAAAAGAGGGTGTGCAGTGAAGAGGCAAAACCAGTGAGACGACACCCTGAAATTGCGATGGAAAAAGGGTGAAACGAAATGGTGGCAAGGTTTCACCCTTCCCGAGTGCTATAACCTCAGAGTTTGTTATATTAGTAAGAGGGGTGGTGGGGCAAAGCCCCATAAAAAAAAGTTGCCATTTCGGGTTTTGCAATTCCGGGTTCAGCTCTTATAATTTCCCCTTATCACATAAAACCAAGAAGTTGCTCCATTACCGATGTACTTAGTTCAAAACAATAGTGTGAGCTTCGTCAAAGTGCGCCTGCACAAAACTGGTCTTTGTTTGTTTGTGCTTTGCTGTGAGCATGAGTGGCATCTCCTTTTATGGCACAAGTTGTACGTTATGGCTCATTTTGCACTTTAATGAATTTGCACTGTTTAAAATCAGTTCAGTGGATGGTGTCATTCTTTTCTTGCTCATAAGCATAGCAGTAGACCAGTGTCTAATAAGTCTCATTTCACCCTCTTCAGGTTGTTCAAGGTCTTCATTTACTGTGTTGGCTGCAATCTTGTCCATGAAAGCAGTGGCTGATACTGGATCTGTGAACATAGGGGTTTGTTCTGGTAGTGTACCTGGAGTCGGGCTGGACACAGGAGCTGCACACCAACCCTGTGAGCCTGGAGCATCTTCTTGACAGTCTGTAGCTCCTTTTCCTTTGTTTGAGTCCAGGAAGAGATGTCGGAAAGGATGCAATCTTGCTTTTCTCCCATACAATGTCACTCGCTGTCTGTCTCTTTGCAGTAAGGAAACAAGTCCAGTGATCAGCATGGCCAAGACTGTTAATGGCCTCTACTGGTCCCCATCATGTGGACAGGCTTGCACTGGAATGGTGAAAGCCCAGGGTAACCTTGATTGCCCTCTCTGCCAGCAACACCTTCAGGTCAATGAAAATCATATGTTCTATTACAAATATTAGTTCAGTCCTGCTGGCTAGTCCGGAGGGACGTCCACCACGAATATTTGCCTGTCATTGGGTGTTTTCAAAGGCATCCATCATTGCCCTAAGAAAATTTACATCCTTCACCAGCGCAGCATTGATATCCCTTTGCTCTCAGACTCTCAATTAAGCCCCTGAATCAAGGTGGTATGTTCCTGAATTTTGTTATCCAGTTCTCCGAGTTTTGCCTCTACTGCTGCAAGGTGCTTATTTGTTTCTTCATTGGTCTCCTGTATTTTGTGGAACATGACTATTATCTGAGCTGTTGGAAGGTCTGCTCCTCTCGAACCTCCAGGCTGTGCAGGTCCTGCTCCCTTCTGTGCCGTCACCAATGATAATTATGTGTCCAGATTCTGAGCTTACAGTTTCCAGTCTCGCTTGGGCCTCATATCTGCTCCAACACTTCCAGCGTTGTTGGTAAGTCTTTTCTAAAGCAAATCCAATACCTAAAACTGCTGTTTTGAACTTTCAATTACAGCTGATCTCAGGTCTTGTAGGAAAAGCATCTGCAATGCTTGCAGCTCCATAGCACCCCCCCACCAGCCTTTTTTACCTGTGTTTTTCTGCTGACTTTCTCCCGTCCTAGGGACACACCAGTCTAGTCCTGTGTCCTGCATATAAGCCCCAGCACCTTGCCATCATCAGTTTCCAGGAGGCCAGTTCGTATAGCTGCTTCAAATACCATCTCTTTCATGGATCCCAGCCAGCATAGCCAACAGAGTCCAAGGACCAGGGCTTGGTTCCAGCCTTTTTTTTTTTTTTTTTTAAACCGGGAGAAACACTAAACTGAAGCTTGTTTACAGGTGTGACCTGGGAACACAAAGAAGTCAAGCTTGCTCAGGGTCACACAGTATGCAAGTGGGGGCATGTGATTCAAACCCAGATTTCCAGGTTTGCATCTCAGAGGCCTTAAACCATAGATACAGAGACAGTGTCGGCAGATGAGACCTCGGCCCACCCAGTCTGCCCATTTGAGCTTGTAAGTTTACTTTATGTTTTCCCTAGAACTCTGTTGCCCTTAACCCTGACCTCCAGAATTCCTTTATGTCTATCCCATGCATTCTTAAATCCGTGATTGTTTCAGCCCCCACCACTTCCTCTGGTAGGAGTATTCACTTGTCTACCACCCGTTCTGTGAAGAAATTCTTCTTCACGTTCCTCTGAATCGTCCTCCTGCAACTTCATCCCATGCCCTCTAGTCCTGGAACATCTTTTTCGCTTAAAAATAGTGTCTTCTGCACCCTGTTCCTCCCTGTAAGATACTTGTATGCCTCATCATATCCTCTCTCCCTCCTCTCCTCCAGGAGTACCTATTCAATTCCTTCAACCTGTCCTCATAGGACTTGTGATGCAATCCATGTACCATCTTTGTTGCCCTCCTCTGAACCTTCTCTACCCTGTCTATGTCCTTACGTAAGTAAGGTCTCAGAACTGTACATCAGTACTCCAGGTGGGGCCTCACTAGTGTCTCGTATAGTGGAATTATGACCTCCCTTTTCCTGCTGGTGATGCCCCTGCCTATGCATCTCAGCATCCTATTTGCTTTACCTGCTGCCTTGTTACACTGTTTCCCTACCTTGAGGTCATCAGATATGATAACCCCAAGATCCCTTTTCTGCATGGTGCATACTATATCCTCACCCCCCAACTGATATATTGTGCCAGGGTTTTTGTGCCCCATATGCATTATCTTGCACTTCTTTGCATTGAATTTCAACTGACAAACCCCTGACCATTGTTCAAGTTTCTGCAGGTCCTTCTCATTCTGTCTACACCCTCTGGCGTGTCCACTCTGTTACATAGCTTTGTGTCATCAGCAAACAGGGAAATTCTGCCTTCTAGGTCCACGCAATGTCACTGATGAAGATGTTGAATAGGACCGGTCCCAGCACTGATCCCTGTGGTACCCCACTGGTCACTCTTCCCTCTGTGGAGTGACAGCCGTTACCACCACCCTCTGTGTCCTGCCACCCAGTCAGTTACCTACCCACTGCACTACTGTCCTGCCCACACCCATATTCCCCAGTTTGTGTAATAGTCTTCAGTGTGGCACAGTGTCAAAGGCCTTGCTGAAGTCCACTGCCCTCCACGATCCACCTTTCTAGTCACCCAGTCAAAAATTCAACAAGGTTGGTCTGACATGACCTCCCCTGGTGAAACTCATGCTGCCTTAGGTCCTGTAGTCCATTGACAACCAGATGTTCCATCAATCTCTCCTTCAATAGTGCTTCATGATCTTCTCCACTACTCAGGTGAGGCTGACTGGTCTGTAGTTCCCGCTTCCTCTTTGTTCCCACTTTTGTATAAGGGGACTACATCTGCTGTCCTCAAGTCTTTGGGTGCCTCCCCGTTTCCAGTGATCGACTAAACAGGATTGCCAGAGGTTCAGCCACCATCTCTCTTAGTTCTTTAAGGACCCTGGGTGCACCCCATCTGGCTCCATTGCTTTATCAACTCTTATACTTCCAGTTCCTTCAGGACCCTTTCTCATGTAAAGGGACTTGTGTACATTCTGCACCATTCCCACCCTTGTACTCCTTCAGACCCATTATCCTCCTCTTCCTCAGTAAAGACTGAGCAGAAATACCTGTTCAATATGTCAGCTTTACTGTTGTCATCCTCCACACGGCCCCCATCCTCCCCCTTCAGTCTCACTATCCCTCCCTTTGCCTTTCTTTTTACTTATGTACCTGTAAAAGGTTTTGACCCCTCTACCCACTGATTTTGCAATATGCTCTTCTGTCTGAGCTTTGGCTTCCCTTACTGACCTCCCTGCCTCCCTTTGCTTCTCCTGGTACTTCTCCCTATCCCCTTCTGCCTGTGTCTTTTGTATTGCCTGAATGCAGTCTTTTGGCTTTCACTTTCTTCTCTACCTCCTCGGAAAACCATAATGGCCTCCTCTTCCTTTTCCCTTGCTAACCTGCTTAATGCATAATTCTGTTGCTCTTGTAATCCCCATTTTAAATACTGCCCACTGTTCCTCGACCCCATTCAGGCATATCCCCATTTTCCCAAAGTCTGCCCCAAATCTAGGATACATGTTTTGTGTGGTTTGGTTCTGCTCCTTCTGTGATTTCAAACCACAATGGTGGTCACTGTTCCCAGGTGCTCCCCACTGTTACCCCCATCACACTGTCCCTGTTTGTGGCACATGGTCCAGTATTGCCTTCTGCCGAGTTGGTCCCATGACCAGTTGCTTGAGGAAGACACCTTGAAGGAATCCAGGATAAATCTGCTCTAGTTGATGCTGCTGCTGGGATGCTCCAGTCCACGTCTGGTATATTGGAGGTCTCAACCAGCACTACCTCACCCTTGTCTGCCATCCATTGGATGGCTAGCATCAACTCCTATCTGTTTCTTCCTCCTGGGCTGGTGGTCTATAGACCACACCTGTGTGGATGGCTGGCCCCATTTTCCATTCCAGCTTAACCACAGTATTTCTCCCCATTTTGTTCCTCCTGGATCTCTGTGGCCCTTATGTCATTTTCACATACAGTGCCACTCCTCCTCCCTTCCTACTGGCCCTGTCTCTTCTGAATATGTTTTAGCCAGGTGTGACCATCTCCCAGTCATGGTTATCATTACACCAGGTTTCTGTGATGGCCACAATGTCCAGGTCTGACTACACCATGACAGCCTCCAGATCCTCCATCTTGTTGCTAAGGCTCCTGGCATTGGCACACATGGCTTTCCATGATTTGACCTCCCAAGACTGCTTAGCTGTTCTACTCCAGCCCTTCTCTGGCTGTCCTTTATCCTTGGTTCTCCTTGCTGTCTGCCCTTCTGTTGAATTTTGCCCTTTTCTGCCTATTCACCTCTTGGGCACTTATCTCCATCTTTTGCATACTGCTTTGTAGAGATATCACTCCTCCGGTTCACTGGTTCCACTGCTAGCTGTGGGTGTGGGCAATTAGGTATCCTCCTTGCTGGCCTGCCCCCTTGGCTAGTTTTAAATGCTTGTCAATGTAGCATTTAAATTTATCATTGAGTGCTTGGATTCCCTCCAGAATGGATGCAGGCCGCCAGGCTTGAACAAGCCTCCATCCCTCCAAGTGGGTCCCCAGTCACCAATGAGTCGAAACCCTTCCTCACAGCACCAGTTCTTCAACCATGAATTAAAGTTCTTGGTGCATGCACCACTATGTTCTCTCATGCCTCTAGCAGGTAGTACTTCAAGAAGGTGACAGAGAGTAACTACTTGCTGAGACCCTCCCCAATTTCCTAAACTCTTTCCTGAACTTCCTTTGGCTCCCCATTTGCCAGGTCATTAGTACCTAGGTGGATAATGACATCCAGCTCACCCTCCTGTCTTGCCTTCCCAGTGATCCCCAGGATCTTTCTTCCATCCCTCCATGCCGTGGCACCTGGTAGGCACCTCACCTCCTGTCCTCCCCTCCTGTGTTCCTAGCTGGATCCCTCTTATGATGGAGTCCCCACCAGGATTCGCTTCCTCCTCCTCCTCTGGGGTCCACTGCTCTCCCCACTGAGGTCACCTCCTTGGCTAACCTCCACATCCTTTTCTTCCACTTATCTGGGTACCTCTATTTGGTTGTCCCCATTTGCTAGTGTGGCATATGAGTTCTTGAGTGGAACAGGATCTGGGATGTGCCTCTGCCTGACTGCCCTAACCCTCCCTAGGCCCACTGTCATCCAAGTGCTCCTCGTTCTCGGCATCCTTTGTGGCAGCAGTGTTGGACTGGGTGGTCTCTGGATAGGGGTGATGGTACTCCTGACCCAGTTTACTTCCGCTCTGAGTCTGGCTACCTCATCCCTGCGGTCTGGAGAGATGCATGCAGATGGGCAGCACCTCAGCATCTAGAAGGTCTGCCGGAATATGGCTGCCCTGCAGCCACTGCATTGCACCACTCCCCACATTATACTACACTTATACTGCTATTCCAGTACTTGTCTGTTACTGAAGCTCTCCTAGTTCCTTTTTATTAATTTACTGTCCTAAAATCCTGCCACTGCTCCTCAGATACTTTTCTTTAAAAAAAAAGAGTCAAAACACTTGTGCTGAGGGCAGGCTTCTTCCCTTATGCCCTTCTCTCCACAACCCCTACTATATGCTGTGCTTAGCTCCTGTCAATCAGATTTAACAGGGCATATAATTAAGAGTTGGGGGCAGGGAAGGGAGGGGTGAAAATTTGCAGCAATTAAAGACAGCAAAGATATACACCACCACTACAAGCACAACAAACTAGGTTTCAAATTTTCAACAGCCCAAAACAATTCTAAGTAAAGACAGCAAAGAAATTACAGTGTCACTAAAAGCCCACAATCTAAGTTTAAAACAAAATAGCAATGTACAATTACTGTAAAGCACTGAAATGAATCTGTTTCTTCCCATCTGGCTTCTTCTGAGAAAACAAAATCACTTGCTACCTCAACTCTGACTAAGCCCCACCCAATTATCACATAGCTGAGGTCAGAGGCCAGACAATTAGCGCCTCATCCAAACTACAGGGCAAGTCAGACAAACCAAGACAAAATTTGCAGCAGTTAAAGACAGCAAAGATATACACCACCACTACAAGCACAACAAACTAGGTTTTAAATTTTCAACAGCCCAAAAACAATTCTAAGTAAAGACAGCAAAGAAATTACAGTGTCACTAAAAGCCCACAATCTAAGTTTAAAGCAAAATAGCAATGTACAATTACTGTAAAGCATTGAAATGAATCTGTTTCCTTCATATTCGAGCTTCCTTTCTTCTGAGAAAACAAAAATCACTTGCTATCTCAACTCTGACCAAGTCCACCTCCAGTTATCATGTAGCTGAGGTCAGAGGCCAGACAATTAGCACCTCACCCAAACTACAGGGCAAGTCAGACAAGCCAAGACAGAATTTGCAGCAATTAAAGACAGCAAAGATATACACCACCACTACAAGCACAACAAACTAGATTTTACATTTTCAACAGCCCAAAACAATTCTAAGAAAAGACAGCAAATAAATTACACTGTCACTAAAAGCCCACAATCTAAGTTTAAAACAAAATAGCAAATGTACAATTACTGTAAAGCACTGAAATGAATCTGTTTCCTTCTCCTTCTGGCTTCTTCTGAGAAAACAAAATCACTTGCTACCTCAACTCTGACTAAGCCCCACCTCCAATTATCACATAGCTGAGGTCAGAGACCAGACAATTAGCACCCCTCACCCAAACTACAGGGCAAGTCAGACAAGCCAAGACTAAATTTGCAGCAGTTAAAGACAGCAAAGATATACACCACCACTACAAGCACAACAAACTAGGTTTTAAATTTTCAACAGCCCAAAACAATTCTAAGCAAAGACAGCAAAGAAATTACAGTGTCACTAAAGCCCACAATCTAAGTTTAAAGCCAAAATAGCAATGTACAATTACTGTAAAGCATTGAAATGAATCTGTTTCCTTCCCATTCAGGCTTCTGGCTTCTTCTGAGAAAACAAAAATCACTTGCTACCTCAATTCTGACTAAGCCCCACCTCCAATTATCACGTAGCTGAGGTCAGAGGGCAGACAATTAGCACCCTCACCCAAACTACAGGGCAAGTCAGACAAGCCAAGACAAAATTTGCAGCAATTAAAGACAGCAAAGATATACACCACCACTACAAGCACAACAAACTAGGTTTCACATTTTCAACAGCCCAAAACAATTGTAAGTAAAGACACCAAAGAAATTACAGTGTCACTAAAAGCCCACAATCTAAGTTTCAAACAAAATAGCAATGTACAATTACTGTAAAGCACTGAAATGAATCTGTTTCCTTCTCCTTCTGGCTTCTTCTGAGAAACAAAATCACTGCTACCTCAACTCTGACTAAGCCCCACCTCCAATTATCATGTAGCTGAGGTCAGAGGCCAGACAATTAGCACCCCTCACCCAAACTACAGGGCAAGTCAGACAAGCCAAGACTAAATTTGCAGCAATTAAAGACAGTAACTATATACACCACCACCACTACAGGCACAACAAACTAGGTTTTACATTTTCAACAGCCCAAAAACAATTCTAAGTAAAGACAGCAAAGAAATTACAGTGTCACTAAAAGCCCACAATCTAAGTTTAAACAAAAATAGCAATGTACAATTACTGTAAAGCACTGAAATGAATCTGTTTCCTTCCCTTCTGGCTTCTTCTGAGAAAACAAAATCACTTGCTACCTCAACTCTGACTAAGCCCCACCTCCAATTATCACGTAGCTGAGGTCAGAGGCCAGACAATTAGCACCCTCACCCAAACTACAGGGAAAGTCAGACAAGTCAAGACAAAATTTGCAGTAATTAAAGACAGCAAAGATATACACCACCACTACAAGCACAACAAACTAGGTTTTACATTTTCAACAGCCCAAAACAATTCTAAGTAAAGACAGCAAAGAAATTACAGTGCCACTAAAAGCCCACAATCTAAGTTTCAAACAAAATAGCAATGTACAATTACTGTAAAGCACTGAAATGAATCTGTTTCCTTCTCCTTCTGGCTTCTTCTGAGAAAACAAAAATCACTTGCTACCTCAACTCTGACTAAGCCCCACCTCCAATTATCACGTAGCTGAGGTCAGAGGCTAGACAATTAGCACCCTTCACCCAAACTACAGGGCAAGTCAGACAAGCAATACAAAATTTGCAGCAGTTAAAGACAGCAAAGATATACACCACCACTACAGGCACAACAAACTGGGTTTAAATTTTCAACAGACCAAAAACAATTCTAAGTGTAACCCCTCACCCTGCCTTTTGCAAATGACAGGTGGTATGCTGTTGAAGCTGACAGCAGTACCAGGTGGGGACTGGGTTCAGGGAGGACTAGGTTACTTGGCACAATGGGCCTAGGTTTGGCTACTCTGCACAGGGGCACCCAAGTAAATCCGAACACAGGAAGCAATAACAGTAAAGTCCAATACCAGGAATGGGATTCTAAATTGTGGCTTTTATTCACATCCAAACTGAACAAACAAAGCATAGATGGATTCACGGGCTACATTCTGGTAATGCAGATAAGAGTAACAGAACACTTCTTCAACACTTCAGCCTCAGGCTCTGAACCCACTCAGGCACATAGCCGGACTTGCACGCTGCTTTGGGTACACAGCCCAACTTGTACACTATTTGTTTTTTACTGGCTGCCCCTGCCAGCCACTCAATCCCGGTCCATATGGCAGTGGACCACATTTTCCGTTGGTGGCTCCCCAAACCACCTTAGAGCCTTGACTCCTTAGGAAATTTCTTTCAATCCCATGTCTGGGTACTTCCCTCAGCACTGGCCAAGTGCCTGAGGAAAGTAAAGGCCACAGAGCAATCCATGAGGTGGAACTTGGTTACTAAAGATGGGGGTCTCCACCTCCAGCTTCCACAATCCATACCGGCCATTTCTCTGACATTAAACAACTCTTTTGAAAGCTTGGCAATGTAGATTAAAGGGTAAATGTATAGCACACTTCCTCTACATGTCTTGGCTTTCCCCTTGTGCTGGACTTGAACATACTTTTACTTTGGCTAAGCTCTAGTCCTCTAGGCCTTCCACTAATTCAGCAGACCAATCCCCACTTTAACACAGTTCAGGTGAAACATAGGCCTTTAACAAGAGCAGAACTCACCTTTGGTTGCAGGTGCCCCACAGGCGACTCTTGACAGCTTCTGGTACCACAACACACTTGGAAAAAATAAGGCAGCTTCTTCTCTAGCAGGAACCAGGGGTTGCTCCTGGAATAACAGGCAAACCTTCCACCCCCATCCCTCAGGGATGGGGCACAGAGACCAGTATCAGCGGCCTCCACCACTTCAAAAACAGCTTACTGTGTTCTCTTTAGGCAGAAACACACCTTTCCCTAAAAGTAGCTCTATATCAGAGCTTAGGCTCCAAGAGCCTGTGCACAGACTGCTGTGCTCCTCTCTTCAAGACTTCTCACACACAACTGCTGCTGCTGCTCACTGTTCAAAACTCTCAACATTCTAACTAACTCCCATCTGCAGATTCCAATGTGGCTCATGCAGCTGCGATAGTTCTATGGTGATGTCATCCCTCAGTCTCAGCTGAGACTGAGAACAGAGTGAGACAGTGTGAAATCCATTTTAACTGGAGTTTCACAAGCTGCCTTCCTGCCTACCACTAGGTCTTACTGGGATTCTAGTAACCCCGGTAACAGTGGGTGTTGCATAAGTAAAGACAGCAAAGAAATGACAGTGTCACTAAAAGCCTCACAATCTAAGTTTAAAACAAAATAGCAATGTACAATTACTGTAAAGCACTGAAATGAATCTGTTTCCTTCCCTTCTGGCTTCTTCCTCTGCACTATACTGCCCTTTTCAATGTGTGACTTGGTGCACTCAAGCAATTAGAGGAGCTAATCCATGCTTAGATTGTAATGCAGCCAGCCATCTACAAAGTCTAGAATGTTATCTCCTCTGCTCTCCAGGAGGCCTAAGAGGCACATGCTGTTGGACTTTGCAAAGTTCTGCACTTTCTCTAATCTGAACCAGAGTACCTTGTTTTCCTTAAAGTCTGGAAGTGGCCATTGTGGCTTTTGTTTTTGCTTCTTCCCCAGGCACCCCGACTGGCCACTTCTTCAGGCCTCCAGTGCACCCGGGACCACTCAGTCCCCACCGCCATCCAACGCCTCCTATTAGCAGCCACCCCTGGGTAACTCAATGTATCTGAGGAGAAGTGCCCATTAAGCAAGCTATGTATCCCAGGTGCTGCGGGGGGCAGTCAGACACTTTCCGGGGCTTTGTGGTGCCAAGGGACTGGAAACCATTATTCAGTCACTTAGGGTGCACTTTTTCCATTTTCTGCCCCACTCCCTCCACCTGATTGGGCCTGAATGTGACAGGGACCTGAGGCAGGGACATGCGGGGGAGCATGTCGATCGTCCACGCTGTGGCCACATCTCTCTAGTGGCCAAGGCCCTACCACCCCAACCCCGGGAAGCGTCCAATGGACGCCTGAGATCCCTCCCTGACGGTCTCCTCTCCTGACACCTTGGCTCGGGACATGAAACCGGCTGCCAGTGCCAGCTAACCCTTCACTAGGCGCCACAGAGCCGGCTACATTGTGGCTTTTAGCACTGCTCCTGCTGCATCTCTAGCTGAGCTTTCCCTGGGTCCTTCCTAGCTGTCCCCAACTGTGTTTCACAGATTTGGAGCCTGCTGTTAAAATCTGCAGCCTATTTTCCAGCACTGTAACTCTTTGTTCCAGGCCTTGACAGCCAACAGTATATCATCATTTGCAGACCTGTGGACAGACTGCTCACCCTGCTCAGTGTGCTGCAGGCCCTTCTTCCCGTTCCTCCAGCCACTTTTTGGGGTTACCCATTCTAGAAACAGCTCAAACTTGACAGAAAGAAGTGAGGATCTTAGTCCAAATGAATTCCATCAAATAATTATGTTTACACTAATTGTAAATCAAGAAAACTGAACTTTATAAAACCCCAAAGGTGGGATCAGTTCAGGAACAGGACTGTCTCCACTGGCAGCTGTCTCTGCCCCTTCCAAATTACTTTCTTTTCATGCCCCTTCCTCTCTAGCTTCAGTCTCCTCAAGAACGCTCGTGGTGTATCCAGTCTCCCAAGTACCCTTTGCCTGGATGCCATCCTCTACAGAAACTTGGTTATTCCTTCCTCAAGTGGGGTACACCCTCAAGTCCTATATGAGTCTTATATGTCAGAGACAGACATTCCAGGCAGTGGTACAGAGCCTGGATATAGCAGGATCCGTTGTCTCAGTACTAGGGCAATTTTCATGTTTTTGCTCCTATCCCTGGGACAGTACATGTACTGACACCCCCTGGCCTCCAACTGCACTACCACCTATGGTCAACAGGTGGCAGTACTGTAGCACAGAACAATATCCTCCTCCCTGGAAGACAGCACCCTGTGGGACACTTGATCCTGCTCACCCCCCCAGCTGACCCCAATGACCTAGGTTTGTTCCCAAACTCAGGACACTGGTATCATGAGATGCAGCCTTACTGCTGCACTGACGGGGGCTGGCCTTAAATTTTTATGTACTATTTCTCCCATAACTCTGGCAACTACCCAGCCTCATCACCCCTGTCTGTGGCCACTCTCCTTCCAAGCACCAAGCTTGCCCCATGAGGAAGGGCTGAATGGGGATAAGTCCTCCCCACACCAAGCACATATGGGCTGAAAAGCTTACAGGATGCTATGCGGACTCCAAATGTAAAAGGCTTTTTCCAGTAGAACGGATGTTTTTCCTCCTGTTTTTCTCCATCCCAGGACAAATCAGTGGTTAGGAATCTGATGCATATGTGTCCATGCTGCCGTGCTGGACGGGACCCAGCTAACATCCTCCCTCCCTCAACTGGCCTTGCAATTCTACCTGTGGTCATCCAGATGGCAGTGCTGTGGCCAGGGACGCCATACCAAGAGGATTTATGGGGTACCAAGTTAATTAAAATTGGTCATGATAAGTGGGTAGTGACATACTGGATATCCATTCCCTGCTTATGAGGTTTGAACAGCAGTCACAGGACTGCTACATCTCACGCCCTTCTTCATTCTCCCTACTGTTATACTTAAACCATTGAGGAAGCTGGCATTCACTTTAAAGTTCAAGCTTAATTAGTACTCTTTTATTTCCACCTCCTCTTGTACCTGAAGGCAAAGCTAACTATATGTATATCAACTGTATGATTCAAAATAGTAAATTGCTACTTTTATAATACCTAATGCTTTGTATGAGAATATCTTGTTACTGGTGTAACAGAAAATAGTAAACATAAAATTAAAAAAGAAATGGTCACAAGGAAACCCCAAATTACACTTTTACAGCCTTCCTCTCTGAAAAGCACTATTTAGATGAGACTTTGGGGAATGTGCCCCATCTCCCTCCCCAAATTTATGGGTACGATGGTTCTTATTTGCTCGAGCTGCTCCCTTGATCTACAAAGCTTACAGTTAGTATGTTCCATATCGCTCTTCCAATTGACCTGATTACTAGGGACAGCTTATGACATCACACTGCATTACCATGGAAATGATGATGGTGTCACAGGCAGAGGATTCCAATAACCAGCAAGGATGTAAGCAAACAGTACATGCTTATGTGAATGTGAAGGCACTGTAGCCTAGTGGTTAGAGTGCTGGTCTCTGAATCAGCAGGCCCTGGTTCAGATTCCACTCAGATCCTCTTGCTTCCTGTGTAAACCTCACTTCTGTACAAACCTCAGGATCATTTGCTGCACCTGAATACAAACCGCTGTCTGTACTATATAAACTGCTATATTATTCCGCACTGCTCATTTTTTTTTTTTTTTTTTACTTATTTCTTTATCCTCCTTCCTGCTCTCAGAGCCTCTCCTTCCTTCCTCTCAACCTCCGATTCCACCTCGGGGGATCTGCCCCTAGAGTGCCTCCTCCTCCTCCTGCACAGTGGGTCTGTCCCTCTTCTGGTGGTCCTGGATGGTACCGAGGCTATCATCTGGGCTTACCGAGAGGGTGTTTTCCCTTTCTCCCTGGTTTCCCCTACCCTCTGGGGCGCGAGCAGCACAAGGGCGTATGTCCTGAGTGATGGCGTCTTTAACTGCAGCGAAACGCCATGCGTCGGCGTCCCACCTCGACTCCGTTGAGCAGACGCCTCCATCCCCTCTGTTAGCCGAGTGCTTCCACCAGCTCAAAGTGATGTAGAAGCGCAGAAGCGTTCTGGGTTCCCCACCCTGAGGAGAGCATCCGTTGGGGCGCTCGTCCTCCCTCCCCTGCCGACCCCTGGCCACCCGAGTCCGCTCCGAACCCGGTCGCGTGCAGCACGAGGTGTGGTGTCCAGCGCCTCAGCCCTCAGCGCCACGGGCGGCCCCATTACTGCTCATTTAATGCACTTCTGTACCTGGATCATGCCTGAAAAAGGTGCTCTGCGTGTGCACCTACCTGGTTATCAAAGTATAAATAAATAAATATAAAAGCCCATTTGGATCCCAGTGCTCTGGTTCACTCAGCTGTTAAACTGGTGTAAGTAGCACCCTGGGAAAATGAGATGCTACATCTCAGCTGGGCTAACCCCTCCCCACTCAAGAACACACAAAATCTAGATCATTTCTCTCCACTTTTGTTGTTCGGTCTCTGTGGTTTCTGTTGCTGCATGATCAAGCTATATTTAAGCCAGGACTGTGGACTGTGGTATGCAGGTAAGTCAGACGTGCATCCCCTTCGATGCTTACCCCTTGAGGAAGACTTACTGGTACTCTACGTACAACCACTGCTGCCTTGGAGTGCAGGCAAGTATCCTGCAGATAACAGAATAAACCTTTATGACAGCATTTACTGTGCACCAATTTACGGGCATCCTTCTGACACAGCAAGGCTTAAAATTAACTTCTGAAGTGCTGGCTTCCTGTACCAACCACTCAGTCACATCATACCAGCAGAATACGTTCTTCTCTTATACCGAAATCTTTTTTTTCCCATACAACTTTTTGCTCTGTAGTTACTGTCCTCCCAGTCCTTGGGTTGGTCTGTTCCTAGCAACCTCCCAGCCCTGTCTATCGCTGCCCCAACAACTCTCCCAGAAAGTCCATGGTGCAGGCCCAGAGTGCCCACAGCCATCATCATCCTGGCAGTGCCAAGGGTTCTGTCCTGTCTACTCTCCCACAATCCCACCAACACCAAGGCAATCACCAGCACAAATATTTTCACGCTCCTGTGTGCACTCCTCCAGGCATCTGCCCCATCTCTGCCCACATCGACAGTGTTGGCCCAGCATTCACCAACCACTGGCACACCCCCGCCCCGGAGAATTAGAGCAGTTCCTGGGATGCTCAATCCTTTCCTCCTCCTGCTGACTCCTGTCGCCCATGCTCAGTCCCCAACACGGTCGCAACATGGCGCGAGGTGTAGCGTCCAGTGCCTCAACTGCCAGTGCCACCGGCCAGCCACGCAATTTTTAAGAGGTGGTGGAACTGAGTTCCTGTGGGCCCTGCCCAGTTTAAAGCAGCAATACTATTTAACAGAAATGTACTTTTACAACAGTTATGTCAAACAAGCCCCAAAATGACAAAACTTGAACCCTTTGCTTTTTTTTCTTTGCTTTTTTTATCATTCTTCTTGACTATATTCAACAAAGTCCCAGGCTGCATTGCACAAGTGCCTGCGCGTGCAACTGGGACATGCCAGTACAATGTACACGGTATGGTTGCAAGGCTGAGCTGCAACTTCTGAGCTCCTTGTTTGTGAGCAGTTGCACCCTTGTAAAAGTTTGTTTGCCATACTTTCTTTGGAAGTTATGCAATTTGGGTGCATTTGTTTCTGGCGTGTTGTCCACCAAATTCCTAAATTATCAGCATTTTAGATAGGGTGATAGTTTAGAGTTTGCTAGTGTAGTAGGGCACAGGGCGAGCTAGTCCAGGAAGTAAGTGTTTTTCTTGTTATTTTAGCTAGTTCACTGTAAACCACAGCTGCCTACCTTCTTGCAGCCCTGCAGGACCAAGTGCTACCTTGGACCTGTCAAACTTGCTCTGGTTCTTGTCTTCCAAAATGCCCAAAACATCTGATTTTAACACTTTTGTTGGACTTCGGTGATATCATGCCCCTGACTGAAGCCTGAATCAGGAGGCTCCATCGAGACCCAAATAAATAACCTCCTAAAACTGCTTTTCACTAAAAAACCTTAACGAAACAAACTCCAGGAGGTAGGAAATGCCTAAAAGAGAATGACCGTGGGAAAAACAGACCACCAGGCTTATCAGATGCAGGATTACGGAGGACGGATCAGACAGTGAGGCTCACAGGCTTCAACTAGCTCCCATCAGGGTGCTGCTGACGAGCAACCAAATCTCCACCAACATCCTGCAGAGACAAATGGCTCAAATGTTAACTGAGCTCAGAGATTTCTGCAAAGAAATGCAGTCCACTGCTACAGCTCTACGCACTGACATTAACAAGATTGAAAAGCCAGGAACTAACTGAAGAGTAACGGAGACTGAGCGGGCTATAGTGCAACTACACAATACCATTAAAACCCCTGAAGATAGAGCCACGGATGTGAGAGAGTAGAAACCAAAGAAATAACATCAGGATCTCGGGTCTTCCAGAGGGAGCAGAAGGTGCCAATATGCTGCAATTCATCCAAATCATGCTCACGTAATTGTTGGCCCCCAAACACGCTAACTCTGGAGATAGATAGAGCCCACCATACCCTTGGGCCGAGGCTGCCTGCAGGAGCTCACCAACGGACCATCCTGGTGCATTTTTAAGGTACCAAGACAAAGAGTGCATCCTCCATACGGTTTGGAAAGCGGGCTCCATGATTTACTCAGGAGACAGACTATCTTCGAAAACGACTACTCCCTAGACATAATGGCCAGACGAAAGGCTTATATTCCAATCCTACGTGCTTTAAAAGCAAAGGGATCTGATTTAGGACCCCTATCCAACAAAGCTGACTGTCTTTTTCAAGGAAGGCCCTTCACCTTTTGAAAAATCCAGCCGCGTGACTGCAGGAGCTGGAGGGCAGGAAGATCGAGGTACAACAACAATGAACCTCTCAGGAACATCTATCGCCCAGGCTCTCCCAAAAGTATGGAACAATGGGCTAAGAGAGGCAGATGATGCCAGGGAGCAGATGTAATCCAAAATATCGCAGAAGCATTGAAGGCCAAACAGCCGAGACAGGAACAGGCCATGCGGAGGGAGGTGGAGCTGAAGGCTGAAGACCCTGCAAGTAGAACTCAGTTATACTTCCGGCTATTCCTTGTTGAAAGGAGAGACTCTGGGTACAGTGGAGCCGATACGCTCTGAGTCGGGATGGGTAATAATGCTGTTGATTGGGAGGGGGGGTAATTTGTTCAACAAAGCACAACATTGAATAATTGAAGTTATCGGGAGGGATTAACAGGAGCTTGGTGCACAGAACATTGATCGCCTTGCTGGTGCTAGTATAGGAATGCGGAGCAACAGTTTATTTATCCCGACTCTCCTCACTGGTGTTAGACATCTGCCTGGGTTCATTCCAAGCTTGAAGAACATGGCAGGCCTTATGGGGATAATCTGTAGAAGGCCATCGTTGCTATTATTATGGGAGGGCCTGGGATTGGGGACTCAGTGGGGAAGGGCGGGGTAATACTTCCAAACTCCATCCTGGCGGCAGACCTCATGGAAGTAGACCAAAGTGGGACTCTCTCTCCTGATTTCAGGGCAATCTGACTAACAGGATGGAGTTGCGCTAAAGGGATTTCATCTTTGGCCTGGGGGGACTGTATTGAACAGCTGGGCGGCATGGGCTTTAGTCAAGGGGCCTATGCTTTGTAGTCAAGGCTGTTTCGAGTGCTACGGTCCTTTTATCCTGGTGTGGCTGGCTGGCCTCGCTGGCGCCTGGTACATGGGAGCTGGAATGGCGATTGCTTCCCCTGCCCTATCGGTCTGCACCTTGGCGCTGTGGCAGGTGCGGACCTCCCAGACACAGTGATCGGTGCCCTTGGGCTGGAGGGGCCCTTTCCTCATCTGGTATCTTCTTGGCCCCTCTCAGAGCTTCGCCTCTGGAGTGGCACTGACAGTCAACAATTAGGGTATAAATGACAGCCGCACAGTGCTAATTACATTAGGTCAAAGCACAGCATATAAGAGGGTGGTCTGGCGGACAACCCAGACGCCTCGCCTATCCCTGTTCCTCTTCCCTAATAGACACTACAAGCGTCCTCGAGGTGACTCACTGAGAGATGAAGCCCAAATTAAAGTTTTCATCTTACTGCAGAATCTGGATCAGATTCTCATAATTGGAAGTGCCAATTCACCACCATCTGTGCTGAGTACCCTGCTGGTCTCGCTAAAGTACAGGCTATGTTTGTGTTTGTTTACACTCTGTTTAATGGTTTACTGCTGTAATCTGCAATGTTGTTGTTTGTTAAAAAGACAGGTACACCTCAAAAGATTTCAGTACGCATCGATTATGTATGTACGGGTGGCCCTAAAAGCTAATTTATTTAGGATATATCGCTAATCCCTGTATAAAGCTGCTATCCCAAAATATTAATGGGATCACCTCCCTATTAAGTGTCACGAGTAATGTCATACCTATGCAAGAGCAGAGCAGATTTAATTTACCCTCAAGAGACAAATCTAAATGCAGCGGAGCATCTTAAGCTAGCTAAGCTATGCGGGGAACTTTGTATAGCTCTTCCAGTGGGAGGGGTAGATAACGGAGTGGCTATAATTATACACTCAGAAACACCCTTCCAACATGAGCATACACTGCAGGATCCAGAGGGTAGATTGATTCTGGTCCAGGGCACACTAAATGGGATGTAGTCACCCTAGCCAATGCATACTTCCCGCCTGCGCTGCCTGTTCCTCAGCTGAAGGCACTCCTGGATAGAATTGTACAGAACACAAAGGGTAGTCTCCTATTAGCAGGTGACTTCAACCGCATGCAGGACCCTTGCTGGACTCTTCTACCCTGAGAACACCAAGGCAATCACCAGCACAAAATTTTTCAGGAGATTCACGGCAGAGGTGGGATGGGTTGATGTCTGGAGACATTTACATCCACATACTAGGAACTACTCACACTATTTCACGGTACATAAGACATACTCACGATAGACCACACCTACACACAGCAGGAAAACATACCGACTTATGGATGCCCGACTGGGTGATGATATCGCCTCTCTGACCATGCTCCCCTGATATCAACGTGGGAAATGGGCCTGCAGCCTAAAAATACTAGATGGAGGCTCAACCCATATTACCTATGCTCTAAGCAGTTCTGGGAGTTTGTCTCAGATAAAATAACTGAGATATGGGAGTTTAACCCCCAGATGATACAACCCCAACCATTCACTGGGACAAAATAAAGGCGGTACTCAGAGGCCACATAATACAGCACACTACGGAACTAAACAGGCAACGTAGGGGCGCAGAGCCAGACTGGAGGAGTTCTCCATTTCCTGCAGATGGCACACAAGCAAGGACCCCTCGGTTTTCCTCAGCTCCAAGAAACCAAAGCAGAATTGGATCACCTAGCTTTGCAACAAACCGAGATTGCTTTGACTTTCCTGAGACAGAGGTATTATGAAGTTGGTCCTAGGGTTACCAGATTATTGGCATTTCAGGTGCGGAGGCGGAAAAGGCCTCAGTGATCACCACTCTCAGACACCCACTTGGAGGCCAGCCCCTAACTAACTTGCACATCACAGAAGCATTCACTGAGTACTACTCCACTCGCTACACCCCAGAGTCTGCACTTAGAGAGCAGTTGATCCTGGAGTACCTGCAGGGATAACTTTACCCGTCTCTTGGAAGCCCAGGGTGAGGCACTGACCTCCCTACAACCGACAAGAACTTCTGGCTGCGATAACCTTGTCAAAGACTCTAAAGGCTCCGGGCCCGGATGGCTACAGGAGTGGGTTCTATAAAGTTATGAAACAACAAACAGCTCCTGGGCTCCTGACTTGTTCAACTCTAGTCTTGGAGGGTGATCCCCATCCACCATCCTGGTCACTTGCAACCATCTCAGTCATCCTGAAATCGGGAAAACACACAGTTATGCAGCTCTTACAGGCCAGTCTTGGTCCTGAATGCAGACTATAAGCTCTTTATGAACATCTTAGCTCATCGCTTTGATCAAGTTATGCCCCAACTAATTGACTAGGACCAAATGGGTTTTGAGAAACTACTCCACAACTGATAATATCAGGCGAACACTTCACATCACCCATAAAATGCGGCGCAAATACCTTCAATATTAATAAGCCTCAATGCTGAAAAGCTGCTTGACAGGGTCGCTGGCCTTTCTGTATAAAGTCCTAGATAAGCTAGGCATCCCCAAACCCCTGATAACAGTCCTGCAGAACATATGTGCATCCCTAGCGTGTGTTAAGGTGGGGTCATCATTCCAATATTTCTCCTCAATAGGGGACTCGACAGGGTTGTCCTTGTCCCCCTTCCGTTTGTGGCCTACACTGAACCACTAGCACAATACACAAGGAAGCCCAAGACATCGGTGGGGGGTGTACGACAGAGACACGGAACACTGCAGAGCCTTGTATGCTGAGATGTTCTACTGTATCTCTCAAATCCTGAAGAAAGTCTCCCAGTCATAAAACAAGCTTTGGATAAGTTTGTCCTGGTTTCGGGGTACAAATTGAATCTTGCAAAACAAATATACTAACCTTTCATTACTCCCCTCAACCTATACTCAAATATCGCACCATGCTGTTGGAACTTAACTAAGCTAAAATACTTGGGAGTATTTATCTCCTAGATAAATGAAACAGCTTATAAGGACAACTATGGTGCCTCCATCGCAGAGTTAAAGGCAGACCTCGCTACATTGGCTAAATTGCCCCGAGCCTTAGGCAGGAGGATAGATGTGATCCGAATGATCACCCTCCCAGAGCCTCTGTTTATTCTAGAATATCCCCACCTTTATACCTTGCAAAGTTTTTAGGACTGGAGCCACCTTATTTCAAAGTTTATTTGGGCTGCCCAGAGACCAGGGTTCAGCTGAAAATGCTCATCCTCCCACGCCAAGCGGGATGACTGTCCCTCCCTGACTTGCAATTAATTACTTGCAGCAAATTTAACTTACTTAATGGCCAGCCAGAATAGAATGACCAATCCACATTGGATGCAAATAGAACAAACCCTTATGCCTGATAGGGACTACTTTCAATCCCTGCATTGCCAGGGGACTGATCAAGGGCTTCTGCCTCTTTAAATCACTGGATCAGGTATAACTGGAGAACATGGCAAAGCATTAAATAATCACAACGTTGACCCCATTCCTGGCATTCATCTGTCCAATAGTGGCCTTATGCGATTTCTTCCCAAACAGACTAGACCATGGTTTCAGGCCTGGGAGATATAGCTTGAAATACCTATAGCAGATAATGACGCAGGGAGTGCTCTGGTCCTTCAACCCATACAGAGGCGATTTGACCTCTCCCAACAGAACTTCTACAGGTATTTACAGTTATGCACTTTTGTCAAGGCTTGCGCCAGGGCAGTCAGAACACTGGATAGGTACCCCTCTTGCTAAGCACCCAGCTCCACCTCAACATAACCCCTGAGACTCCACACTTGGTGTCATGGTACTACTGGGCTCTGAACTCTCAGGGAAACATATACAGACAACATACACCTGCAATGGCAGGATAAGACTGGCAGCCCTCTCACACACAAACCTATCAGGTAGCATGTGGGCACGCCCGAGTCACCAGCTCACACCAATGGCGTGAGAATGTATGGAGGAATCTTGTTACTTCAGAACTCCAGTGGTGACAAGACACTACTCCCCCACTGGCTCGGCCTGCTGGCGGCAATGTGGAGAAGAAAGGGCCACTCACACATGTTATTCGCTGTTAAGGCTTGGTCTATTTTTAGAATAAAGCACTACCTCAACAGAGACTCCAAAAAAAAAAAAAAGATTAATCCAGGCATCATTCCTATCCTCATTGACTATGCTGACTTTCTCTATGGCCATTGTTCACTCCCTCTTAAATAAGCTGGACACCCTATATCACAGGTCCATCAGATTTATTACTGACCTTCCCTCAGCACCCATCACTGCTCTCTTTATAAGGCAGTTAACTGGACATCATTACAACACAGAAGAAATAGGAATGCTGCAATCTGGATATTCAAAGCTTTATCAGGCAAATTACCCACTTATATCACAGACTGTTTTACCGAATTACTTCTAGGCCATACAACTTAAGGTTCAGCAAACTTATCATTCTAAAGGTCCCCAATGCCTGCACCCGGTTTGGGAGGGCCGCTATCAGCTACTCACTAGCAGTTGCATGGAACTCACTCAAAAACCATGAAGCTAAATAGCCTCTTACCTTTAACATCCTTCAAAAGATTATTCTCCACTATTCCCAGAACTCTGCAATTGCTTTCACAAGGCCTAATACCCAACCCTACCTACCCCCACCCCTTTTCCATGTTCCACTATGCTAGTTCTACTTTTTCCAGTCACCTGATATACTCTCATAAAGCCAACTAGGACCTATAATTTATATATTATGCCTGCTATACCCATTGCCTCCTTTTCTTACAGGTTAAATGGTTTTAATGTGCCTTGTATATATGTAAATTGTTATATATTATCACTTTATGTCATTGTACTACTGTTTATGTTATTCTTGTCTATGCAATAATATTTGCACTTCTTGACCACTCAGGTCCATCTTGTAAATGAGCTACGCTCAATGATGTTCTGCCTGATTAAATAAAGATTTTGATTGATTGATTGGTTATGTGATCGTGTTCTGCTCTCATTCCTTTTTGAACAACTGGAAGAACAGCTAAGGGAAATATTTGGCTCCCAACTCCAGCTAACCAAAGAAATGTACCTTTTCCTTATTCTCCTGAAGAATATAGGAAGACAAGTACTAAATACCTTACTCATTTGCTCCTAACAGCAGCCAAGAAAGCGACCACGAAGCTATAGGTTAACTGACAAAACACCCACAATACAAGACTGGTGGGCTATCACAACAAATATATCAATTAGAACGAAATACTCACAATCTAAATGGAAGAGATGAAAGTCATACCTCTAGATGGATCCGCTGGCAAATATATTCCATGCTACAAAGGCATAACATTTGTTCCGATAGGGGGTCCTGGGTAGTTGGACCCTTTTGTGGAGGATCTGAAGGAGGGACGATCCACTCCCTCCACCTGGGGTTAAAAGTTATACAGGATCACTAGATTTTAACCCAAAAAGGAGTTGGCAGGAGGATGGTGTGGAAAATCTTGGGAACCTCTGAATACACCCAAGCTTACGGAGCACTATGCACTAGGATGGCTGTGGGGATGGACTTAATAACAGAAATGTAAGCAAATTAACTTTAAAAGACAACTTACCTAGATAGATATTCTGATCCATATGTAACTTACAAGTATAGCTTTTAACATCCAGTTACTAAAACCTAATCTACTAGCCACATGGAATTAACCGTACTGACCTGTCGAATGGTGTTTATGTTCTATGTAAATATGTTTTTTAAATCAATAAAATAGAATTACAAAAAAAAAAACGCTTTTGTTGGACTCACAGGCTAAGCGGAATTGAAACTTCATTGAGAGGATGCTTGCTGAGGATTAAAGACTCGAGTTTTTCATCTGTTCCTGCTTCAGAACGGATGGTAACGTGGCCATTTATTTTTCCTGAAGGTGTTTCTTTCCATGAGAGGGCCGACAGTGCAGTGTGGACTCTATCTGCAGCCCAGACTGCATTCCTGGGAGAGTGCGATGTAGAGGCGCTTCCGCATGTTGTCTTCTAGGCATTTGCAGCGTTATCTGAGGTTGGAACTCTCGACTGCTTTGGCCGTTGGCTGTTTGGAATATCAGTTCACAGGGCCGGATTAAGGCATAGGCAACATAGGCACTAGCCTAGGCCCTCTACCTGCTATGGGGGCCCCAATAATCCCTAAAACATATTCACTGCATACCAGTTTATTTGTGCCTGAGATGCATTTTTGTAATGACTTGGCTAATGGCTAATTTGAGCAGCAAGGCAGAGCTGAACTGTGTTGAGAATCTCACCTCCTGATTAGGTGTTACGTACAGCTGACAGCTTCTGGGGTCTCCAGTCAGACTAACCTTTAAGGTGTAAACAGGCCCTTTCCTTTGCTTCATCTCCCAACCCCTGGCATCCCCAGTGGAAAGAAGTGGCTAGAAATATCCCTGTCCCCAGCTGGTGTTCCTGATAGTGAGAGTGATTGGTGCAAGTCTTAAATGGGGCCCACTGCACTAGTCTGTCCACTACTTGCTTCATCTTGTGCATGAGGGGCCCCTATCATTCATATTGGAATAATGGAGGTATCATCAAGGAAAGGCTGGGGGTTACTGGAGCAAACTGGTTATTTGGATGATAGACAGTATGGCTTTGTCCCAGGAAGATCATGTCAGGGAACCTTGTGGAGTTCTATGACTGGGTGACGAGGGCCCTGGACTGGGGTAGGCTGGTGGACGTCCTGTTTCTGGACTTCAGCAAGGCGTTTGACTCGGTACCCCACAATGGACTGCTGGCTAAATTGAAGGAAATGGGGAAGGGAGACAGTTGTTAAGATGGATAGGAAATTGGCTCTCGAGCATACTCAGAGGTGGTGGTTGGAGGGTTAGCCTCATCCCCAAGGTGGGTTACTAATGGGGGCCCCAGGGTCTGTGCTGGGGCCACTCCTGTTCAACGCCTGTGTCTGACATCAGGAAGGATCTAGAATGAAATGAGTCTCTTGCAGATGACTCAAAGGTGTGTGCAGTGGTGGATGAGGAGGAGGGAGGTGGCCTTACAGGAGGACCTGGAGGCTCTGAAAAGGTGGTCAGGAAAATGGAAACTAAAATTTAATGTGGGGAGGTGCAAGGTTCTGCACCTGGGAGTCAGAAATCCAGGCCAGGGATATACATACATACATATACATAGATACATAGACAGTGTCGGTAGATAAGGGCCTATGGCCCACCCAGTCTGCCCATTTGAGCTTGTAAGTTCAGTTTATGTTTTCCAAGAAGTCTGTTGCCCCTCACCCTGAGCTCCAGAATTCCTTTATGTCTATCCCATGCATTCTTAAATCCTGTGATTGTTTCAGCCCCACCACTTCCTCTGGCAGGGTGTTCCACTTGTCCACCACCTGTTCTGTGAAGAAATTCTTCCTCACGTTTCCTCTGAATCGTCCCTCCTCCAACTTCATCCCATGCCCCTAGTTCTGGAACATCTTTTCACTTAAAAATAGTGTCTTCCTGCACCCTGTTCCTCCCTTAAGATACTTGTGTCTCTATCATATCCTCTCTCTCCTCTCCTCCAGGGAGTACATGTTCAGTTCCTTCAACCAGTCCTCATAGGACTAGTGATGCAATCCATGCACCATCTTTGTTGCCCTCCTCTGAACCTTCTCTACCCTGTCTATGTCCTCACAGTGAGTAAGGTCTCCAGAACTGTACAGTGTACTCCAGGTGGGGCCTCACCAGTGTCTTGTATAGTGGAATTATGACCTCCCTTTTCCTGCTGGTGATGCCCTGCCTATGCATTCCAGCATCCTATTTGCTTTACCTGCGCATGTCACACTGTTTCCTGCCTTGAGGTCATCAGAGATGATAACCCCAAGATCCCTTTCCTGCTTTCCTACCCTGGGAGGAGACAAAATTCAAGTCATGGAGGGTGAGAGGGACCTGGGGGTAGTGGTAGATGTCAAAATGAACAACTCAGAGACCTGTAGGAGGGCAGCGGCAAGGGCAAATAGGATGCTGGGATGCATCACCAGGAGGATTACCTCCAGAAAGGTGGAGGTGATCCTTCCCTGTACAACTGCTTGGTTAGACCACACTTTAGTATTGTGTGAAGTTTTGAAGACCACATTTAAAGAGGGACGTTACACCCTAGAGAGGATCCAAAGGAGGGCAACCAAAATTATCTGGGGCCTGGGGAGAGGACCTATGAGGAGAGGCTCAGGAGCCTCAACATGTACACCTGGAGGAGAGAGAGGAGAGAGGGAGGGGGACATGATAGAGTCTTTAAGTACATAAAGGGATCAATAGGGGGGCCCAGTCAGGGTGCTCCAAAGGAAGGAGGAGGGGCAATGAGGAGGGAACGGTGTAAGCTGGAAGGGGCAGGCTCAGAGGAGAGAGAAGGAGGTGTTATTTCACTGAAAGGGTGGTGGAGCCATGGAATGCACTGCCCAGGAGCTGGTAGAGGCAGAGACTGTGGATGGCTTAGAGAGGATGGGACAGGTACAGGGAGGGTAATCAGACCAGGTCCAGTGCAGGTGGCACATCTGGGACTGGGGACAGTATAACCAAGGGAGGGAGGACACCAAAATCAGCCTCAGTGCAGGTGCTGAAAATCGAGCAGACTCGAAAGACCATTAGGCCTATTCTGCTAGCATTTTAATATGGTAGTAAAAAATTGACAGCCAGCAGATCCTGCTTATTGGAGAGCCTGTTCCAACTTCCAGGTGCCTCTCATTAGCACATGGATGTTCTGTGACATGCCCTAGCCCTGGGCCATGCAGTATGCAGAAGAGGTTGTGGTTCACAAATCAAGTGTTCTGAGTCTATGTGTTATCCAGGTTCTTGGCTTGGGGCTGTAGCCACTAACCTGTACTGCCTAATGTATTGGTTAGCTTTTACACCCTTGACTGAAAGTGGATTATCATTGTGAATCCAGTTCTCCTCTCATGGAAAATTAGTAGGTGGGTTCATGGTAGAGTTTGGGTTGGAGCAATGGGTGTTATGCATATGCTCATCAAAGTTATGACAAATTAGAAAAATGTGGCTGCATTGTCTAAGTCCTTTAGCAATACTATATTGCAATTCACAAACATTATGACTAAGCCTGATCTTTAACCCACCTACAAAACCTCATTTTATTGACACAAAGTAGCAAAGAGGCTACAGTACTATTGATAGGCTTACAATGCCGTCAGGGGCATCAGTGGCCTTTATATCATATTTGTTTAATTTGCAGGCAGCTGTATATGCTGTGGAGGTAGATGCATACAGAACTACCCCTCCATTTTGTACAACTGCCTGCAAAGTAAACAAATGGCATCTGAAGGTTATCACTAACCCAGATCATTCTAAGTCTATCTATAGTACTACATGGTATCTCGTGAATACAGCGACTCCATTATAGCAAGTCGATTTTAACGAGATAACAATAGCGAATGGAAATGGACTATGTGCTATTATGAGCACATTGAAAGTTAAGTGCTTTCATTTCAGCAGAGTCGTTATTGCTGGAGTAAATAGGCATTTCTGTGTCACGCCAGTTCTGAGCTGGCTGGCAGATGTAGTGGTTACAGTCACTGCCTGTGTGGCTGGTGAACTTGGGTTTGGGAGATTATTTTTGTTCAAGATTTTTATTTCTTCTTGAACTCCTGTTTTGCAAGCCCTCCTGACTTTGCCCCCCCCCCAGTCACAGGTTTCTCCTCCCAACTTGTGTCCCCCTGTGGAGTAGCCCCTTCTGAGTTTTCCCTGTACCTCTTTGTCATCCCCAGTGATTGTTATATTAATGATGGAGGATGCGGGGACTTTCTCCTTGCAGAAAAGTAAGTGTAGCAGTGCTGCTTTGGGAGCATGCTGTAGTGCTGTGTTGTTTTCTGGCTGTTTTAGATCAGTTTTTGTTGGCCATTTTTCGGTACCATTTTCATATAGAACTTCACTATAACCCCTAATTCATGTGATTTTGTGGGTGGGTCTATATCAGGAAATAAGATTGTACTTGCAGTAAGTTAAGTAGCACAAGAAAGGTGGCAATAATATATACTGAGAGTAGTCTTGCACATACAGGGATCCATCGATTACCCACCAAACGTTTGCACAACATGATAGTTAATCCATTGCCCCTTATTACTCGCACCCTTGAATATCTACCCAATTTTGCTTTTATGAAAAGGGTGGCTAGTCAAGGTTGAAGTGTATTTTCAGACTGAAATCAAACAGTACGTGACACTTGGGGAAAAGGGAGAGTAGGGAATTGTGTACCTTTCTCAGTATGATTTTAAGAATTGAGAGAGGGGAGAGAAGGTTAGAACTTTTGTTTTGTATTCTGTAGTCCAGATTCTTTACACACAAACTGCATCCTAACATGGGATACAGTTTGCGTGTAAATGGATTCCCAAGGTGCCTTACAGTCCGTGACAGGGTCCCTTTATGGCAAAGGGGCATGGTCACAGTGAGAGGGGCCCAGATTTCTCTTGCGCCCTAGGGCCCTAGGTTACCTTAATCTGGCCCGTCAATTGGGGCTGGTTGCCAGTTTCTCTGTTTTCACCTTCTGGGACCTAGATCTGGTGGGAGCAGCTCTGTGGACTTTATGGATTATCCTGCATGGCTCGTGTTTCTTTCCAGGACTAATCAGCTGGGTCATCTCTGCAATGACTGGAGGTAGTGAGCCTTCAGCTACTAAGCAGTGGACTGCAGACTCGTTTTAGCTCTTGCTATTAATCTATGCACTTTATTTGCTGTAACTTGTCCCGTCTTGTAGGACCCATTGTTGAGCTGCGGACAGTGCACTACTGTCTTTCAAGTATCCTAACCTGGAATTGTTACTATTCTCCTGTTTTAAATTATAGTATATGTGTGTATATGTTTGTGTGTGTGTGATGTGGGTATTAGGCTAGTTCTGTATTAGTGTGTGATTGGACAGGTGAGTGTATTTTTAGTTGTCTAGAAATTATTGATTCTGGGACACTATAGTCAGGCAGGATGTGTTTGGGAAGGGTGGAGGGCTGGGGCATGTGGATTGTGTACAGGAGTCCCTATTGCACGATCTGCAGCCTTTTCTGACCCTTCAGTTTCCATCACTACAGCACATCACTGCCAGGAGGTCGGAATTCAGAGGAGCCGATTAACTGATTGTGGAGGGGCACTCGTGCATGTCGGGCAGGGGCAGGATAGGGGTGGTTAGGGTCCAGAAGGTGCCCTGGGGCTGCTGGACCCAAGAGACAGGCCAGATGTGTTTGGTGCCCATCCCCAGGGTTCCCATCAGACTGAATGGGCAAGTAGCCAGAGGGGCTGTACTGTCCACCAGTCCCCTGTGGACAGTGCTGTGTAATGCCAGGTCATTGAGAGACTGTCAGTCCATCTGGCTTGAATTATGGAGACCTGGGTGGGTGATGATGCTGGCCTGTTTTGTGCACTGCCCCAGAGTGGAACACAGGGCGGGGAGTTGTCATCTGTTTTAGATCTGAGCTGGGATTCACTGTGCATCCAGTAAGAAGACCGTGTTCATTTGAATATGTTGCCCGTCCGTGGGGTCCAGGCGCAGGCTGCATAGTTCTTCTGATTTACCGCCCTCCTGGAGCAGCAGGAGAATTTGTAGGAGGTAGCTGATTTTGTCATTGGTGAAATATTGAGTCCCCAGATGTTTAATTCTGGGGACTTCAATGTTTGGGCCGATGACCGATGATCTAGGTTCAGTTACAACTTCCTCCAAACCATGTCATCACTGGGCATGTCGCAGGGAAGTTTCCGCGTGACCAATCAGGGTGGCCACATGTTGGACCTGGTCTTCTCATTGGGGCTTGAGATTAATAATCTCAAGACTGATCGAGTTGCATGGTCTGATCAGTGCATGGTAGAGTTCTTGTTTGGGGCACCTCCTGGAGAGCCCTCCCTGCTGAGATGGTTAGCTATCACCCTTTGAGGGTGTGACTCCAGAGGGTTTTCATGTGGCCAACCTATCTAGTTTGGGCATCGCATGCGAAGGTGGTACTTTACGCTGCAGTTGCCACCTATAAAAAGGCAGAGTTCCTGTCCAGGGAGATTGCCACTGGGAAGAACTAACCAACTGTGCTCTTTTGAACTGTAGATAGGCTGCTAAATCCAGCTTGTCTGCAGTTGAAGAAAGCTTTTTCAAATGCTTTTTGCGAAGAGTTTGCTCGTTCTTCTCGGACAGAGTGTCTGCCATCAGGTGGGAATTCTGCCAGTGAACCAATCTGTGACTGACAGCGACTGCCTTGTGCACCGGAGAGCACTCCACCTAGTTGGGGCAAGTTTAGACCAGTGGACGTGGCTGAGGTCACTGGGTTGCTTCCAATCTGAGGCACACATATTGTGAACTGGACCCAGTACCAATGCATTTTGATGGGACTGTCAACTCCATTGGCCCTGTGTTTGCCTTGATTGTCCAGTGCTCCCTGTCTGAGGAGTCTTTCCCATGCCTTGAAAGCAGCATTGGTGAGACCCTTCTGAAGAAGCCATCTTTGGACCCTGACGTCGAGGCAAATTACCATCCTATCTCCTACCTACCATTTTTGGGTAAGGTAGTGAGAAGACTGTGCTGCTTCAGCTTGAGGAGCACCTTGTGGCCTTTGATCTACACGAGCCTCCAGTCTGGGTTTTGAGCAGGCATAACACAGAAACTGTTAATCTGGTGCACAATGACTTTCTCAGGGCGAGAGATCGAGGGAGGGAAATTCTTGTTCTCCTTGATCTCCTCAGCCTTTGACACAGTGGACCATTGTGTGTTACTTGACTGCCTGAGGGAATTTGGTGGACTCACTGGCACTGTCATCTGCTGGTCTGAGTCCTTTCTCACAAACAGGAGGCAAATGGTGGTGATGGGGAATTTGTCCTCCTCCTAGTCTCTGTCTTGTGGAGTACCTCAGAGTTCGGTCTTGTCGCCAATGTTGTTCACCATGTACATACCACTAGGAGGCTCATTAGGAAAGTACAACTTGGGTTTCCATTGCTATGCTGATGATACCCAGCTGTATCTTTCTTTGCACCTGGGACATCCAACACAGTAGATGTGTTAACAGCTGCCTTGCAGAAATCAATGACTGGATGGCCTCTAGCTGGTTGTGACTGCACCCTGATAAGATGGAGGTACTAGTAGTGGAGTCAAACAGAGGCGTGATAGGTTGGACTCAATCACTGAGACAGGACTTGTCCTGGGTTCTGTGTCTTTGAAGGCCTCCTCAGAGTGCATAACCTAGGCGTTATTATGGACAGCGGTCTGACACTTGAGGCTCAGGTGTCAGCCATGGTCCGGACCAGCTTTACCATCTGAGGAATATTGCCAGGATTAGGCCCCTACCTTAGTGCATGCCTTCATGGCGTTGAGCTTGATTACTGTAATCGCTGTACCTCGAGGTCTTGGGAGGTACCCTCCACTGGCTTCAGCTGGTGCAGAGCGCAGCTGCCAGGCTACTGATGGGGCAGTCTAAGCACTCCCACATCACCCCAGTGCTGTGCGAACTGCACTGGCTCCCAGTCAGGTGCAGGATCAAGATGGGCTTGCTCACCTTTAAGGCCCTACACGGCCTGGGCTCTGGTTACCTAGTAGACCTTCTTCACGCCTGCTACATCAGTCTGCTCCCTCCGTTCCTTCTCAGAGGGGTCTCCTTCTGATTCCCAGGACGAGCTTAAAACTGCCAGTGACAGAGCTTTCAGTGTTGCCGCCCCTGTCCTGTGGAATTGCTTTCTCCATTCATAAGGGAGGCCCCCCTTGGTGGAGAGGTATTCAAGGCATGCCTCAAGGCCTTCTTGTTTCTACAGGCTTTCCTGACAGTTTTGTAAATTTTGTCCTGCTCTGACTTATTATATTATTTATCCCAAATTTTAGAATGTTATTTTTTATTTATTGAACTGTACTTAATTATTATTATAGTTTTTATGAGTATTGTTATTTGTTGATGATTATTTTGTGGTTGATTTTATGTATGGTGCCCAGAGCCTACGGGATTAGGCGTTTTTAAATAAAATGTGCCTTGCCTTGCCAAGATGCTCCACAAGATGTGACCGTGCATGTCTGGCTGAATATCCTGAATATGAATGATCGCGACAGTGGTAGGTGCACAGCGTGGCAGGTGCCCTGAGACCTGTGCAGGGCATAGGGAAATGCTGCGATAGGAGGCCACATGCACTGTGTGAAAATTGCAATATTCAACCAGGATATACAAATAGCCTCATTGCACATTCTGAGCCTGTCCCTACATGCGCAGCTCATTACTGGAATGTATTCAGACCATTTGCATACCTAAGGAATGTGCAGTTCCAGCTTTGCAGGGCTGCCCCACCACTCCACAAAGGTGAACAGAAGGTACTGCAGCCTAGCAGGCAGGTGTGAAGGAATGTTTGTGTGTGGGTGGGTGGGCTGCATTGGTCTGAGTACAGTGCTATTTCCCATGCGGCCATGTACAGGGTCGGACTGGGGTACAGGGGCCCACCTGGTCAAGCAACAGGGAGGGCACAGGGTGACACACTCTGATCAGAATACCACAGGACTGTGATACACTAGCTAGGTTTGCAGCTTATAGTCACCTGCAGCCCACACAACCCACATGATAGGAACAAGGCGATACATGCATGGAATGTCAGTGTTCAGAAGGTGACCAGGTACCTAGTTGTGGGTCCCACCGGGACCACTTCAGGTAATCAGTGGGCCAGTCTGACACTGGCCATGTATCTGCCCATGGTGACCACAAGCCCAACATCGGAGGGGTCGGGTGTCCATGAGGCATGCCCCCATGTCACCCCCAGGCCGCATGTTGTGCCACCCCTGCCCCACGCTGCCCACTGTTGTGATATGTCCACCACAGAAACACTCACACAGACCCACCGCAGTGCCCCTGTGGCAGTGTCACATCCCATGGCAGGCATCGTGACATGTCAGTGGCTCCTGTTGTGTGGGCCTGGCACAGGTGTGTTGTGTGCACCATGGTGACCACTCTGGGTGTGTGCTACAGGTCAGTCCCTGGCCTGTGCCATGCTGCCACTAGTACCATAGAAATATAGAAGTTGGACGGCAGATAAGGACCGCAAGGCCCATCCAGTCTGCCCATTTTTTCTACCTTATGAATGTGCTATAGGCCTTTACTCCTGTCAATGGCCTATCTATTCAGACTCATCTGTATTTCTCCCTTATGCCTATCCCATGCCTGTTTGAAGCCCTGCACTGTATTCATATCCACCACTTCCTGAGGTAGGCAGTTCTGTCGCCCACCACCCTTTCTGTGAAAAAGAACTTCCTCATATTATCCCTTAATCAACCTCCCTCTAATATCATGCTGTGTCCTCTTGTTCTGCTATTTTTCTTATGTTGAAACATGTTAGACTCTTTCACCTTGTTAATGCCCTTGAGATGTTGGAATGTTTGATCATATCACCTCTCTCCCTCCTTTGCTCTAGGTATACATATTGAGCTCTGTTAATCTGTCCTCATATGTTTTCTGATGTAGTCCTTGCACCATTTTGGTTGCCTTCTCTGGACTGCCTCCATTTTGTTAATATCAAATTCTATGTTTCTATGTTTCTATGTAATATCCTTGTGCAGGTGTGGGCTCCAGTACTGCACAGTACTCCAGATGGGGCCTCAACTAGTGTCTTGTAAAGAGGGATTATTACCTCCCTCTACGACTGGTGGTACCTACTAATACACCTCAACATCCCTCTAGCCTTACCTACTGCTTTAGTGGTCTGCTTGGATGATTTCAGGTCATCTGTGATGATGATGCCTAAATCTCTTTCTTCCCTTGTGATTGTCAGCAACTCCCCTCCAACCTATAGGTGGCTTCAGGGTTTCTCTCCTATATGCATGATCTTGCACTTCTTGCGTTAAACCCCAGTTGCCACTCTTCCAACCATTTTGCCAGTTTATCCAGATCTCTTCTCATTCTGCCCACCCCATCTGGATCATCTACTCTGTTGCAGATCTTGGTGTCATCTGCAAACAGACAAACCTTACCCTCCAGTCCATCTGCAATGTCACTGATGAAGACAGTGAAGAGGACTGGCCCCAGGACTGATCCCTAAGGTACCCACTTGTGACTTGCATCTCTTCTGATTGTATACCATTTACCACCACTCTCTGTTTTCTGCCCCAACCAGTTTGCCGTCCAGTTGACCAACTTCTGACCCACCCTGAGCCAACCCAGCTTATTAATCTATCTTCTATGTGGAACAGTATCAAAAGCTTAGCTTGAAGTCAAGGTAGGCGACATCAACTGCACCAACTTGGTCCACCACCTGGTTACCCAGTCAAAGAAGTCTATGAGATTAGTTTGACAGGACCTTCCTGTTGTAAACCCATGCTGTCTTGGATCCTGTGCTCCTATAGATTCCAGATGTTCGCTATCCTTTCCTTAAGGAGTGCCTCCATAATCTTGCCCATTACTGAGGTAAGACTGACTGGTCTGTAGTTCCCTGCCTCCTCCCTCCTACCACTCTTGTGGAGCGGGATCACATGAGCCCTTCTCCAGTCTTCGAGACCTCTACTGTGCTCAGAGACTCATTAAACAGTTCTGCTAATGGCTCTGCTAGTCCCACCCTTAGCTCCTTTAGTACCCTGGGATGTATGCGGCCTTGACCACTCTGCTCAGCCAGCGAGGGGTTGTAGAGATCCGAGGGTAGCTTTAAAAATCTTCCAGGCAGCGGGCTTTATGTTCATGGCGCCCGACCCTCTGAATTCTCTACCATATTGGATTAGAGTGCATGACGGTGGAGGGTTTTAAAAGGGCCTAAATCTTTTTATGGAGTAAGGCATTTGAGGTGATTTGGATGCCATTAATGCTCTGTATTTAATTTGGTTTTAATTTGTTTTATTATGTTTCTATTTTGTATTTTATTGTAATGCCTTGATTTTAAGAAAGGCTAAAGAAATCAAAGCTTATTATTATTATGCATCAGGTCCCATTGCCTTGTCCACTCTGAGCTTTGTGAGCTCTTGTGGACCCTTTCTTTTGTGAAGGACTAGTGCACCTCCCTCGCCCCTGTGTCCATGGTGCTGAGCTGTGGGCCCTGCCCTACCTTTTTCTTAGTAAATACTGAGCAAAAGTATCTATTTAGGATAGATGCTTTTCCTTGGTCCTCCTCCGCACATTCCCCCTTATCCCTCTGATCTTAGCAATCCCCTCTGGACTTTCTCCTTTCACTAATGTATCTATAGAAAGTCTTGTCCCTTCTTTACAGTTTGTGCTAGTGTTTCCTCAGTTTGGGCTTTTGCCTGCCTTACTGCCTTCTCTGCTTCCCTTAGGGAAGTTTGGCATGCCTCCCTATCTTCATCTCACTGGGTTGCCTTATATTTCCTGAAGGCCAGCCTTTGGCTCTGACCTTTTCTGCTACTGTTTTGAGAACCAAAGTGGTTTCCTCCTTCTTTTGCTCTTGTTTTCTCTCTAACACAATAGGCTATTGCTTCAAGTATTGCATCCTTAATGCTTGCCCACTTTGCCTGTACATCCTCACCTGTATTTCTTCTTGCCAGGGCTAGCTTAACTCTGTTGGCCATCTCATCAAAGTCAGCTCCTCTGAAGTCCCATATTTATACCTTGGAATGGGATAATTTAGTTCTAGTGGCCAAAGGGCCAATTGCGTAGACACAGTATACAATCCATGTGCCTCACCAAACTTCAGTGCATGCACCTCCTGAAAATAGCCCTAATTCTACTAATGCTGTCTGGCAATATCCACTCTAACCCAGGTCCAACTGCAACTACCCCAAAATATTCACCACCTAAGCAGGGGTCCATAACTCTAGCCCCAATAAATATCTGCAGCCTCTTGAATAAATTAGACCTCCTTAGGTCTGGGTGGCTACTCACAATCACATACTGTCTATCATGGAAACCTGGTTATCCCCTAAAATCTCAGATAATGCAGTTGCTCTCACCTGGTTACACCATCTATAGGCTTGATCAACTACCAAGAGGGGTGGAGGTTGTGCAATTTACCCAAAAACTTCATTAGAGGCTGGTCATGCTCCCAATTTACCTATGATGTTCCACCCAGGCTTTGGGGTAAAAGCACTCTTAGGGGCTTAGAGCAAACCCTCACAATACTCTCAATCTACAGACCTCCTATGGACCCGCCCACTGGCCTACTACACTTGCTGGACTACCTATGCTCACAATAAAATCTCCTGAGTCAATTTTAATGGGAGATTTCAATACTAACTGTCCGTCAGGTGCAAGTGGGTCATAAAGGACACATTAGCATCTCTGCACCTCACCCAACTTGTAAACTCACCAACTAGAATAAATTATAACACTGGAACCAGTACCACAATTGACTGGATTGTCTCAAATCACCCAGATCGGATTTCAAATATAACAGTTCACCCAGACACTATCAGCACCACTTCCCTGTCACTTGCAGCTGGTCTAAAAATTTGCTATCCTCCCTCTCGTACCATCTACAACCATGTACTAAAGTGAGGACATCTGGAACTCCTAAAAAACAACTCCGCTTACAGGACTGGTCCTTCCTGGGCATGGCTGATGACATTAACAAGGCATTTGAAAGCTTCGTCAATGTCTTCAATGCAGCCTGTGATATCCATGCACCACCTAGGAAACTGAAGGTTCGGGAACAGTAAACTCCTGGATCACACCAGATATAGTAAATAGAATAAAATTAGGACCATCTTTGGCAACTGACTAAATCTTCTCTGAAGCAACAGGATTTGCAGGCTTATAGAGCTGCCAGAAATACCTGTACTGGGAAATTCAAGCAGGCTAAAGTAGGCTACACAGAGAGCTACTTTCTAACACCTGGGAGTTATAGGAAATTTTGGCCTAATATAAAAAGACATTACAGGAAAAGAACACAAGACCTCGCCAATGAGTACTAATGGAGGATGGCAAACCCATCACTGACCCTCAACAAATCGAAACACCTTCAACACGTCCTTCACTAATCTATCTGGTGTCCTTCCAAAGGCTTCTTTGATGATGCTCCCCCCACCAGCTGTGAACATGGATATGAATAGTTCCAAACACCCACCTTTTTATTTCAAATTGGTTTCCCAACCCAAGTCCAAAGCTTCTAACAAAAGTCCTGGGCAAATCTAGACACAGTGGAGACTCACTCACTCCTTGCACTTACACTGATGAAGTTCTCCTACCAATCACCAAGATTCTAAATCTGTCTCTCTCTCTTCACAATTCTCGAAATATGGAAATCAGTGATGGGCACCCCTTGCATAAACGGTGATCATACACAGCCCTGTAACTACAGACCGATATCAATACTCCCCCTTTATCGAAAGTCCTCAAACAGATGGTTTCCAACCAGTTGGTAGACTACCTTAGAAAACATGCCTTACAATGTCCCCACAACATGGCTTCCAGGAAAAGCACAGCACAACCACTGCCTTGCTGGAACTTCCCAACTTCATCCATCAGTCCCTCGACAATAACAAACTTGTTGGTGCAGCATTTATCGACCTTATGAAAGCGTTTGACACCGTGAATCACGATCTTCTCCTTAATCAACTTACCTCAGTCGGTATCCCACCAAATACACTGAAATGGTTTAGGAGCTACCTTGTTGACAGATCACAGCGGGTGAAGATATCTAACGTCGTCTTTGAACATCAAATCATCCGATCTGGTGTTCCACAAGGGTCCATCCGTGGTCCCTTCCTGTTTAGTATCTTTCTAAACAACCTACCTCATTCCTGTCAACTAAGAACACTCCTATACACGGATGATGCTGTCATCTATACAAACAACTCTGATCCCCGCCGCACTTGAAGACAAACTCCAGCTCGGTTTCCATGAAGTGGAAAAGTGGTTTCAAATGCACAAACTTGTCCTGAAGTACAAAAAACTAAGCTCCTGTTGTTCTCTTCCCCAGCCACAAATATAGGTCTCATGTCATGACAGTAAAAACAACCTTGGGTCCCACTGAACAAGTTCAACAATTCAGATACCTCGGTGTAACCCTGGACAACTATCTCACCTGTGTACCTCACATTGAGAACATTGCCAAGTCTGCAAATGCCAAATTAGGCTTGCTATTTAGGCATAGAAGGTTCCTGACAGTGGAGGCACTTAAACTTGCCATCCTCAGTTTGGTACTATCCACAATTGACTACGTCCTGGTAATCTATGGAGCTGCCTCTACTACATCATTAAAAGGCTAAACATAACACTGAATAAAGCCTGTAGGCTCATCACGGACTCAGATCGCCTCACTCACACATGTGATCTTTATGTCCAAGCTAGCTTACTAAAGCTCCAAGGAAGGATCAAGTATCAATCATGTTTTACTAGCTAAAAAGCACTCAGTGGAGCTCTAACGACTGGAATCTCCTACCTTCTGCCCAGATCCCTCAAGGTCCGCCATAACCGGGCATCAGATACTGAGCTCCTACTGTACCTGGTTCCGGACCTCACAGTGCCAGCAGTCCTTCCTTTACAGAGCCCCTAACTGGCTTAATGGCTAGGCTCTGAACTCACTCAGCCACCATATTTGACTGTGTTTAAACACCTCCTGCACCAGCACATCCTGAATGAAAGCACCTGTGATTGCCTTAATTAATTATAGCTCTGTCCTCCTGGGAAGCTAGCCCTCCTCACTATGGCCTGCAATGCATTAAGTCCTTTGCTCCATCTCCATTTTATTGCCTCCATTACCCACAATTCACCTAAAAGTACTTGTCTGGATCCAGGGCCCCGTGACCCCCGGCACTCTCTCTGTTCTTGTAGCTTCTGACTCCCCCTTTTTCTCCCTCTGTTTCCTTTTGCTCTGTTTCTAACCCTACCTTATTCTACCACCCTCTCCTAACTCCTCCCTATCTCCGTTTACCTCTCCTCTCTCTTGACATTGCCTCACTGCTACCCTTCCCTCACATTCTCTGACCCTCCCAATTTCTATCCACCCTCTTCTTCCACTTGGTTTATAACACCTGAATTGTATTTTAAAATGTGTAACTGAGGTACTTATATACAGGGGTTGACTGTAATTTTTTTCACTAACCAGCAGGACAAGTCAGTCTAAAATTGCACTAGCCCACAGTGATTAGCAATACATGGGAAAATTAGGAAAACCAAAGAAACACACAGTAAGTCACTGGCAATATTTTCATATAACACATTTTAGAGAGATTTTATTTTTCCCGATCTTGAGAGATGGCAAACCACAGATGTACACACTTCCGCACTCTTAAAACAGTGTGAACTGGAGAGCAGAGCTGGCAACATTTTTATACACGTGAAATGTAGTCAGAAAAAACTACTAATAAGTATAACATTAGGGAATCCCTGCAGAGAAGTAATGAGACTCTTTCAGAGTCACACACTTCATTTGCTAGTGACTTGGGGACTTTTATCATTAATAGCAGTTTGGCCTTGAGTACTTCTTATGTGATCAACCCAGACATAGTTCAAGAAACAGTATTCTCTAAATTCAACTGCTTTTCTCCATTTTCAAAGGGTTCACAAGTCAGTGAGCAAGCTAACAACCATAAGGCACATTTCTCCCCCGTCCATACAACCTCAAAATCGTCCCCCAAAACATATAGAGTCTAACTGTACCTGAGCGAGTACAGTTCTGCGGCAATGGTGACCACTGTTTTCTGAGTCCGCTTCCAGCCTGCTCTTCTCAGAAGCCCGCTGTCTGACTTGCTTTCTGACTCTCTGACCCATGCCCTGAAACAGCACTCCTATCTCCCAAAGAGTCTCGACTGCCTCAACTGCTGAAACAGCCACTCTTCCCTAGTGAGCTCCGCAGCCACCATCACCGAACACAAACAGCCTGTAGTGTAGTTAGTCTTTCTGCTTCGCCTTCACCACTTCCTCGTCAGATGCTTTTCAAATCTTCGCATTTTTGCTTTTAACGCCAGCTTATATTCAGTATTAGAGCAATGAAGCCCCACCCCACTCGCTTGCTGCCAATGAACGCCATACTTCGATAATGGCCCAGTGATGTCTTCAGCTTTGTGTTGTGCCCACCCATACTATGGATTCATGGCTCTTCTAATCACCTGCTCCTACTCCTGCCTGCTGCTGCAGCTGAAATCCTTCATTGGTGGACTTTCCTGCGATGTCAGATGCCTGGAGCTGTTCCCACAGCCACTGCTTCCCCTCCCTGCCGGCTCGCAAAACACAGAGCTGGCCAATGGAATGGCACAATACTGCAGCACACAAAATGTTGAAAGCCAATAGAATACCCTATTAGAAACCCTTGGCAAGAAACCTCTGGGAGTTCTGGGTCTCCCACTGCTAGTTTCCCTGACTTGCAGCCGCTTTCAGGCCTCCAGGCGCCGTACACTTTTGCTGCATTGTACTGCTCGTGCTCTGAACAGGATTACACACTGCCTCTGCCATCCGCGGTCAGATGAAAACTGCACTAGCACACATGGACAGGTAGAGCATCTGCACTAGTCCGAGGCAATCTGCACTATCCTGCGGACTAGTAAATATATGTTAAGGTCGAACCCTGCTTATATATATTGTATAGTTGTTGTTATCCTCTGTCTGTCTGTGTCTACCCGTCCCTCTCGCTGACGTGGAACCTTAGTAAATGAGCTGTCCTGTGCTCAAAGGTATTTGTAATCTGAGAATGAATAAATAAATTAAATAAATAAATAAATTTAACCATACCATGTGATGGTCACTGGCTCCCAGGTGACCTTCTACCTGGAGATCTGTGATCCTTTTTCCGTTAGTCACTACTAGATCTAGGATAGCCCTGTCTCTTGTGGGTTGTTGTACCAGTTGTTTGAGGCCCTCCCCTGCAGGGAATCCACCAGGCTACCTGGGCACCGTTGCCCCAGATGTCACCATGGGTGCATGCCACCACTGGAGGGTGCCCCTGCAGGCTATATGGGTGCAGGACATGGCTCCTGGTACGTGTGCTGCATTGTGGCTGTCTGCTCCTCCGGTGTGCTGGGGGGCACCAACAGCACTGGCATGTGGCTGCTGGGTGTCTACGTCCTGGGTGCAGTGTGGGAGGTGGCTCTCTGGGAGGTGCCGGTAGTGTCCTGGTACCTGTGGCTTTGGGTACTTCCATCCTGACTTGACTGCTGTGTGTGGGTGCCTGGGGCACGTCCTGATGCACCTCCATGGGCTGTCTCAGGATGGCCTGCCTGCAGTTCTGCGGTCTGTCAGTGGGTGGCTGGCCGATTTAGCCATCCGCTTGTCTGCCTAACTTTGCGCGCACACTTCTAAGATGCGCAGCAGATGCACCACACATTTGGCTTAATATATGGATGCATGGTATATTCATGTACATGCCCCTTTTGCACCACATACATTATTTCTGCAAGATTCGGAAATGCATGGCGTCTCTCCCTTTATCTCATGGTCATGCTTTTTTGGTATGTACTACACATCTCCATTTGGGTCACCATCTCCTTTGAATATGTGGACCTTTATTTTTCAGACAGTTTAGCACAGACCCTTTCCAGGAATTCCATATTGAATTCTGAGGGAAATAAAAAGGTCATTCTCTCATTGGTTATTTTGTCTGATATAACTGGGATGCACAACCCTTCTCGTCTGCCTGCTGAGTGTTTATAGGACAAGCAATGTAAACAAAGGATGAAAACAGGAAATGGTATGGGGATGCCATATATTCTATGGATCCAGATAGCATTATAAATGTATCAAAAATCAAGGAACTAATTATCAGAAAACAGTAGATACAGCAAAAGATAAATCTGAAATTTTAAAACTACTAGGCAGTGTAAAAATCTGGCAAGTGATGAACACTTCCTGGTTAACTAGTACTGCTGATTTAACTCCTGGTCAGGAGGCCCACTGCCTCAGAGGTCAGCATTAAGAAAACCTTTAATTGCCACAGACAAACCTGAAACTTTCGCTTTGTGCGTCGCATATCCATTTGAAATTCAGTCTGTCAGCAGTTGCAGCAATGAGTTCAGTGCTGCAGATTCCAAGGAATGTTGGGGAAGTACGGAACAAAGGGCAAGATGGCTCATTACTCAAAACATCTGATCTTGGTACTGGTGTCACCAGGAGGTGCGGGGACAAAGTGCACTATTCAGGGGAAGGGGGAAGCATGGACAAACGACTCGGCTGCCAGTCTATACCTGGTCTTGGTATACCACGGGGCATGTCATTTTAAACCAGAACTTTTAATTGCCACATATCCATATACAGTATGTAGATCGACTGACTGCTCCCCATATAAAATGTCATACTGAGACAGCCGCTGGTGGTTGTGGGCGTGCCATGGAAACACTAAATGTCAGCATGAGGGAGGCAGGCTCAACCAGACAGGAGATATTTCATGACTTCAGGTAAAAACACTACTTTTTACGTAAACAGCTAATCGGCCATGTTTCTTACGCCTCGGCATGGCCCGATTCTTGATGGACATTTTCCTTTAATAAAGTCTGAATTAAAAAAGAAGTCGAGGTGGTGGCACAGGCTACTTGGGCACATGGCTGCCCAAGCAGTATTTTTTTTGTAATGTATAGTTTTTTTAGTTTATTTTACTTTTTCTTAAATGAAAGTGTTCACAGTGCCCCATGGCAGCAGCAAATGTGTTGGTGATTTCTTCAGTTCCAGAACTAACTTACACTGATTTCTGTGCATGCTGCAATGCTGTGAAAAATACCATCTGCCACGAGGTTTCTGATCAGTTGGAACATTGTTGTACCACAGAAGGGTACAACCATGCTCCATGACCTTTGAACTGTGGTTCAATAAGGTTTCAGCTGACATAGAAATCCATGCAGAACAAACTTCCACCATACACCATATATAGAATAATGGACGGGGAACTGTGCACAACAAGGCTGTGTTTCCATTGAGGGGTTGATGACATCATAGACCTCCGAGAGTGAAGCAAGTATTTGTCAGTTTCTGTACCTTTCAGTAGCTTGTTCTGACACTGCTATTTGCTACCAGTGCGGGCTGGGGTCCCGGCTCCGCTACCGATCCTGAAGGCTCTGTCATCTGACTTGGCTTTATTCCCAAGACCACTGATTTATTAAAAAATTAAAGACTGTTGACAAATTGATAGTTTGAAACGCGCCGACTATGGCAGATCCGTGTCCAAACTATCTGAGAAGCTTCGTGCTCAACCACTCACTTGGCAGCCATGTTGTACAGTTTTTTTGTGAAGCCCAATGTTTCAGCCAATCGGGAAACAGTTGAAGGTTAAGAAGAAGGTGTTGTACTATCGTTGTGATGTCAGAACAATAGTACAACAACTTTTGACCTTTGAACTATCCTACAACAGGATTTGGAAAACCACTGTTTTCCATCCACAATAAACCCTAACCACATACTATAAAGTGTTTCTATTTGACTTCACTGCTCTGTTTTGCAGCAGAGGTCACTGTGATGTCATTGGGCATTGTTCGAGCTGCTCTCCCATTGGTTAAGAGCTGCTCTGTGACCAACATAAAGTGAAGATAAATGGTGATGACCCACCTAGAATGATGACAGATGATTTTATCATCATTTTAGATCTTCAGGCCACAGAAATAAATCATTTATCTATCAGGTGTCATTCTCACCTACACTGTGTGAATCGGCACACGTTTGTACGACACTTCTTCATCTCTGCTTATGAAATGAGGGGCAGACATTATAGACCGGAGTCCCTTCCAACCTTAAATTACTACGTTACTTTGTATTTCAGGTTATCACTGTTTGGCTAATGGGGTGGGTTGAGAAACCTTGATGGGCCTTACTATCATTCCAACTATGTGCCCCTCTGTCTGATCAAGCTTTTGCACCTAAAAACACAACTGGCATCACCAAGAGGTGACCAGATGACCAGACATGTGGCCATTTCAATTATGAATAAAGTAGTGTGTCCCGCTCTTCATTTCACAGGGTAGCATAACCCTAATAAAATATATTTTCAGAGATTTAATTTTGCGTTCTTCATGATTTTTAATCAGCTCAAATGTTTATAAATAAAATAACTTTAACCAGAACCCAGAGAGAGAAAAATTATTGCAGCTTTTAATGACTTATCTTCACCCACTCCATTTTAGCCACTCCAGTCTGTGTCCCATTCACAAGAAAAGCTATTACTGAACTATTTTCCAGACCATGCAAAGTTAACTTTTTTTCTTTTTAATGAAACCACACTACGGCAGGTGGCTTCTGAAAGCCACATTCTCTAAAGTTAAGAATGATCACATAAGAGAAGGGAGTCTGACTTTGTGCATCTCACCTCCCGGCTTGGACAGTGCGTGATTTACAACAGTGAAACGGGCTCACCACACTTATAACAGTGGGCCTAGACCTCTGTCTGAAGCAATGGGGCTTGTGTCCCTGCCACCAAACCAGAAACAAATTTAGCGAAAATAGTTAAGGTTCAGAACTTTATATAAGGTAGCTTGTTCTTGTGGTTAGAGTACAGAGCTGTGAACCTGGACATGGTGGTTTGAATCCTCAAACCGCCATTTATTCACCGAGATGCATTGATCAAGTCACTTAACCTCACTCAGTATAACCTCTCAGTAAATCTCTTATCCAACTCATTTTTTCTTTCCTTCAATATTTTTATTGATTATGAGATAAATGAATTACATAAAAATAACGCAGCTTACTTAAGCCAATAAAACTTATAGAGGACAGTACAAAAAGGCAGTGAACCATATCACATTAAGTAATACAGTACCAGAAACACATTTCATATGACATAGCAGTGCGCTCAGACATTTTGTAAGTATTTAAGAAAGGGATTCCAACCTTTCAAAATTTTCAAGAGTCAGTAGCTACGTGGCTGACTCTTTCATTGAAAGCTAAATTACCCATCCGCTGTACCCAATCCTGAAATGAAGGAACTGCCATGGTGTTCCAATGGGACAGGATTATGCTTTCAAGGCAAGACATGCTGCCAGGAGCCATAACTGATCTTGTTTTGACAAAGAAGAGATTGTTGAGCAATCTTCTAAGTATGCATAATCGGGATTGAGTTTAATATGGTACAGAAGTCGTTAGAACAACATTCTGTAATTTTCTGCCATACTGCTTTCAAATGTAAAAAAACAAGCTATGCGATATATTGTCTATTTATTTAGATCTCGGATTACACATGTCATTTCCTCCTGGGTTTCCCATTTTAGCGAAGATGTTGGGGTGCAATAACCATAATGCAAGATTTTAAATTGAACCACCTTCCCTTGTTTTTTTTTAGAGGCTTTGTAAGCATTTTGCCATAGATTTTCCCATGCTTGATCTGTTAAATACCTATTGAGCTCGTATTCATCTCTGTGCTTGCAGAATCCCCTGTGCACAGAAAACAGCAGCAGCAACATTCTCTCCCTCTGCCATTCAGAATTTGTTAAAATGGCCTTTAGCTGGGCTGCCCCTACTTTTTGAATGCTTAAAATTTATTCAAACTGAGTTCACTCACTAGTCTCTCTCTTAGTTCAAGGTCCTGCTTGGTAAATTCTGTGTTGATAAATGTGAATACAATTAATAATAAAACGATGTATATTAGGTATTACTGTATGTTCACTACTGCTCCTGTTAATAGCTTTCTGTACATGGAAGAAGCGACCGCACTCAAAAGTCTTCAGATAAACTACTGCCAACACTTTTGTTGTGAAAAGGTACACAGGCAACAACCCCAAAGCAAAACCTTGCTCCAGTGTTTCGCACGTTTTGCTTAAGCTCTCTGTGCATATCAACTCTGTCATTATCTCTTTTGTATTAATTCTCCTGCTGTTTTTGTCTTTGCATTACACTGCATCTGTTAGCATGTGTTTAAAATGTGTTTCTTAATTTTCTGTATTATGTGAAATTGCCTGGCTACCCAGTGTATGTTACCTGTCCTAACCAGGACCCTCTTGTAAATGAGCACTGCTGTGTGTAGTCTATTTTTCCAGTAAAATAAATAAAACTACATTTGGAAACTCAGGAGGAGGCACATAAAAAAACAGAGTTAAGCAGTAAAGATTCCAGCTCAGATGAGCAAAATAAAAGTTAAAATGTCAGACTAGATACAGATAGAGGGCTACGGTACCCAATCAGGGTGCAGAAGCATGAGCAGACTTGATAGACCAATAGGCCTACTCTGCTGGCGCTCAGTATGTTAGGTACCCAGCCATGAGGATCTCCTTGTCAGTAGTTGGGCTCAATTCACATCTCAGCTAACACCTGTTATTAAGAAACCCCTTCTGAAAATCATGGCATGAGAAAAAGTGAGAAAGAAAATAAACACTTCAGAAGAATTGCAGGTTCTTTTGAGCAGTTATGAGGAGGGAGGGAGGGAGGGCACTGGATTCTGTTGACTATTCAAGATCCCATTAGTACAGTTAAAGCACTATCCGAGCCTCACCAGTAAAAATAACAATTTTACTTCAGTTTTAGCTAACATAGTTATAGTTATAGTTACAATCTAGTCAATGTCTTACTGAATTGAAAATGGAAGTGCCATTATTTTTATGAGTGATGTAAACGGCAGCCTTGTGTGCAAGGTAACACATTCTCCATCCAATGTGAAACACAACGGAAACCCAACTTAGAAAAGATGCTGATGCTTCTGGGAAAACTTTGGAAATCATAGTATTAGACACAGTTTTGATGTTATTTCATAAATCTTCTACAGATTTCTCTCTCTTATTTAGTACCGAGAAACTGGCACAGAAACATGACTCTCTCTATCCTTTAGAGTTCAGCTACCCCTCCAGTCATAATCCTATGTTGTGATGTCACAGTCTGCTGCCATGGTGATAACTGTGATATCACAAGCAGAGAACTCTAACATCAGATGAGGAATAAGTAGTGGGAAATTCTGTTTTTATGCAGACAACCTCAGTAATGTATGACGGAGAGTACAGAATCAGTATGAAATGTAAGCTAACTGTGCCCAAGTGTTATGTTTCTGTAAGTTCCCAGGAGGCAACTGCTGCTCTTAAAATGTCCAGTTGGGGTGGGGGTAGTGACGCCAGTTCCTTTGAATTGCGACATGTTCAGTGCCAGCTGCAATGAAAGAAAGATCATGAATTCTTGGTATTGATCCAAGACAGTACTGAATGCGTGAACCACATTGTTCCTATTGCCAACTGTGGGGGAGGGGTATTTGGGGTATATGCAGAGAATAATTTATTTTGATTTTATTTAAAATTTGGTAATGGAGTAAAATGCACCAGCCATATGGCCTTTTTAGGCATGACCTGGACACACAAAAATACAGTATACAAAAACACAGTGTACAAAAATACAGTATACAAAAACAGTATACAAAAATACAGTATAAAAAACAGTATACAAAAAACACAGTGTCTGAAAAACACTGTACACAAAAATACAGTGTACAAAAATACAGTATACAAAAACACATACAAAAAGTACAAAAATACAGCATACAAAAACACAGTATACAAAAACAGTATACAAAAATACAGTGTACAAAAACACAGTATACAAAAATACAGTTAACAAGGTTAACAACAGCATTACAGTATAGACAAACATATACAAATATAAAATAAAATCATAGGCTAAGTACAATTATTTACAGCATAAATTAAGCATCATGCAAAACATCCTGCAACAACATGCAATTATTCACAGATTGGGTTAAGCCAGCGTGAGTATTATACACAACATAATAATGACATCCTGGCTATCACGACATGCAAATACTGTTGTTTAACGCTAACATGTGAAGCCTATAATACAGACTATAATTGAACTTGCCAATAATGAAGTTGCTCAACACATGTATTCAAGTCCTCTACCTACCTCATCCGGCACCATGACAAGTGGATATTTGTCCTCCGAGAAATTAAAGACACCACAGCGGAATGCATCATGCTGCGTTAACGCTGTTGCCATTCTTGTCGTGTTTGTAGTTTTTTCTTTGCTGTTAGAGTCTGGCAGAGCTCATCGAAATGCTCCTTAACGAATGCCCCTCCTCCACCTGCAACCAAAATCACACTCTCACTTAAATGCTTTTCTTGATTTAAAGATGCCATTACCAGTACACCACAGTCACCTAAGAACAGTAATGAATACAATTTTATAGTATTAGCCAGAAGAACGGTTGCTACATTGTACTGTCATGTATGCCATTATACTATTTATATTACAAATTCTGTAAAACGGCTTTATGTATATCTGTATTTTGCATGTGGTTGTACTGTAACTGCCAATTCTTATCAATAACGCTGAGTTTAAAAATACTTTTCTTGATGTCACAGGTTGGAGCACAAATGATTGGGTGGGCAGGGTGTGTGCTAAAAACAGAGTTGTTTTTAAAGAGCAAGCAGACAGGAAACAAGAAATGAGCAAAACGCATAGAAAGGAACTGGCCTGGAATTCAGTGTCACAAGTCGATAGAGCCTCCAGGGGTGTCTCTTATGGCATAAGAGACTCTGAGCATGAGGTTTAGGAAAGAGATCTGTGAAGTGGCGCAGAGTGGTTGCTGGGTGTTGAAACCTCACAAAGTCTCTTACACTGTAAAGACACCCAGCAGAGGCTCTAGTAACTTACTATAAATAACAACTTAGAGTGATTTATAGTAGGGTTCAAGTCTTTTTACTTCAAAAGTTAAATGTAGCCTGTCCTCCCTCAGCTCTCAGTGGAATGGGCCACTTACCATTCCTGCACAAGAGACCACAGTAGGCAGGAATTACAGTGGCCCTGTCAACTGATTGGCTGAAATCACATAACTAATTTATAACAGTTGAGATGAATTTGGAATACGATAATGCTTCCATTACTTTTATTAACCATTTTGTCCCTTATATCTAAAACTGCCCCCTTTAGCCCTGCCAATTCCCCAGCCTTGTCCCAACCCTTCTCTGGCACTCACCTCTAGACCTCCAGTGCTACAATGCAGCACCTACGCCATGGTGGTTGCTACAGGGGTCATACTGCTACCCTCCAGTCCTCAAATGAGGTAGATGGAGCAGCCAATCATAAGTGCAGGGCATGAGAGCACCAGGCGTCATCCTGCATCACTTTGGGGTCTTCCTTCAGCTCCTCCACTCCCGCAGGACACCAGCAGCTAGGGCACTTTAAGTGCACATGCATGCAATTGCATGGCTGGGCACAGCATCAGCCAGCATTCTCCCACCCAAGCAGCCACTACTGCACTGCCACCTGTGGCCACCCAGGTGGCAGTCTTGCATGAGTCAGCTGCGCTCCCTTCCCAGAGGAGGAGAGGATCCTCTGGGATGCTCAGTCCTCATCCTCATCCTCATCCTCACGGCAGACCACACTACATCCCGGGTTCATTCTCAGCAAGGTCACTGGTGTCCCAAGCACTGTTGCTTCCTATCCCCTTCAATACAGAACATTTTATTTTACACCCAGCTTTTAGGGCCCTTGTGACCCATGTCCGCTTGATGACTTGACATAACTCTCTTCTGTCACTGTTTTTGCACTGCATCTCGGACACGCTTAGAAACAAGAGGTTTCATCTCTTCAGTGGACTGTCTTAGAGAATTACTTCAATGAATAAGCAAATGGAAACAAAATGCAAATCTACACTTAACGGGAGTCAATGGTTGGTCAAACCCAGCACCCATTAGGATGATATTCCCTTGTGACTCTGAACACACTGCAGAGCCTTGTGACATCTTCACACAACCTCGGACATGGCTATGCAAGTACAGTGCCTTTATAGTCACTTTTAGCCACACAGCAGGCTTTTAGGTTTTGGTAATATGAAACCCTCACCTTCAATGAGCCTAGTCACTCAGATTTAAACAAAAAGGAAAAATCAAAATATAAGAAAGCATGTTTCCCAGCTCTTCAGTGTGCGAATGAAAGTGGTTATGTTTCAGTTTGCTCAAGAGGTTACTGCAACATAAAACAGTAATACTACAGACATTATCTTTATTCTTCAGGCTATTTGGCTCTGTATTTATATGATAACTCAGTGGCTGAGTTCGAACACAACTTGTTATGCAAGCCAAAGCACTGACTGAAAGGAGCACATTCCTTACAGACTCAGTTACATTTTACTGATTTAGGAGTATTGTAGGTATCATACATATTCTACAAGCAAAGTAAGGCGATGCCCACAACTGCTTGCCATTTCCCATAAAATGAATCACCCAATACTTTATTACATAGAAATATAGAAACATAGAATGAATTTGTCGGCAGATAAGGACCGCTTGGCCCACCCAGTCTGCCCATTTCCTACCTAATGGATAAGCTGTAGATCCTAGCTAACCAGCAGCCTACTTCTTTCTACCTCCACCCCTAGAATTGCCTTATGACTGTCCCATGCATGCTTGAATTCAACCAGTGTTTTTGACTCCACAACCTCCTCCGGAAGGCCATTCCATGCATCCACAACCCTCTCTGTGAAAAATACTTCCTTAGATTACCTCTGAGTTGCCTCCCATCTTCAAATTGTACCCCTTGTTCTTGCACACCTCTTTTTTGAAAGATGCTACCCTCTTGGACTTTGTTGATTCCCTTGAGGTACTTGAAAGTTTCTATCATGTCCCCCTCTCCCTCCTTTCCTCGAGGCTATACATATTAAGCTCTTTTAGTCTCTCTTCATATGTCTTCTGGTGCAGACCTGCACCATTTTAGTTGCCCTCCTCTGACAGCTTCCATCTTGTCTATATCCTTGCAGAGATTGGGTCTCCAGAACTGCACACAGTACTCAGATGGGGTCTCACCAGCTGTCTGTAAAGAGGATAACAAACTTCCTGTTTTCTACTGGTGATGCCTCTCCCTATGCATCCCAGTATCCCCCAGCCCTCCTTACTGCCCTCTCACATTGCTTACCCACCTTTAAGTCATCTGATATGACTACCCAGGTCCCTTTCCATTTTTGTTGTTGTTAATATCTCACCCCCATTGTGTACTCTTCCCTGGGTTTTGTTTCCCAGGTGCATTACCTTGCACTTCTTTGCATTGAATCTGAGCTGCCATACATTTAACCATTCCTCTAACCTTGCCAAGTTCCTTCTCATCCTTTCCACTCCATCTTGTGTATCAACCCTGTTGCAGATCTTGTGTCGCCTGCAAAGACACATACTTTTCCTTCGAGTTCCTCTGCAATGTCACTTATAAAGATATTGAAGAGAACTGGTCCTAATACTGAACCTCTGGCGGTCCCCACTAGTAACCCCCATTCTTCAGAGTGAACTCCATTTGCTATTACCTCTGTGTCCTATTCTCCAGCCAATTCTTTACCCAGGCTATCATGTTGGGACCCACTTCCAGGCTGGCTAACTTGTATATTAATCTTTGTGTGGGACTGAGTCAAATGCCTTGCTAAAGCCTAGGTAGGCCATGTCCACAGCCCTCCCTGATCTACTACTTGGTCACCCTGTCAAAGAAATCTATTAGATTTGTCTGGCATGACCTTCCGCTGTGAATACATGCTGCCTTGGGTCCTGTGCCCTCTGGCCTCTAGGTACTCGACAATTCTTTCCTTCAGAAGTGATTCCATCATTTTCCCTATCACCAAGGTTAAACTAACAGATCTGTAGTTTCCTGCTTCTGCTCTGCTCTCACTTTTGTGAAGGGAATCACATCTGCCCTCCTCCAGTCCTGAGGTACCACCTCATCCTCCCATGATTTGTTAAAGAGTGTAGTCAGTGGAGTCACTAGTTCTACCCTTAGTTCTTTAGAATTCTGGGATGAATCCCATCAGGCCCCATTGTTTGTCCACCTTCAGTTTTAAGAGTTCTTTCAGAACCCTTTCTTCTGTAAATGGGCTGGTATCAACTTCTGTATCCAGAGTGTTTCTATTGTTTGTTTTAGGTACCTCCTCTTCATTTGTAAATGCTGAGCAAAAATATTTGTTTAGTATCTCTGCCTTTTCACTGTCACCCTCTGCCCACCCTCCTCCCTTTATTAAGCCTCACTATCCCACCCTTAGTCTTCCTTCGCTCCCTGATGTACCTAAAAGGTTTTATCCTTCTTAACTGAGTTGGCTATCTTTTTCTTGGTTCGGCCTTTGCTGTTCTGACTGCTTCCCAGTTTCCTTTTGCTTTAACTGATAAAATTCTCTGTCCTGCTCCTTCTGTGATTCCTCGTACTTTCTGAATGCTTTCTTTCTCTCTTGAACCTTCAGTGCCACCTCCTTTGACAACCATAGTGGTTTCTTACATTGTTTTGTTTTGTTCATTTCGTTACACAAAGGCTTGTTACCTCTGTGTGGCAGTTTTATTATTCCCATTGTTCTTCCGCCCCTCCTTCCTGCCCATTTGCTAGTGCATTCTTAGGCACTCACCCATTTTGGCAAAGTCAGCCTCCTGAAGTCCAGTACTTTTGCCTTTGTATGGCTTGACTCTATTGCTGTGTTTATTGTGAACCATACTGTTCGATGGTCGCTAGTTCCCACATGGCTACCCACTTCTACATCTGTGATCCCTCTCCATCTCCATTTGAGAGAACCAGGTCTAAGATTGCTCCTCTCTAGTGGGTTCCAATACTAGTTGTCTAAGGCATGCCCCTGTAGGGCATCTAGAATAACCACACTCTTAGAAGTGGCTGCTGCAACTGCACTCCAGTTAACATCTGGCATATTCAGATCACCCATCAGCAATATCTCCCTTTATCTGCCATTCTAAGTATACTTTCATCGTTTTCTTGTCTATTTCCTCCCTGAGAGGGGGTCTGTATATAACCCTGTGCGGATTTGGTGCTACTGCCTGCCCAAATTGACCCACACAGTGCTCCTTTTCCTCCCTGTTTACCCTTTTGTTCTGTTGCTTTGATTCCTTCCCTTATGTAAAGAGCTACTCCTCCTCCTCTTTACCTCCCTGTCCCTCCTGTAGATAGTGTATCCTGGTATGTTTATGTCCCAGTCATGGTTCTGTGTGTACCATGTTTCTGTGACTGCCCCAATATCAGATGTTCCTCCTCCATTAAGGCCACTAATATGGGAAGCTTGTTACCCAGACTACAGGCATTGGAACTCATTGCTCTCATTTTTTGATGGCTTTACCTTCTGTAGCAGCATCCCACTGACCTTTCTACCTTGGTTTTTCTCATTTAGTACCCTGTTTTGTAGGGAGGCTGGGATTTTCCTGCTGTTTATCAGTGCCTCCCCTTGACTAGTTTAAAGCTTGCCAATGAAGCATTTAAATCCCGATTGCCCAAAGACTTGTTCCCTTCCTGGACAGATGCAGACCATCCTGCCAGTATAGGCTGGTGTCCCTCCAGGTGGAACTCCCGTCCCAATGAAGCCAAACCCTGTGCCCACACCATTTTTCAACCATTCGTTAAACTGCATGGTGCAAGTACCCCGCTTCACCCATGCCACTGACAGGCAGCACCTCTGAGAAGGATACTGTGTGTGCTACTTGTCTTAGGCCCTCCCCAACTCTACAAAGTCCTTCTGCACTGCTCTAATCTCATGATGAGCCAAGTCATTTGTCCCTAGGTGGACAATGACGTCCAGCTCAGACTCCCGTGCAACTGTTCTCGTGATCCTAAGGATGCTTTCTGTCCCTCCAAGCCATGGCACCAGGCAGGCACCTTACTTCAGTTTTCCATGCTCCCCCAGTTCTATCCCCCATAATTGAGTCCCCACCAGGAGCTGCTTCCTTTCCTGTGGTGTCCTCTGCCTCCTTCCTGTGGGCCTCCCTCAGACAGTTGTCCTCAGCCTCCTTAGTCTCCTCTGCATGGTGCATCCATAGGGGAGCTAAGCCCCCAGAATGGTGTATGGATTGTGGAGTGGAACAACTGACTGGGTGTGCCTCTGTTCCACCCTCCTCACCCTCCCTGATCCCACTGTGGTCCAACTGCTGTGCTTTCTTCGCAACCTCTGAGGTAGCGGTGGTGACTCTGGTGCTCCCTGGATGGGGAGGTTCCCTTACTACTGTCCAGTGTGGCCTGAAGATGGGCAACTTCCTCCTCAGGGCAGATAGTTGTCTGCAAACAGGGCAACGCCTCAGCCTCCAGAAAGACTCCCGAAGACTGCTGCCCAACAGCCATTACATTGCACTACTTCCCACATGTCTGTCTACCTTGTTTATTTTTATTTTTTATATGTGTGTGTGATTGGTTTGTTATATAGAAATATATGTATTTATATAATGTGTATGCTTATATTGTCAGTGCAGTGTGCTAGAAAGGATATGACAGTGATATGCACCTTGCCCTCTTGAGGAAATGATATCAGAACCTCAGGTATAAAGGAACTATTTCCAGGGTGGGAAGGGTTTGGGCCTAAACTGTGCCCTCACGAAACAATCAGCTAAAAGCTCTGACCTACTGCGATGAGTGCCTTCCTGTCAGCAAGATGCCCTACATGACAATCTGACAGAGAAAATACCCTGCTAATCAAACAGAGAAAATCCAAATATCCAAGTCAGACACAGGTAAACCTCCCCAGCCCCAAAACAGCCTGGTGACTTGTGCTCTGAAAGCAGTCAGCCCCAAAACACGTCAGCTGTGCAGAAGGACAGACACAGAAAACAGTATTCAGTTCATGTGGGTTTAAACTCTTCCTGCACTGAAAATCTTAAGAATTGTAACAAAAGTAAACCTGAAGACTATTAGGTTGTCTGATGAGCCTGCTAAAATTAGTACTGTTATCAAAGTCTGTAAGATTCTTCCAGAGCTATTGGCTGTTAAGTAGCTGTGACGTAAGCACTTCCTGACACAGTCTGGCCTGGCCTTTTAAGGCACACAGAGATAAACAAAAGAAAACTAGTTTCCACCCCTAGGCACTGTCTGGGTCCAATACACAGCATGTAACCTGCTCTCAATTCAGGACTTATGACAAATTCTTAGCCCAGTGAATAACTCACAGTATTACAAATATTGCAATGCAAATAGTCAATCACTAACTCCAATCAAGTCAGTTGTGCAGAAGGACAGACACAGAAAACAGTATTCAGTTCCTGTGGGTTTAAACTCTTCCTGCACTGAAAATCTTAACAATTGTAACAAAAGTAAACCAAGGTCCACCTCCTCTGTTGATTGAAAGACTGCCTTTTCTGATAATTCTAAGTTCTTATTTCACCCTTCAGTTAAGTATCCTCCACCTGAAGAATATTAACTTTCCTAAGAAATCTGCTTCAAACCAAAGACAATTGTAAATTGTAAGGTTCACCTCCCTCTGTTGTGAGCACAACTCGCTTTCTTGCAAATCTTAAGTCCAGTGTTGCAGCTTCCAGCCAGAGGTAGCTTCACCTGAAGACTCAAAAGTGCTTTTCAGGGCCTTTCAGCTATGAAAGACACTAAATGTTTCCTTGACAAAAGATTTTGTAGTTCATTCCAAATTAAACTAACTCTATAATAGACGTGTCAGCCACATTGAATACTGAATGCCATGTGAAAGTCCCAAACCCTTAACAAGTACTTTACGTGTTTCCTGTCACTATTGCTCACTTCTGAATCTGATCTCTACTGCAGGCTGGAACCAGGCATCCTATTGCTGGTACAGTGCTCATTCAATTTGATTTTGAATTCAGTCGCACTGTGACTCCCATCAACCTCCAAAGGTAGAGAATTCCATAGTGACACTATCTTTCGTTAAACCATGTAATTCTTTCTTAGTATGATTTATATTTCTCTTTAATTGTAATATATGTGCCCTGGTATTGTGGTATTGATTCCTTATTTCTAAACCAAGGCAATCCCAAAGGTCTTATCGAATGCCCTGTAGATCAAACACAAATCTCCCTTAGCCTTCTGTACTCCAGAGTAGGTTTCAACTTCTGAAATTAACTTATTGGCCCTTTGCAGGACTCTTCTAAGGCTTGGATTTCGCCTTAGTATTTGGGTTCCAAAACTGGACACAGAACTCCAAGTGTGGCCTTGCCAGTGAAGTATGCAATGATGTTACATTTTATCCCTGCTATGAATATGCCTTTTGATACTTCCTAATATTCCATTTGCCCATTTGGCCATCAAATGGCAATGAGATTTAAATTTCAGATCATCTCAGAGTACTCAGCAAGCCATCATTTTACAATAAGGCTGTGGGTTTGAGTCCCACATTTGGGGCGTGGCTCATCGCACCCAATAATGTTGACACTGCAGTGCAGTACCAGGTGGTTGCTGCCTTGTTTTTATTAGTTCTCTATACTCTCATCCTCCCTGACATGCCCCTTCCTCTGGCACCCCCAGCCCCTATTACCCTTTCCAGGACTTACCTCATCTGCAGGTCCCCATGGCTTACTTCCCAAGGTGGGGACATGAGGTGGCCAAGCCCTCCACAGTCCACATCCAGATGATGAGGCTGTCTTGGTCAGCGACGCTGGCCTGCCGGTGGGGCGTGAGGATCATCCTGCTCTGCTGCAGTGTTTGTGCTGCTTTTCTCCTGTACCACTCCCTCAAGAAACCAGCAATGAGGATGCCCAGGCATGAGCTTGCATGCAGAGCATGCCCCTATGCAGCATCAGCCAGCATCTTGCCTCTGCGAGTCATGTCTGCCTGCAGTTCCACCCGAGGTCACCCAAGTGGCACTACAGTGGTGTGACGCAGCCTCCCTCCCTCAGAAAACTGCAACGTCCTTGGGAAACTCAGCCTCCTCCCTCCGCCCAGCCCTTGACAACTAAGGCTCGGCCCCAATTTTGGGTCACCAGTATCCTAAGTGATAGCACAACCGCTGTGCCTGATGGGCCAGCTAAAGGCGCTACCCTGAAGGAGTCATCACCTTCAGACAAAACATTAAACTGAGATGCACTGTTTCAAATTAAGGTTTTTGCCCCAACCTCACTACTGACAGATTCCTGTTAGTCGGCCTCCTAACCATTAGCACTATACTGCATCTATGACGGAGGGCCCAGGAGTACCTACAGCCATCATTCAGTTGGCAACAGAGTGCTCCCTCCCCCATTCTGCTCCCATGGTTCTCCATCTGCCCTGCACGTAAGCATACAGCAGTTTCCCTGTGATGGAGCTATCTCCCTAGCCCACCATAGGGGTTAGGTGAATTAGCAGATCCCAAAGCACTTCCATAGCCTGGTATGTGCTGATGTTGCCAGCAGTTCCTTAGCCTGACTGCCTGTACTTCAGTGACTTGGGTCACCTCCTGAACCTGCATTGCCCACTTGGCTGTCCAACACGCTACTACTGAGTCACAGAATGGCCCCACCAAGGCCACTCTGCTCATATATGGTGGCTGTCCAGACAAAATGAAAGATCCCATAGCCACTAGATTGCCTGTCCCAACCCAGGTTGTAGTTAAGATGGGCCATGCTGCAGGTACATGGGTGGGTGGGTCTACATCGCTCAATCTCCTTTCATGGGGGCTACACCACTCAATCTCCCTTCATTGGGGGTTAAACTGTGAGTACTGTGTTTCTTCATGCTTTCTTCTAATTCTGCTGAGTCCTATAAATATATACACCAGAGCAGGCGCTTGAAAGAGACTTTTGTCTGATGGTTTCATGATTCGCTCAGAGGGTCTAACCGAACTTTCCACAGCGTCACACTGATACCACTGCCAAAATGGTTGTCTTATAGTACCTTGTCCAGGATGTACTTGTTGAGGTAGGGCATGTAGCCCTGACTGGAGACAGGGCCGTCGTCTCCCTGAAGTGCCCTCCAGTGCCACTGGGTCATGGGGATGTTGAGCACAGTGTACAGGTTGTGGGAGAGTACCTGCAGAAGATAAAGGAGAACAGAGAAGAACCATCACTATGTTGATTTCAAACTATGTATGTATGTCTCTGTCTTGTGCTTTACATGTTCTGTGCAGATCAAGTCTGAAAACAGGCTTCCTGTCTAGTGCTCCTATCTGATAACCAAAATGTTTAAATAAATTAAAAAAAAAGCAGAACCATAATGTTTTCTTTGTTAGAAACTATGCACTTATTAGACTAACAAATTGTTTAGTTATGCAACCTTTGAGACATACAGTTAGCAATAAATTATGTAGAAAACTTGACAGTGCTACAGTAAACAAGGAAGAAGTGAGGTGGGGTAACTCTACTCTGTGGGGGCCCTGTCTGTTCAGCTTACTCTTGCTAAGGGTGCCTCTGTCAAAATAGCCCCAAGTGCTACTTCATGCTGTCACTGCGAGGTGCAAGACTGAAGGAAGCAAAGGAAATAAAAACAGGAAGCACTTCAAACTACTTTTACGAGAGTGACATGTTGTTTAAACAACAACAACACCGCCACTAGTAGCATGTGTGTGTGACATCATTTATTTATTTTTTGTAAATATCTTTTATTGAAAGAAAACTTTTGCACTTTCAACACAAATAAGGCAATCAAACAGATGCATAAGCCATCCATTACATAGGCGTTATTAACCATAAAATGATCTAATCTAATAAAATGACTTTTGCCTCTTGACACAGCAATGGGAGTCATGGGTTCATAGGCAAGTACCAGTTCGGGGCCAGGCCCATAATGAACTTGCCACCGTTGTGTACTCTAACTGTGGAAAGAGAATTTTTTGTCTCCCATGAATTGATCCAGTCTAGTTTTGAACTGTTCGATATTCTCACTAGTTACAATACACAACGGTAAAGCATTCCAGGACGGTGGTATTCTTTGAGTAATATAAGTTACTTTTTACAGTCTTGTTAACTGTGCCATAAAGTTGTAGTTTATGTGATCTGGTATTATTTGTTGATGAATGCCTCTCAAGACAAACAGTTTCAAACATAAATGGGTCTGAAAGGCTTTACAGGCCAAACATAGATCGCCCCTTAGCACTCTGTATTTTAGGAGTATAAACCAAGAGTCCCGAGTCTGTCTTCATACTCCGTGGTTTACTGTATTGTTAATTTTCCTGGTTACCTTCCTCTGGACCTTCTCAATAAGAGCTTTCCCACCTACTGAGATGGGTGCACAAGATGAGGCACAGTATTCAGTATGTGATCTAACCAGACTAGTGTACAGCGGATTATGACCTCGGTTGCTCTACTCTTGACATGCCTGAAGATACAGTCAAGTATACCATGGCACTTCTTTACAATCTTGTAAATATGAATGTAAAATTTCAAGTTGTCAGTAATGGTGACACCTAAATCTCTTTCACTAGTTACAACCTGTAATTTTGTTTTGTTCACTGTGTAATCAGCTATGATGTTATTTTCCCCAGTTACTTGCCTTGCATTTGGCTTCATTGAACATCACGTTCTATGCTGTGGCCCAGCCGGCAAGTCTATCTAGGTTTTCTTGGAGTGATGCAATAGACTGCCTGTCATTGACTATGCATCCAAGTTTGCAATCATCTGCTACTTGCTGATCCACACACCAGATGAAGTATTCATACTAGAGACTAGAATATTAAATAATATTGGTCCCAATACAGAACCCTATGAGACTGCACTAGTGACGTTACATCAACTTGACATTTGACTCCTAATGACTACACTTGCTGCCTATCTCTGAGTCAGGACTCAATCCACTTGATAACACTAGGGAGGAGCTTAATTTTGACTAGCTGCTCTATTAAGATTTTATGAGAAACTGAATCAAAGGCTTTTGCATAGTCAAGAAATATTACATCCACAGGTAATCCCATATCCAGTGCCTTGCTTACCGTTCAAAGAAATTTATAAGTTTAGTATGGCATGATCTACCTGGTGTAAAACCATACTGGGATGCATTGACTAAACCTATTTTTTGTGTGTGTAAGAATTTTATGCTGCAGAAGTCTTTCCATAAGTTTTCCTATATAGGATGTAAGACTAATGGGCTTATAATTACACATGGTTTGTCTATTGCCACATTTATGTATTGAGTAATAATAGCTGCGTTCCACTCTGGTATTGAGGTTCCTTCTTCAATGGATGTATTAAACAAGAGAGTTAAGATACCAGATAGTTCATAAGAAAGTTATTTTATGAATTTTGAAGGAATACTATCAGGCCCAGCAGATGAATTAGGTTTAGTGATTTTAATTACAGCCAGAATATCCTCTGTGGTGAATTGCTGAAACTCTTCCTGACACTTTATGCTATCTAAACTGATATTTTCCTTTGGTTTGAGACACTTAAAATGTAGTTTAGTTCTTCTGCTAGCATTTTCTCATCTGTTATGATATCCTGGTCCTTAACTAATGGACCAACCCTGTAGGGTTTCCTTTCAAGGACCCTGTGTAGTTATAAACATTTTTTTATTGTCCCTAGTTAGGGATACTAGGTTATGTTCAAGTTTTAGCTTGCAGTCCTTATCAATTTTTTGGTTTTATTAGCAAGTGTCTTGAACTTTAGCCAGTTTGTCTCTGAGGGCTGCTTTTGTATTTGTGGAAGGCCTTCTTTTTTTATTTATATTTCTTTTGATGTTTGTATTCAACCAGAGTGGTACCCTATGTTTATTATTATTATATTTTGTGTTCAGGAACCCAGTTCTTAATACAGAAATCAATTTTTGTCAAATTATCTGCCACATTCCTGCAGCATCAAGATGTTTAAGTTCCTCTTCCCAGTTCCAGGAAGTTAGGTATTGTTTCACACTAACATAATCAGTATTGTGGAAGTTTCTGATTTTAGATGAACCTTTAGGAGTTATTTTAATCTATTTAGAATCCACTGAACTTTATAATGGTCACTGTCACCCAGTGGCTCTAATATAATAGGTGTTGATCCGCGTCCTCAATGTTAGTGAAAATTAGATCTAATATATTATTTTTCTTGTGGGTTCAGTTGCCAGTTGCTCTAGATCATGCTGTATAATTATTTCTGACAGATCTTTTTTCCATTTGGCCATTCCCCGAGTGCTGACAGCGTATGTCTGAAGGTTAAAATCACCCATTAATATGTAATCCTCCATATTCTCACTACTATCTATAAATGCTTTATTCTGGATGCATCCAGGTTTAGGAGTGGCCAAGACCTACTGTCAGTGATTTCTCAGCAATGTGAGTTATTGCCCATATAATTTCACTTTCAACGCCATTATTGTTTGGATTTTTTAGTTCATAAGTGTTATATTGGTTGGCATTGTATAGGACGACCTCACCTGTCTTCTTTCCTCGTTTTTAGCGATCTTGGTGTACCCTGGTATATCTGTCCCCAGTCTGTATCAGAGAACCAAGTCTCTGTGATACCACATATATCAATATTATCTGTTTTGAGTATGTACCTCAGTTCATCAATTTTATTCTTTAGACTCCTAGCATTTATGGTAGTATATTTAACTTGGTGCTATAGTTTTTCTTTTTGAGAGGGGTATTAGACTCACGCATTGTGTTTGTGTTAGTAACTGCACTATCTATCATTTCTGCACCTTGTGTACTGTAATAAGTGGTTAGACCTGTAGCATTGTTAGTAGGAGGACAGTATAGAGAGTTACTCCCCACCCCTATTATTCAGTTTAAATTCTTGCAAATATAGGAGTTCATCTGCTGCCCTAAAAGTGAAGTGCCCTTCTGCTTGGGTGGAGACCATCCCAGCAGATTAGTTCACTTTATTGTAACATTCTCCCAGTGGGTGATGCACCCTATTTTCTGTTTGTGACACCATGCTCTCAGCCAATTGTTGATGTGTTTAATTGTGTCTACTTGTTGTTTTGCTGCTTTTGGCATGGGTCATATCTCAGAGAATGCTACTCACGGCCCAATTCAATCAATCTATTAGTTAGCCCAACATATTCCTGTTTAGTATTCTGGATATGGTGGTGCATGATGTTATTTACTCCTGCATGTATGGTCACGAGGGAATGTTACCCCATTCTTTAATATTTGTTTGGCCATCCTAGTTAAGTCCGAGATTCTGGCTCCCCTAAAACAAGACATGGTTCTATTTGCCTTTTCCTGATTAAAGATTGCATGGTCAAGATGCTTAACGGTGGAATCCCCAAGGACAAAATCCTGTCTAGTCTTAGGAGTAGTAGTCTGCCCAGGCCCATGAGGTTCTCTGAGTTTGCCTGGGGAATGTGCGCATTAGTACTGGTTTCAGTAGTTTGTGGTGCTAATAGTCCGAGCTAAGAGAAACTAGTGGTTCCAAAGAGATGGAGGGGAAGGTTCATTGTCCTCTACCTGTGAACTAAGTGGATCAAAGCAATTTTGCATAGGGATGGGAAGTAAACCTCTTTTTTATTTAACGTATTGTGAATAGATGTGGGGACTCAGAAAGTTTGAAGATGGTTGCCCCTAGCAAGCAGCTAAGGGGTTGGTGCTAGAAGCCCCAACTGTGTCACATTCAGTACCTGTCTGCTTAGAGGGCCCAGTATGTTTTGCTGAAGCATTTATTCTGTTAGCCATCTCCCTTTGACTCTGTTCAAGTGCAATAAGCCTGGAACTAACAAAACTGATTTCCATAGCCATATCTTCATTCTGCATACATTTGAAGCATTTAAATACATCATTAGAGCTAATAGTAGTAGATATGCAAAACATTAGCAGCTGCAACATTTTATCCCCACTTTTCCATCCAGCGTTGTAATTGTTTCAGCCATTTTGATACTACTTTAATATAATTGTTGCTGGCTATTTAAACCCTTTTATATAATCCACTTCAAGGACCAATAGTCCACTAGTTTTGCTTTATATCTTTATCCTGACAGCTATAAATTGCATATACTCACTGGTCTGATTCACAACTTGGTACCCACCACTAAGATAAAAGTTTGTCTAGGATGTTAACATAAGTACGTAACTTACCGGCCAAAGACTTTAGCACTGAAGCCTTTGATAGTTTCACATTTCCGCTCTGGCCACCACGCCAAACATGCATAACACTTCGCCATGGCGTGTGTGTGTTTTCAGGCATCTTTGTGCATGCCGTGCACCGCCACCGCCTGCTCATGCTCACCTGCTCGCAGCAGGGCTGGCTTAAATGTAGTAGGTACCCCAGAAGTGACCTTAAAAGGTCAGGTAGTTTACCCTGGAGCTGGATTACAAAACTCCCATAGCTATTTACTCTGGACGAGGACCACTCATCTGTGGTCTTGGCACACAGTATTCTTGTGATAACTGCCCAATTTAAAAAATACATCACAACACTTGAGGAGTAGTTCTGAAGAGATAAATGCTCAAACTACAGCTCCAATTCCACCTACTTCTGGTGCAGAAGTAGGGCTCCAACAAATATATGCAAACAGGACAACAGTAACGTTGTTTTAAATAATAAATAATACACTTGACAGGCAGCAAATATCACAAGTGCAGAGTTCAGGAGGACTGTGTAGACACACAGAGCTCTGCTATCTTACTGCTCTACAACACTGCTATCTCCTTATCCTATGTTTCAAACTGGCTAAATTACTAACATGTTAAAGGGGACCACTTTATTCCAAGTGATATCTTGAGGGGTCTTTTTTCCCATCCACTGTTTATGCTCCTTGGCCTGGACAGGCTGGGGCTCCCTCAGGCCTGCTCCACTGACCCTCCATCCTACACCACTCCAGTACTCACCCGGAAGCCTGTTACCCCATGGATTGCCCCCCTCCGTGGCAGAGTCAGGAGGGGAGGTGGTCCTTCCACCTCCCAAAGTCACACATTCATTTCTTGGGCTCCACTGGTCCGGTGGTGCAGTGGGCAGGGATTTCGGGCAGGCATCATTTATGCCTGTCCTGCCACCATTTTCTCTGTAATTTTGGGTCCCTTTCCCACACTGGGGTGTGCTCTTAAGTGTCGCACGTGAGGCATGCGCCGCCATGCAGTTCCGCAGCCCTCCCTTCTTCTGCCTCCTTGACCTGTACTGCCACGTGGCCTCCACCAGGTGGCAGTCATTCAGTGGAGCATGCAGATCCTCCACCTGCGGGAGAGGAGAGCAGCGATGGATGCTCAATCCTCTCCCCACCTCGGCTGATCCACAGCAACCAAAGATCAATGCCAAACCTGTGTCACTGGTGTGGCAAAAATAAAGTGCTTACAGCGTCTCAGCCCTCCATGCCACTGGGCTGCCTTTTGGGTGAAATCTTGGTGGGGGAACTAAATGAGACTCCATCTGGTATATTTAAGGCAGCCCTTGAGTGCCTGTCATCATACTGCACTGAAATGTAGGAAACCTGACCTATTCTGTCTTTCTTGTGCAACTATCTTAGCCCTCACCTGAAACACTTCCCTTTTGCCTCTGAAGGCCTCTTTCCCTTTCTACTGGTTACCCACCCACTCACCTAAAACGTCTTGCATTATGCACCTTACCTGAATGCATTAGGGGGCATATTCAGACAGGCAGTGTGAGCTGACCAGTGCACACTGTGTGTCCGAATATGGGGGCTATGTTAAGCGCAGTGTGCTGTGACTATGCATGGTGATAACACAGCTCAATGTTGTGGCTGTGCTTCCAGCATGTTAAGCACCAAATGGATGGCTTAAAATCAGGTTTTCCTATCGCTGCAGGAGTTGAAACTAGCACCGCCCACTAGCCAAATGCCAGTATACTGTGTATTGAGGTAACATTTCAGTAAGTATACTAGCTAACAAGGCACCAGGTCCAGATGGGGTACATCCAAGGGTGGTTAGCGCTTGCCATGGAAATAGCAGGACCAGTCACTAAGATCTTCCAAGCATCCTTAGATAATGGTTCTGTGGTTGGGAGCTGGAGGAAGTCACTGTCATTCCATATATAAAATAGGTGCAGGAAAGAAACTAAGAATTATAGACCAGTGGGTCTGATATTGGTCTTAGGAAGGTTTTAGAAATCATACTAAAGGAAGAAATAGAAGAGTTTATTAAAAAGGCTGCTATGTCTGATAAAACGCAATATGGTTTCAGTAAGGAAGATCATGTCAGATGAATTTGCTAGAGTTTTTTGACAAGGCAGCAGGGCTGTGGATGAAGGGCAGCCAGTGGGCCTGGTCTTTCTAGATTACAGTAAAGCCTTTGATAAAGTGCCACATAATGAAGTAGTAGAGGTTCTACAAAATAAAGGATAACCATCTAATTACTGGCCTGGATAAACTCATGGCTCACTGATAGAAAGCAGGTGAATTTATGTGGAACACATCAGAGTGGGCTAACGTGGAATACCACAGGGATCTGTACTGGGACTGTGCCTATTTAACGTTTATGTGACGTCAGTGTCCTGTGGGGAAGGGACGGGCTCTCAAAGTTTATGGATGATACAAAGATAGGCTCAGTAGTGTGGAATTCCATGGATACTGAAAAGTACAAAATGAATTAACAAAACTGGAACAATGGGCCATGAAATACTAATTAGACTTCAGTGTAGAAGACTGCTCTGTAATGCATTTGGGAAGAAATAATAGCAAAGCTAAGTACGTATTTAAAGGGTATACATTAAGAGAAACAACAGAGGAAATGGACCTAGGAGTAACAGTAACAAATGACCTGAGGTTCTAAACCCAGTGATGAAAGTGAAAAGGAACGACAGGAACTCAGTTCCTGTACCTTTTTCCAGCAGGAATGGAGTTCCTGTACTTCTTCCACTGACACTAGAAATGGAATTCTTAAACCAGTAACGTAATGACAGTTTCTTGGCCTGTGATCTGAAATCAGGGTCTGCATAACAACACTCTGCATTTAATATTTGCCAGTATCTGAGTTCCTGTACTTCTTGTCTACCACTTGCGCCACTGTCTAAACCCATTGTTGATCGATAGTAAAGAGGACTAATGGAATTTTGGGTAGATCAGAAGGCACATTTGAAGTAGAGACAGGAGGGCAATCATCCCATTGTATGCTGCCCTGGTTAGGCCACATCTGGAATACTGTATGGAGTTCTGGTCACCAATCACAAAAGCCAAACATAAAATCTGGGAGGGAGTCCAACGCAGAGCCACCAAGATGGTATCAGACATTAAATCTATAAGCTATAATGAAAGGTTGGATATGGTGGTTTATACTCTCTGCAATATAGAAGGATGTGAGGGATTTGTGCCTAGTATACGGTGCTTTTGTCAATCATGCTCTGTGGAACTGTCTGGGACTAGAACTTAAAAACAATACCACTACCACAACACTAGATCTCATATACTGCAACTATAAGGGACAGTAACCATACTGAAAAAAGGGCTTCCTGGTTTAATCAAAGAGCAGTGGCAGGTGGAACAGTCTTCCACTGGAGGAAGTAAGAAGCAGACGATGGCAAAGTTTAAGACAAAACTGGATGATTATTGTACAAGAAATAATATAATCAGATATTCCTTTAGTTAAAGGGCAAGCTGTAAATAGAAATGTAAACTGTATCTGTAAATGGGCATCTTCCTTACTTAGCTTGTATAATACCTATGAAATAAGCTGGGCCAGTGGAAAAATCAGAAGTCAGTGAATTTTTCCAGTCACTAGCCCTGCTGGCTAGTGGCTGCAAAACTTAATTTCAATCCCTGTAGCTGCGGCTATCTGCTGCGATTTCAGAAAGCAACAGGCCACTTATTAAAGCCTCCTGTATCTGGCATCTGAACCATCTCAGCAATGCCTCCTTGATGGCGCTGTATTCTTTGTCTTTTCTTTTCCTGTCTGGGTTCTGAATTGTGTGCCACTCACCCTGCAGGAAATCCTTGGTTTTAGCAAGTCATTTATGATGAACTAAGGACAGCAACATATAAAACAAAAGTCCTCAAACTAATTTAGCATCTTTTGACCCAAATTAAAATCTCAATCTTGAGGCACTGTGGAGCAGCCATCGGCATGGACTTGCCTCCTGTGTGCTCTGCTACAGACGTGACTTAAACTTAAATCATACTAACATACTAAAATGCCAGCAGAATAGGCCTATGGTGTCTTGAGTCTGCTCGATTTTCAGCACCTGCACTGAGGGTCGATTTTGGTGTCCCCCTTCGGTTATACTGTCCCCAGTCCCAGATGTTCCAACTGTACTGGGCCTGGTCAGATTTACTCTCCCCTGTACCTGTCCCATCCCCATTTAAACCCGTCCACAGTCTCCACCTCTACCAACTCCTGGGCAGTGCATTCCATGGCTTCACCACCCTTTCAATGAAATAGCATCTCCTCCTCTCCTCTGAGCCTGCCCCTTCCAGCTTACACCTGTGACCTTATTTTATTTTTTGAAATCTCTTTATTCACCTTTTCCCTAACCTGCCAACCCCTGACTCATCAGGAGAGACACGGCAGACATCCCACTGCCTAACGCCTTGCCCAGAATGGACCCTCAACTCCATGGAGCCATGGTTTACCCCGGTGGGGATGAGGTGGGGCGCTAGCACCCAAAACTTATGTATCGTCAGTCTGGGTCCATTGAGCGGGTGCAGGCACATCATGGGCACATCTCCTGGCTCCCCGCCTCCCTCGTGGTGGTGAGCTCTTTTCAGATTTTTCTCCCCAACACATGGTGTGTGCCCTGACATCATGGTGCATATGCATCGGCGTTCACCACACGCTATGATCGCCCCTTCCTGCAATGGCAGGACTTGTCATATCCTGAGCCTCCACCTGGGGTCAGGCAAGCTGCAGGCTTTGGTCCCTCCTCCCACTGGAGAAGGCGAAAGGTCATGGACGCCAGTTTTCTCCCCAGCCAGTTTTCCAGTGACCCGAGTCCACTCTGAACTCGGTCACTGGCGCAAGCGGAAATCCAACTGCTGTGCCAACGGACGCCCTCTAAATCATCTTATTTTACTGTAACCCATTTCTTCAGTAAAGAATCTTATAGTGCTGCTAAATGTCTTCAGTGGAAAACAGGACCAAGAAAAGACAACAACAAGCCCAGCAGAGCAGAACTTACTTTTTCAGCTCCTCGCGCACACTGGCGTCAGAGAAGGTAAAGGACCTTGCTTTCATGGTGCCGCTGTGGTGCTTCCCTACATCTCAGATTATGGCCATGCTCCACAAGGTACAAGCTACTGGAGATGAGACTAGTAAACAACTGCAGCAGTGGAGCAGAAGCTGAGCGAATTTTGGCAGCCAGATAACTAACAGTAAGGCAGCGACCAGACCTATAGCATGAAACAACGTGGCACATGGAAGTGAACGCGTGTTTATGCAGGACATTGGATCTCTTAAAGCTAAAGTTGAAATGCTAGAAAATACCAGGCGACAAAACAATGTTTGCATAGTGGTGTTTCCTCCGAGGCTAGCAACCAGATCTCAACTTGTGACAACTCTGAAAAGACTAATCTTTGACTGACCTCTCCCTTCCACCCCATGAAGCTGGGGTGAAGATTATAAAGACTTCATTATATTGATGCACTCTTGGCCCCAAAAGGGTCGGAAGTGTGACTTCTTATGGCACTGTAACACTCTCTAGCACAGAGGTTTGGATCCCGTGTTGCCAAATGCCAGGGCCGATGGAGACATTATTTGGGAGGGAAGTAAGGTGGGATTTTTCGTGGACATCTTCCACCAGACACAGAAGGTGAAACACTCCTTACAAATAATCAGAAAACCCTAACAGAAAATGTATAGTGGTCCTGTCCCTCTTCCCAGCTTGTCTGCAAGTCACTTACAAAAATAAAGCACATATTTATAATGATATTTATAATAAAGCAGATAGCTGGACAAATGGGCAGACTCGGTGGGCCTTGTTTGGTCCTTTGTGCCCTCACACTTCTATGAATCTAAGACCCTGCTATGGCCAGAAATTTTCTGGGCAAACTTGAACAACCTGAAGCCCACCAGAGTGGGACTTGGCAGGCGATGACTGACTTTGGAATATTGCTCATGTTTTTTTAAACTTTTCACAGAGTTTGATTTTGGCCTCTATCTCTGATGGTTGTCTCATTATATTTTTAATTGGGTTTTGGGCATAGTACATGACGTGTTTGGTTATACCCTGTAATAACTGATTACTTGTCAGTTATCACTGTAAGTATCTGTTGTCTTTGCAATGAGTGGAATGTAATGTAATAGTGTGTACGGACATTCCTAAATTTGTGAACTTGGCATACTGAAGCCAGTATTCCTTCCCCTTCACAGTGTCCTGTTGGGTACTGTGACAGAGAACTCCTGCCACTCTTGAGGACCAGCTTTCTTCTAAATCTGTTGCAACAGTTCTTCTATTTCTTAGCCTACTCTATCCTTTACAATTTCTAGTCCATAAGGTTGGCCACCTATAGGCATCCCTTCCCTTTCTTAAATATGCTATAGTGTTCTCTTTAATTTTCCTCTCAGGTCCTCATACAGGAAGGTTATTGTGGTGACCTCCAAACAGGTTATGTTTATTGTTGCTGGATTAAGCATGTACTATCACTATGTCATAAAATACCTTGATGTATATACCTTATGTTTATGACACCTGTAAATGTTGAAAATACCATGGCACTAGGTGTTTTTGATAATGGTAAAAGTACTAGGTGACTATTATAGAAATTAAGTTAGTTGTGCTATTTAAAATGCATGTACATTGCTGTAAACTGAACAAGTCTGAAATGTCATGGTGATTTGCATTATGGCAGTATGTATGATGTTGCATTTCTTTGAAATTTGATTTGTTGCCAATGCCCTTTAGGGTAACCCTTGTTTCAGTGATTCTGCATTGAGGTTCTTTGTCTATAAGCTTGTTTTTTGTTTTTTGAGCCGCCACTACCCAAGCAAACAAGGCCCACATAGGGGTGGAGGCTGAATCCCAACTACTAAGTTAGATCAGACATCAGTGTCAGTAGGTACCGGCTAAGTGCAGAGAAAGGACATACATAGTCTGTTGGTGTAAACTGATATACTGAAAAAGGGATATGCCATTGCTCAAGGTTATCTCTCGTATTTTGAATAAACATCACACAGAGATTGTGTGTGAACTTGAAGTTCGGTGTCTGGTCCACCTGTTATCCACAACCCTTCACAGATACCTTAGAGTGAAAGGGCTACCTTAACTCAGAATGTACACCCCCGCTTACCTGTATGCCTGTGGGGAGGGTAAGAATCTGGCATATAGACCTTCGTTAATTAGTCTGTGGTGAGAGTGATAGATCCTACGCCTTTATTCCACTGGACTTTATCTCCTTTCATATATGGACCTGGACTTGCAGCCTAATACTGAGACTACGAATGCTGTCCTTGTTTTATGTACCTCTGATCAGTATTTTTATACGCAGTCCATCTACTTAAGGTATATTTTGTACCTTGTTCTGCATTATTAAACTCCATATTTACTCCATTATTTACGGTGATTTACATTGTGCTGTATTTACAGCTCTGCTGTGTTTTTTCCCATACTGTATTTTTGTACTTGCACTTGTAGTTCTCCACTACTATATTTTGTACCCTTTGTACCTGTGTAATTGTATTTCTAACTGTATTTTTTTGTTGTATCCCCAAAAACACTCCTGAGGAGTGCTTAAAGGGTCAATACTTGGCCCACTGCTCTTTGCTATCTATATAAACCAAATAGACAGCGGTCTTCAGTCGGCAAAATACACCTTTTGCTGATGACACAGTGCTCTACATCAACAGACTAACACCGAGTTTCTTGTATGGACCTCCAAAATGAATTTGAAGTCCTTCAGAAAATCTGCTTGACCTGAAACTCCTACTAAATGCACAAAACCCAAAGCCATGCTTTTCTCTCCCTAGTCCTTTCTAAAAAACAACCTAGCTGACACGAACCTCCAAATCAGCACCTTTCTGGGTGAAAACTGGAGTTCCTGAAGAAATTCAAATACTTGGGGGTCTGGATTGACTCCAAGCTGTCCTTTCTTGACCACTTAGATGTGCTCACCAAGAAACTGAGACAAAGACTCTGCATTGTCTCCTCCATCATACTCATTAACCCGGAGTAGAAAACTCCTTGTCAGCTACTTTCATGCCACTTCTGGACTTGTATAGCCACAGTCTCAGCTCGGCTTTATCCAAACTTGACACCTTTACCACAGAGTCCTCAGGTTTATCTCTGATGCACCTTACCCACTCACCACTGCACCTTTATGCTTCCATAGGTTGGAGTTCACTTAGCTTGAGGAGGCAAAAATGCCGTACTCTGGACCTACAAGGCCATAACTCACAAGCTTCCTCAGTACCTCATCGCTGTCTGCCCATCTGCCTCCCCCACCCCCAGTATTTATCCACTTAGAAATCTCACCTACATATCCCTTGCTATTCTCAAAGTTTGGCTGAGCCTCATTAGCTCGCCCTTCCAGTGCTCTGGAACAAGATACAAAAATCCCTAAGGCTAACTCATCCTGTAACACTATCCCGATTCAAAGCCATGCTCCTGAAGACCTTCCCGAGGTCCGCCAGTGTTTCAAATGGGAAGTAGTATTCAAATTGCCAACCCACCTTCATATTGCTTATCCTTCATCAGGCTTGTCTACAAGGATATCAACCTAGGAGACACTGTTTCTGAGTAGCATACCATCTACTGACAACCTCCATCCCTATGTATTACATTCCTTACATCCCTCCCTCTTCTTACCTCTGTACTGTCCTTACCTGCCCTCATCTACCCTTCTCCCCTTTTTCTTTCCTCTTCTACTCTGTCTTGTCATTACCACAGCAATGTATTCACGAGTAGTCTGTACTCTCCAGTGCGCTGCTCATAGGTCATATAGACCCTGTCATTCTACAGTTATGCAAATCTCCATGTAATCTTTACTTAATGTGTTTAAAACTGTGTCTGCATGTATTGAACCACTGACCTTCCTAAGTGCTTATGTAACTAGCTTGCTAGTGACTCTTAGCCTGTTGCATATTACATGTACTTCCCCTTTCCTCGTATGCCTTATATGATTATATAGTCATTATATATATGCTTACTATACGTTTAGGTTATGGCCGTCTGGCTATTGTACTGTTCCCAGGTCCATCTCGTAAATGCGCTTGTCTCAATGGTGTTTCACCTGGCAAAATAAAGATATTGATTGATTGATTGATTGATTGATTGATTGATTGATTTATCTATGTGCCATCTTCATGGCCAAGGGTCACATCTGAAAATGGTCCACTGGATCAGTGCACTCACTGCAAACAAATACATAAATACATATACAAAAATTGTTTTTTTTAATTCTCACTCTACAAGAGGCAGTATAGCACAGTGGTTTAAGGCTCTCAGCTACAAATCTGGAGACCTGGGTTTGAATCCCACAGCCCTGCTTACATACTGTGTGACCCTGAGCAAGTCACTTAACTTCCTGTGCTCCCAGGTCCACCTGTAAACAAGCTTTCAGCTTAGTGTGCACTCCTGGTTAAACACTTGAAAAAAAAAGCTACTCCCCGAGTGCTTAGCCATAGTGCAGCATGTGAGATAGACCACTGAACAAACACCAACAAACTGCAGGAATAGGAAAATACAGTGATGCTACGGTACTTGTACTCAACACTGATGAGTTAGTAACACCTACTGAGGTGTCAGACTATTGTGATAGGGGACACCAAAGGGTGTTTGAGGGCTGTGATAAGTGGCTGTTCAGGTACATTGCAGCACTATGGTTTATAATGCAGACAACAGGAATTGGTTTTTACGAACATACAAAATTGCCAGCAAACAAAGGCTGTCTGGTCTATCAATTCTGCTCGATTGTGCAGCTAGCAGCCCTTATACTGCAGCTGCCTCCCTCCTCCCCTCCTGTGACCCTCCCCTACCCCTGCACCATCTCCTTTTGAAGCAGCCTACTGTTCTACAGGACACCAATTCCTCTGGCAATGCATTCCACCCAGACACCACCCTCTCCGTAAAAGTGTTCCCTCATTTCCTCCTGAACCCTTCCTCTTTCCAATCTCAGATTGTGCCCGCAAGTGTTTCTCCTCCTCCTCCTTAATCTGAAAAGCCCTTCTGTCCTTGTCTTAGTTATTCCCTCCCTGTACTTGAAGGTTTCAGTCATGTCCCTCCATCCTCCTCTCCTCCAGGAGTACATGTTCAACTCCCTCAGCCTGCTCTCATAGGGTAAGTTCCTAGACCCTGAATCATTTTTGTTGCCCTGCGCTGCACCACCCCAGTTACCTAATGTCTTTCTCAGGTACAGTCACCAGAACTGCAGCAGTACTCTAGGTGTGGTTTAACCAGTTAACTATATAGCGGCAGGATCATCTCCTCTCCTGGAGGAAATGCCTCTGGCAATACAACCCAGTATCCTGCTGACCTTTGCAGTTGCCTTTCTACACTGTGCTGTGTTGTTCATTGCTCCCATTATGATCACCCCAGATCCTTCTCCTCTCCTCCTCCATCTTGACTAGTTGAATCCCCCCTAGCTGGTAGCTCATCCTTGGGTTTTTGCACCAAACTGTAGCACCCATTTCTTGCCATTGAACCCCAGCTGCCAAGTGTCCGACCAGGCCTAATTTTGGCAGATCATCTTGCACCCCTGCCACCCTCCCAAGTCATCCACTACTGCTCCCATCTTGGTGTCACCTGCAAACAGACTGATCTTGCTTATGATGCCTATGGAGATATATGCTATGAAGATCCCAAACGAACACCAGTCCCAGTACAGAGCCCCGTGTCACCTCACTTGTCACCACCCTGAGAGATGAGGCTCCTCCCACCACCACCCTCTGCTGTCTCCCTTGCAGCCAGTTCACTACCCATCCCACCATCTTTGCCCCTGCCCCTGTGCCTTCCAGCTTATTTCCTAGCCTCCCATGTGGCACCAAATCAAAGGCCTTACTGAAGTCCAGGTACAGGACGCCCACTGCATGGCCTTGTCTAACTGCATGGTTACCAGTCATAGTAGTCTACCAGGCTGGTCTAACAGGATCTGCCTGAGACAAACCCATGCTGTCTGCTGTCCTGAAGCCCATTAGCCTCTAGGAGTGAAACCAGCCACTTCTTCAGGATTGTCTCCATTAGCTTTCCCACGACGGATGTGAGGCTCACCAGTCTGTAGTTTCCTGGCTCATCCTTGAGGCCACTCATGTGGAGGGGTACCATGCGCCATCCTCCAGTCTTGAGGTACATTTCCGAGTCCAGGAGGCACTGAACAGGTCTGCCAAGGGTTCTGCCAGGACTTCTGCCAGCTCCTTAGCACCCTGGGGTGTATACCATCTGGCCCAGGTGCCTTCTCCACTCTCAGTGCCCTCAAGTCCTCCAGTACCCTGCCCACCGGGATTTCCTCGTCTCACCACCCATGCCCATCCTTCCACCCCTTTGGGTATAGCTCCCCTTTCTCTTTAGTAAATACTGAGCAGAAGTACTCGTTTAACACTTCTGCCTCTGTTTCTACCACCTCCATCCCTCTTGATCCTTACTATTTAGTCCTTACAACTCCTTTTCTCCCTGATGTGCCTGAAAGTCCTTCTCCCCTCTTTGATACCCTGTGCTAGCCTTGAGTTTCCTGTATGCCTTGGCAGCCCTGACTGCCCTCGTCAATCTCCCTTGACTCTTCAGGTATTTCTCCCTGTCCTCCCCTCTCCTTGTTTTTTGGACCTTCTAAAGGTGGCTCTTTTCTTCCTTACTTTTTCCATGACCCCCAGCTAGGCTTCTTGGCCCTAGCCTTACTCTGGACCCTAGTACATGTTGTGGTTGCCTCCTTAACTCCCAGTTTAATGACTTCCCACTTCTGGTTACATACTAACATGCCAGCAGAATAGGCTTAACAGTCTTTCGTGTCTGCTCGCTTGGGGAGCTGACCTTGCTGCCCTCCTCTCCTCTCCGGCTTCTCCCTTCCCAGTCCCGGATATTCTCGCTACATTGGATTTTTCTTCCAGAACCATTTCCTGTACCTATCCCAGCCCTCTTTTATTTTGTATTCATATTTTATTAATTTTTAAAAGGAAAAAGAAAATTTTTTTTTTACAATATACGTATCATTACAGTTCACAGCATCAATACGAGCAAAGGAACATTAACAGACTACTAAAAATTCATAAACCATAACTTACACAATCATATTCCAAGTACAACACTTAAGGATTGAAATCAAAAGACAGAGCCATTACATACAGCATTTGATCATGTAAAACTTGTAAATCAGAAAGTGAAACATACAAAGTTACACCATTAGTTCTAAAAAGGGCCCATGTTTCTAAAAAATGGTCTAGCTGATTAAGTAGAATGTGACAAATTCTCTCATTTTGTGCTAGGTTGACATATTATTTATTATACCATTCTGACAGGGAAGTACATCCTGTTCTTTCCACTTAGAAAGTAAAAGTCTCTTAAAGGCCAAGGCAGCTAATAAGATCCAGTTAATCTGCTTTTCTGAAGTGGAAATAATTGAGAGGAGAGTCCCAATACAAAAGTTAAAGGAGACAACATGATCTTACTTCCAGTAACCCTCTCACAAATCTTGTGAATCTGTTCCCAAAGCTGAAATACTTGAGGACAACTCCATAGCATGTGTAAGATATCAGCGTGGGGTTCATTACACTTCCAGCATATGCCCCAGGGCAAAACCCATTTTCTCTAGCCTGTTTGGAGAGTAGTAGTATTGATGTAGAATTTTGTATTGTATAGTTCTCCCTGTACATCTTTGAGAGCTTGATGCACATTTCTCCAGGCAGAATCCCAATCCTCTGAAGAGATACTCAAGCCAATAATGGATTCCCATGTAGATTTAGCATTTTCACTGAGAACGGAACTATCAATGTTACCACAAATTAATTTGTATAGTTTAGATGCCCCACCCTAGAGCTAGCTGTTCCACACATAAGGGACCAATCCTGTTCACCACTAGGTAGCACCATATCGGGGCCTAAAACAGTGTCAGACAGTGTTTTCCTAATTTGCAGAAAAGTCACAAAATGAAACTTAGGAGATTAAACTCTTGACTAATTTCTTGGAATGATTTTAGTACTCTAGAACTGTGATCAATTAAGTCACCTACATTGGAAATGCCCCGACTGAGCCACTCTTTATTTTGCAATACTTTGCCTCCCATCTTATATTGGGGTTAGACCATAAACCTTCCAAATGTGAAGGTAGTCTGTCTAGTGATAAGCTGGCTTGTAGTGACTTGATTGCCTTTATTGAGCTGAGAATACATGGGTTAGAGGTGTAAAAACCTGGATTCGTTTTGAATAAAAGATCAGCTGGTTTCCTGGTTTACATAACTGACGCTCTACCTCAAACCAAAGAGGGAAATTTGTGGATGGAGGTAAAGGTAAAATAAAGCTTGTTTAAAAAGGAAGGCTAGCTGGTATGTCTCCCATCTAGGAAGTCCAAAGCCACCTTGGGACCAACGAGATCTGAGTTTTGAGAGGGATAGTCTGGGTGGTTTGGAACCCCACAGAAAACTTTTAATCATAGATGTTATTTTCTTAAATTAAGATGCTCCCAATTCTAATAGTATGTTCTGGAATAAATAAAAAGTTTGGGGCCATCATCATTTTGATAGAATTAATTTTCCTCCCAGGGATAAAGATAACTTGGCCCATTTCTCCAGATCATCTTTAATTTCCTTCAGTAAAGGGTTAAGATTAATATCTATAATAGTGTGAATATTACATGGGATTCTCAGTCCTAAGTACATGAGATAATCCATCTTCCAACACTTCCTTTCTATACTATTATCTTTCTTTTCCAGTCCACCCCCATCTGAAACCTGTAACGCCTGTGTTTTTCCCAATTAACTGAAAGACCTGAGAGACCTGAGAAGTGATTTAGTACAATTTTGAGTTCTCTAAAGACTACCCACATGTGTTAAAGTAAATAGTAGATCATCTGCATATGCAAACGTTTTATTAGTTACTAGACCTGTTTTGAAACCCTGAATATCTGAATTTGACTGTATAAGTTTAATAAGTGGTTCTAAAGCCAAAATAAACAGATACGAGGAAAGTGGACATCCCTGTCTTATTCCTCTATACAACCTGAAAGAGGGCAAGATTTTCTCATTTGTAATTACTTCACCCTGGGAGCACTATAAAGAGTCCTAACCCATTGAATGAAACTGTTTCCCACCTTAAATGCCTCTAGTACTTTAAATAAGTATTCCCACTCTAGGGTATCAAAGGCTTTAAAAAATCTATAGATAGTACTGTTGGGTTTTTGGCAGTCTTAGCTGAAAATATCACATTAAGGAGACACGAACATTCTCCTTACCAGACCTATCAGGGACAAAACCACCTGTTCCCCACCTATCATTTTGGTTACTATGTTACAATTCTCAGGGATAAGGTCTTTGCTAAAATCTTGTAGTCTCCATTCAGCAATGATATTGGTCTGTAACTTTCACAGGTCAAAGGGTCCTCTCTTTTTAGGAATCAATGTGATAAAGGCTCTGAGAGAGAATCCGCAGTGATTTTTCTTGAATGCCTCAGTAAACACTTTACACAAATACTTAGGAATTAGGGGACCCATTGCCTTGTAAAGTTCCCCTGGTAGTCCATCTGGTCCTGGGGCCTTATTATTAGGCAGATCTTTAATAACCTGGGAAATTTCTTCCACTGAGACTTCTCTGTCTAAAGCTTCTCTATCCTCCTCATCTATGGGTGATAAATTTGTGGTGCCCAGAAATTCAGACAGCTGGTCACTCCTACGTAGCAGATCTAGTGTATAATTCTTGATATAACTCCATGAATACTGTATTAATATCTTTATTCTCCACTTTAACACAACTTTATTTATCTCTTATTCTTGCAATTAAATTCTGATTGAGTCTGCTTTTAAGCCTATAGCAAGTAGTTTACCACACTTCTCACCCAGTCCCAGAATTTTGTTTAGTAATTGCCAAAGCAAATTTAGCCTTGGCAGAATATATCTTGCTAATTTCAAACTTAAGCCCCATAATTTCATGGAGCTTTACTTGTGTTCTGTTCCTCCTTGTTTAAACTCCTTTTCTAACTCTCTAAGTTTCTTCTCTTTTGTTTCCAAATCTTTAAGTGCATTCTTTTTTGTAACATGCAAAGATATTATTCTCCCCTGAGATACACCTTAAAGGCATCCCATAGAGTAGCATAAGAAACATGCCCATCGTCATTATTCTCAAAATATTCAGATACAACCCTTCAAGAAATTCCCTAAAGACTTTATCCTGCAGAGAGAGATGTTAAACCTCCAGCGCCTATCAGAGCTAAGATCTCTGTCCACAAAAGCTGCATTGTCACCATGCCATGGTCTGAAATCACACCACTTTTAATATCTGCTGAGGACAAAGCTGTATATAACCCTTTGGACACTAAAAGTAGTCTATCCTACTATATGAGGAGTGTCTATGTGAGTAGAAGGAATAGTCCTTCCCATCCAGGTGGAGTGTTCTCCAGGCATCTATTAACCCCAGGTCTTCTTTTAAACTAACTAGGGCTCTTCTAGGACTTGGCATTGGCTGATTTATTCTAGCATTAGATCTGTCAAGGAACGGGTCAAGTACTTCATTAAAATCTCCCACATCTAATCTCAAAATAATCATAGGAGCTTAATTGAATAGCAATTTCATTAAAAAAATGCTCTGGTCTCTATTAGGGATTTCAATTACAAATAACTATCTTCTTCCCATTTAAAATATCTTCCAGGAGCTGACAATGCCCTTCTGGATCAGCTATGTGGTTAGTCTTGAAGAAGAAACACCCTTTGAATCAATATGGAGGTACCCCTCTTTGAGGAGAAACAACTATACTCTGTTTGCCCCCACCCATGCCCTGGCTAGTTTAGCTGCCTCTTCCGTAGAAGATGTGTCTCCTGAAGGAGAGCTATATCCACTTTCTCTTTCTGAAGATAGCTTAGGATTTTCTTTCTCTTAAAAGGAGACCCCAAACCCTTGACATTCCAGGAAGCAAAGCAAATATTATTAGAAGTCATGGTGTATCAGAATCTAACACGTAACTTAATATGAAAAGTACCTCACACTTAACTCACAGTAAATTAAATGGTTAGGAGGAAACAATAGTGTCAGATAATATACCTGCAGTAATATCTAATAACCCTATCTAGTTAATTGACAAAGATACTAGAAGATTCAAACAGTTAATAATCACTATAACTGTGTAGTATGATAACAAAACTGTTAAATGTCACAAAGCAGAGATGGGGGGAGAGAGGAGAAAAAAAAAAGAGGGGGTTGTTAAAGTAGAAAAGTAATAAAAAGTAGAATGATAATCTACTTCAGTGCTTTAAATACACCAGATCGCCGATCCAAGGTGTCAAGTTAACCAAAGGTATAGTGGTACTAAAGAATCAGAGAATGAGAGATCCCAGTCTGAAACCACAATATGCAAGAAAAAAAAACTTAATAAAAGACAACCCAACCTAGAGGCAATATCCTATCTCCAATAACAAATAAAAAAGGGGGGACACTGTATATCCTATGGTCCTGAGAGGATTTCCAGATACTGTCAGATCCCACGCATTTTATTCCATCGTGCCTGTAACCTCCACTAATCTCCTCTCTCCTAGCTCCTTAGCCATCAATGACAGATGCCAATTAACTTAGGATGCTTCAACCCACTTGAAATTGTAACCCAAATTTGCCAAGGCAGTTAATTACATCCATAGACTGCTCATCAACAACATCTTTTATTGGGATATACCAACTAAGCCTGGCTCCCAAGCTAAGTTAGTACTTCTCCACATGAAAATATTAATGTTTGGTTAGTGCTCTCATCTGGGTTCTGACAACAGGAAAACCTGACTCCCCAGGTCACCCTGTCATATTATCTATACATGCACATAGAATCTGTTATATAATGTCAAGTGGATCAACTATGATAGCCAGGCTCCCTCACCAAAAAATAGTTGTCCTGACATTCTGCATCCACAAAACAAGTCCATTTTATAAATAACACCTTGAGGATTACTGCCCTCATAAGCAAGCATTCAAGTAACCATAAGTAGAGAGCCATCCCAGTGTCAAGAGTCTTTCATCACCAGGCAGGTTTTTTGGTAAAAACTAAAGCAGGAGGAAGAAAATGAGGACCCTCTCCCGGAAAAAGGAAGAAGGGGAACAGCACAATTAGTTAATAATCTAATGTATGAGAAATAGGCATATATCAGTGAATCCCTCTCAGTTCAGTTCCCTCCCCAAAAAAAAAAACCCAATATTGCCATGTGAGAAGATGAGGATAACAGAAAAAGCAAAAGAGACTAGTCAAAGCCATCAGTAATTAAACATATTTCATCTGCCCTGCCCAAGCTGGACCCCTCATGATTCATTCGAGCTCCAGGTACACCAGGCCACATGGCAGCACAGAGCATCAGCTACTACCTTGCACTACTGAGGCGCCGACGCGCAACGGAAATAACCAATCAGCCCACTATCACATTAGCAGGTTATCTGCTCTCACCATTAGTGCCGCCAGACATCCCTCCTACCTAAACTCAGCAAACATGCTGCCACTGTATCTGGCCATGCTGTGCCTGCTCACACCCCTAGCATCCCTCCACCTTCCTCATACCCAGCAACACAGCCTAATCATATCAAATTAGGCAGCAGGGCAGCTACCCCTCCACACCATACCACCTCAACCATAGGGTAGCTGCCTCAGCGTCTCCTGTTTAACTGGGACCCTGGGGCTACTATCCTGCTGCCCTCTTTTCACGCTGGGCTGACTGCATTAAAACTCTCTACTAAAAGCAGTTGTCCAAAACCTACCTGCAACCTTCTGCCCCCATAAGTCCCGTTGGGCCAGGCTTAAAACAAAACAACTACTAACACTACTGCTACTCCTAGTAAGTGACGTAGAGGTAAACCCAGGACCTACCCACTCCACCCCAGCCCCATCTCTCAAATTACCAAGGGTTTTAAAATAGTGCACCTAAACATATGCAGTATCCTGAACAAACTCACTGCACTACAACCAAGTGTCCTAATTCTGCAACCAGATATTCTGATTATAACTTGAAACTTGGCTGAAGCCCCACAACCTGGACACAGAATTAGCTATCCTTGGCTACTCCCTCAGTCGGCATAACGCATGGGAGTAAAAAGAGGTGGAGGCATAGCCATGTTCATCTCCTCTCAGCACCAGTTCACCCCTGCCCAGCTCTCCATGCCATCGCTGTCCACAGACTCCTTGCTCATCAAACTCTCACCCCACTCAATTCCATTATATGTAGAGGTTCTACTGCACCCAACACCCCTATGCCCATCATACTGGACAGCCTGAGCATACTAAAGTCCACTGCATCAGGGCAAGCTACATATCCTAGGAGACTTCAATTCTAACTGGCTCTCCAATGCTAGCTCTTCATTACGTAGCTACGTGAATTCTTTAAACTGACCCAACAAATACCTGAACCCACATGCTTAAGTCATATATCCCAGAACCACTTCCTCTTAGACTAGGCCCTTACTTCACACCCACATCGGATACTTGAGGCTGGACTCCTTCTGGACTCTCTAAGAGACCACCACATGATCTACATGGTAAGGAAAATATTCAGAACTAAGGCACCTCCCTGAGAATGCTGTTCACCAGGTCATACAAATTCCTTGACCTCGCAGAACTCTTAAATTACCTCTCAAACATTGATTGCTCCTTCATCCCTGGGCATCCTCCATCGACACTGCCCTTGAACTTTTCAAGTCAAGTTTCCTTGCTGTCTGGGATTACCATGCACCGCTCAGAAGGACTCGAGTCAGGAGTGCCCACCTGCCCTGGGTCACCACCAATATCATAGATCGACTCCATGCCAGGGACCAGGCTTGGAAAACTTATAAGGCTACTGCACCCAGGTGGCACACCAACTCCACTGCTCACTCCGTAACACCTGCACTAGGCTTCTCCATCAGGCCAATGCGAACTACTTCAAGGCCTCCTTCCACACTAATATGAACCACCCAGCGAAATTCTGATCAATCAAATCAATCCCCCCCTTGCCCAGCCCCCACCCCAGCCCTTACTGTAGCAGGCTCCATCGTCTCTGAACGAGGCACAGTGGCCTCAGTTTTTACTCCTTTTTACTAGCTGCATGTCCTCTCTTCTATCCTCTCGCCCTCACCACCACTCAATCCCTCCCCTTCCATCCTACCCACCTCCCCAGCTTCCTGCTTCTCCTTTCGCCTAGTTACTCAACCAAAGTACTAAAAGCCTCTCAGGCACTCAATCCTCTAAAGGCAAATGTCCTCGGCCTGACTCCAAAATGCTCCATCTCTCTGCTCCTGCAATTGCCACCCCACTGGCCTCTCTCTTCAATCTCTCTTTCTCACTTGCTGCAATCCCATCTGACTGGAAATGTGCCATGGTCATCCCCTCCCTAAGGTGGCGACCCCTCCTTGCCGGGCAACTACTGCCCTATCTCCCTACTCCCCATTCTAGCCAAACTACAGGAGCAACTTGTTCGTCACAACTTCCTCATTTCTCGACTCCTCCTTTTCACACCCTACCAGTCTGGTTTTAGGAAGTCGCTCCACCATCACCTCCCTTCTAAGGCTCACTAACACCATCCTCACTGGAATGGATCACGGGCACACTACCTCAGCTTTCTTTGTCGACCTTACCAAGGCTTTCGACACTGTCTCCCACGCCCTTTGTTCACCAAACTCTCCCATGCAGGACTCTCAGGAGCAGACACCAGTTGGTTCCACCCCTACCTGGCAGGTAGGTCACAATCTGTCACGTATTGGCTCTCACACTTCTGTCCCCTCCCTATAACTACAGGGGTCCCACAAGGCTCAGTCCTCGGCCCGATACTGTTCCCAATTTTTCCTGAACGACCTGCCCTCTGTGTGCCCACACACATCCATTCACATGTACACCGACGACACTGCACTGTATGCATCTGGTCCTCCTCTCAGAAGTAGCCACTAGACTCCAGGAGGACTTCAATGATGCTCAGCGCTGGCTTTGCTCAAACCAGCTCTTTCTTACTCCCAAGAAAACTGTCTTCCTAACCGTCAGCATGAGGCAGAGGCTCTCCTGACTCCCCTCCACCCCACTTTCCATACCACTGATGGGACTCCCTTGGAGGCTTGCACTCTTTCAGATACCTCGGGGTCTGGCTTGACCAACACCTCGACTGTTCAGTTCATATCGACACACTCCACAAGAAACTTAATCCCAAGCTCAGTGCCTTATATCGCAACAGGGGCTGCATCCTCTGGCAACCCACAAGGCAATCCTACAGAAAATAATCCTCCCTATATTTGACTATGAGGCGTAGTATACAGCGCTGCCCCTAAGTCCACCTTAGCCAGACTAGATCCGCTCTTCCATTCCTTCTGTGGATTTGCCTGGACTGCCCTCTCACGATGCATCACTGCAACCTCTACAAGTTGCTAGACCTACCATCATTCCAGGATTGAGACAGGCCCACTGTGCCAGGACTACAGTGAAATTCTGGGCACAGTCCCTCCCCCACCTTGAGTCTGCCTTCTCAGTTCAACCCCTTCTGCATACCCACTCAGGAACACAGACTCCGGCTTCTCCATGTCCCACGTATGTCCACTTCAAAGGCCAAGCTGCCTTCAATTACTGCATGCCTAAACTTTGCAACTCCTTGCCAGCAGACATCGACATGCAGACAACACCCGCTCCTTAATCACCTCCTCAAGTGAAATTTCTCCTCCACTTGCATCTGGACCTGCTAGGAGACAAGTGTCCCCGCTACTATTTTATGCACCTTTGCTCTCTCGGTATTGTATCTCTAATGGGTTACTATGTACATGTTTTATGTATAGCTGAACGAAAACACCTCTGTACATGATGTTAGTGCAAATCCTCCTCTGCTTGTTACCACATTTTCTGTACTGCAATCTTGGCACTGGAGATTATTGGTTTAGCTTACTGTATTGTATATAATGTACTTTCCATGTATATTATATTGTACTCATCCATCCCCTCCCCAGGACACATCTGGCATCGAGCAGTACTCTGCTCAGTATGTTCTCCTGGTAAAACTTTTAAATAAATTACTAAACATAAAACAAATAATGATAATCATAATAAAACCAGTTCAAACAACAAATTAAAAATTATGAACTGTCACAACAAAACAAATTGCCCCAACAATTAAAAATGTTAAAAGACAAAAGACCTTCATTTATTTATTTATTCAAGGGAATCAGATACACCTTTGAGACGGGCTCTTTTACCACTATTTTAGAACTCTTTTAAAGCTCTTTAGAACCTTAGTGCACAAGCACTGAGGCAAGGGTTACCCAAAGGCGCTGGCTGGGAAGCCAAGTTTCAAAGAAATACAAATCACATGCCCCCATAATGCAAAGCATCATGGCTGCATATGGAGATCTCCACCAAATATTACGATGAATTAAAAATGTTGATTAGAACTTTTCTGGTGTTTTTTCTGCTTTCTATTACGCTCTCCCATGTCTCCTCAACTGCCAGATCCTCCTTCCACCTGCCCAAGGCCTTCTGCCCATTCTAGGATCCCTCCGAGGGTCCAAACTGCCGCCAGCCTCGGCTTGATATCTCTGAAACACAGATACATAGAATTTGTTGGCAGAAAAGGACTGCTTGGCCCACCCAGTCTGCCAGTTTCTTCCTGCCTCTTCTGTTCCAGCAGACCCTAGGTGGCCTTTGGTGACCCGCTTTTTATTAGTACTCCCAAGTCTACCCCATGCATGTTTGAAACCCCCACAGTTTTTGCCCCTACTACCGCTTGTTGCAGGCTGTTCCAGGCATCCATCACTCTTTCAATGAAGTACTATTTCCTTACATCCCTCTTAAACGTCCCCTTTTAGCTTTGTTTCACTACCTCTTGTTCTGTTGAATTTTTTCTTTTGAAACAGTCTCACCACCTGTATCCTGTTCACTCTTGTGAGGTACCTTTAGGTCTCGATCATGTTCCTCTATCCCTCCTCTCCTCCATGGTGTCCATACTGATATCCCTCAGTCTCTCGTCATACAGTTTCTCATGCAACCCATGCGCCATTTTAGTTGTCCTTCTCTGGACTGTCTCTACTATGTTGTTTTTCTCAGATGTTGCCTCCAGAGACTGTACACAGTATTCAGGTGTGGTCTCACTAATAACTATACAGTGGTAATATCATCTCCCTCCGTCTGCTTGTGATACCTCTCCCTATGCACCCCAGCAATCCACTGGCCCTGCCCACTGCCTTGTCTCACTGCCCTGCAACTCTGAGGTCATCAGATAGTATAACCACCTCCCCATTTCACTCTCGACTCCCAGGTTTCCCAGGTGCATGCTTTCACACTTTTGGCCACACTCTTGACCACCTCAAATTTCTACGTCCCCTATCTTCTCCGCCTCTTCCTGAGTATCTATCCTGTTACATATCTTGGTGTCATCTGCAAAAGGCATACACTCCTTCAAGTTCTTCTGTAATGTCACTTATAAACATGCTGAGCAGGTCTGGTCCCAGTATGAACCCTGTGGCACCCTGCTGATTACTCTTCCCTCATTAGCGGGTCATTTACCACCACCCTCTGTCGCCTAGCCATTAACCATTTTTACCTAGTTTACAACTTAAGCTCCCACCCCTAGACTATCCAACTTCTTTATCAGTCTTCTGTGTGGCACAGTGCAAAAGGCTTTACTGAAGTCCAGCTAGGCCACATCCACTGCTCCTTTTCTGATCTAATTCCCTGGTCACACAGCCAAGAAATTGATAAGATTTGTCTGATATGACTTCCCTCATGAATCCATGCTGTCTCTGGTCTTGCAACCCTGGAGTTGAGATACTCTATTAGCCTTCCTTTAACAGGGTTTCCATTAAATTCCCCACCATTGATGTGAGACTGACCGGTTTATGGTTGCTAGCTTCCTCCTGCTGCTTTTATGGAGCAGAACTACATCAGCTCTCCTCCAATCCCTGAACCCTCGTGTTTCCAGTGATATGTAAATACATACTCCCAAGAGGAAAACTCACAGGAGGAGATGGTAGGCCCACTGTGGCATTGGGCTGGTCGGGTGGCTTAATCTGCCTGAAACTGCTGGGGTATACTTTATCCCACTAAGCCTCCATTACATCTCCCATCAGGGCATAGTCCTGTGACCCACAAGAATGCATATCAAGCAGTTGGATGGTGGGTGAACTCAAGGTAACTCCAGAAGACCGTGTGTTCCTTCCCACATGACACGCCTGCTCCTGCGCCATGCAAGACAGTTGGTGTCTGCACTGCACAACCCAAACTAAGATGTAACGCTCCTTTCCAGTGGGTGGTCCCGCTTGTACCAATTAAAAAGAGACACCAAAGCCATGGGAGGTCATGTGACTCACCCAAGTTCACACAGTGAGTAGTTGCCTGCTGGGATTGCCCCAGGTTTCCAAGCCTGTACCCTAACCACTAGACCACACCAAATCCTGACTGCATTATGCCAACCCCCAATTACATGTGCACTACTAATAGTACAATTCTGCCTATGCCTCTGCCCCAGTTCACAGCACTGTATATTGACCCCAGAGCTACTATCTCTTGCTTCTTGTTCCCATCACTGAGCTGATCTTACTGAGATACTCCCAACTTTTTTGGTGCGGGCACCTGAAAATATATATATTTTTTAATATGGTTTTCATTTACCACCTGCCTCGCCAGCACCAATGTCTTGTTCAGTCAGCATGCAACAAGCGAATGTCAGGATGTCTCACATCCTCCAACCCTAAAGAAGAGCCCTGCCCTGTGAAACCCCTAAACCCCCATTGTTGGAATTCCTGAGGGTCACACTTAACCCCTTACCAGACAGCAGCTTGATTTGCAGCCAGCATACCCTTAAGCCACTCAGAATTATCCTTCCAAACCATTTCTGCCATCGAGATTGTTCTCCCAAGCTGTACCCGTCAGGATATACACAGTCGCGGGATATACCTGATCAGTAGGGATGTGCAAAACAAGTACTATTCAGAGCAAATACAGGCAAATATGGCATTTTTACTAATACAGATATCCCTTTTAAATATCTACATTTGTGTTAGACCACATAAAGTAGTATTAGACCTTGATTTAGGCTGATGTGAAACACCTATAACTACTACTAACTACATGAATACATATTTTTGTGATAATTCTGCATATTTTATTGAAACCTCTCAAACGCTTGGTCTTGTGTCACCATTAACAACAGAAACAAGTCTGAAATGTAAAATACAATTTAGCAAACAATGTCAAGCAAACAAATACAGACACAAATACCAGAAACACAAATACAAATATCAAAAATCAGTCGTGTGCACAGCCACTAATCAGGCTATTGCCCCTGCTCCCACCAGGTCCTGCCCCATCCGACACCCCCATACCTCTCAACCTTTTGTCCCCCAAATGGAACACTGCTCTCAAAATGTGGAACAAATAAGCATCATGTGGTACACTTGGATCAAATTTTTACCTAAGAAGCTCAGAACACTGTTAAAATGTTTTCATTTATGTTCAGAAAGTTTGTTATTAATTGAATAGTATATTTTACAACATTTACTATAGATTTTTGCTTTAAAATGTTAACACTGAATGTGGGACAAGTTCTCACAATGTGGAACAGGGAGCTTTGTAAGTAAAATGAGGAACGTTCCTCATAATGTGGTACAGTTGAGAGGTATGACACCCCTACAGCTTCCCTCCATGGCAGGGTCTCTGAACACCCACTGTGCAGACTAGGAACCAATGGCGGCCGGCACTAGAACCCAAAGGGCCCTGGGAGCCAGATGTACAGATGGTATATGTGTTTTTCTCCCCTACATTTGCCAATCCCTCTGGCATGGTGTGTCCCCAAGATGGCCTCAGCTGTACACAGTGACATCCTGCAGAGGAAGCAATGTCGTACTCCTGACCACAGTGCATTGTTAGCGACGGCTGCTGCAATCTGGCCCACCTTCTAAATGAGGTCCCGAGCTCGCGCCAGCTCTGGTCACTTGCACAGCAGTGTGATGCGCTGCGCCCAGGCCATCCTCGCGACTTCTACCGATACACGCCACCCTACCGATACATCGCTCAATAGAGGCGCTTGGTAGGCATGACTTTGCTTGTCAGCTGATTTACATCTGAAGATTTTAAAGCCTTTGAAGATTTACATTTGCTGCAAAAGTGTTTGATTACAGCCTTGAGAGGCTTTTATCAAATATTTTCTGTGTTTTGTTTTATTAAGAAGTAGTAAAATCTGAAAGCCTGCTGGGGTATTTTTAAAACCAGTCCACCTCAATAGAGCCATTTTGTAGCCACTAAAACTAGAGGTGGTTAGTTAGCTACTTCTGAGCTTTGTGATTTTAAATACCATTTTCAGCCAGCCCAATGGCACTGAGTTGAGGTGCTGAATGCCACATCTCGTGCCATGCCGGTGACCCGGTTCAGGAATGAGCTCAGGTCATCAACGGTCGGTGGGGAAGTAGAGGATTGAGCATCTGTAGGACCGCTCTCCTCTCCTCTCCCTGGGAGGGTGGGCGGATGATTCCCTGGCACTGGCAACTCCCAGTGGAGGCTGGGGTGCAACAACTGGGGAATCATTGGTGACAGGTGGGAGCATCAGCGGATGTCCACAGGAAGGGTGCAGGAGGCGCTCGGCCCGCCCTGGATGTCATTGCATATCCGTGCTCCTGGGGGGTTCATGCTAACAAACACAGGAAAACTCCTGTTGGCTGGGAGGAAGATGTCACCTGCCCCCACCTCAAACCCAGGACCATGCCCACTGGAACCTCGTCTCGCCAATCACTTCTGCCCAAGGAGCATTAGAAGAGGGAGCACCGAGGAGCAGAAGATGGCCCGCCTCAGCAGCGTGAGACCGGGGATTCTCCAGAGGTGTGTCACGGGTGAAGGAAAATCGAGAATACAGACCAGGAGAATCTCAGGTAGGAGGGAACAGGCAGGTCAACCGATGGGGTCCCAGCCAGCAGTGACAGGAGGGAAAAATAATGGTAAAAATAAAAATAACATTTTTTAAACTTACTTTGATATTTTCTGCTCATTTTCACTATTACTGACCCTCCGCCCATTCCCTTTGTTCTCAGGGTTCCTCCCCCTTAGAGCCACTCGACACATCCACTGGCCAATGTTGGGGAGGGTTAGATTAGAAGTGCTCATGCAAGCTTGACACTGTAGGGTCAAAGATCAGTCTTTCTTAATTTCATGAGGAAAAAGCATTTTCAAATCAAAATTTGATATTTAAGCAATTTCTACAGCTCTGGCAGAAACACAGCAAAGAGGCATCTTAGAGTTCCTGAAGGAGCCCTCCTAACCAAGAAAGTGCAAATGTGGTGACACCAAATGTTACTGGGGCTATCGGATATCTAAATCCAGACCGGTGAGGCCGAGCAGGGAGCTAGGTAGGGGACTGGGTCAGCTGGATGGACCTCTGGGTTGTTACTTGTGGCTCAACACATTGCACATTTACCTCTGGCCCAGTAGATAAGGGTTTTAAGTCTCCTTGCAGAAAACTGGGGCCATAACCAGTCATGACAGTGCAGTGCTGCAACAGTGTGGGTTGGGGCCTTGGTAAACCAATATCCAAATAGCCCACCCGCTTGTGGCTGTTCAGATGGAAATAAAAGGTCTCAGGGCACTATTCACTTAGAGACAAGAGATCGATAGAGACTTTTCTTAACAAAAGGTGCCTCATCTTCGCGCTACAGTAACTTCACATGTTTTCACCCCAGCCTCTTTGCAACAGTGGCCCATGGGGTGAGCAGCCCCATGAAGGTCAATCGACACTACTCTTGCAGCAGTGGCCCATGGGTGAGCAGCCCTATGAAGGTCAACGACACTACTCTTTGCAGCAGTGGCCCATGGGTAAGCAGCCCTATGAAGGTCAACGACACTACTAGGGAAACTAGAAACACAGAAAAAGATACAGAAGCACAAGGTCCAGCTAATCTGCTGGGATGCCTTACCTGTCCTCCAGAGTCAGAACTACTCACCGAAGCCAGCCCACCAGTGCAGCAGCTGGAGTTCTGCCTGTGATGCCGACAACCTGGATTCAGATGCGAGCCTGGGGAGTCAGAGAGCTGGCTGAGAGGAGAACTGAGCATCCGATGGACTGCTCTCCTCCTTTGGGGGTAGCACTCAGTGCTGGACTGAGACCTGGTGGAGGACAGGGTATCGCAGCTGATGCTACATGAGACCCTGGGAGGTGTACCAGATGCGGCGCTTGCTACATCACTGCATGCCACACCTCCCAACAATAATCGGGAAAAAGTCCAGCTGAGGCATGGAGGACATCCATCTCCCCACCAAGCCCGGCAGCTAGCCAAGGCACTCTGCCACCAGGTCATCCAGATGACATTGTTTAGGGAGTAGTGGGTGGCTCTCTGATGGCCCGCCCTGGGGTGTAATTGAGGGTGCACGCTGGTTGGCAGTAGGTAAGTCCCAGGGGATGAAATGAAGTGGCAGGGATGGCAGACCCGACTGAAGAGGAGCCAGCCTGGGGAAGAAATACTCGCCGAGTAGTAGATCATAACTGCTTGCCAGAGTCGAACTACTTGCACAATTTTGCACACTTTATAGAGTGAGGTGACAGAGCAAGGCTGGGAGGAAGCAACAACACTGCAAAACAGATGGACACAAGAAAGCTCTCAATCAGGTGTTTTTACCCAGATATGTGTCTTCTGGTAGCAAACACTTCTCTCTTGTTACATAAAATGCAAATCAGTAGATTTCTGGGTCTTTCTGGCTGCCTGCTCTCTGAACTTCATTTACATTTTATTTATGAAAAAAAATAATTAGCTGAACTTCATGTACAATGATAGCCACTGTATCACAGTATAACTGCATTAAATCTGTCTTTGCCTTTCTTTTCCATTTAGGTGGTATGCCTCCTTGGTCGAGGGTGGCTTATCAGCCCTTTCCTGCTATCCCAAGCCGGCATCCATCTCTCTCAGCACTCACCTCCAGTCTTGAGTTCCTTCAAATTCCCTCTCACGGTGGGACTGGAGAGGAAGGGCATGTCCTCCTCCTCAGTACAGAAATCCAGATTGTACCATGGCGAGCACCTGGGTGATGGCACAGATCAGGGACCAGCAGGCAGGGCTTTAAGCAGACCCCGACCACCGTTTTGCACCTTTTTCTCCCAGCCACAGTGGCATGGGATACTGCATGCACGTGAGGCACACGTGCATCCTGGAATCATGGCTCTCTCCACCCCTGACTGTAGCCAGCCTCTTGAGCATTGGTACTACCACCAGGCCTCTACTTGGTGGCAGCCAGAAGTGGAGTCACCTCCCAGGGTCCTGCGAGCATCAGCTGCGATACCCTGTCACCACCCCAATCCAGGAAAGGAGAGCAGTCAGTCGGCCGCTTGATCTACTCCCAGCCCTCTCCCTGATGACCCTTGATGATATCAGTTCATTCCGAACTTGGGTCACCAGCATGGTGAGAGGTGAGATGCAGGGTATGTCTGCCCTCTGCGCTACCAGGCTGGCTCTGCCTTTGCCTTTCTGAGTGCTGCCTTATATACAGAGCAGCACTGAGGAGTGCAAATCTGGAATTATGAATGCAAGCAATATGCTAGAAACCAGGACAGAGCAGAAGCTGCAAATAACACCAAAACTTTCTTCCAGTACATAAATGGAGGAAGAAGGTGAAGGAGGGCATTGGGGCACCTTGAAATTAGGTAAGGGGAGAACCCTGAGAGAGAGCAGGGTGATCACTGAGAGGGCTCACAACATAAGGGCAGCCACAATGCAGGGTAAAACCAGGAGCAGTGAGCATGGTGGTTCAGGAACCCGGTGTTAGGGAGGGGTGCCCAGTTCCCTCAGGAACAGCAACACAAAACCAGGAAGAGCCTAGCACTAAAGGCAGGTTAGCTGTTGCAAACAGTAACAAAGTCCACAGAAGACAAAAATGCTGCTTTGAAATTTATTCTGCTGTACAGACAACAGCTGGTGCTTGGCAAGGAGCTCCAACAGCAGCAACAAGCCGGCGCTCCGACCGTGGTCTTCGTCAGTGGGCTCAAGCGCAACAGTGGACATCACACCTGCCTTAGTAGCTGACTACTTGGCAAAGATCAAGCCAGCCATGTCCCAAATGGCAGATGGGAGCCAGTAGAGAATCATACTGGAGCTAAAGTGACAACAGGTGATGCCATTTGCAGCATTCATTAGGAGTCTGTCCAGACCAGTGTGATCCCAGGGGACTGCAGCGCGAACAATGTGGTCCCCATCTTCAACAAGCCTGCTAAGTCCCAAATAAATCTCTGAAACTTAGAATCCTAAGGAAAGGACTAAGATCTTCAGACAGCATTGATTGTTGTGCTCCAGTCTGCAGAAACATTAAAGGGCCATACAGCCTTTTGTCTGCTGGCCAAAGAGTCTGGAATAGTTTATCCTTCAATTTAAGACCCCAGCTCAATCCGTATTACACTGGGGCCTATTAAATCTTGTTTTTAGAAATCTGCTGCTAAACCAAAATTACGTTGCAGTAACCTAAATATTGGTTAGTGTGCTTAAGACCCAGTCATCTTTTTCAGTAACACTTGCCATAGTGATGGGTAAAATTGAAATACTTCTGTAATATATGAACTAACTGTATAATTAGGGCTACTAGTCCCTGTACTTGCTATCATCCTCGGTAGACTATCCTTCTCCTACCCTCTGCGACCCGAGGCAACAAATTCTCTGACACCTCTGTCTCCGCCTCTCTCATAACTATTCTAATCCCTCAATCATCCTTACCCTCTTCCTCTGTTTCCCACCACTCTCCCTTCCTCTCCTCCCAGCTTCTACTCTTCCTAAACCTCATGGTCACCTGATGGCACTTATTGTATACTACACGGGCTTTAGAGTACCAGTTTTCTCTCACGTGCTTTTTGCATTTCTTGCTTTCTTCTGATTGTCAAAGCAGTATTGACTGTATCATGCTGAAAATGTTTTCCAAATTTGTATTTGATTGTATGCGGTCCTCATCCTTACTATGTTATATTATCTCATGTGCTCGTCACATGTGTACTTATGTGTGTCCTCTTGTATCCTCCTGGGTCGTGCCTGAAAATAGGTATTTCCTATGCCTAGTGCACCCACCCAGTCACCAAAAGCAAATAAATAAATAAATAAATAAATAATTACTTCCATTGTACTGTTGTATAGTTTGTTTTCTCTCTTCAGTTCCTGAAGTTTATTTTATTACTGTTTTTTTATTATATATTGACACTGTAATTTGTTTATTTTCGTGATTAAGTGGAACTGCTCATTTATTTATTGTAACTGTTTGTGAATCTTTCTTTTGTTAGAAAATAACACACAACCCCATAATGCAAAGCATCATGGGATATACATGCCAATTACCTTGAACATTTAGGCTGGTTCTGCTTTAAGCAGAAAATGATGGTGCCAAAGGGCCTCTCATACCATCTGCAAAGAGTGAGAATAGAAGACACAGACACATATTTTGACTCTGGCAGTGACTCTATGACTGTACTTAGCAGAGGAGGACAACAGGACCGGCACACAAAGATCAGAGCTTATAAAAATGTTAACGTGTACTGCATGCCACTGAATCTCCCACTACTGCAACCCTGCTCTGAATGTGTCAGCTGCAGGGGATTCAGGATTTCTGGTTACAGCAAATGTCAGCCTGGATGTTGTAGAATCAGTCTGACATGATCTACTCTACTATACAATAAAAAATTGTTTTTGCACACAAAGTACACATTGAGCAGCCCACCCTTGGGTGTGGTTCTCTTAGTGCTGACTGTTCTTCTTTGAGTACAGGGTATATAACCTGCGACCAGGCATTTTATCTATGCACACAAAGTGCAAATCAGAGGCAGCCCAGACATGGGTGGGGCTTTCCTACATGGACAGTCCCTTAAAGGGCAGCTGACGCCATTGGGAACATACTGGAAAACATAATAGCTGAACACAATTCTGCTTGTATTTCATATATCTTCTAGATTTCTCCTCTTCATTATTTATTACTGAAGAAAGTCCCACAGAAACAAGATCTTTATCCCTAGAGTTCATCTGCCTCTTTAGCTTGCTCCTAATTGAAATCATAATGCTCTGTTGTGACATCACAGTTTATTGGTATGGGATTAGCTGTGATGTCATAAGCAGAGTATTATGACATCAGAATGGGAAGAAGTAATAGAGCAGATTAACCCTCAGAAACAACTCTCCTGTTTTCATGCAAATGACCTCAGTAATACATAATGGGGATATGAAATACAGAGCTAATGAGAAATATAAGCTGCACTGTGTCTAAATGTTATGTTTTTCTTGAGGTGCCAGTGGCTCTTTAAAGCAGCAGTATTTGTTAGTGAAAAAACTGTCACTATATAGTATTCTAGTGAAAATAAATTTCTGGCTGGCCTGGTGGCGCTGACGGTTGAGGCGCTGGGAATGGATTCGGGCGCTGGGGGTAGGCAGGAGAGGATGGATCAAGTGTCTCAGGACTGCTCTCCTCTCTCTGGGGTGGGTCTGGGGATGCGCCATGATAAAAGCGGCCCGGTGATGACTGGGGTGGCACAGGCATGGCACCAACAATGGGATGGAGCATGGCAAGACGCCATATGCGACATGCGTCACTGCACTGCGGCACCAGGGACCTAATTGGAGGAAAAAGACTGGGCGTGACCATGCAGCTTGATGGCGCGCCCCTGCCGACCCTGGGGCCTATCATGGAATCATGTTGGGGTGGGGGTCTGCTCCAGTCCGTGAGAAAGGTAGAAAGGGACCGCATCTCTTAACCAGGGCCTACTGACAGCTTTTATTGCCACCAAAGGCATATCTGCAGTAATTTGCTTGTTGGTGGCTTCCTGAGACTGCATGAACAAAATGGTGATTTTGAGCTCAAAATGTGGCACAAAAACTGAAAAATGCCCAATTTTGTTTTCTCCTCAGAAAATGACCAATAATATTTTTTTCATACGTATTTCCATTTTGTGGAAAAATCATTGTCCCTATATTCCCTCACCAAGCAGGGGATCCAGTTTTTGTGTCAGGCACAGGATCCCAGAAAAACAACTTTCATAAAGTCCGAGTAGACATGAGTGCCTCTGGAGTGGTTCACTCGGTTCTGCTGCTGCTCGACTCCCCACCCCTAGGTGACCCACTGGATGGTAGGAGACCAGAACAGAGCCTCTTCTCTGCTCACATCTTGACACAGTTGGAGGGTAGAAACAGGGAAGTATGACTCATTCTACCCTGAGCTCTTGGTAAGCTTTTGCACCTCCGGGGAGGTGGGGGTCTGGAACGTCAAAATAAAAATTAGCAGTCCCAGTCCACATTCTGGACATGCAGCAGTGTTCCTTACAACTGCTTTGGAGTTTCCTGCTGCAGTGTAGGTGGACACCAGGCAGGGGCTGCTGTATACTGAAAGGCTGGCAAGGCATCCTGGCAACACTGCGCTGGCAGATGCATGTCCACAAGAGCCTTGTCACCCTTCACATACTGAGTGGGCACAACTAGCTATCACATGGCTTGAAGACTGCCTTCCCTTGGGCTGGCCATCAGGGGGACTGTAAGGCTTTTTGGGGGTGAGCAGAGGGTGCCAATGTGAGGGATCTTCCCATACATCACAGATGCAAGGAGGCCAGGGAAAGAACAGCCATAGTGACAGAAAGGTAAGGAGCAGCGGAGGATGAAAGAGGAACAAAGACAATAATTACAAAAGGTGCTACACAGGACAAAATTTGATTCTGTTCCATTTTTTTTTTATAACATTCTGATTTTCCTCTTCTGGCCCAATCAGTTGGATTTTCTTCCACTGACACCACAGGCCACCTATCGGACCACTGAGTCCCTCCTGGCCACTTGGCCATATTGGACTCCCTTGTCCACAGCCCTGGTATCCCCAGATTTTCCCTTTGGTTGTGCCCCCCATGCAGTGCCTTGGAGGACTTTTCCTTCTGTAACCTGGCCAGCTGTTGTGGAGACCAAGGGAGCTAGCCTCGAACATGTCTGGAACATATGTGGATCAATCAATCAATCAATCAATCAAGTTTATTTGTATGGAGCCTTTCAATTACAAGGGGCCGTGCATAACAATTAAAACAACTACAGCGCATAACCACAAGCATTATAATTAGCATAAAATACAGAAAAGCAGTAAAATAGTATTCCAGCTATTCCCCAATCGCTTGGGTCCATAGAAAGGTTTTAGGGCCTGTTTAAATCCCTCTACAGTTAGCACTCACGTAACTGACAGGGTAGAATTTCAAAGGTAGGGGCCACATGCATAAATGCATGGGCCCCAGAAGATTTAAACAGACCCTTGGGATCTCTAGCAACCCCTCATCAGTCGAGCAGAGCGATCGCCCAGGGAGTAAGGGACCAGGAGCTCTTTCAGGTAGTCCGGACCCAGTCCGTGTAGGGCTTTATATGTCAGAAGTCTGATTTTGAAGGTGATTCACCACTGTACTGGCAGCCAGTGCAGTTCATGTAGTACTGAGAGAAACATGACAGGACCAGGAGGTTCCTGTCACTAACTGGGCTGCTGTGTTCTGCACCTGCTGCAAGCGGTGAATATCCACTCCTGGGAGCCCTAGGTACAGGGCATTGCAATAATCCAAGTGTGAGGACAAAAAGGCATGGACCAGCATAGGCAGATCACTGGATGGAACAAGATGCTTGACTCTGGAGATGTTCCTCAGATTGTAAAGAAGGATTTGATGACGACCAACACCTGCGAGTGCAGTGCCAGTCCCTCATCGAAAATTACCCCAGGTTTTGCACCCATTCAGAGGTCGGGTGGCAAACCCCAGGAAAAAGTCCAGAGGGTGACCCACCCAACCCCACCATCCGCGACCGGATCAATTACCAGTACCTAAGTCTTTTCCAAGTTCAGCTTCAATCAGCTCAAACTCATCCACTCCTGGATTTCTACGAGACAGTTGTTAAATACTGAGAGCTCTATCCTGGTCAGGTGCAAAAGACAGATAGAGCTGGGTATCATCAGCATAGCAGTGAAACCTCAGCCCTATACCTTCTTACAATGTCTCCAAGGGTAGCATGTACACTGCAAACAACACGGGGACAACACAGATCCCTGAGGAACACCACATGACAGAGAGACTGGGCTGGAGGAATAAATCCCTGACACCACCTCTGAGTTCTTCTGGTGAGAAAGAAGAAAACCACCTGAGGATCTGTGATGGCTGTGGCAGGTCGATATAGGTTTCTTTTGCCTCCTGTTCCCCAATTTCCACAGTTTTACTCTACCCTGAAGTACACACTCATGATAATATTGGATGACATCACACATGATGCGCTGGTGACTGCAGACACTCGCCATCCCAAGCGTGCCAGGTCTTCTGGCTGCACCACCACCTGCAGTCACCCAGGTGTTGGTTCTGCAGTTGGAGGCTCATCACACTGCTTCAGAGAAGTACATCATCCTCTGAATGGTCGATCCAACGACCCCTTGAGGTCTCCTGATGACCCAGGTTCAGCCTGAACACAGGCTGTCTGTGTCGCAAACCGCAGTCCTGCTGCTGCTCTCATGGGCCAGGTATTCTATTCCTTTCTACCCAAAGAAATGCTACCCCCACACACACACACAAAACACACTTTGACCATAAGACACCCTTTATTATTTATTTATTCATTCATTCATTTATTCATTATCGTTAATCATGTAGGTGCACTAGACAAGAAAGTGCCTATTTTCAGGCATGACCCAGGAGGTTACAAAAGTCAGCTGAAATTACATAAAGCAGCAAGTAACAACAGCAAAATAACCCTTTCTGTTCCGAACAGTTCCATCTATAGTGCTTCCTCTAATGCTGGTTTTACTGTAAGCCTCAGCCCCTCCTACCACCATTTACACCAATACCTATTTGTACACTTCTCGTTATGTCACCATCCGGGCACTATCTCAGAGAGAAACACTCACAGTTAACTAAAGTGTGTTCTTCATTGGCTGGAAAAGCCATCTGGCATTTTAGGAAGTGGAAGTCAGAACAAGACTTGCTTCTAAGTAGAACATGAGAACAATCTATTAATAATTAAATGCAACTGAAAAACATCACAACAGAAGCACTATAAAGCTAAACTAACTGCATTTTTAAATCTGTGAACCATTGAGAATATTACATATATAGAGTCAGAGTAGGTTCTGTTTTGCGCTCCAGAGTTGACAGAAGATATTACCATTGTATGATCCTAGTTCTCTGTAAGGGGGGCACTAAAAAGCAAGGTAACCAGGCTGAAGGGTTGAGGCGTTGGGCGCCACACCTTGTGCCATGCCGGCGACCGGGTTCAGGGACGGACTCAGGTCTCCAGGGGTCGGAGGGGTGGAGGAGGATCGAGTGTCCCAACGGATACTCTCCTCCTCCAGGGTGGGTTCCTGTGGTGCCTTGAGCACCCAATGCACTGGTGCCTGTGGAAGCATGGGCATGGGGGCACAGGCAGTTCTTTGGAACTGGGGAGGACATTGTGGGCACTTAGTAGCGACATGTGCCAGCGTCATCTGCCAGGGACGTCAGTCCTGTGTGCCGACGTCCTCAGGGGTAGTGGGATCTAAGAGAGAGAAATGTGGAACCCCGCTCAACCCCAAGATGACGACTGACCTAATCCCAGACTACCTACACAGGCAGACCCCAATGTGTAAGGTGCTCCAGAAGGAGGAAGGTAAGGGGAAGATACTGGAGTAAGGCCAACACTCTAGGGGCAGACTCCATGGTAGAATCGCGGGAGTGATTACGTCCTGAAGGAGTGGGGTTAGTGGGTAGTGAAGTGGAATAAAAGAAAGTGCAAAAAAGGCAGGGTAACAAGCCCATGTTTTCTGAAATGAGGTGTCTGACACCTGTAGGGCCCCCAAATAACAGGACATATACTTATATATTTTTTTCATCTCTTTGTACATCCCATCCTAGACTCTCTCTGGTGTAGGGACACAACTCACCTTCCATCCCACCCTGTCGTAGGCTCAGTCCTGCCATCCGGTTCGCCAGCTCCATTCCACTACCTGGAGCCAGAGCCTGTCCCTCGATTTAAGCCCCCGGGGCAGGACCGCCATACTCCCTTGATGACCCATCTGAAATCTGGGCAGGCTAGAGGCAGCGCAAGACTTGACGTTGGGTGTGGAGAAGTGGTCCCTGGCCTCACCTTCGACCACCAGTACTGGAGGGTTCCTTAGAGTTACCCCTGGAGTTTAGCGTGCAATGATGTCTGGATGGCTGCGGTCGATGTCCACATTGCTCTTCCCTAGTTTTAGCTTCTTTATGCAGCCTGTACCTCTGGCCTCCACCGGGGCCACTGCTGCTCAGACACTCCACAACTCCTCTCCAGGAGAGGCGCTGTCCTAGGATGTTTGATCCGCTCCCTCCCCTGCTGGCCCAAGCTCATTCCTAAACTCAGGGCACCAGCGTGGCGTGAGGCGTGGCGTCCAGCGCCTCAACCCTCAGCACCACCGGGCGGCCAACAAGACATATTAAATGCTACTAATTCCTTCTCTGCTCCCAGAAGTTTGACAACTATCTTTACTTCAAAGCATTATAATCAGTAAAGCAACATAGATCGAGGATCTGTGTGGAATACCCCATCACCTAGGCATGAACTATGGCGTGCAGGCACCCTTTGCCTTTCTCTCTGCTTCCTGAATGAGGTGCCTTGACTGCATGACAACCTCCGGGTCCTCAGTAAGTGCTCTCAAGTGGGTTTTCCTGGGACTACAGGCATTCTCCCATCCCTAGCCCTTCACACTGACAGGTGAGCACTGCTGGGACAACAGGCATTCTCCTGTCTCCAGCCCTTCACTGACAGGTGGCGCTCCTGGGACAACAGACATTGTCCTATCCTGGCCCTTTACTGACAGATGGACACTCCTGGGACTACAGACATTCTCCTGTCCCCACCCTTCACTGAGAGGTGGGCATTCCAGGGACTACAGACATTCTCTGTCCCCAGTCCTTCACTGACAGGAGAGCACTCCTTGCACAACATTCTCCTGCCCCCCACCCCTGTCCTTCACTGACAGGTGGGCACTCCTGGGACTACATACATTCCCTGTCCCCAGCCCTTTGCTGATAGGTGGGTTCTCCTGGGACTAAAGAGCTCTGAGAAAGGGCATACCTGGGACCCCCACACCTTACTGGAAAACCTACACTATGACCAGGTTAAGGCAGGGGAGCAAGCACTGCTCCAACTACCCCTACCTTGGCTGCTGTTACTAAATGCAGCCCCTTGCCCAGTGCAGGGATGCCTCCTCCTCTACTAAAAGCATTGCCAGGTGCCACACTAGGCCACAGCCCTGCCACCATGTGGACAGTGACAAGCCAGAAAGCCCTCCTGCCACCCTCCCTCAGTCCTTCACTCTGGCCCTTTCTCCTCCATCTTGTCAACTCTTCTCCCTAGGTAATGTCTGGTGCCACCATTTTATAATGAGACTCCAATCATGTGACGGAGGTCTGGGTTGACAGCCACCTTAAAGCATAGACCACAGTGCTTGCCTCACAACACCCCCTAAGGGCGTGTGTGTTAAATCACTGTGGGATAAAGTGCATGTCATTTAGAACAGATGCTTTTATAATGTCATCTAAAGTCTATATCATGAATGTTTATCTGGTTTGTGGCATCATGTGAGATTTCTAAGTTACACAGAGGAGAACAGATGTCCTGCAGTGTATACTTTACAAGGCTGTAACAGCACTGGATACTTCCAGTTAGGGATGAACAGCAGGACGGCTGTCGCCCTGTTCTGATTGGACTCTAATATTTTTCAAAAAGGTTCTGAGTTAGCAAACGCAGCAGGTTGGTGGGTAAGGTAGCATAGTAAGGGCAAACTCAGTGGACTGTCAGTCTCCATCTGCCATCAAATTATGTGTTGCTATGTTTCAGATGTTCCAGATTGGGCTAGAACTGAGTCAGTGGAAGATATGGACCATTTCAAAAAGAGACAGGATACCCCTACTTTCCTTAATAAGCTGCTTCTTCATGTCATTTAATCTCTAAGATAGTACTATTATTTTACACCATTTTCTGTTTTTAGCAGGAATAAAGATCCACGCTCACATATTAAAATGGACTAGACCAGAACCGGATCACTGGTAATTCTGAACCTGGTGAACAGGCCAGACTGAGGCCACATCACAAAGTCACACATACTGGACCCGATCCGATTAACAAAGCATCACAGATCTTAATTTCTTAGCAAAGCCATATGACGACTTTTTTAGCTGCCGTTGCTCATTCAAACAATGAAGAAAGTGGCAGCATTTGAGGTTCCCTTTTCTCACACTCTTGCACTTCAAGCCACAGCAGTCAGCCTTCAAACACAAAGACAGCCAGATATGGAACTCTGCAAACACAGCGCGTGGTGGCAAGAAGACGCAAGAAGACAGAGCAACAGACTGAAAACTAAGAGGCATGAAGCTACTTGAAACTGTTTGGCATGGTGCTAATAAACGTTTCCATCATTTCTACATTCTCTAAATTTTTGTCTTTCGGAACCTAGTACAGTACTTGTGCCTTGATTGTTTTATACTCCTTTACTGAAAATGTTTAAATAGACAAGTTCAGATAAGAAGCAAATGTAACAATATAAACTAAAACTTGTCATATGTAAACCACATAAAATACAAGACATTATGTCTGAAACACAGAGAGCCCCCGGAAAAGGTTTTACAGGATAAAACAGGGTACGTGGTCCAGCTCATTTTGTTTTGGTTACACTTTAAGTGCCTGTTACAATGTAACTAATCATTAATTACATGCAACAGAGTAGCTGTACTGTAGTTATATGTTTGTTGCATGCAACTACATTGCAATGCAGTTACAGTGTAGTTAACTGACATTGTGTCACTCCCAGCTGTATCCCTCTCTCAGGTCACCCTGGAAACATGCTCTGGAACAGTGTCCCTATCCCGGTCGTAAAATATTAAATACATAAATAAACGAGGGTGGCTAACTCATCAGTCCAGCAGTAGGGCTATCGCTCACGACGCTGGTGACCTGGGTTGCTGGGCTGGCCAAGAAGGTGGGAGGAATTGAGCGTCCGGGACAGCCTCCTCCCTCAGAGTGGGAGGTACAGTATCTTGCAGCTCTGCTCCCACATGGTGGAGGTCATATGGTAACATAGCGAGCTCTGCGTTGCAGGGAAGGGCTACTGTTGACGCCACATAAGCATACGTGCAGAGTCTGCCTTATGCTTCTAGGGGCCCCTGCAGGGTTAGTCATTAAAAGCCCTTGAGTGTACCATAGCAAGTATTCTTATGGCATTATGATGTGTAGTTATAAGGTTCTGCCCACTTCTGTGATCAACAGTACACAGGAACTAAATGTGTAAAATGAAAAAACATGAAATTTGAAAGACTGGTGACCTGCACAGCTTTTGTTTGGGGGCCCTATGAGCACAGGCCCCAAGTGACCACTGGGACTGAGGTGCCTATGGCCAGCTCTGCATTCATGCCACCAAACACATACACAGGCACCATTCTGCAATGGTGCCCTGGCGAGAAACACAAGGAGAAAGCCACCTGGTGTGATCCAGGACCCCTGCAGGCCCACACATGACTTACATGGCAGTCACAGTGGATGCAGTAGTGGATAACCGGTGGTGGGGCTAGTGCATGCAGCAGGACCAGTGGTCAGAATGCAGAATCACAAGGCGGAAAAATAAATAAATGAGGAAAAAAGCTAGACGTGTCTTAAAAAAAGAGGGATGGGGCTGGGTGGGGATGAGTTTTGCAATGCAGGGTATACAGTACTTCTCACACCTTGTCACTCAAATGTAGGGCACTGGCCCACAATGTCTGGTAAGTAAAAAATGGAAATCTCAGCAGCATTAATCTGATAAAAACACCTGTGTTATCTTTAGTAAAATTTATAAGCAAGAAGTGCATAGATAAAACTCACGAAATGTTATCACAAACACTACCTGTACCCCAGCATGTCAGTCCTTCCCCAGGACATACCTGAAACAAAATCGGACTCGTATGCTTTTCCTGGCCAAAAATCTACATTTATAAATACAATTTGGTGAGAAAGCCGGGAGAAAGCTCATTAGGCGTAGCTCCATTTTAAGTGCTTCTCGAAGAGAGGAGTACGAGGCTCAAGATTACGTGCTCCTGCAGTCTGCTGCTGGGCTGTCCCTACTGAAGGACAGTTGTGAGGCACGCAGGTTGTTGAGATCTGTACAGTAATCAGTTACAGGTTGATAATCACAAGCTTAGAAGCAGGGACAGTTTAGTTACTAGCAATGCTGCAGTCGCTGGGGCCACATTACCTCAGTTTTAAATGTTTTGCAGTTTTACTTAAAGGGAACTAAGAAACCCATACCCAAGTCTGGGGTGGGTCAGAATTTGCAGTTAATGTGCAAGAAAAACCTTTGTGACTTACTGTTTACTGCGGTATATTAGCTTGTATCTGTCTGATCCTACGGACTCCTGCCCTGACATTTGCTGTAACCAGGAATCCAGAATCCCTTGCACCTCCTGACCACCTGCACAGCACCAGGCATCGCCCAGAGAGGCCACACTGGCAAACAATGCCCCCCGCAGAGGAGGCAAGCTCCGGCCCACCCCAGGGGTTACTTTAGCAACAGAACCTGCGCCATCCCCCCAGCTGAAAGTGTTGGTGCTGTCCCACACCTCCCAGCCCTTGGGTTCCCCAGCCAGCTCTTGAAACTGCTCTAAAATCCAAGTCACCAGTGTAGGAGCACAATGCATTACCCTCTGGGCCAGTGGGTGGCAGCACTAAGAGCCCCACACCCACATGTGGGGCTGGTCCCAATTTGCACTTTATGTGAAAATTTTTTTTACCTACAGTTAGGGTTTGCTACAGTATAGCAGATTGTATTAGACTAATTCTGCTGACTTCCAAGCTGACATTGTCAGTAGCTATAAATCCTAGAACTCTGCAGCTAACATCAGAGCAGCACTGCAGCAGTGCGAGATTCAATAGCCTGCAGTGCATGTCAGGGGCTTTATAAGCTCTGATCATTTGTTGCTGGTCCTTCATTCTCCCTGGGCTAAGTACAGTAACAGAAAGGAAAGGAAATAGTTTAACCAGGAAAGGCACACTAAGCCAAAGCTTGTTTCCAGGTGCGACCTGGGAGCACAAAGAAGTTAAGTGACTTGCTCAGGGTCACACAGTATGCAAGTGAAACTCAAACAAGCTTGTACAGGCCACTTTTCTCCCCTACTCGACTATGGCGATGTAATCTATTCCTCCACCACTCTTGCAAATCTAAGTAAACTGGACATCCTTTATCACCGTGCGTTCACGGTTCATTACCAACTCCTTACCGTTAGCACCACTGTGACTTATATGCAGCTGTTGGTTGGACATCCCTTACTACTAGGCGCCTGCTCCATGCTGGGCTATGGACTCTTAAACTGCTCCTGCAGAAATTGCCAAACTATCTCTCTTCCTTATTAGTATCTCACATAGTGCATACTCATTAAGAAAATCTGACTTTATTATGCTTGACATATCAAGACGGACTTCCTTTGGTAAACGTGCTATTGCATATGCCCTTCCCTCCATTTGGAACCAATTACAAACCGTACTGAAACTAACTAGCACAGTTTCAATAAACTTCTACAAATCGCTAAGTTCAGCCAAAATAAAAGACACCTGTAACTGTCATTAAGTCTCTTCCTTCCCCATGTGCCATATTTATCCACTGGTAAGGTATAATTGATTTGTCATATTAACTGCTTTCCTTCCCTTCTACTCCTGGCTTTATCTTTGCTTACGCTCCACTGCTACTCTATCAAATCACTCCTCCCCCATATCAGTTGTAGACTGTTGTTTGTTCTAGCTGCCATGATACTGTATATGTATTGCACACACCAGTCATCATGTTTTATTTATCAGTATGCAACCTGTAAGTCGCTTCCTGTCTCATATCAATGTTTACCACCTACGGTCACCCTATGTGGTACACTTGTATGTATATCCAGCCTGTATCATGTAACGTGCATTTCATGTATATACTGTAATTACCTATCTGTGTTTGTACTTTAAGTGTTTATGTCACAGGACCTCCTTGTGAATGAGCTTGCTCAATGGGTTTTCCTGCAATAAACTTGAACTTGAACTTGAAGTGGGGGCTGTGGATTCAAATCCGGTCTCCAGGTTTGCAGCTCACAGCCTCAAACTACTGCAAAGACTGTACCTAGCCTGTGAGAACAGTGGGACCAGCAAACATCTGATCGGACTTATAAAAGCTCTAACGTGCTACAAGCTAATGAATCTCCACTGCTGTGGCCCTCCTCTGATGTCAGTTGTGAGAATTCTGGGATTTATAGCCTACTGACAATGTCAGGATGCAAGTGAGCAGAATTAGTCTGGTACACTGTACTGCAGCAAACCCTAACAGTAAGTAAAACAAAGTTTTTCACACAAAGTGCAAACTGGGACCAGCTTAGGGCTGACTATTCCCCTTTAATATGTTACTGATCGAGGTCAGTCAATAATATATAAAAACCCTCCCTAAATGTGCTGTTTCAGCATACCAGCCCATGAGACAATCATTAAGAGTGTCTTACGGGTAGCAAAGGAGCTCTTCAGTTGGTCAAGAGTGCTCCCTCAAGCTATAATGACTGCAAGGATTCTACCAGTCCCAGTACAAGATTTCTATGTCTCATTTTATTTTATTAAGTGCGGTGAGTAAAAACCATCGTTAGGGGTGGCGAACACTAAAGAAAGCAAAAGCAGCCTTCTCAGTGTCAGCGCCTGAGTTACCAGCACCTTTCACACGCATATGTACTTACTGGTGTCTATAAAGTGTGACTGAACAAGCACTTCCATTAACAGCTGCATACATTAACAGCGAATTACACTATGCTAATTCTCACATAGCTGAGCAGGGTTCAGCTTCTCATCAGTAGCACTTCAGAAAAGTTTGTCTGAAACCAGTCACGGGTCAAAGAAAAATGTTAGAGTAATGAGCGCTGAATGAGCCTGGTACACCCAGCAGACCTGTGTTTATTCCACAACCTTCTCTTGCATACTGTGTGACCATGAACAAGTCACTGAACCTCTCCTGTGCTCCTGGGCTACCCTGAAAACAGGCCCTGGGCCAAGTGGGCCTTCATAGTCACCAAAGAATTAACAAAAACAAACAAAAAGTTCAGATCTCTCAGATGACATCTGATTGGTGCTAGCAAGGTCGCTTCCATTTCCTAGCATGTACTTGAATGAAAACTGTAAAACTATGATGTAAACGACATTTAAATGCAACAGTGTTTAGGATTTTGATTCTGTTCCATGACTGGTCAAACCCATATCAAGTATGCAGTGACGGCTAGACAGTAAGTTACCTGCTGATTATAAAGCACTTTGAGACATTCACATGAAAGGTGCTATACATTTGTGTTAACTCTATTTTTACTTATGACTATATTTGGCTCCTTGAGGAATCCTTTGTCTGCATCAGAACTCTTCAATCCCACTGTGATGCTTGGCCAGCTGGTTATGATTGCTGTATATTTGTAAAATAAAAATATAGTATGTGATTGTCTCACATAAGACAGCCTCGTGCTTCATGGGTGACCCCCACCATTTCAATCAAGTTACAGGATATGTAAACTGACCAGGAGAGCTCTGTAATGTAATTAACTTCCTTGAGAAGCTGCATTTTATGGCCTTTTATGACCTCATGTTTTTAAAAATTGGGAAAACTAAATATACATTTTATTACAGGACAGGACATCATTTAGCTGATTCCTGTTGGCTATATAGCACCTAGGTGACGGACTGCAGGGTTGTAAACTTCAAAGGAACCAGTTGATGAAAGACTCATAATTTGGGAAATACGTTTTGCTGATGTCACCTTATTTAATATACCTCCTGATAGGACATCATGTTTGTATTTTTTTATTCTAAAAGGAGAAGCTAGATGACTCACAGAAGGGGTGTGGAGACAGTTTACACTGATACTTGTGTCTGAAATGAGTTATATCATTTTGGGACTCTAGAGAGACACTGTTCTCTAATTTAAATGCACTTACAGAGGTAATAACGTTAGATAGAAAAGATCTAAATATATTTTGGTAGGAGTTTGTACTGTAGTTTTCCTTGTTTTCTTTTATGTGATTGTGATGCTCTTTGATATTTGTTCTGTAGTTATCGTACTGTTTTTATCCATTTTTAGTAAACATTTTCTTTAAGATTCTACCTGGGTCTCCTCCATCATTTTTGCATGTGGAGTGCCTGTATTTTAAGTCTGACGACTGTTCAAGGGCTTGATGGTGTTACTAAACTGGGTAAAGGTCAGAATATACCTAAGGTATCTTATAGAATTTTAAGGGTTCATTTTGGCAGCCTCGCTTGGTGCCCGCAAAGATTGTACCAGAATCCGAAGAGGGTACATATCTGAGTCAGTATCTTAGGTATGCTAGCATAAGGTTCACAGTTTGAATCCCCCAGAACTGGAGACTAAAGGTGATTCAGACCCAAAAGCAGATATGAGCGTTACCGTGTCTGTTACCTGTTTACACTGTTGCGCTCTGAGTTTGGCACTGTGGGAGCAGAGGGCCTGACCTGTGGAGTGCATTTGTGACACCCACCACCTTTGCCTTGTCACCCCACTTCTTCAGGGATCTCTGTCTGCACCCAGTCAGACAATCATGCCCCATGGCTGGGCTGTCACCAGGGGGTTGCCCAAGCCCCCAGAATTCTAAATCCTCTGGCCAAGAGGGGCAATAATGTCATGAGTGGGGAGGTGCTGGGCCTGCAGGCTGATGGAAGCCTTTCACTGTACACACGTGAGGATTTACCACAGGTTTTCTTTTAACTCATCTTTATTCAAATATAAAATGTGCAGCAGTGCTGCTCCTTTCATTATGGCCCCATTGGCTAAAATCTTTACAATGTCTCTCTGCCATGGTCATGTTCGGACATAAGGAAATTGGCAAAAGTCACCCCAGTCTTTAAGAAAAGTGACAAGAAGGACATAGCTAATTATAGGCCCCATAGCCATTCTGTCAGTACCAAAAGAAATACTTGAGAATTAGTGGCTATACAGGTCACCAAGTTCCTCTCTAAATATACCCTCCTATCACCTACTCAACATGGTTTCTGCAAGGGGCATAGCACCTCTACTGCCCTGATACAATTCACAAATGATGCCCTTACTGTTATGGATCATGGTCTCATGACTGGTGCAGTGTTCACTGACCTCTCAAAGGCGTTTGATCTTGTAGATCACCCTCTTCTGCTTGATTGCCTTAGCTTCACTGGTTTCTCAGAGCAAGCCACAAACTGGTTCCAGAGCTACTTAAGCAATAGAAGACATCAGGTAAAATATAACTCTGTGGTGTCAGACTCTCGCCCTATCGATGTTGGTGTTCCTCAAGGCTCCATCTTGGGGCCTCTTCTCTTCTCCGTTTTTATAAATGACATATCTTCTAACACCCCTTGGCGCTCAACAATCTTGTATGCAGATGATCTGGTGCTCTACACCTCCTCTGCAAACACAGAAGAAATAAACAGTCGACTAACATCTGCATTTCTTATAATGCAAGAATGGAGCCACAACAAAAGGCTTGTCCTAAACATAAGTAAAACTCAGGGCATGCTCTTCAGATCTACAACCAAACTTAGAACAAACCGCAACCTTTTCAACATCTCCTGTGCAAATAACCACCCCTTACGAGAGTAACCTCATTCAAGTATTTAGGTGTCCTACTTGATGAAACTCTTAACTTTGAGCAACACATCATCAGCACTTGCAAGTCAGTAAACTCAAACTTGGAACAGCTTACAGAACTAGTCAGATGCTTACCCTTCAGCTAGACTGGCTATTTCTAGGGTATCCTACTTCCATCCCTTGCATATGGTGCTGTCACCTACATAAATGCTTTGAAAACCACCCTAAGTAAGTGGGATACAACGTACAATAGTATCTGTCGTTATGCCTCAGCTTCCCCATGTTTGAAGCACCATTGCTTGCTATATGCAGACCTTAGATGGCCTTCTCCATCTGCCAGTCGACTCCTCGCCCTTGGTACTCTGCTGGACAACATAATTAGAACTAATCTACTTACCTTTCTTGCAGGCATGCTGATGCCTCTGTCCCCACCTATGGCCTCTGCTGTACTGGACTCTCTCTACTATACACCCCTAGGTGCAGAACCCTAAAAGGAACCTCAGCGTTCTCCTGCCTGGCCCCAAAATATTGGAATTCCCTACCTCTTGATGTTCGCTCTGCACCTAGTCATACTGCTTTTAAAAGATGCATCACGCTCTCCTCGTCAAACATGCCCTATGTTCCTGTTTTAAACCCCATAGGGTGTTTGACATCCTTTCTCAGCTCTCAAAATGTTTCAGTTTTGCTCTGACCCCTTGTTACTGTTATATGTAGCACTTACCATGGATTACGTGTTAAAACTCTACTGCACTATGACTGTATGCTTATTATGGTTTGTACTATCGTGTATTTTTCTGCCATTGTCTCTGTCATATTAGCAATACTGTTTACATCACAGAACATTGTGTAGATTTTTCCTTGTATCATCGATTACCTCTGAACTATACCTGTTATTTGTTTTGTCTGCCAATTTTGTATTGTAATCTCCCAGGTCATGTCTGAAAATAGTCATATTTTGTGGCTCCAACACCGTGCCAGTAAACAAAACTAAATAAATAAGCTGACAGAGTTCAACCAAGGCATCATATCAATAACTCAGTGATGCACAAAATATTAATAATATTTTTTTTAACCAGGAGAGACACACTAAGCTGAAAGCTTGTTTATAGGTGCAACCTGGGAGCACAAGGAAGTTAAGTGACTTGCTCAGGGTCACACAGTATGCAGTGTGGGCTGTGAGATTCAAACCCAGGTCTCCAGGTTGCAGCTCAGAGCCTTAACCACGGTGCTATACTGCCTCTAATCAAACACATATAGTCTGGTTGCAGCCAAAGCAGCCATGAACTACAAATTCTGTCATGTTTACCAATCAAAAAACCAAGCTGGAGGGGCAGCTGCAGGATAAGGAGTGCTAGCTGCACATTCGAGCAGACTTGATAGACTTCTAGGCCTTTATCTGCTGGCAAATTTCGTATGTTAGTATGTTCGTAATCAAAAATTCCAAATTTATAAAAATGGTTATTCTAAATTTTAAACCCTTAAATAACTTAATACAAGTCTAAGAACAAATATTAACACACAAAATGGACAAACAGGCCTGGATTTCATACAGAGCTAAAAGAGATAGAAATTGTTAACAATTCATAATATATCATTAACACCATGGGGGTGGTGACATTTTTTTTTTTTTTTTATTTAGTTGTTTAACCAGGTATAGCACCCTAAGCTGAAAGCTTTTTACAGGAGTGACCTGGGAGCACAAGGAGGTTAAGTGACTTGCTCAGGGTCACACAGTATGTAAGTGGAAGCTGTGGGATTCAAACCCAGGTCAGGTCTGCTGGATGTCACCAAATTTGCAGCTCAGAGCCTTAGACCACTGCGCTATACTGCCTCCTTATTTCTCCCTTTCACTTGATTTTTAAAATCTTACAGGGAAAATGGTGACAGGGGATCTTTATACAATGACAATTAATTGGTTTATTATTAATCATTGGAGGTGAGAACCAAGGTGGGAGAAATGGCAGAAGCAGGGGAAGTGGTGACAGATGGGGAAATCATGGAGGGCAGAGTTCAAGAGGGTTTGAAGGCACTGAGGGTGGACAAGGTGCTAGGCCAAGATGGCATCCACCCCAGGGTACTGAAGGAGCTGGCAGAGGTCCTTGCAGGACCTTTGGCAGACCTATTTAATGCTTCACTACATTGAGGTGTGTACCTCAGGACTGGAGGATGGCTCATGTGGTGCCCTCCACAAGAGTGACCCCAAGGATGAACCGGAAACTACAGATCAGTGAGCCTCACATCCATCGTGGGTAAGCTAATGGAGACTATCCTGAAGGAGAGGCTGGTGGCCCTCCCAGAGGCCAAAGGACTACAGGACAGCAGACAGCATGATTTCATATGTGGCAGATCCTGCCAAACCAACCTGGTCGAGTTCTATGACTGGGTAACTAGGCAACTGGACAGGGGCCATGCAGTGGATGTCCTGTATCTGGACTTCAGTAAGGCATTCGACTGGGTGCCACATGGAAGGCTGGGAAGGAAGTTAGTAGGCACAGGGGCGGGTGCAAAGCTGGTGAGATGGATAGAAAACTGGCTGCAGGAAGGCAACAGAGGGTGGTGGTGGATGGGAGCTCTCACACCCAAGGGCAGTGACGGTGTCCCCAGGGCTCAGTGTTGGGACCAGTGTTGTTTGGGATATTCATTGCAGATATATCATGGGACATCAAGAGCAAGATCAGTCTGTTTGCTGATGATACCCAGGTTGGAGCGGTGGTGGATGACTTAGGGGATGGCAGGGGTTGCAGGATGATCTGGCAAAGCTTGAAACCTGGTCAGACACCCTGGCAACTGGGGTTTAATGCCAAAAGTGCAAGGTGCTGCATTTTGGGATGAAGAACAGGAGGAGTTACCAGCTAGGGGGTGCAGCTAGCCCAGACAGAGGAGGAGAAGGATCTGGGTGTGCTCATTACAGGGTCAATGAACAACTCGGCACAATGTAGGAAGGCAGCTGCAAACGCCAACAAAATGCTGGGTTGTATTGCAAGAGGTATATCCTCGAGGAGGAGGAAGTGATTCTGCCACTGTATAGGTCATTAGTTAGACCACACCTGGAGTACTGCGTGCAGTACTGGCGTCCGTATCTGAAGAGGGACATTAAGTTACTGGAGGGGTGGCATGCAGGCTGACAAAGATGATCAAGGGGCTGGGGGACTTATCATACGAGAGGAGGCTGTGGGAGTTGAACATGTACTCACTGGAGGAGAGGAGAGACAGGGGTGACATGATTGAAACCTTTAAACACATGAAAGGAATAAACAAGACAAAGTAAGGGAGGAGGGCCACCAGGGCCATGATATGAGACTGGAGCGAAGAAGGTTCAGGAGGAGATGAGGAGACACTGTTTTACAGAAGGGTGGTGGCTGGGTGGAATGCATTACCTGCAGAAGTGGTATGCAGTAGAACAGTGGACTGCTTCAAATGAGGATGGGACAGGATAAGGGGAGGTTAATGAAGGGGAAGGGTGGAAGGAGGGGCAGCTGCAGAATAAGGGGTGCTAGCTGCACATTCGAGACAGACTTGATAGACCTCTCGGCCTTTATCTGCTGGCAAATTTAGTATGTTCATATGTTCGTATCTACCCTAAAAGCAAACAGTAAATCTGTAGATTAGGCATAGGACACACAACAGCATAATGATCTAGTCTCCCAAATGTTTATCTGGGGTAGAATGAAGACTATATAACTAGTTATTGGAATTATTTTGCCCTCCATCCTCTGCCCATTAGTCCCACACCTCTACATATTTTTCTTCTGTAAGTATAATCTGGTGGCCAACCTCTCTGTACCACAAATTTGTGACATCCTGTTTTGCCATTCCTGAAAGGGGTGTTGCACTCAGCCAGTCAGATGTTATGCTTTTAAGGAAGCCACTAAAAGATAAGGACCAATTTCCTCTGAGAGGAAGGGGCCCCAAGACCATGGGGTGCCCAGGACCCGGTCAGTAAAGTCATCTGGAATATCAGGATTTATCCCTGCTTGATTCTCTCTGTCTCTGAGGACACCACCTTCTACATCACTTGGCGTGCTCATGCACACAAAGAACCTGAATAAGTGTTGACATCAGCAGTGTCCTCCCTCGCCATCTCACAGCCCCAGCTGTACCTCTGCCTGTGGTCACCCAGGGGTGGTGTGGCAGTGGGACTCAGTCCCCTCCACCCCGTTGTAAGGTGTGCCTTATATAATGCTTGACCATCCTCCCCCACCACCTGGTCCTCCGATGATTCAAACACGTTTCCAAACTCAGGTCTCCGGCCCAGCAAGTGGTAGCCTTCCCACTGTGTCAAGGGTCCAGCTGAAAGGTGCTATACAGAGGATAGTGCACAGGTGACTATGTGTCATGCAGTTTTTTTCATACACCCAAAGTGTGTGATGTCTCATAAATCTCGAGAGTGAAGCTTGGGAGGTTTATAGGGTCATCACTTACTGAGGAGCATGTGAAAAAACTTCAATAACACATTTATTTATTTTTAAATTAACTGGTGCAGAGACATCAGCAGAAAAAAGAATACCACCTAGAAGGTCTCTCGAATCATGTTTCCTGCTGTTTAACTGCAGAAAGGGAAAATGAGGTGCAGAGCCTCAAACACCATAATAACTGAGTGTGACATTTTACTCGGTTTCATAAGATATAAGTAGGCTTGCGCTCATCTAGAATGTCTCCCACAACATCGTGGGTGTATCAAGTGTTTCAGTGATTCCATTCCAGGAATGAGTCCAATCTTGTTTTAAACATTTCAAATGTAGTAGCACTAATCACGTGTTGGGGCAGGTTGTTCAGGCCTTCTCGACTCTTACCAGTATAAAGTTGTCCCTTTGTGTGGTATTAGCTTTGGGGACCCGTAATTGTTAGTTGTGGCTTCTCAGATTAAGTACACGGTTATTATGTTGAAAAACATATTACAGCATTTGATCACACTGGTAATCAGTGTGATAAAGGAGTCACCAGTCACTATATAAATGTTAATAGTATGGTATGGGGTAATTCAGGAGTCTCAAAGGGATTTTAGAGAGCAGCTCTGCACTTTAGTATATACAATATCAGGCGCATCAAGAGCAGACTAGTAAGGAAAATGGCTGCATGCTCTCTGTTTTGCTGACTGGATGGACCACAGTCCTCACAGTTTGACTGTTTTATATTTTAAATCTTTTATTTATTGCTGCTTAGTACATTGTTTTTGCTTGAATTTTGTCTACGGGTCCTGCTTCAGGTTGGGACAGCTTAATACCTCAAAGTACGATTTGTACTTTAATTTATTACTGAAGACATTTTGCGTGTAGGCCACAGAGCTCAATATACAGAGAGGCTGGAGTGAGGACCCCAATGGCTCAGTTGGAGCCACACGTCCATCATATTAGGGTGGATTGAGGTGCGGCAGATAGCAGGAGCCCTTCTTGTCACTTAGATAGTGGCACCAACACACTGTTCTGACAGCAATCTGCTGATCCGGTTGGGTAAGAAGAGCCATTGACAGCAGGGGAAATGATGAAGCAGACACACACTGTGGTAACAGAAACAAAATGTCTTGTTGGTCCTTTGCTTGTATAAGCAGTGCTGTTACTCGACTGCTGTCAGAACAGTGTGCTGGTGCCACTATCTACATTTCAAGAAGGGTTCCTGCTACCTGCGGCACCTCAATCCTCCCTAATATGGAGGATGCGTGGCTTCAACTGAGTCATTGGGGTCCACACTTTGCATCTCTCTCTATATATTGAACTCTGTGATGCAGATCAACTCCTGTCCCTTTATATTGTATCTGCTTCTGCTGCTTTTTTCTGCCTTAAAGTCACACTACTCTATTTGTGACATCAGAGTTTATCCATGACAACAGACTGTAATGTCACATCAGAGGATTATGACTTTGAAGCAGAAAACAAGCACTTATCAATGCGAATGTTTGCTTGCTGGTATTGGCATTGGTAGTGCAGGAGTTAGGAGAGATGCATAATAGGAATGGCAGTGAAGTACTGAAGTAACAACAACCCCACCCCCCACAAAAGACTAACAGGCGTTGGGGTGTGCCTTTGGGTCATCGGCCATAACAATCATGCCATTCCACCTCATCCCACCTTGTAGACACTGACAGGTGTCATAGTGTGCCTGAAGTCTTCAGTCCTTATGCTCACCCCATTCCATAAGGAAATAAGCTGAGATGGGTGCAGTATAGGAGAATGGGGTGAGCGTTAGGGCCGAAGACCCCAAGGCACACTCAATGCCTATCAGTGGCTGCAGGGTTGGGGTGGGAATGGAATGGTATGAAGTATTATAATTGGCGACCCCAAGTCACACCCCAACACCTCGTCAGTCTGTACAGAGTGGGCTTTACGGTGGAAAGCCAAACGCCCCAGGTGTTTGTTGGTATTTTTGCTCCAAATTTTCAATATGGGCTTTGGGACTCCATCTCATAAACAGTGACAGTATCATTTTGTTACTCAATCCCAAAAGGTGATTTCTCACAGCGAATGTGACATTTGGCGCCACAGGTGCAAAAAACACATTTGGGCAGGTTGTGAAAAGTGACAGCTGTATTGTTCACGAGGAGGTATGAAGAAATGGCAATTTTGAAAATCTGGTGAAAATATGAAAAAGTGGTGAAGTTACGAGTGTGGATAGAAACTGTGCAACACACACTTATAACACAGTCATTTTGGAATGTTTTCACCAAATTTTCAACATGGCCATTTTAGGACCTCCCTCATGAACAGTGGCACTGTGATTTTGTTAATCTGTCTGAAAGTTGATTTTGCAGAGCAACCGCTCCATTCTGCGCCACAAGTGCAAAACACATTTCAGGAAGGATGTGAAAAATGACAGCTGTACTGTTCATCAGGGTGTGTGAAACAATGGCAATGTTGGAAATTGAGTGACAATATTAAAATCGATGAAGTTATGAGCATGTCTAGAAACTATGCAATGGGCGCTCATAGCGCAGCCATTTGAATTGTTTAACCAAATTTGCAACAAGGGCTTTTGGGACCCCACCTCATGAACAGTGACACTGTCATTTTGTTAACTGGTCCTGAATGGTGATTCTCGCAGTGACTGCAAAAATCACCTTTTGGGACTAAAACTAAATGACAGTGTCAGTGTTCACAAGGTGGGGTCCCAAGAACCCCATGTTGAAAATCTGTGAACAAACTCCAAAACTGGCTGAGATATCAACCTAAATTAAAAACCCCCACTGACTGCCATTATAGGGCTTACTGTCATTTCTTCAGTTGGTCTTTGAAAAGTGCAGACATATTCCCAGTCCACAAAAGATCACTGCTCCCAACCTTCAGAGGTAAGTATGGGCTGGGGGTGCAAGGAGGTAGGATCGCAGAGGGAGGTGCGGGTTGGGATGGGGGCCAGTGGGAATGACGAGGACCATTTTTCAGGTTAAAAAAAAGATGTTGTGGGACTGTTTTCTTTTTACAGGTGAAATATTAACAAAATGGATTTTGGCACACTTGGTGGACTCCAGTGTGCCAGAGTACTGAGGATCAATGCCCACCCAGGGACTGGCTGGGTTGGCTGAAAACACCACAGGGGTGGGGAAGCGCGGTTCATCCAATACTGAAGTGGGCATTTTGTGTTGGAAACATCAAAAGTATTTTTGGGCACACTGGGTGGGCTCCCAGTGTGCCGCGTGTGAAGGGAGGGGATACATGCTGATACAGGGATTCAGCAACACGATGTCGGCAGGGGGTGGAGAACAGAGGGGTGCAAGCGGGCAGCAGCAGTGGGAGGAGCTAACATTTAAATTTGTTGTCCTGCTGCATGCCTGGTTGAGAGGACTGCGCTGCAATGACAAAACTTCCCCTGATTGCAGCAGCACATTTCTTTCATGTCTTGGCGCTCGCTCTGAAACTGCCATCATCGGCAGCTTCAGCAGTAATTGGTGGCCGAGGGCGTTCCCATTAAAGCATCGGCTGCATTGACCACAACACTGCCACACCTCTGCAATGCTCTACTATCTCAATATGTTTCTGTGCACTGTGTGCACAAGCAAACAAAAACAAACAGCTGGAATAGATCAAATGTAAGGGTCAGACAGTCTGATTTCCTGCAAATGTCTTTACTAGTAAAGAAGGAATGTCCTGAAAAGTCATCATTCCTTGGAATGTTAGGAGGTTTGAATCCTACTGCTGCCAGCGGTCAGAGTTTGGTTAAAAACAAACAAACAAGGAAATCCCTTTAAGATGTGCAAATAAGTCCAAAGCAAATTACCCAACTGGTATAACCAGCAACAGGCAGCAGTTCAACTGAGAAGACACATCTACACTAAATCTAAGTTACATACAGAAACCAGAATTACTTACAAACCTATGGCACTGTGCTCTATATAAGCAAACTGCTGGGTGGTACATCCAGGAGGGTGGGGAATGAAAGCAGGGAGTCGACATAACATTCATTTACTAGCCGGGTGCTAGTGCAGATTGCTGCAGGCCAGTGCAGAATCTCTGTTACTTGTCCGCTGGGCTAGTGCAATTCTTCCTATGGAAAGCTACAGTTCCATTCTCAACAGGTATCAAATAAACAAACATATAAATACATAAATATAACGTATTTAATTTAAAGCCAGGTCCTGCTGATGGAGGTTTATCTATGTGCTGCTGTAGCATTAGTGAAATGAAAACAATAGATGTCTGTGGGTAGTGCATTTACAAACTGTTTCATTTTATACTAACTACTACTGCTTTTATGTTTTGCTGGTAAAGATCCTTTCTCCCTTTCCTTTCCTTGTTTAGCTCAGTACTCATGGCAGGCAGATTTGTGACCTTGTCCAGGAGCAGCACAGTTCTAGGGTTGCCACCTGTCCAGTTGTAGACCTGATAATCTGGTTTTCATGGTCTTTATCTGGTCATCCAGTTTTGATTAAATCTAGTCCAGTTTTTGGGCCATTTTGAGTGCTCAGATAGTATTAAAACTGATTGTATCAAATCATTCACTGTTGCATGCATGTCCAGGTTACAAAAAGTTCTGATGTCACTAGTCACAAGCCTTTGTTTGTAAAACCAGTCTGTCTAGGAGGTGTAAAGTATGGCCATTAAGACCATTAGCAGTAAATCAACCTAATCTTTTCAACTCTGAATTTTAAATATGGCAATTTACTGCCATGATGAAACAGTTTTGCACCTTTATATACTGTAATAGGTTCCTTTTTTGTTTTCCTATATTCTCATGTTTTAGACCCACTTTTCAAATTCGTTTCACATTTTATTGCCTTTGTCACTGTGTTGATTATTTCTCTCCTAAGTCATCAGCAGCTGCTCATCTTACTTTTATACTACCAACCTAAACATTCCATGATATTAGCTACACCTTTACAGGCCACTGGAATAAATTGATTGGAATGGTGTGTCTGAAATCGTGGAATGTGACGTCTTAGACATTTGAAAAAGAAAAAGCAGTGGCTGATGAGGTAAAGGAACACAATGTAGTACTGAGGATACCTCAAGTACTGATAGTTCAGTTATCGAAAAGGTGGTCAAAGCATATCAGAATACAGGCTGTCATGGAAAGGAAAACTGGAGAGTGTTTAACAGAGAGTGCAACAGGTTGTGAATGGGCTTTGTACATCCAGCAGATCGAGGTTTAAATTCCCACAGCCTCCACTTGCATATGCGAGACCCTGAGCAAGTCACGTAACCTCCCTGTGTTCCTGGGCCGCCCTGTACATGGGTCTTGTGCCCAATGGGAGTTACCTGGTTGCCAAAGAATAAGAGTAAATAAATAAACATTATGGGTTGATGCTGTTGAATTTATCCTTACTTTTTTTGGTGAACATTTTTAATAGAACTGGGACAATCAAGCATTTGTAGGATCTGTGGCCAAGGTGGGAAAAGGAAGGAAAAGGGAAGAAAAAGACACATACACTTTTCATGACAGAACTTTATTAACTACAAATCTGAAAATGTGGAAATATATTAAAGAAGTCAGTAACCCAGCTGACATTAACAGAAAGCATGCTGACAAAGACAAACAAAGATGAGTACAAAAGACAAGCATAAGCCGTCGGTTCCAGCAATGTTGGCTAGAAAATATGACTTGTTGGGGTATGATGGTGCAAATGTTCTGATGTTCTGCCATTTGTGTATCAAACATGAAATACAGTTAGGTAAGGTGGGCAATAACAATAATTTTCGTTTGGTACAGATAACCGGCTTGACTCAGTCTTGTCCCATAATATCAGTGAAGCTCATGCTAGGGCAAAGAAAAGGAGATGCCAGCAATGCTACTCCACAGACAAGTAATGCGGAGGAATGCTGAAGACCATGAATGAAACAACACTTAATTGTCTGAATAAACCGTTCGCACATGCCATGCAATTGCTAAGAAAGGACATCCTTTCACAGACTTTGTGTGGATGTACAGCCTTGATGATATGAAAGGGCTAGATATCAGCTCAGCAACTTTATCAATAAGTAGCGGGCTTGAATACTTGGGCTATGAGAAAACATTATAGGAACAAAGTTAATTTCAGTCTTCAGTGACAGAACCACTAACTCTTCCAGTCACAGAAGCTGAGATAGTGTATGTGCAGTTTGCAGTTAAAGGCACAGTGAAAATAATTTGGTAGGTGTCCAGACTGTTGGCAGGACAAATGCAATTTTATTTGCCTTTTGTTTAACAAATCACTATTAACCATACTGACTGCAGGCTACTCCAAACCTCTGCGGAGCTAGTGCAATCTCTGGTCCACTAGCCTGGCTGACTAGTGCAAAAAAGTTAAGGTTGACCCCTGAATGAGGTCCCAGATACCAAGAAAAGGTCTCATTGGTTGCATCATAAAAATGGGGCAAATAAGAGCCTTGTTAGTTGAGCAACAGCCTTGATATGTCCCAGTGGCCCTCTAAAATATCAAAAATATATCTTATGAACTACACTCCCACTGATAGGAATGGATTGCACTCCCATGGTCTACAAACTCTTCGTCACAAATCGCTGAACATAGGATGGCACCAGGGTGGTACTTCACTCATTTGAAACCAGGAAGGGAAGGATCAGGTGACCAGTTCCTCTGTGTGACAATTTATGATCCCTTCCCTTCATAAAGTACAAAAGGAAAGTTACAGCAACTGGCTCTTACAACTCCAGTGAAGGTAAGCTGCAGGCTGGGGACTTCAGGAAAGCACTGAAACAGCTAACGTTTAGGGCTTTACTGAAAGTTAAAATTGAAACATGATCTTTTTGAAAGTAAAGGCGAGTTGTTATTTTTGGCACGCTAAAATTCATAAAAACAAGCTATTTACAAAGCTTTTAAAAACACTTCTATGAAGCATGCCCCAACCCCTTCAGTATTAAACACTCTATCCATTATGCTATCTCCCCAACCTTGTTTATGGACTCTGTGTTCACCTCTGCTTCAGCTTAGGGTCTGCTGCTCAGTCATCCAAATCTGAAAGAACAGTCTTCCCTCTTGAGCTGGTCCAGGAGGAAAGCAGCATCAGCCAGATCAGAGAACAAATAAGCGTTGTTAGCAGTTGAAAATAAATTGTAGGGCGGCCGCCCGGCGCGCGACTGATTTCTGCTTGCGGCGCCAGCGACCGGGTTCAAGAGCGAGCCCGGAGCTGGAAGCAGACCCTCGGGGAGGACTTAAGCGTCCCAAGGACCGCTCGTCCTCTCCGGAATTCTACCTGAGCTTGGTGCTTGTCTGACCCGGTGGAGACCAGAGGTACAGCAAGCCCGATGCTCTAACTGGGAAGAGAGGCGGCGTGCAGATGTCGGCACTTCAGCGTCTTGACATCCGGGGACCTGGTAGTACGGTGAGAACACCGGAAAAACCCTTGCGGCCTCCCAGTAGGCGGGCACCAGGCTGCCTTCCAATGCCCTACCTGCCCAGAGACAGCGTACCGTGAAGCCATGACGTCGGGGTGTAGAGCTCCACCCTGTACCCGCCTGAGTATAGCCATGGCTCCATGGGGCACGGACTGCACGGTCACCAGGTAGGTGGCCGAGGCTGATAAGGCCATAGGTGTCTCCAAGAGGGAGAGCCACGAGGAGGAAGGAGGATAAAAAAAAAAAAGAAAATAAATTGTGTAGTTAAATTAAAGCAGAGTTGCTATCAATGCTCACGGCAGCCCCAGGGTGAGCCAAAGGGTGATTCTCTACCTCCTTCACAGAGGCTGCTGCAGCTGTGAGCATCATTAGAGGTGCTGAGGGAGTGGAGGAGCGATAAAACAGGAGAAAAACAACTTCAGTCTGCAGAATTATGGTACCTGGCACCACGTCATGGTTATAACCATGTTGTGGTTGCCAGGGATGGAAGGTTAGGCTTGATGGGGAACCACAGTACTAGAAAGAAGCAAAGACCAACAAGGAAAAAAAGGTGACGTGTGCAAGGATGTTACAGCTTTTGTACAAGTACACTGAACAGTTAATGGGCTAGACAGAGCCCCTGTCAGTCCTGCACCTGTGAGGAAAAATTGGCTTACATGGGTCACCCCTTGCAGAGCCACAGTTTTCCCACAGCTGCAATATTTTCAAAGGGAGCCAGTTTGACTGGCTCCACAATTCCAACAACTTGTGGTTGTTTTTTGGTGCAGCTGTGAGAAATGCTAAGCCCAGTGGGACCAAGCATAACATCCTCTGCAGCTTGCCTGCTGAAAGCATAAGCTCTTCTGGTGCAGAATGTCCTCCTACAGTGCTGGCTGTGGCAGGAGTTAGTTCCCAGGCAGGCTGACAATCCAGCCCAGTGTCTTTCTGCTCCATATACTTCAAAACAGACAATGCAGTACAGTCCCAGTCTTTGCATACTCAAGAGTACCAACATGAGCGATCAGTTGGAGATGTTTGATCTGGTGTTCTGTGGGAGGAGGGTAGGGCATGCCCCAAGGGCTCGTGGTAACTTTAGGGACATTAGGAGGCACCTTTCCCAGAGCATTGTGACCATGGTACAGCATACCAGTGCAGACAGTGGATGTGAAAACAGTACTGGCCTTCAAGGTAAGACTGGACACAGTTCTGCTTTCAAGAGAATCACAGGGTACCCTAGTAGCAGGGTTGGGGAATCCTGGGGTACCCTGGGTGGCAAATTGGGTGGGAATTACTGGGTGCCCTGGATGGTAGCACAGGTGAGAATCACTGGGTACCTTGGACAGTAGCACGGTGAAATCACTGTGTACCCAGGGTAGTAGCATGGGTAGGGAATCTCGGTACTCTTAGTAGCAGCATGGGTAAGGAATCACAGGGTATCCTGGGTGAATGCGGTGGAGCAGGAATCACAGGGTACCCTGGGTAGTGTGGGTAGGAAATCACAGGGTACCCTGGGTAGTAGTGTGGGTGAGGCAATCACTGGTTTACCCTGGGTAGTGAGGGCAGGTGAGGAATACAGGGTACCTCTGATGAGTAGGGTGGGTGAGGAATCACAGGGTGCCCTACGTAGTATGATGGAGTGTGGAATCATGGGGTACCCTGGGTTGTAGGATGGATCGGAATCACAGGATACTCTGGGTAGTAGGGTAGGGTAGGGAATCACAGAGTGTCCTGGGCAGTAGGATGGGTGGGGAATCACAGGGTAACCTGTGTAGTAGGGTGGGTGGAACATCACAGGTACCCTGGGTAGTAGGGTGGGTAGGGAATCCTTCAGACTGGTTTCCATACTTATTTCATCCATGCTTATGAAGAGGGGAGAGACATTGAGGACCTGAAGTCCTTTTCTACCTTAAATTGCTATATTACTACAATATGTTACCAGTAGATGCTCCTCCCCAGTCAATGTAAATGCTTGAATGGTAAAATATACCGAGTAGTTTCAAGCTACATTATATATACAGAATAATGTATGGGCAACCATGCACAATGAGGCTGTGTTTCCATCCAGGGCTTGGGATGACAGCATATGGACCTCAAGAGTGAAGCTCAAGAGGTCCATGATGTCATCTCAATCCAGGATAGAAACATGAGCCGAGTTAGCCATAGCTGCCCATGTTTTATTTATAAGTTAATAGGGCCTCGAGGGAAGTCTCTATGGTATAAGAGACTCTGAGTGTGAGGTTCAGGCAAGAGGACTGCGAGGCAAAACTGAGTGGTTCTGTCTGCCCACACTTCATGAGAAGAGTCTTTATAACATAAGAGACATTCCTTGCAGGCCATATTATCTATTATAAAACACTGCATTTAGCTCAAGAGATTTCTAATATATTTAGTCTTTTTTTTATTTTATTGTGCTGTCTTCCCGACATTAAAGAGGGTGCTCCCTCTTAACGGTCCCATGAGGAGCACACTGTACCGGGATAAGCAGTATAGCGGCTCTGCATGCTGTTTGGCTAAAATCACATTAGTGATCTAGAATTTATAGTATGTGGTTTTAATGTACGTCAAAACCGAAAATTTCAGTTAATATAGAGTAGTGAGCCGGACTCATCCACTCCTCCCCTACCATTTCATTGCTTATAATCATTAACTATAATAAAGATAAATTATTATGTTGGGGGCTTAAAGGGAGATAACCATACAAAGCAACTTTCATGACCTTTGAACTGTGCATAACAACTTTTGCGACCTCTGAACTTGTACTGCGTTTGCCTATGTGCAAGGATTTTGAGAGTATGGAAATCCATACGGTAACACTGAATCGTATATGGGACTGGCAGAGTATTGAGTAGCAATCTGAAGTGAACTTGGTACATCCAACAGACCGGGTTTGATTCCCACAACCACCAAATTTATTTATTTATTTGTTTAAAGTTGATGACTGTGTTTCACGCTGAGCCAAGGCTCGTTTCCGGTGTCGACCAGGTACAGTTTGTACATGGAGTAACAAGAGAAACAGGAAGTACAGGCAGTTATCACAATCATCATTAAACAGTACAGTACAATTATCGAAGATGTAACATTTGGTCATTTAGAGTGTGAAAGAGAGATGAGGAGGGGTCTACCTAGGGTGGCTTCTATGGTGAGTTGGAAAGGGCTGAATGGTGCCTCTGTAGCACATTTGGACCATTTGAGCATGGAGGATAATGTGGGTTGGGTGCCTGAGGAGCTGGGTAAAGGCTGAACTAGAAGGGGCCTGGTGAAGGTCGGAGGGCAAAGAATTCCAGAGAAGAGGAGGCTATACGAGAAGGCAAGTTGGCCGGAAAGAGTGTGAGAGGCAGGGAGGTGGAAGATCTGAGGGTCCCTGTGGTGAAGACAGTAGTTTGGGGAGGAGGTTGGGATGAGCAGGGCGCAAGGTATGGGGAGGGAACCAAACCAGAATTTCGCTAACAGGGAGGCGCGATGGATGGTAACGCCTGGGAGACAGCAGGGCGATGGAGAGTAGAGCGTGAGCTTTCAGCTGTACAACTCACATTGTGTGGGGATCAGAGAGGCTGATCATCAGGTTAAACTGAAATATTCGCCTTTCTTTTCCAAATTAATGAAACAAATAAAAGTACAAGCTGGTCAGCCCCTACTGTTTTCATTTAATTGTCCATGTCTTATCAGAAACAAACAATCATGCACTGTGTGTTCCCCAAATGCATACTGTGTGACTCTGAGCAAGTCAATTAACCTTCCCAGGACTCCCACGTCACCCCTGAAACAGGCTAGACAGACAAACAGACAGATTATATATATATTTTACAGGACTGAGTCACTGGAGAAATGAACCCATTTCCAGGACCATCCTGTTCAAAGTCTGAAGTTACAAGGAGTACTATAGTCAATTGTTGAAAACAAGCTATCTTGCTGCAAGTAGACTGGCGAGATTTACCAAGTTAACAGAAAATACCTAATCTGCAGAGCCGTAGCTAACTGGTACTTGCAGTGCAGAACAGAAACTAAGAGTTCTCAGCTGTACAACTCCGTCATTGTGTGTGGGATCAGGCGGCTGATGATCAGGTTAAACTGAAATGTTACACTCTCTTTTCCAAATTAATCAAACAAATAAAAGTACAAACTGGTCAGCCCCTACTGTTTTCATTTAATTGTCCATGTCTTATCAGAAACAATCATGCACTGTTTGTTCCTCCATGTCTTTGTTTATCATCCTGGCCAGTCACCCACACTGAAACACAGAATCATGCCAGCAGCAGAAGGCCTTGTGGTCTATTGAGTCTGCCAGATGTGGAGGTACATGCCCAATACAGGTTCATGTCCTTCCCCCATCTCTGGTCCCTCACCTGCCCCATAGCCATCCCACCCCAAGTTTTCCACCAAATGAAAGCCACCGCTCAACTAAGAAGGACCTTATTGGAATGGTGGGTAACACTTCAAGTTTCCTTTAATTACACCGCAACTGCACTGCAACTGCAATGTAGTACATGTAACAAACATGTAACTACAGTGTAATTACCCCTGTTGCATGTAATTAATGATTACCTACCCCACAGTTATCTTGAAACTGACACTTAAAGCCTGAGTAAATGGAGACTTTGATGTGACTGAAATGAACCACTACAATATTAAAATAATTGTTTAAAAGTTGCCCCTATTGTCTTTTATAGAGTATTCCTTCACTCTCCAAACTCTGACATCACAAAACATCAAAGAGTTGGGGGAGGTGCTAGCGAGCTCAAGCAATATGGTCGCTTTGAATAGAACTCCTCTCTAACTTTGGTTTTGGGAGATCAATCAGGTACTTTTGCACTATCCCAAAAAATCTAAATGCAGAAACAGCAATCGGAAGACCAGAGGAACAACATGGAAATCCCGAAAGAATCGAACTCTCCATGAAGGAGCAAAATCTAAGAACGCTCCTGCTCCTCTACCATGTGGTCTACATCTCAACAACGAGCCACAGATGCAGGAAGCGAAGGGAGGAAACTCTACAATCCCTCAGATTTAAAATCAACAGATTAATCGTCTCTGTTTCTGGCTTGGCTGAAAAAATAGATGGCATTGCTAATAGAGTCACAAATCTAGAAGCAAAATTGACCTGGTGTCAGCAGAATCCTCGGATGCCAAAAAATGATTGGATGCAGCAATGGGTGCAGTTAATGGCATGATAAAAGAGAACAGGTTCTTCTGAATGTAACTGGAAAATCTGGAAAATCAGACCAGGGCTCCTAATATTCGTTTACTAGGGCTCCCAGAGGGCTGTGAGGAGACCACCTCATCTTTTCTTCATGATTGGCTCCAACAGCAATTTGGCGAAGATGCAAGCCCACGCATTAAGGGCATTCAAAAGGCCTATAGGATCGCAGCCAGAGGTAGGCCAGATAACCCTGAAGCCCCTCGTACAGTTTTGGTGATCACCAATGGAGTAGCTACAAGGGACTACCTGCTGGCTTTAGCCAGACAACATCAGACACTGCTTTGCGAGGGGAAACCATCCGACTCTATCCAGACATCAGCTTTGCCACCAGACAGAGGCGGAAGCCTTTCGATGGTACCAGGACACTCTTGCGTGAAGCAGGATTCAGCACAGTGTAAATTTTCCGGCCCGGCTGAGAATAACGCACCAGGGAAGATCATTTTTGAATTAAAGAAGCTAACGTTGGGTCCAGAGTTATGCATGAAAGATGTGTTGCAGACCAGGAAGAGCTCCTCAGAGACGAGGAGCCATGAAGGAACAGTTAAGATTTCTTCAATGAGGATCAGGGAAAGAGAACTCTGTTTTAGTAAATATAGAAGTTGTTTAAGCCCAGAGAGGTCTGAGTGAGTACTTTACCAAAGTTTATGTTGGGACTTCCATTCCTGAACATTTTAAGTTGCTCTCTTGGGATTTATTAGTAATCACCTTCCGATGACAGTCACATAAAATGGACTTTGAACAGGTCATCTATATAAAAACACTTAAAGTTGGTTTGTTGTTTAATTAAGTTTGGGAAAAACCAGATCCTCTTAGTATTTGTCATGGTTGCTCCGTAGTAAAGGTATTTAACTCAATGTGGCACGACCTTTTTAGAATTATCACAGTTTGTGATGCTTATTTACAGTTAAAGCATGGACCTTCTCATACCCCTCTTTGGGATATATATGAATATGTGGACTATGTATATTAATACTGATGTAGTAATTTTCCATACCACTCATGGGTTCTATAACTAGCAAATCTGTATTAAAATTCATATATAATAATTAAGTAACTCCCAGGACGTATCTTAAAGCAGTAGAATAACTAGTATATAGGAATTTTAGAGGGTGGCGTCCTCAATGTGTCCAGAATGTAACCATCATTTGAAATGTCTCTGCTTGGAATGTATTGTATAATTACATTGAAAGCGATAAATACAAAGTCTAAAAAAAAATCAGAGAGTTGGAGGGTGGACTCTCATATAAGGAAGGGAAGGGTCCCAGTAAATTTACAATTCCTTACCCTCATAACAGGCCTACATAAACAAAATTTGGTCCTTAATAATTCCTTTAAGGTAAGCCTACGACTGGGGATTGGAGGAGGGATACCAAGGAAGGTGCTCTATAAAACACAATTTCAAACTTTGCTACTACATGCTACAAGTAAATTTAAAACAACCTATAGCTGAAATGTCAAATGATCCTTAAAGGACAAGTCTCTACTAAAATAAACTATTTAAAACTATTATATTTACAACAATTATCTTTAACTTTGGTGTTTTCTATATTTTTTTTACTTTTCTTGCTACAAGTCTATTAAATACTTTGGGTAAAGCAGCGAGTGGTGAGGCAGGCACTGGCAGCCTCATCGCCTGCCACACTGGCAAACTGGGTTGAGAACAGCTGCAGGATCACTTGGGAAAAGAGGCTTCAGCATCCAATGAGGCCCTCTTCCTCCTTTGGGGCAGGGGACTGTATGTACTGCTGCTTGGCTTCCCCTAGTAAAGCCTAGGTGGCGCAGCTCTTGATCGCCTCATTTAATGGCCAGGTCTGGTCAAGAAACAGGAAAGTTCCTCCAACAGCAGGATGACACCGCGACCATGCAGGTGCCGCACCACCACCAGTCACCCACTCACCCATGGAGAACAGGGAGTAGATGGGTAAGTCCTTGGTATGATGGGGGATGAGGGTGGGGGGCCAGCAGAAGTGCTGCTGGGGAGGGACAGGCAAGAAACGCACGATGGAAAAAATATAAATTTTGGGTAATACACTGTGCTTTTTAAAAGACTCTGACTGTTCCCCACAGACCTCACAGCTGTGACTTGTGACATCACAGTCTGTTGTCACAGTAAGCACTAAAAGGAAACTCGGAACTGAAAAATGTATTCTCTAGGGGCTGATGCAGCTGAAACCTGTTTGTGCAATTACATGCTGATGTGCAAAGCTGCTCTTTCAGGATATTTAAACTAAAACTGGGCCCCTAAGCCTCTGAGTGCATTCACTCCTGATGCTCGCTGCCCTCCTGGAGTCATAATCCTCTCTTTGTGACATCACAAACTGCTGCTAAAGAAGCAGCAGTGATGTCTAAACAAAAGATTCTGGATACAGATGGGGAATAAGCAGCCACTGCTGATGGTGTCTAAGGGACAAAGGTCCAGCTTACACACAAATCTCTTTAGTAGGAAAGAACAAGGGCCTATAAATACAGAAAAATATGAAATATAAAGTGAGTTGTGTTTAAACATTATTTTTCAAGCGTGCTCCGGAAGGCTCAGGGCTCGTCAGGTCGTTGTCTCTACCAGGGTCTCCTCCTGCCCGAAAACAACAAAAGTGGAGCCTTCGCCAACCCACTGATTTATGCAACAAGTGCAGAGGCAGCAAAGAGGTTCTGACGGCAGATCCAAGTTCCAAGGTCCACGCTTATTAGTGTAAATGACAGTGCATAAACACACACATAGCAGTCCCAAATGGCAACCCAACTTTTCATGTTTTTCGCACCTATATATAATTTCAAGAGTGTATACTAAACTATTGAGAAATCTGAATACTTGACTGTAATATATCAGGCATTCTGTTTTTAATATTCTCCTGGTTTAAAATCGTTTTGATATTTTTGCACTTTTTCTGCTGTTTTTGTGTGTAGCTGTAATTTGTGTATGTATGTAATCTGGAGGAAGACTGGCTTGTTCAGCCACACACAGGCAGGAAATGTCAGGTTGCCAGTGGGGAGCACTGCTACGTTGGGGCATACTTGCAGTGTTTTGTACCTAATGAACTTTGGATCTCAAATCTGGTGGTAGTAACGGGAATATAAACAATATGGAGCGGTGCAGAAGGCGCAAGCGAAGGCCAAGAGGTTGCTGGGATGTATCATGAGGGCATCTCCTTCAACAGCAGGGAGGTAATCCTGCCACTCTACAGGTCACTGGTCAGGCCACACCTGGAGTACTGTGTGCAGTTCTGGCACCCGTATCTGAAGATGGATGTGAGATTACTGGAAGGGGTACAACGAGAGGCGACAAAGATGATCCAGGGATTGCAGGGTGGCCATACGAGGGAGGCTGAAGAACTGAACATGCACTCCTGGAGATGGGAAGGGATTGGGGAATATGATTGAGACCTTCAAGTACTTAAAGGGATAAACAAGACCGGTACTAAGGGGATATTCAAGCTAAGGAAGGAGAGGGACATGAGAGGATATAGCCTTAGAGTGGAGGGGGTAGATAAAGGAGGAACTGAGGAAGCACTTTTTTCACAGAAGGGTGGTAGCAGTATGGAACACTCTGCTGGAGGAGGTGGTATCCTGTAAGATGGTGGCTAGTTTCAAGAGGGAATGGGACAGGGTGGGGGGTAATTGGGAGAGGGTTGGTGTGGGGCGGTTTACCCATAGCGCTAAACGGCGCTAAGCGCTGACATCCCTACAGCGATAGCTACAATGCCGACTGTCAGCATTGTAGCCATGGGGATGTCGGCGCATCCCCGATCTCTAGGATTCTAACTCCAAGTCAGAGTTGGACCGGGGTGGGGGCAATCACCAGTGATGCAGTCCTCATTGCCGCAAAGAACCAGCACAGTGGACGGGCAGGTTTTGCTCAATTTCTGGCACTGTGCTGGTCTTCACCATCGAAGTCACTGCAGTGATGGTATACGAGGGTGGGGCAGCTGCAAAGTAAGGGGTTAGCTGCGCGCCAGGCAGACTTGATTGACCAAGTGGCCTATTTCTGCTGGCAATTTCGTATGTTCATATGTATTACATCTGCACTTGTTCAAGTTCAAGTTCAAGTTGTTATATAAATATTGCTACAGACATCAATGGGTCGAAGAGTGCCCTAGACTTTGTTTCCGTGTTGTTCCTGGTGATAAGCACCCAGTTAATCGTGAGCAGCTGTACCCTGGTTTCAGTCTCCTCCAGTTTGGTAGAAGCTCCTTGGACTCCTTCTGCATGGCAAAGTTTTTTCTTAAAGGAACACAAATCTTGTTTTCGTAGGGCTCTGCCTTAGTCACGGCGCCCTGTACCTCCACCACCCATATTGCCTGCACTCTTCTCAGTTACCTCTGACTTGCCCCTCAGAGGGTGGGGTCACAGCACCGTAAGGCACTGGCACCTGCGATCTTAGTTTCTAGTCAGGAGAGCGGCTGGGTGGCTGAGTGAGGCCTGGGGCAGGGCGTCATGGAGGCGTTCAGGGCAGCATTTTTCTCCCTTTTTAAGCTGGGCAGTGATGTGTAATGATGTCCTGCATCTGTCCTGCCCCAGAGTATTTTTCATGTGTTGGTGCATGGCATCAACCCGGCCCTCCACCAGGTATCGGCTCCTGCACCGATCACAGTGTCCCCCTCCCCTGGAAGGACAGCAGTCCTGGGGGCGCTCAATCCTTCTCCCCGGCTGGCCTTCTGATGATCTGGATCCATTTCCGAACCGGGTCACCGCGCCATGAAGTGGAAATCAACTGCTGCACTGGCCAGGCGGCTTGCGTTTTATACATTTTAATTAGAATTTGAAATTTAAGCATGTGAGGAATCTGTTTAATAACCCAAAGAGTACTACATAATGTGTTTGTCCTGAAATAGTCTTACTTTATTCCTTACTTGGTCTCACTCCTTGCTAATACTGCCTTATCTGCCCAGTAATAATTTTATTTCCATTTATTGTTTCTCCTGGCCATGTTCTGTTAAGTATATACCTGGTCCCAGGGATGTACCCCAATCCAGCCATGCTCAAACATGTATATACTTGGGTCCCTCAGATATACTCCAATCCAGTCATTCTCCAACAGGTATATACCCTAGTCCCACAGCTGTACCCTGATCTGGCCATGCTCCCCACATATATACCCTAGTCCCACAGATGTACTCCGATCCGCCATGTTCCACCAGGTATATACTCTGGTTCCAGGATGTACCTGATCCAACCCTGTTAGTCCTCCAGCTCTGCCCTGGGACCCCATGCCCTGTCACAGTACCCCATAGTCACTCTCTGTCACCCCGAGGCAGCTCACATGTAATCAGTTAGGATCCAGGATCCCAGGCCTTCACAGAGGTGGGTGTGGTTTTCATTGCATTTCTCCTGCTCTCCCTCCGCCCCTTGGTGTGCGCTGGCTTCTTGTGCTACAGCTGCATGTAGCGAAGTCCTGCGGAGGAAGCAATCTCCCTTGGCCCACTGTAGGAGTCACCGTGCCACAGCGCCATCCCTCCCTGACTGCCAGCACTACTGAGCGGCAGGCCGGCCCCTGACACACTATCCCAAACTCGGCCCTCAACGCAGGTCACAGAGTAATGTGCTGCTACTGGGCCATCAGAACATATGAGCATACAAATGCCAGCAGAAACAGGCCTCACGGTTCATCGAGACTGTTAGATTGTGCAGCTAGTCCCTCAACTTGCAGCTGCCCCACCCTCCCTCCCTCCTCATAACCACCCCCACTCTGTCCCACCCTCTCTTAAATCCTCCCACCTTTCTACACAATACCACCTCCTCGGGCAGAGTGTTCCACTTATCTGCCACCCTTTCAGTGAAAAAGTGTCTCTTGATTTCCCTCCTGAATCTCCCCCTCCAATCTCAGCGATGCCCTCTCGTGTCCCTCCCTTCTGATCTGAAGAATCCCTTCTGTAGTAATCCTGTTAATACCCTTTAGGTACTTAAAGGTTTCAATCATATCCCCTATCCCTCCTCTCTTCCAGGGAATACATTTGCAGCTCTCCCAGCCTCTCCTCGTAGGATTTTCCCTCAAGTCCCTGTATCATCTCCATTGCCCTATGCTGCACCCCCTCCAATCTGATGTCCTCTTCAGGAATGGACGCAGTACTGCACACAGCATTCCAGGTGCAGCCTGACCAATGACCTGTACAGAGGTAACATCACTTCTCTGTGCCTGGAGGAGGTTCCCCGCTATGCACCCCAGCATCTTGTTTGCCTTTGCAGCCACCTTCCTGCACTGAGCTGAGTGGTTCATACTCCCCATTATTAGTACCCCTAGATCCTTTTCCTCCCACTGTGCTACCAACTGTACCTCTCCCAACTGATATTTGCCCCTTAGTTCTTACTCTGAAGTGCAGTACCTTGCACTTCTTGGTGTTGAACCCCAACTGCCATGTCTCCGACCATTCCTGTGGTTTGGTCAGGTCTTCCTGCAGCCCAGGGGTTTTATTGCTCTGACATTGATTAGCGTTTTGCATGTAAAAGTGCTAATATCGATCTTACAAAAGCTTTCGACACAGTCCATCATGGCCTACTTACCTCCCTCCTTTCTAGCCTAGGCCTGGCCGAGGTCCTTGTGCTTGGGTAAAAGTTACCTGTCCAATCGGTCACAGGCTGTAAAATCTCTAATGAACTCTCCGACTTCAAACCAGTTCTCTCGGGTGTACCACAGGGATCAATTCTTGGACCGCTCCTCTTTAGCCTGTTCCTTAACTCCCTCCCAGATATCTGCCAGGAGAAAATAATCTTATACTGATGATGCTGTAATTCTCTCTTCCCACAAGGATCCAAACTCCCTAAAAAAGCCTGCAACTTGCTTTCTCTAGTGTTGAAAGGTGGTTCCTGGATAGTAAACTTGTGCTAAACCACAATAAAACAAAAGCCATGCTCTTCTCCAATCACCAAAACAAAAATAGGCATACTCCACTCACCATACAAACCTCTGCAGGAATTACACTGGACCAAGTAAATACTTTCAAATACCTTGGCATCACTTTTGACCAAGGGCTCACCTGCAACCCACATTAGACACTACGAAAACAGTGAACCAACGCCTTGGAATACTATTCCGTAACCATCAATTTCTAAATCAGCGGCATTGAGAATAGCTATACAGAGTTCCATAATCTCAATCATTGACTATGGCCTTATTATTTATGGCTCCAGCTACTTCCACTGCTCTAAGGCGTATCTCAATCACTCTAAATAAGGCCTGCCCGGCTCCTCACAGGGGCTCAAGACCGACTCACACATGTGATCTGTACTATGAATCAAGCTGGTTGAACCTATCAAATCGTCTTTATTTATCTCACCTGCACAATGGCAAAAAACTATCTTGGGACTGACTCCATTATGTATTCAAAACCTACTCCGACTGAATCCTGGCTCACGACCCTCCACCAGATCTGAGCATCAACCTTTCCTGGTTCGAGATGCGGACTGCACAGGGACAAAGATCTTTCGCATGAGGCCCCGACATGGTTCAATGCGCTTAGTCCACCTACTCTATCCTCAACCTTGCTTGAAGCTTTCAAATCCATGCTCTATGCCCACCTCACCACCACTAGCAACTGTGACTGCGCTAGATAAAGACTACTACTCCTCATGTCCATCCTCACATCTGAGGCCTCTTCCTCCCTGACTAATGAACCCTCTGGTACCTCTACTACTTCCTGTCTCACCCAAACTCACCCCCTTTTTTCCTGTCCCTCTCACTTACTCTCCCGCTCACCACCTTTCCCTCCTCTCTAGCCTCCTTTTGGCCTAATGATCACCCTCTCCCTGGAAGTTTCCTTAACCTCAGAAATTGTCTACTAACGCTTGAACCTGTTATAGCTTGTTTTCTATGAAACTTAAAACGTTACTGCCTTAAACTGTTAATAGCAAATTTATGATGTAACTTTCCTGTCTGGTTTTACCTGTAATGTGTATCGTGCTTTGTTAAATGTTCTTTGTGACGTGGAACCTTTGTAAAAGAGCCCTGGCTCAAAGGTATTAATTCTAGACTAATAAACTAAACTAAACTAAACTAATACACTGTGAAAATGCACAGCACTTGCCTCACTTTGTTTAACAAACATAACAATGTTAGAAATCCTACATGCCTACTTTCTTTACAATTAGTACTGTCACAGGAAAAACTGCTAATCAATTATATAAAACCCTGAGCCCCTCCACCTCTATGTCATCTACCACTGCACCAGTCTTGGTATCGTCTGCGAACAGACTGATCCTACTCCGGATCCTGTTTGAGATATCGGCTATGAATATCCGAACAGCACCGGTCCCAGTATTTCGAACCCCTGGGCACCCCACTCATAATGTTCCTTGGTGATGAGAGTTCCCCCACAACCACAACCTTTGCTGCCAACCCCACGCCAGCTGGTGATCCACTTAACCATTTTGTCCCCACCCAGCGTACTCCAGTTTTCCTCCGTATTCATTGTTTTAATTACCATCACTTCAGGAACCCAGCAATGCCAGCTGAGAAAGAGCCCTTCAGGGAAAGCTTCAGTCTAGAGTTCACTCAACTGATGTCACTAGGTTCTGGAATTCATAAATAATTAAAAATGAATAAATGGGCTGGCTGTGTGGCACTGAGTGGTGGGTACCTGCATAGCATGCTGGCAACCTGGGTTCAAGCCCAGAGCTCAGGACCTCAGAAGTGGAGGATAGCAGGAAGAGTGATAAGTGTAAGGTGCTGGAGCACTCACTGGGAGTGGCAGCTGGCGGGTGCCAAGCCATGCCAATGTGTTTCTTTTTTTTTTTAACATTCTCTTTATCCTCCCGATTGCAGAGGCTCCATCCACTGCAGAGGTGACCTCCAACCTGACCTGTGCCATCTTTGCCTTTTAATCTGATCCTTCTCTTACCCCAGACTTCACCTTGAGAGTGCAGTGGTGGGGAACTTGTCAGCCCTCCCCTTGAATGAACTGGTTCTGGAAGGTGGTGGGCAATCAGTGTATCAGGGCCCAAGAGTGCCCTTCGCATCATCTGGCTCACCTGTGGGTAGTTTCCACTTTTCTCCCTTTTTCCCCTGAGACACCAGGGAGAGGCATGCTGTCGTACATGCTGTTGTGCATGTTGCTGTGCATGCTGTCATGCATGCTGTATCGTGCATGTTGTCGTGCATGCTGTCGTGCATGTTGTCATGCATGCTGATGCAGGGGCAGCCCCATTAGATCCAAATGGCATGCTCCTTCCAATGCTCAGCTCCTGCCTGCAATGCCACCTGTAGTCACCCAGGTTGTGGTTATGAGTGTGCTGAAACCAATCTCCCCGCTGCACAGCTTCCTCTGGGACACTCAACCTCTTCCAACCCGGCTAGCCTTCCAATGACTTGGGCTTGTTCCTGAACCAGGGTCGCTGGTGTCATGAGCTGGAAGCACTACTGATGTGTCAATAGACTTGCTCCAAAATGTTTTTTTAATCAATGTGTTTTGCAGCTCAGTTCGTCATGTCAACAATCCAGGGGTGGACTGCCATTATGTACACGGATGGTAGGTGAGTTTCTGCCCCCATTTTCTTCCAGTGTTCTCTCCCTTATTCACTTGGCATGGGCCACACCTTTGTGGTCTTGCACCACTGCTCCCTGTGGTGAGAGTAAGCTCTCTGGCCCAGCCACACGGGTTGCTGTAGCATTGGACCACGCGCAAACATTCCCTTACTAAAGCACACTGCCGCATGGTATTTATCTCAGTCTGGCCTGACACCCAACATGGCAACCCAAGCTCACTCCTGAATCCAGGCTGCCTGCACAGCACAACATGCCATCTCTACGCCATTGGGGTGGCCCTCCAAACATAGAAACAGAAGTTGATTCGACAGATAAGGACAGCAAGGCCCATCCAGTCTGCTCATTTTTTCTACCTTATGAATGTTTTTTTGTTTGTTTGTTTTTTACTTTCTTTATCCACCTCTCAGCCTTGGACTCTCTCAGATGGGGGCACAGCTTACCTCCATCCCGCCACGCCTGAGACTCAGTCTTGACACTGGTCGGGGACACTCCCACTCAGTTCCAGGTATCCACACCTCACCCTCTCCACCCCATTGAGGGACATCCATGGACCGTGAGCGATCTGAGGTCAGCAGGCGTACATGACCCGTGGGCGTGGGGAGGTGGCTTCGGACCCTCGTGCGCCTACCAAGGCTGGGCATTTTCTTTTCCTGTTGCCTCAGGCTGGCTGCCAAGCTCTGCCCGTGCACTCACTACGTCGCCACACTGGGCGCCCCGATAGCCACCAGGCGCGCTCCAGGAGCGATCATTTCTCCCAACCCTCCCCAGGAGAGAGCAGTCTGACGGACGCTCAATCTCCCCCACGACTCCCCAGCAACCCGGCCTGCTCCTGAACCCGGTCGCCAGCGGGCGCGAGGTGTGCGCCCAGCACCTCAACCCTCAGCGCTACTGGGCCAGCTACGTTATGACTGTTAAAGGCTAATATTCTAACTGTTTAGTTGTATATGAGGGTTTCGGTCCTTAATGAAATGCTGATAGAATGCTTTCAGCCAGTCAGAATGCTCCATTTCGAGCTATTGTTTTGTTGTTGTATAAATATTAATTCAACATATAGGACACATAGAACAGAATAACCTATAATGCACTCCATACATCATCAACCACTCTGTTAACAGGATCACCAACATGGAGGAGGGGGTTTTGGATGGCAAACCACCTTCCTACCCCCCACCCCCCACACACACACACCCAAAAAATAGGCCAGCTAGCAAAATTTGAGCTGTCTCTTCAGAACTTCCGCTGTCACCCTCAGCTAGCTACAGCATCTGAATTTCAAACCCCTGACGTCCTGTTACTCATTTAAAACACAGACATCCGCAGAAATAACCACGTGCCAGCATCAGCCTTGCGGGTTATCAGGATACACGTCCCACAACCTGCTGTTTCAACTGAAAAAAATAAATAAATACAACACACCACTTTACTAATAAAATAACTAAAACAAAAAAAAGTTTTTTGGGGCCAGAAATAGTTTACCATGTGTGCTATTAAAAGCAGTAATGTGATATAAATAGAAGACTTACGTACTGCTGTTCCAATATTTTAATGTTTGGCACCAAGCCGCTAGACTCTGTAAGGACTCTCAGTTCCTTCTGGAACGAATGTTTAAAGCTTCATATCTGTTCATCTACAATACCTGTTCCCTTCCTGACTGCTGTCTCTCGCATTAACAGACCCTGCTGTAGTATGCTGTACTAGTACCACCCAGTTCAATAACTGCATGTAACCCCTTCTTTTTAAAGGTACAGCCCCAAGCATAACTGTTTCCCCAACCCTTGAAACTCCCACAAAAACAACTGGTGCTTCCTCCAGAAAGAAGGAACGATACTGTCGGTAGATAGATACTGTCTGTAGATAGACAGACAGACTGCTACCCATAAGAACACCTCATGCACAGCGTCTACGACTGTGGAAAGTTCCACTTTTCTTGTTTTTGAACCTCCTTTTGCTCAAGTTAATCAAACAGGTAACACAGCAGGACTGATGAATGTATGACAGGTCAAAACAGGTAATGCACCAGCACTGATGACTGCACGACAGCTTGAAATGGGTAATACACCAGCACTGATGAATGCATGACATTTCAAACAGGTAATACACCAGCACAGATGAATGCATGACATCTTGACACAGGTACTACACCAGCACTGATGAATGCATGACAGCCTGACACAGGTAATACACCAGCACTGATGAATGCCCGACAGCTTGAAACGGGTAATACATCAGCACTGATGAATGCACGACTGCTTGAAATGGGTAATACACCAGCACTGATGAATGCATGACAGCCTGACACAGGTAATACACCAGCACTGATGAATGCACGACAGCTTGAACGGTAATACATCAGCACTGATGAATGCACGACTGCTTGAAATGGGTAATACACCAGCACTGATGAATGCACGTGCAGTTTGTCACAGGTAAACACCAGCACTGATGAATGCATGACAGCCTGACACAGGTAATACACCAGCACTGATGAATGCATGACAGCCTGACACAGGTAATACACCAGCACTGACTTAATGCATGGCAGCTTGACACAGGTACTACACCAGCACTGTTAAATGCATTTAACTTGACACAGGTAATACACCAGCACTGATGAATACATGACAGCCTGATACAGGTACTATACCAGCACTGATGAATGAATGACAGCCTAACATAGGTAATACATCAGCACTTATGAACATATGACAGCTTGAAGCAGGTAATACAGCAGCACTGATGAAATCCACATTGACACAGGTAATACACCAGCACTGCTGAATAGCTGACAGCTTGACACAGGTAATACACCAGCACTGATGAATGCATGGCAGCTTGACACAGACAATACACCAGCACTGATGAATGCGTGACAGCCTGACACAGGTAATACACCAGCACTGATGAATGCGTGACAGCCTGACACAGGTAATACACCAGCACTGATGAATGCGTGACAGCCTGACACAGGTAATACACCAGCACTGACGAAAGCATGGCAGCTTGACACAGGTACTATACCAGCACTGATAAATGCATGCTAACTTGGCACAAGTAATACACCAGCACTAATGAATACATGACAGCTTGATACAGGTACTACACCAGCACTGATGAATGAATGACAGCCTAACATAGGGTAATACATCAGCACTTATGAACACATGACAGCTTGAAACAGGTAATACAGCAGCACTGATGAACACAGATTGACACAGGTAATACACCAGCACTGCTGAATAGCTGACAGCTTGAAACAGGTAATACAGCAGCACTGATGAACACAGATTGACACAGGTAATACATCAGCACTGCTGAATAGCTGACAGCTTGACACAGGTAATACACCAGCACTGACGAATGCATGGCAGCTTGATACAGGTAATACACCAGCACTGATGAATGCATGACAGCTTGACAGGTAATACACCAGCACTGATGAATACATGACAGCTTGATACAGGCAAACACTAGCACTGATGAATGCATGACAGCTTGATACAGGTACTACACAAGCACTGATGAATGCATGACAGCTTGACACAGGTAATACACCAACACTGATGAATGCATGACAGCTTGATACAGGTAATACACCAGCACTGATGAAAGAATGACAACCTGACACAGGCAATACATCAACACTGATGAACACATGACAGCTTGAAGCAGTTAATACAGCAGCACTGATGAACACACATTGACACAGGTAATACACCAGCACTGCTGAGCAGCTGACAGCTTGACACAGGTAATACACCAGCACTGATGAAAGAATGACAACCTGACACAGGTAATACATCAGCACTGATGAATACATGACAGCTTGAACAGGTAATACACCAGCACTGATGAAACATGACACTTGACACAGGTAATACACCAGCACTGACAAATGCATGGCAGCTTGATTACAGGTACTACACCAGCACTGATAAATGCATGTTAACTTGAACAGGTAATACACTAGCACTGATGAATGCATGACAGCTTGACACAGGTAATACACCAACACTGATGAATACATGACAGCTTGATACAGGTAATACACCAGCACTGATGAATGAATGACAGCCTAACATAGGTAATACATTAGCACTTATGAACACATGACAGCTTGAAGCAGGTTATACAGCAGCAATTGATGAACACACATTGACACAAGTAATACACCAGCACTGCTGAATAGCTGACAGCTTGACACAGGTAATACACCAGCACTGATGAATGCATGGCAGCTTGAACAGATAATACACCAGCACTGATGAATGCATGACAGCTTGACACAGGTAATACACCAGCACTGATGAATGCATGGCAGCTTGATACAGGTAATACACCAGCACTGTTGAATACATGACAGACTGACACAGGTAATACACCAGCACTGATGAACACATGACAGCTTGACGAGGTAACTGACAATATAATTAAGATGGTATCCACTGAACTGGCACCACCTGTAACTCAAACCTTTCAAGAATCCTTGAATGAGGGAGTAGAGGTAGCATGAGGATGGCTACTGTCATCCCACTTCATAAAAAGCAACCCAGGGCAGACTTGGCAAATTATCGTCCTGTTAATTTAACAGCTATCTTGTCAAAAATACTTGAGGGTATCCTAAAAGCCTACATCATTAAACATTCAGAACAAGACAACCTCCTGGATGGAACTCAACATGGGTTCACCAAAGGAAGATTGTGCCAAACAAACATGTTGCAGTTCTAGGACAGGGTAAACAAGTCACTGGATGAAGGTGACCTAGTGGATGTGGTCTTTTAGATGTTTCAAGGCTTTCGACAAACTGCCACATGCTGAATTGATAGTTGCACTTCAGCGATCAGGAGTACATTACAGCCTTTTATCTTGGGTCAGTAATTGGCTCTCAAACAGAAAACAAAGGGTGTGTATAAAGGAGTCTTTTCCAGAAGGACAGATGTGATGAGTGGGGTGCCCCAGGGTTCCAGTGCGGGCCCTTGCCTATTTAATATCTACATCTCCACTATACAATATGTTCATGATGAAATCTGGTTGACAAAATTTGCCAATGACCGTAGGCTAGGGGCTGTAGTAAAGAATTAGGAAAGTGCTGCTGACTGGACTAATGAACATAAACTGCTTTTGAACCAGGATAAATGCATGCTTATGCATATGGGGAAAGCATACAACTATAAATATACATTAAATGGAATAAACCTATGGACCACTAGGGAAGAAAGGGATCTGGAAATTATGATTACACAGGATCTTCTTTTTAAATCCCACTATAGTAGTATAATCCAGAAGGGAACACAATCCTAAACTGTATATTAAGACACATCAAGAGTAAAACAGAGAAGCTGGTCCTTTGTATTCATCCCTGGTCGCGCCCACACTTGAATATGGAGGTCTGGTCCCACTATAAAAAGGAGAAGTCCAGAGGATTGACAGAGTCCAGAAAAGAGCTACTAGGGTCAGTGAGGTCTAAAAGTTAGGACTTACAAGATAGGCTGAGGGAGTTGAATAAGTTCACCCTGGAATACAGGAGATTAAGAGGTGACATGTGCCTAGTGCATAGAGCATGGGTGGATAACGAGTTCTGGGACCTTTGGGTTTACAGAGTAAGGTGCAATCCTATGTTACCAGATCACACCCTCTGCAGCTGGAGAACAGTCAGTGTAAACTAATGAGAAGTGGCGGTTGGTTCAACCAAAGAGTTGTTCCTACAGTATATGGAATGCACTTCCATTAGAGGTAGTTGGTAGCAGACGATAGACCAGTTTAAGATTAACTTAGACAAACATTTTGGGAAGGAACACACTGTTCTTAGAGTTAACATGTGAGCACTATGGATGAAATCTACCTAAAGGTCTGTATTGCTACAATACCTATGGGTGACACATCAGCACTGATGAATACATGACAGCTTGTGCCCAGGTTACAACAAAGGCCTGGTTACACAGACCTATTTTATCTCGGTAAGTATTTAGGACAGATTTAGCATAATGACCTAGATAACGTGCATTACTTAGGTGGCAGCCTGCACTGTGCCCTACATCTAACTGCTCAGGGCAAGGAAAGTTGCACTTCCCAAATGGGGACTTACGTCTTTGCAGGTTTAAAAAGCACACATTTTTTACACTTTAATTACGCCATCAACCTTACTTTGATGCTTTCTGAGAAGTTTAAAAGGACTTTCAGGACACCCTCTTGTTGGATCCCACTTGCACTTTTAGGTCACCACACTGACCGCATTTGGTTTGCAGTTCTAGCTCCTAAGAATGTACACTGAGACACCGTTACATCCAGGTCACTACCTTTGTCACGCAAGTCATGGATCGCATGAGTTTTGGCATTTTCACGACAATGCCTGTATCTCACGATCCTTTCTTTTATTCATAACACGCCACTTAATACAGCATTGATGTTTCGCGTGACATGTGGCCACTTACAACATTGGTGGTTACTGCTGTAAAGGCACTCGCCTATTCGACTGACAGCACACAGTATTATCTCCTCAGGCTCACTGTGACCATCAGCTTACTCAGCCACCAAGTCCTCCAGTATCGGGCAGGACAGCCGCAACAGGGGTATCTGTTTGTTTTGTTTATTTAAAATCTGGCAAGTCCATGAGCCAATGACCCGTTTTATGGGCGACCAGAACATATGACATTAGAACATACCAAGGGTAATACAAATTGAACAATAATGCAAATAAAGATACATTTAAGCAAAGGCCAAAGCCTAGCTATGAAAACACTTTTTTTTTCATTTAGTTTTTTAACCAGGAGTAGCACACTGACACACTTACACTGACAGAGGCAAGAAGATCATTTTTTGTGCACGTCTAAACATGGTACAGAGGTATTAATACTAACACTCATTACTGAAACTTGTAATGAGTTATAAAATGAAAGCAGTTTATAAAAATTGTTTTTGACTAATAGTAGGCCTCACTCTAGGTACGGAAAATTGACAATGCATAGGCAACTGGTTGAAACAGAATTAATATGATTTTTGAAATTGGAAAGAAATAAGATAGGAACACAACCCATGATTACCTTCTTAGTGATATTATGGTGACTTATATATATTTTTTGTATAATCTTCTTTATTAAAAGTTTTCCTTTTTGTTTTCCTTTGACAAACAACACATACTTTCAGGTCAACACCATTGCCAAATATCTTGTACTCTCTTCTCCTTACAAGTGAGAGTGTCTCAATTATTGCAGTTATGTTCAACCCATCTTTCACCTTCTATGATCATCTGTCAATCAAAACAGTAGTAAAAAGAATATAACATCCAGAATTAGTCGTACACACTAAATTTCCATCACTTACATAATTCTTCTCAGAATTCATTATTTAACCTGGAATGGTGCTTGGATATTTCATCAAGGCATTTCTGGTTCCCATGTTCTGAGATCAACCAGTGGCAAGTAATTTGCTCACCCGTGGCAGAATGCCCCTCTCCACCACTCTCCTGCTCTGCTGGTCCAGGGGAGGTATTTTCCCATTGCCTTACCGTGCTCCAATCCTTCGTAGTACCTGCACCTCTGTCGGTGACAATGTTGCCAAGAAGGAGCCCCATGTTCTGCAGAAACCATCCCCACCCCTTCACCACAGTGACTTACATTTAAGTGATAACATTCATTTAACTGAGTATACAAAGCAATACCCGCATCTGTGGGCAAATAAATGCCGAGGTCGAAGGCCAAGATGTTTAATCCACAGAAGCAGTTATTGCAAGTATACTCCAGCTAAATGAATGTTATTACTATTATAATTAATGGGTCCCCTTTTTCCTTTAGGGAATCCATGCCATAATTTGTCGTAATAAAAGGAGGCGTTTATTATGGCAAACAGGCACTTATAGTTTCCTCCTCTGTGTATTCACTCCCATGGTTCCTCGCTTCCCAACCGCTCTCCTGCTTTCTCGCCCGTACTGAACCGCTAGAAGAACTCAGCTGTAAGCCATTTAAAAGCAACAAAAAATTATTTTCTACATACGGACATAACAAACTATTTTTTATATATAAATGTTTTGGCTCCCGAGCCTGGCAGGCGGCTCGATCCCTCCCTCAGAGGCTCAGTCTCTGGCTGCACCATTCCCAGACCCAACACTCCCTAAATCCCCACGGGTCCCTCTGGCAGGGCCAGGGTGAAGGGCACCGCTTACCCCCACCCTCAGAGTGAAATCAGGCATTGGGGCCGCCAGGGACTGGTGTGGCCATAATGGAGCCTGCTGGCTGTTTTTCCTTTTCCTCCCATCCCCTCCCCACCGACGTAAGGATGCCGGTATAAGAAACTATTTTAAAACAACTCTAAACCTCCAACAAGCAAAATTTCAAGATGGCCAAATGGAACCGGAGTGCCACACTGGCAAAGCTATTATTTTAGATCTGCTGAAGTTCTCCACCTGGCTGTATCATCATTTGTTCTCTCCCTAGTTGACTATGGCCTGTGATATATGGCTCAGCTGATCCAACCTTCCTCTCTCGGGTTAAGAATATCCTGAACAAGGCCTCAGGCTGGTCATGTGCCACGACAGACAGACTCACACCTGCAACTTGTACAAGTCTGCAGGATGGTTAAACCCAGACACCAGACTTAAATATTATACCTGCATCCTTGCAAAGAAAATATCCTCAAATCTACCCTTCCTGGCCTTAACTCCTGACCTCCACAGCACCCTTGGTCTCAGTCTCCAGCAGTGCCGCTAAGTCCTCCCACTCTGTTCCGACTGCAGAACATCGCTGTGTCAAAGGCCTTTTATATTGGGACCCCTGTGGCTCAATGATCTCCCAACATCTATCACCCACCTACCTACCAATCAGCCCTTTCAAATCGGGCCTCAAGAGCTATCTTCTCAAGCATTCTACCTGCGAATGGTACTGATCCTAGCCCTTGTCTCTATTTGGCCTATTATTTTTGTTCTCAGTGACCGTATATCCTGACTACCCTGTTTATAGTTGTTATCTCCTACATTGTATTTGACCTTGGGTCACCACAATCCAGAAATACTGTCAAATGTGTTTGCTTATATAACAACAGGCCTTGGCCTGCTGTTCCACTGTGTATAAATTGTATATTCCTGTACAATCTACAACTAACTGTTTAACCATGGCCCAACTGGCCTGCTTTATCACTGTGTTCAACTTGTTGTACACTTGTGTCTTGCCACTATACCTGTATTGTGTAATCTCACCAACCAGGTATTTTGTGAAATTGTTGTCCCCATTGTATCTTGATGAGGAGCCTTTGCAAAAGAGTCTTTGATTCAAAGGTTGTATTCAATGCAACAAATAAATGAATAAATAAATAAATAAATAAAATATAACTGATGTGGTGAAAAAGGAGACCCAGCAATTATATAAAATAAAATATAGGGTGGTGTGTGTAAACTTTGCTTTAATAAACCCCGAGAGCGATGTGTAGCACCTAACACCTTGGGGTGTAAATATCTCATTACACATACCACCCCATACTTTATTCTATTTATACCAGTAGGAGTTAAAATGTTTTGTTTTGTTTTTTGTTAATTGGAGTCCTACTGAAAATGACCAGTGTTACAGAGTGAAATTGGACTCTGAAAAGTAAAGTCGCATTTGGGCTTGCTCATTACCACAGGTAAAAAAACAAGAGGAGAAGGTAGTTTTTAAAAATTGATTTAGCTGACTGCAGTTTGAAAATAAAACAACTAGTTTGTGGATGAGTTTTCTGGGCCTGTGCCCATGAAGTGGAGTGGAAGGTGAGGGAAAAAGACTGTCCTTCATTAAGTTCAAAAATCAACGCTGGGTATCAAGATGGTAAGGCAAGAAGACAGTCCAAAGAGCGTACAGTGCATTATAGTCGTGATTTGGGAGCAGTAAAGCTACATAGCAAAGGAAGATACACTGGGAAATAATTATGTGAAAGGTGGAATGAACCACCATAAGGATTACTATGACCAGCATCATAAAACCATCCCTATCAATACGTAATGAATCCCCAAGCCATCATATCAGCTATGAGCCCCAAGTAGAATAAACCCCAGAAAAAAGTTTCAATGACCCCAAGTTCATAACCACGGCTCTGTGCACATCTAATCGACGCCAAACTTGCCCATGGTGAAATCAGTCCTCGATCCCAGCACTGATCATTCCAGCTTCCAACCTCGTCATCTGTCTGAAGACCAAACCCCAGATCTGGTAAACCGCTGCTCCTCCAATACGCCATCGGACCCTCTAGAACCAGCACCAAATGGGGCACTTATCAAAGTTCAGGGTGAGCACAGTACCATCCATAAAACAGAGAGCCAGGTATACACTCCTTGCATCCTGCAAGCGATCTTGTCCCTGCAATAGGATGATTGCTGCGGTCTCACTTCTTGCAGCCGTCACATAGCCTCGATGTTGCTCACTGTCTCCGTCCGTCTTGCAATGGTCTCCAAAGCCATGACAGAGCAATCAGTAGGTGTCGGCCTCTCTTCAATTGGAGCTTAGAATCGACTGTGCTTCTCCATCCTCGAAGAGAAATTTCTAGTTTAGCCTCCATAATGTGCAGTAGGGCAGGGAGCTGCTGCCACGAGAGCTCTGCTGTAATTCCGCTTATTTGTAGATGCCCCACTTGGAGGATCTGCGGCCCTGCTTATGCTCCCAGCTTGTGTTTTAATAGTTACAGAAATAGGATTTCTGCAACGGTCTATCATAATTTTGATATCAATCAATAGCCAGTCAGTTGAGGAAGTCTAAGCTAATGCTAAATCCGACGTTTGAATGGCTGATGACACTATTTTAGTAAAAAATAACAGCTGAAGTGTAGCACGTTTGGAAAAGCTTCCTGCCTGGAGAACGGCTCTCAGTACCCCCCTCATTTCACTTCTGATACCCTCCTTACATTAGACACACAGGCATTGAACAGGAGGGCATAGGACTGATCCTGAGGGACCCCACTAATGACCCTCCTTGGAGATGAGACTATCCCCCAACCACGACCCTCTGGGTACGTCTGAGAGCCAGTTCCCTATCCATCTGATCATCTGTTTCCCACCCCATTTTGCCCCAGCTTATCCAACAGGCCCCAGTGAGGAACCGAGTCAAACGCCTTGCTGAAGTCAAGAAAGAGAATGTCAGGGTGGAGCCAGAGCCCAGCCAGCAACAGCAATTTTCTAGAGCTCCCTAGCTTGAATTTTTATTTTTCATTAAAAAGTATCATTTTGTTACCAGAGCTGTTACCGCTTATCAGGGATTGATAGCAGAAGCGACACACTGCACCAGAGGATCTGCAGTATTAGTAAAATGGGCCACACAAAGGCGACAAAGCATGATTTTTCCTCCCACGCTCCTCGAATGCAAAGTCACGGATGAACCAACAGACCCAACTCAGGCCCCGAGCTCAGATTCCACAGGGGCTACTCTTGCAACTCTGCAAATAGCGGTGAATGCTCTGACAAAAGCGGTCCAACAAACAGAACAAAAACTGGACGGGTTCTTAGAAGATTCCTTTCCATGGAGCACAGACTCGCGTGATAGGAGAAGTCACAAGTTGGCAGAGGTCACAGCAGGAAAGGCCCTGGCTGCTATGGCCACTTCCTTAAAAGAACAGGCTCGCACTGGAAGCTGTGTGGAACAGCTGGGAAACTCCATACGAGCTGCTAATGTGGGTTCTTTGTCTCCCGAAGAAGAGAGGCTACTTTTGATTAACTAGCTACAATACTGGCTGGAGGGTTTAATGGACCTTTTGGAATTTAAAATTATTAAAGCATATCGGATTACCCCCAAATGACCCTCCGTGGACTGAACAACCCCGTACTGTTTTGCTCACACTACAATCCCCAGGAGAAAAGGACATGTTGTTGGGATCACTAAGGAACAGGGCCCAGTGCACGTGGATAATGCTCAAATCTTGTTCTTCCCAGATATATCCTACACCACCTGCATGAGAAGGAAGGCATTCGATGGAGTAATGAACTGTTTACAAGAGCTGGGCATTACTTATTCCTTAGCCTTCCCGCCCATCTTTGTTTTATTGTCGGATGTCGGCAGTACCAATTCACTGATCCAAAAGAAGCTGGTGCCGGTATCGAAAGGATAGCAGCCAAACGACAGTGGGACGATCACCCTCAGAGGAGTCTGAAGGGCACTGAGAGTGCTTGGGACTAGTAAAGTGTTCTGCCAGAGAGATATTCCCATACCTTCTGTTTTGAATGACTTTTCTCAAAGCTACACCACTCTCTTTGGTTTGGAACATTAAGAACGGTGCGGCTGATTCTTGTCATGTTCAATCCCTCGTTTCTCTAATACACAGCTGGTAAAATGAATGCTTTTCAACTTATCAGTATCTGAATAAGTTGTACTGACAGTGTTGTTGATTGTAAATGTGATTGAAAAGTTCAAATGGCAGTGTACTGTTCCTATAGAAAGCAGTGGGGCAAGAGGTGCATTCTGCGTATTTAAAGTTTAACAGACGTTTCAGTGCAGTTGTTCTTGGGAGCCCTGGAGACTTGATTCTTTCTACCTTGGTGCCTCTACTATATAAAACACTGGCACGAGCTGGTCCTGGTGCAAGTGGATTATCTCTTCTTACAACACCAGGCATATTATTTGTTTTAATTTCTTCTTTTTTCTCCTTCCTTATTTTTATTTCGAGGAGGGCTAATTTCCCGGAGCACTGTAGGTGGTACCATATACCTCCACCGAGCCTTAATGGGAGCTCTGGAAAGAGATCTCTTTATACTACCAAGGTTGCTAATGGTTGTGATAAGACCCTTTTGGTTGGTTCATACCTGTTGGGTTTTAATATTTTTTGTCAGCACACTTAGGGCATTGGCTGCATCACAGCTCCTGAAATGAATCGTCGATTACTACATTAAAAGTTATAGACAATAACCCTCAGTGCTATACCAACAGAATGGATAGTCCTCATCCTATGTAATGTACTTGTGTGCCTGTATTCTATATACCCGTTCAGGATGTATGTATTTGGTATGCTTACTTAATGCTACGAATAAAGGTTAAAAAAAAAATAAGAAAGAGGACGTCCATTGCCCAACTCAGGTCCAGAGCACTCGTCACCCAATCGTAGGGACTCCACAAGGTTTGTCTGACACGATTTCCCAGGATGACACCATGCTGTCTATTGTTCAGGTACCCCGACTTTTCCAGTAACCCCCAGCCCTTCCTTGATAATACCCTCCATCACCTTGCCCACCACCGATGTCAGGCTGACGGGCTGTAGTTCCCACCTCCTCTGTGATCCTCTCTTGTAGATAGGCATGATGTCGTCACCCCCAGTCCTGGGGCACAACCCTGTCATCAGAGAGATGTTGAAAACTTTGCCAGCGGTTTTGCCAGGACATCCGCCAGTTCCCTCAGTACCCTGGGATGTAATTCATCTGGCCCTGGTGCTTTCTCTGTCCTAGGGACCCGAGGGCTTCCTCACTCTCTCTACAGTGATTTCCACCTCCACTTCCTCGGCCCCCTGTTTTGCCTCCCCCTCCTGCCAGTGATGGCTCCCCTCTCCCCAGACCTGCCGATCTGTAAGGATCCCTCAGTTTCACTGTCTCCTCCCATGTATGATGCAGCCCCCACTCCCATTTTTCTTGGTAAAACCTGAGGCAAAGTGTTCATTTAGTACCTCGGCCTGCTCTCCCGGGTCTTGTGCCCATCTCCCCTGTTCTAATCCTGCTAGTCTGCCCCTTCATCTTCCTTTTTTCCCCAATGTATCTAAAGAACCCCTTGTTCCCCTCCTGATTTCCCTGGCCAGGTTCTGCTCCTTCCTTGCCATAGCCAACCTCACCACCCTAGTGGCCCTTCTAGCCATCAGCTCATACTCCCTTGATCCCTTTCACTCCTTGAGTACTTAAATGCCATAGGCAGCCTTCTTTCCTCACCACCTCCCGAACCCCGGTCCACCAACAGGGTTTTCGGGCCTTACTGCATTTGCGCCTCACGCTTGCACAGATCCTGGTAGCCTCCTGTACTCCCCTCCTGATGATTTCCACCTACTGTCAACATCCATGTCTGGCCTTATTCCATCCAAATGTTCCTTGAGAATCCTTCCCATTTCCTTGAAATCCTCCCCCTAAAGTTATTTACCGTAGTCTTTGTGTGGCATTCCTCCCTCCTAGGTCCAGGCAGAACCAGACCGTGGCATGGTCACTCCCTGCCAACAGATCCCTACCTCCCGGCCCCAATCTGGTCACTATCTGCCAGGACTCGTCCAGTATCCGGGCCTCTCTAGTCGACTTCCCCACCTGCTGGGTTAGGAATGCGTTCTGGAAGACATCCATCAACATCTGCTCCATGGCCACCAAGGGCATCATAGTCCCCAGTCTGTCCTTGGCATGTTTAGATCACCCAGCACCACCACTCTTCCCTTGCCCAATCTACAATGTCTCCTAACATCTGCCACCAGACTCTCTTCCAATAATAACTAAGAACTTCTTCGTTTTGTTCAGGGTGCACCCAGAAAGGGGTGAGAATATTTCTATCTGACTGAACACATCAGAGCAGGGAGAATTCAGGTTCATTAAGTACAAAAGAATGTTGTCAGCATATAATGCCAACTTGTGTTCTGTCCCTCCCACCGACCCGAACCCTCTGACAGCTACATTTAGATGAATGCTCTGAGCTAGGGCTTTATGTATAAAGCAAGTAACCGTGGGGAAAGGGGGCAGCCTTGTCGTGCCCCCATCCCAGCTGAAAACTAGTTGAAATATGTCCATTAGCTCAAATATAACTGCTGGGATTGTAGTATAACTTAAATAAGCTAGTCACAAACAGTTGGGTGAACCCAAATCTGGAAAGGACCAAGCATAAAAGGGTCAAGAGACTTTGCCAAAAGCCTTCTCGCATCTAAACTTAACAAGAGGGTATATAATTTTGTTTTATTTATATAATCTATAATATGAACTGTTCTTCTCAGGTTATCTTGGGCTTGATGTCCTGGTATGAAACCAGTTTGATCTAAATGTACCAGATCAGGGAGAATTTGTTGCAGGCGGTGGGCAAGGATAGATGTCAGGATCTTATAATCTTTGTTTAAGAGGAGATTGGTCTATACAAAGCAAATTTTGTAATGTGCTCTCTGTGCTTGGGCAGCATAGATATGACAGCCTTATGACCAAGAGGGAGGGATCTGCCCTCTCCTTAAAGACTTCCCCATAAACCTTCAACAATAAGGGCTGGACAGTGTCCTTGAAACACTTATAGAATTCAGCAGGTAGGCCATCCATGCCGGGCACTTGCCTGTCTTTAGTCTGCTCACTTCTGCAAAAATTCCTGAGGAGAGATAGGGGCTATCAAATCCTCTCCCTGTTGATGAGTAGCTTGGAAGGTTCAACTTGTTGAGGAGTCATCACGAATCCTCAACTGGGTCTGGGTCAAAGTATGTAGATTTGAACAGTAGGCACAAAGGCCTCAGTTATGTCAGGCACATACTGCAAGACCTGGGCGGGTCTGTGGGTGCCATAAAGCTGTTATTGTCGCTCTTTCACGCTAAATGCATAACCTGCTAGCTAGTAGTTTTAGAGAACGAGAACCCCCCTTGTAGTATTTTTGTTTGCAAAACTAATAGTTTTTGCTCTATATAGTAATCAAGTAATTTACTCAGCTCCTTCTTGAGGGCTTGATGTTCCTGTGTACAGGCTTTGTCTATTTTCATTTTCTGCAGACCCTCCAAATTTTGGATTTACTCCGCTAACCAGACCCTCTTGACTTCTCTGTCTCTTCTTTTGCATAGATATTTCAATAAACCTCCTCTCAATACTGCCTTCCCAGAGTCCCATAACTTTCCCAAGAACACCTCTTGTGATGAGTCTAGGATTTGTTTACACGTTGACTGAATAGTTTCCTGAACCTCTGGGTCCTGCAGGTGGAGATCTGAAGGCCAAAATAAGTAATGTTGGACTTACACCATTTATTGTCTAGAATTCCTTCAAGGCACCTCATATTGTGTTTCGTTAAGTTGTTGTGCAGAAGTGGGAGGAAGAGCTTCACCTCAATATATCGGACGAGGAATGGGAATCCACATGGGTAGGGCCCTCAAATCCCACAAGGAGCTGCACGGTACGTGAATCCAATATAGAATTCTACATAGGTACTATCTCAGCCCAGAAAGGTTAAATACCATGGGGTATCTCGAAGACACTAATTAGGAGGTGCAGCACTCGAATGCTAACCTGACCCATATGATAGGAGATTGTCCCAAGAGTCATGTAATCTGGAACCTAGTTCTGTCCATTTGCAATTTAGTCACAGGACAAATTCTCCCTCATTCGTCTTTGATTTTTCTTTAGGGATTTTTCCAGAGTCCCTAAACCTGAATAAACACCATGAAATCTGGGTCTCCCAGGCCTCCCTTTCTTTAATGAGACTTGTATTGCAAAATTGGAAAAGTACTCTGACACCTTCACTTACTGAATTGTACAATCAGATGGTATTTCAATTTAATAATAAAAGAATCTGCTGTTTTTGGCTGAGAAGCTAGATACCATGCAGGATATTTGGGCCCCATGTATGGTCTCTGTGTTAGATTTTAGTGTTAACAATATCTTGTATAACCTTCAGAATATAAGCTATGATTCAAAGTATTTACCTTTTTACATACAGGAATTCTTTGTGTTATGTAACTCCAAGATGTGCACTGTAAATGTGAAATGTGTGCTGTTATGGCGTCATTGGTACCTCATTCAGGTTATGCTTCTGATTGATATGACTGTAGTTTTCACTTTGATGTATCTATATGAATTCTGTTTTATATTTACATTTCCTGCTTCATTGGCGTTACCCCTCTTTCTTCCATTTAGACTGTCTGTGATGGTTACTTTGTTTTCTTTGAAAATCAATAAAAATTATTATGGCAAAAAAAAAAAAAAAGACTGGATATTCCAAAATTCCGATGGACTCCTACTGGATTGGAATCAGCCAATTTGAGCATCTCTAATGTAAACCTGAAGCAGCTGCACACAGTTGATTTACTGACTTGTACTTAAGTTCAGCGATTAAAGTGAATCGATTGATTCACCAAAGCATCGGACATCAAAGTAACGTTGCACCAACTGCCGATGCTTTTATGGGCCTCTAAGTCAGTTGATGCTTATCATGTTTACCTGCACCCTGCATTAATAGGTTAAAGTTAAAACATAGCTTTTACTTTGTTTCTCTTTCTTTAAATAGTCTTGTTTTTAAAACAGGTTACTAGCTGAGAATGCAAACAGTGTTCGTACAGCTCTTCATAAAGAACATAAAGGTGGCTTACATTAGCTCTCCCTCTGCAGTGATGTAAATATTTATTTATCTATTAAGAGAGGTATTTATTTGATTGCTTTTGCTGATTATGTTATGCATTTATTCTAATTATGCATGTTACTGTAATGATACCCATAGCCTCCGGGAAGAGTGCCAAATATAAATAAAAGCTACTGCGACTACTTGCTCAGCCTTTACTTCCAGACTGTCCTTTCTCCGGCTTTCAGCTGCTTTTACATTGCCCGCCAGCACCAGGCAGTTATTTTCCAAACGCCAGCCACAGTTCAACTTCTTCCTCAGTTTGTGCAGATCTAAAATGTTTCCCAGTGTTATAGAATACTTTTAGATAGTTATCACTGTGGATAAAACATGAAATTATTTGGTCATCCCCAAACGCCCCACAGAGTTTTTATTCACGCTGATTCCACAGACATCTCTGCATCTCATCCTCTATCAAGATCCGTTTTTCTTGTTGTTTTCTTTTAAATAATCCCCCCCAGGCCCGGGACATCTTCTGTGGACAGGTGAGGTGGAATTCTAACATCCGTCGTGTCAAACATCTCCTGCCTTGGGGAGGGTGGGCACCTTCTTCCCGGCACAACTGGCCCAGGGGAGGTGTGCCATAGGTGCGTCACATGGGAAGGAATAAGTGTTTTTATGCTGACCTTATCAGCACACATCCACTTACCTGGTGAGTGACGTGGAGGCATTACACAACTAGAGTGGGAAGGTAGGGGAGTTTTAAAAGGAGGCAGGCTCACTCACCCTTCCAATGGCCCTAATAGGTGTTTTGCCAGGTTGCTCCTCAGGACCACACCCTGGGAGGGATAAAGGAGGGCTAAGTGTGGAAGAACCTCCCCATCCCAGGTAAATGAAACTATCCTGCCACTCAGGCCATAATAAGGCCCTACCAATTCCTCCCACCTCCCTAGGTCCTCCTCCTAACAGCCCTTAATCATCAAGGAAGTATCCTCCTGCAGCTTGAGGAACCAGGGAGTCCCACCCATTGAGGGCAAGCTGCAGGTTATGCTCAGGTTTCCAGAGATGATGTCCAGTAGAGGCTGGAGATGGGTTGGACTGTCGGAAAACTCCTACTGTGGGCAGAAGGCCTTGGGGAGATGGAAGGAGGATCTGGCAGCTGGGGATAAGAAATAGGAACAAAAACAGAAAGTAGAAAACATTATTTTTCCCTCCCCAGCTGTGACTGCCATCTGCCTCATCAGCCTCCCAGCACTGATGCCAGTCCCTGTCCACCAGAGGGTCCTCTTATCTGTCCTGTGGTCCCCTCTTATGGAAGCGCCTATTAGAAATCTGACATCAGTGGTAGGGGGCACTTTCATGCCGAATGGACAAGAGATGGGATGTGAGGTGCAAGGTACCATCCTGTTGGGCTGGGAGGCATTTTCTCTGTACTCCCTCTTCATAAGTCAGCAGCATGATGTGCCTCACCAGTTTATGCAACAGGCACGTGCAGGGTTGCCCAAATGACTCCCTTCCCTTAACAATCAAAGGGGTCAGAAGTCAGATCTAATATACATATAACTTGACATTTACAGACTTATCAATGGGGTCTTTGCCATACTAATGATTCTGCAAGGGGTGGAGCTTGATCTTAATCATATGTACTCTGTGTGTTCAAGACATGTAGACATAGATGTCCACACAGATGCCAGCAGAGCCTACGTATACTGTATGATGCTTTTGTAAAATGAGATATAGGTCTGGGACTTCTTATGGCATAGTGCTGGTGTGTGCACGCATTTAAGGTTCAAGTTCAAGGGCATTCTACCCTCCCTGACTCAATCTATTTTACCCCAAATAAGATACAGAACTGGGTATATCAAAAGTGTTTCCTACTGTAAACACATGTACATTGTCATCTTCAGTATACAGTGCATCAAGCGTATGAGCCATTTTCTTATAAACTAATAAAAACAAAATAAAAACAAAAAGACTACCCATGTCACAACCCCCAGTTGATCCAGAGGGCGCATGCATGGTGGACTACAGACACAAGCCCATCCCAGAGAGGTGACCATTGACTGTGACATTCATGCTTCTCCTCCCAAGTAACCCTCTGGCAGCCAAGGCCTGTTCCTGAACTCGGATAAGCAGCATTACAATTGGCAGTGCTGCCACTGCTTCAGTACAGCTAGCGGTCTTTATCAAGATTTGTAAAAGTGGTGCTGGCCCATCGGTAGCATTACTGTAATGACCCGGCAACCTGGGTTTGGGAACAAGCTACAGTCAGGGGCCGAACAGGGAGGACATTTGAGCATCCCCAGGACACTCTCCTCCTCTGAGGAGGAGGGCAGTCAGACTGCCCCATTACCCTCCCTGTGGACAAGGGTGGCAGCCCGGACTCACGTGGGAGAAAAGGACACTGTTAGACACTTGGTTGAGACATGCATGAGCACATCTACAGCCTAGACTCTCTGTCCTTTGCACGGCATCCTCAGGGGTAGGTTTCAGGGACCAAAAACAGCAACAGTAGAAATAAAGATATAAAACTTAAGCCCAGACTGCTGCACAGCGTGATCCCGCCAACATGTTGGAGGGAGGACGGAGCACGGATGGTTGGTACTACCGCCACTGAGCCCTGCCAGCCGTGGGAGACAAAAAACTGTGCTATTAACAACAAAAAGGAAAAACAGATTTGTAAAGAGTAAGAAAAAGCTAAACTGGAAGGTTTCCAGTTTATTACCACCACTCTAGGGATAAGCCTAACCATCTCTTTTGAGGTTAGACCCTTAAAAATACCTCTTGGAGAAACTCAGGCATGAAAAATACTCAAGCTGTTTTCAACCCCATTCACAAAGCTTATTCTCATTTTCTGAGATATAGGATAAATACCAGATTCATAAGACTCATTTCTAGCTGGACCGTTAGTGCAGCGTAGTAGTAGATTTTATTTGTTTGTGGCGCCCGTCCCAGGAAGCTCAGGGTGCCATTACATGGAATCAACCATAAACAATAACATATCAAACACCAGGCTCGATATGTTATTATTTGACTATGACTGATGCCTAAGTCTGTGATGCTAATGCTCGTGGCGCTGGCTACTCGGGTTCAAGAATGAGTCTGGGTCACCAGGGTGGAGCCAGTTGGGGGAGGAGGATTGACTGTCCCACAGGATGCTCTCCACCTGGGGAGGGAGGAGGGCACGAGACTCCACTGGGCTACTGCCATCTTTGTATTGCAAGTGAAGTGATAGACTGAGGAAGGAGGATGCTGATGGGATCTGGACGCATGCCACTATGCATCTGCATACATATGCATCATTGGGTCCACTGCCGCATCCTAGGGGACAGGCAGAAACATGGAAACACCCTGGATGATGCAGCATGAAGCTGCCGTCGTACCACTGGACCCACACTGCCAACGAGGCACCCACCACCAACTGCACTTTAACTCCATCAGGGGACCTGACCACCTCCCCATCCCTACCTGGGGAGCCACGGGGACCAGGTGGTGGAGGTTAGTCCTGGAGAAGGTGGGTAAAAGGGCTGGGTTTGAGAAGGAGGGTCAGCTAAGATGAAGATGAAAAAGAACAATAAATAAAAAAATAAGATAAATTTCTGGATGTACCTTCAACTCAGAGAGCCCTTGAATCCCTTATCTCCTCAGTGTTAACCTAAACACTTAATTAGGAATGCAATCAAACCTTAAGGGTAGGCGAAGGCAAAGGGTGTGTGGGAATGGTCTATTATCCGTTTTGGTAAATAAAATGTCCCACTCACCAACTCCATGGCACTGAGTGGTAGGGGACAGCTCTGGGAAGTTAGCAGCCCCAGTTCCATCCCAAACCCAATATGTTAGGAGTGGAAGCCAGCAGAGATGACAAGAGAGGATCTGAGAAGATGTTTTCTTCCCAGGGAAGGGTCTGGTGATACACTGCTCTCGAGAGGTTACTGCAAGAGGCCTGGTGGAAGTGTATTTCAGATGTGGATGACCCCCAAGGATGCTGCATGCATATGCCAGGTGAGGAGGGGTGGAGGAAGGTCTGGGAGAATACAGAAAATTATATGCCCCATTCTGGTGCACCAAATGATAGTGGGTCCCAACCCCTCTGCACAATTACCCCACTCATGGCAGGCGCTTTGATGTAGAAAGTGCTTCCTCCTCTGGTGACAGCAGAGAACCCCCCTGGCAATAATGAGCATGAACATGGAACACACAGAACAAATGTGGGGAGTCTGCAGGTGTCAGGAGAGGAGTCTGGACGGGTCAGGAGAGGAATGCGGCAGGCAGCCGAGGCACCGTAGGGCCCCAAAGGAGATGAGTGCCAGAGAGGCACAAAAAGAACAAAACACCCTAATTAAAGTGCTGAATGTTTCAGGCTGGGGTCAACTGGTTGTTAACCAAGTTTATACCGCTTTTTTTTAACTTTTATTTTACGCCCCCCACCGTAGCAATCCACTCCTTCAGGAGACACCTATGGCCTTCAGTTCTTGCCCTCTTACCTGGAGCCTGGAGAGTCCATCCTCATGTAGCCATAGCTACCCCCAGGCGGGGTACGAGGTGGGGCTCTTACACCCTGAATTCTTCTGGTTTTGTCGGGCTGCCATCGCTGGGACAGGTAGGGGCACTGGGGATTGGGGCTTGGTGCTCCATCTACCCGGGAGTGCTGTGAGTGATTTTCAGTGTTCCAGGTGTGATGTGCACCCTGACATTAAAGTGCTGAGCGCCAGCGTCCATCACGCCACCCCTTGCTAGTGGCTTGGGCTTGCTGTACCTGGGTCTTCACCCAGGGTCAGACAAGCACCAAGCCCTGGATCCCCAGAGAAGATGAGCGGTCCCTAGGATGCTCAAGCCTCTCCCGCCCGGCCCTCCAGCTCCCAGGCTCATTCCGAACCCGGTCGCTGGCGCGCAAGCAGAAATCCAACTGCTGCACCAACAGGCCAGCTTAGCTTATACTTAATCAACTAGCATCCTTGACTGTTGTAATAGGATAGGCACAGGATGGGAAATGGAAGACATCACAGACTTAGACATCAAATTCACAAGTAACCTAACTCATATGGTGGCCAACAATCTTTTGTCCTCATAAGAGATACAGAGAATGACTTCTGAAGCTGGTAGACCCCCAGCTATCTATGGTGGGTAAAACAGGAGGGTGAGAATGTTCTCCCTACCAGATTTGCACTATTATCAGTCACATGTCTTTGTATATAGATAATAAAATATTTCAGTGTATTGAGCACAAGATGGGCCAACCCCTTTGGGAGGGTCAACCGTCTCCCTCAGGTTTAGCTGTAGAAATCTCCTGGCACACTGGCACAGAGTTGAGTGGGGTACAATCTTGCCTTCTGTATGCATCAAGTCCTTAAATGGTTAGGGTCATGGTGCAGCTGAGCTTGTTCAACACCCCCACCCCCACCCCAGTAATGCTTCAAACTTCCTGCCCTCCTTGAAGTCACCCTACCATTCATGCCAACACAAGATCTGGTAGGAAAAGTCCTCCTCACAGGACTGAAGGAACCCACAATACCCCACCCCTGCTCCTCCTATGGCAAACTCCACTCATCCTTTTGAGACAGCAGACCTGGTTACTGGCACATCTGGGTTACTCAAGGTATCCTCCTGGTTAAGGATCACCTGGACCCAACAGGAACTCTACTCTCCTTCTGGCAATTGCCATCTAATACCACCTCCCAGGCTGGGAACCTGGGGTCAGGAACAAGCCAGAGTCCTGGAGGGCCGGCCAGGAGTAGGACTGAGCATACCACAGGATGCTCTCCTTCAAAAGGGAGGGAGGGGCGGTTGCCACTGCCACACATGACCACCATCTGAGTGACCACAGATGGTGGTGCCACCACTGCCACATGACCACCACCTGGGTGACCACAGATGGTGGTGCAGACAGGGTGTATAAACTGATGGAACAAATTTTACATAAAAATATCCCTTGTCACCAGACCTGTTCATTCTAGGTTCACCTTATACAGCTTCCCATCTTCTGCAGCCGGAAATTCTGGATTCTTGGCTCTGCAGAAGCAAAGCATCACCTGTTAATGCACTGGTGCACTGCAAAGCTTCCAGACACACATACCTTTATTTCCAAATTAGCACAATTAGCTACTACATTTGAGCGTCTTTCTCACATTGCAGACAATTCAGTCGCTCAGTATTATCATGTTTGGGACCCCTTCCTACTTAGGAATCGAGACCAATGCGCACACTTGCGGCCCATGCTGTCCCAAGGCAGGCATAAGCTAAATCCTATCCCCTGCAGTACTAGGAACACAGAGGCTTTTGTGACCAATGTGAATGAGGCGTCCTTACAAAGCTCAGAGGTGGGCTATGCCAACCCTTCCTTCCTTAGCTCTCGTGATTAAACCTCCAAGCAAGGTGTGCTGGCTTTTATTTCTTTTCCCTTTTTGCAGTATATGTTACTCTTTATATTTTCGTTTTTGTAAATAGTTATTTATTTGGCTTGATCCCATTCATCCACAGCTGTCATGAGGACAACTACCTCCACTAAGAGACAAACTGCTCAACATGGTATCTATTCTTGCTAGACATCTTCTATAGGATTTCAGTTATAGAAAAGTAGTCAGTTTCAACCTAGACATCTGTGGATCACAACTGAACCCAGATTGACCCATTTAATCTTCTGCTGTAGTTGCATGAATGCTCTTTGCTTACCTATTTTATTTATATATCTTTCTATCGTGCAGAGCTACATAATTGTTGTATTTTTCCTGCATAGCTAACTGAATTGTGCTCAGTTTAATAATCTCATATGATTTATCTGTTGCAATGTTCACTTACTGGATCTCGACATACGTATTGCATTTGGATGAATGGTCTGTTGGTACATTCGGTTATTTGTTGTTTGTTTATTTTTTAAAAATATTCAATAAAAAGATTAACTGCGACAAAAAAAAAAAGTATAGGTGGTACACAGATTCTGATTAACTCTATCTTGGGGAGGGTGCTCCAGGAGAAATACCCGCCTGTTGTACAGTGTGTGGTATGGTGGCTGGGGCACGGTGGGGTATTCTCCTCCTCCTTGGCTCTTGTGTATTAACAAAATATAATCTTGAGGTGATAAGTCTATATTTATGGGTCATAACCCAAGGTTTGTTAGTCGGTAGGGTTAGCTTTTTATTTAAAAAAACTAAAAATTACTTCTAAACTGCCGTAATTCCAAGCTATGCCTACTGGATCTGATCTTTATGGCTCGATACTGTTCAACATGTATTCTGTATCTGTCTACATTGTGCTTCCCATATAATACATTTCAGTAACGAAAGTATAAAAAGTACAGGTCAAAATTTTCAGCGCTATCATGCACTGCTGATTATAAATATTGTGATTGTGCTAAAAATGTGTTGTACACACATTAGACTGTATACAATTGTACCTTCTCCAAGCTGTAACCAGAGGTAGCTACAAGGGTACAGGGGTGCAATCGCTCTCGGGTCCACGAGGTTTGAGGTCCCAAATCATAATTTTGATGTTTATTCAAAACCGGGGCCCTATAATATATCCTTGCACCCAGACCTCTGGGAATTTGCTACACTACTGGCTGTAACCAGATTCTGCTGCTATTGTATACCATAGTAAAGGAGTCCCTGACTCAGTGGTGTCTCCATTTCTCATTAACATAATTATAATAGCTATAGTTAGGATCCAGTTACCAGACAAAAATGAAATGACATAATGGTGACAGCAGAAAGATTTGATGAAGTCATTTATAGTATTCATTGTCTGCATTAAGAGTTACAAACTGTAGACTGACGCAGACCACTGATTTTCAAACTATAACAAGCTGAAGAACTCCAAAGGTCAGGGAAACATCTGCAGGCAGAGTTGGTCAATGGGATATCCCTATGGAGAGCCTTTAATAGTGGGTAAGCTAGTGGAGACCATCCTGAAAGAGAGGCTTTCTAGAAAATGGTCTCCAGGACGTGAGGCAGCTTGGGTTTGTGTCAGAGAGGTCCTGCCAGACTAACCTAATTGATTTCTTTGACTGGGTCACTAGGACAGTAGACAAAGGCCAGGTGGTTAATGTCCTGTGCCTGGACTTCAGCAAGACCTTTGACTCAGTGCCCCATACTATAGGAGATTGGTCAGGAAACTAGAGGACCTGGGAGTGGAGCCAAGCTCCCGAGTTGGGTCAGAAGGTGGTTACAGGACAGAAACCAAAGGGAGGCAGTTGAGGTGAATTCTCTGAAGTGAGGCCTGTGACCAGTGGGATCCCACAGGGCTTGGTGCTTGGCTGGTGTTATTTAACCTCACGGATGACAGCAAGGGTAAAATCTGACTGTTCGCAGATGACACCAAGCTCTGTGGGAGAGTGGACATGGAGGAGGGAGACAGGAACTCAGGGAGGATCTGACTAAGCTGGAAAAGTGGTCTGCCATTTGGCAGCTGAGGTTTAATGCTGAAAAGTGCAAAGTTATGCACTTGGGGGTGAGATCCGGGGACCAAATATTGGGTGAGTGGAACGAGGTAATCAGGTCAGAGGAAGAAAAGGACCTGGGAGTAATAATTACAAGTGACCTGAAACACTGCACACTGCAAGACAGCAGTAGCCAAAACAAATTGGATGCCGGGCTGCATAGCCGGGAATTACCACCAGGAAGGCAGAGGTCATTCTGCGCTGTACAGGTCACTGGTTTAGCAAACCTGAGTATGTGCAGTTTGGTGCCCATATCTTAAGAAGGATGTCAATTCACTGGAGACGGTCTAGAGAAGGGCAACCAAGATGATCCGGCCCAGCAGGGCAACACCTACGAGGACAGGCTCAGGAAGCTCAACATGTAGTCTCGAGAAGAAAGAAGGGAGGAAACATGACTGAGACCTTCAGGTCCCTTAAGGGTATTAACAGGGTGAGCAGCGAGGCCTCTTCAGCCTTAATGGCAACAAGACCACTAGGAGGCACAGACTAAAGTTGGTGGGGCAAAAGGTTCAGGAGGAGATGAAGAGGCACTTTTTCACCGAGAGCGTGCTAGCCAAGCAGAATGAGCTGCCAGAGGAGGTAGTAGCCCTTAAAACGGTGCATAGTTTCAAGAGGGGTTGGGACAGGGTGAGGGAAAATTATGGGTAGAAGGGGAGCGAGTTGGGGAGACGGTGGGAAATGGAGGTCAAAAGAATGGGAGGGGGAGTTCCTTTGTAAATACATAGGGAGCTGCACAATCGGCAGACTAGGTAGACTGTAAGGCCTTCATATGCTGGCATGTTCGTATGTTCATATAGGGAGTTGGAAATGAGGGAACACAGAGTACAAGGAAGGCTGTTACAGCAGGGGAGCAGCAACAGAGAAGGCCATTTGGCCCACACTGGTACAGGTAGGGGTTTCTCAGTAAGCAGCTGAATGGTTGACCCTTTACATCATAACCTACTTCAGGATTTATTTGAGCCCCCTCAGATACTTGGACATAGTTGTAGCTGCCTACTAGTGGCCACCTCAGAAGCTAAATGATTAATATTAACAGACTAATTAATTATTCATGAGCACATGGCACTCTGTGATTGGTTACTGTAACTGGTCGTTAATTCCCTAGGAAATGTCCCGCATAGCTAAGTAAGACAACACCAGAAGCATTTCCACACTTGACAGTACCGCAGTAATGTCAAACTACCACTTCATAAATATGAAACTAACAAAACTACTTATAACAAAAAAAATTCAGTACTTCATAATTTTAAAATTACTGCAGAATGTCAAGGTACACAACCAGCTACAAATTCTTTCTTATACACCAAAACTCAACACTCCACAGCACAGCTACCAAACAATGAAAATGGAACCCATCTAAGACATAAAAGGTAAGCAGTGCAATCCCCTTCAGATGGCATGGCAGGTGACATGCATTACTGCCCTGGACGGGGGGTATGCGACCAAGGGCAACTCCTGTGTCTGGGCGATCTGCAGTTACTGCCTGGTGGGGAGCTCCTGCACTTAACAGTTACAGGTTGCTTTAGTGCCTGTAAGAGACGGCAACTGCAAGCAAGTTTAATGGGTGAACAAAAATATGAAATGACGACTTCATGCACTCGACTTTTAGCTGAGGGCAATTCTTGACAAAGTTCATTTGTACTGGTGGATAATCGTGGCTCAAGGACCTTGATAACTCAGCTCAAACAGTACATTGTAGTACCTGTAAACTGTCTTCTCCTGCTCTCAGTGGTTCCTTGTTGGCACACAGTCTCAAAACCACTATCATTTCATCTCATTACCAAACAAACACAGCTGGCCCATCCACCTTCTCAGGCAATGCTGTGCCTGCGTCTTCCTGCCCCTTCTGTGCAATTCTTCAGCTGTGTATGAATCACCTAACATACTAACATACTAAAAGCCACCAGAATAGGCCTAATGGTCTTTTGAGTCTGCTCAATTTTCAGCATCCACACTGAGGGACGATTTTGGTGTTCTCCCTCCCTTGGTTTATACTGTCCCCAGTCCCAGATGTGCCACCTGCACTGGACCTGGTCAGATTCTACCCTCCCTGTACCTGTCCCATCCCCTCTTAAACCTGTTCAAAGTCTCCGCTCTACCATCTCCCTGGGCAGCGCATTCCATGGCTCCACCACCCTTTTAGTGAAATAACACCTTCTCTCTCCCCTCTGAGCCTGCCCCTTCCAGCTTACACCGTTACCACTCGTTGCCCCATCCTCCTCCTCCTCCTTCCTTTGGAGCACCTGACTGGGCCCCCTTATCGATCCAGTTTATGTACTAAAGACCTCTATCATGTCCCCGTCCCTCCTCTCTCTCCAGGGTGTACATGTCGAGCTCCTTGAGCCTCTCCTCATAGGTCCTCTCCCCCAGGCCACAGATCATTTTGGTTGCCTTCCTTGGACCCTCTCTAGGAGTGTAACGCCCTCTTTAAATGTGGTCTCCAAACTGCACACACACGAGGTGGCCTAACTAAGCAGTTGTACAGGGATGGATCACTTCCGCCTTTCTGGAGGTAATCCCTTACGATGCATCCCAGCATCCTATTTGCCCTTGCTGCTGCCCTCTTACAGGTCTCTGAGTTGTTCATTTTAACATCTACCACTACTCCCAGGTCCCTCTCACCCTCTGTGACTTGAATTTGTCTCCTCCCAGGGTATACCCCTGGCCTGGATTTCTGACTCCTAGGTGCAGAACCTTCCACTTCACCGCACTGAATTTTAGTTTTCATTTTCCTGACCACGTTTCCAGAGCCTACAGATCCTCCTGCAAGTCCACCCTCCCTCCCCTCCTCCTCATCCACCACTGCGCCCAGCTTTGAGTCATCTGCAAAGAGACTCGTTTCACTCCTGATCCCCTCCTGATGTCTGAGATATAGGCATTGAACAGGACTGGCCTTAGCACTGACCCTGGGGCACCCACTAGTAACCCACCTTGGGGATGAGGCTAACCTCCAACCACCACCCTCTGAGTATGCTCAGAGAGCCAATTTCTATCCATCTTAACAACTGTCTCCTTCCCCCATTTCCTTCAATTTAGCCAGCAGTCCATTGGGGGTAGTGAGTCAAACGCCTTGCTGAAGTCCAGAAACAGGACGTCCACGGGCCTACCCGGTCCAGGGCCCTCGTCACCCAGTCATAGAACTCCACAAGGTTCATCTGACACGATCTTCCCAGGACAAAGCCATACTGTCTATCATCCAAATACCCAGTTTGCTCCAGTAACCCCCAAGCCTTTCCTTGACGATACCCTCCATTACTTTTTTAATTTTGTATTTATTGATTTTATCAATATTATACAAGTTTGTATATCAAAGATGAAGTACATACAAGGAAGTTTATATTCCATTGAGGGTGCCACCCTCTTAATACACCATATAACATTAAAAAAAGGAAATCCGTACTACATCATTAAGATACATCATCAGGGGTTCACAGAGGCTAGATAAGCCATTAACAAACCTTTTATCCGCATCCTGCTGTGTTATTAAACCCATGAGCAGCATGAATATACCTTCCTATGTATAACTCCCTAGCCAAAAGGCTAAATTGTTAACCAAACTCGCCTTCTTGTAGAAGAAAACGAGGACTCGTGCTTCGCCATAATACTGAGTACCTTAAAGTACTAAAGAGAAAGGATTAAGCTCTACATTGATATTTAGTTCGAATTGAAGCATTCTACTTATAAGACAACAGGCAGAAATAAGTAGGTATCTGACCATCACATAACAGGTTCACTATCCTATCGATATTGTTGAAAAAAAAGAAAAGGTTTTAGGACTAATTAAGAGAAGCACTAGACATGCCCACACTGTACTGGCATAACTAAGAACTACAGTCCCAAATAGTGATGTTCTCAACAACATTAAGTTCGTTAGATCATTCTGGAACTATTCTTACTGCTTTCTAAACATTGTTCAGGTTGCATCGATTGCTTCATCTTCATCATCTGAAAGTAACTGAGAGCCGTGTTCAAGGCGACTAGCTGGCACATGTCTCTGAGTCCATTTTAAGGCCTCTTGTGGATCGGTAAAATAAAAATTTTCCCTTGATCTGCAATTCTCAGGCAGGCCAGGAAAATCATGCTCGCTGACACTCCTGCCCCTCTCAGCATGGATCAAACTCCATTGTACCGACCCTCCATCACTTTGCCGACCACCGACATTAGGCTAACGGGCCTGTAATTTCCCACATCCTCCCTTGACCCCCCATGATTGGCATGATATGGGCCACCCTCCAGTCCTGGGGCACCAATCCAGCCCTCAAAGAGATGATGAAGAGCTCTGCCAGGGGACTGCCATCCCAAGTTCCCTCAGCACCCTGGGATGTATCTCATCTGGTACAGGTGCTTTCTCCGTCTGAGGGACCTGAGGGCTTCCGTACTCTCTCTACCGGGATATCAGCCTCCACCTCCTCCCCTTTGCACCCTGTACTGCTGGCCCCCACCTGTCTGTGGTGGCCACTCCTTTTCCCCAGATCCATCAAGGCCCTGATCTCTACCAGTCCCATCCCTTCCTCTGGTTTGCCCCTGCTCCCACCACAAGACATCAGGACCACCTTCTACCCTTCTCTCCTTTCTCCCTTTAAGCTCCCATTTTTAGCTCCTGCACCTTACCTGGTGATCAATTTCCATATCTCCCTTAGCCCCTAGAGGTGGAGACCTTGTCCCTCTTTTATCATACCTGCTGGCACTGCCCTTTTTGATCCCTCCCCCTTCTACAAGTTTAAACCCCACCTTTCATTGATAAACCCAGCTAGTTTGAGCTTCAGGATTTCCATCTCCTCCAAATTTAGGTGGAGCCTGTCCCTAGAGTACAGCCCTTATCCTCCCAGGTCTCCCCAATTCCCCACCAGGCCATTCCCCAATTCCCCACCCACTCCCTAAGCCACTGGTTTGTCTCCCTGATCGTCTTCTTGTTTTCCCACTAGCCCTTGGCACTGGCAGGATTTCCGAAAAGGTGATCTCAGCCTATGGAAAGGCTTACCCTGGCCAACTCCTGGAACCTTGCCTGAATTTCTAATTCACTATTTCCATGTAGGTGCCTTTTCTGTTACAGTATGGCAGGATGGCATACAAACCCTCAGGATGAACTCTCCACTGGGAAACTGTTAGGGCTAGTATTCACCTCACGAAACCCCAGGTGCTCAGCTGGAAAGTGCCAGCAGTTTCACTTGGGCATCCCAACTCCAAAGTTATGGTGCATCTAGGCACGACCATGACTCTCCCTCCAGAGATGGCAAGCCGACAGATGGGCCACAGGACACCTTTCTTCATTCTTGGGGTCGGGATTCCACCTTTCTTCATTTTCAGGGCTTCCTCCCGCTGCAATATTTCTCAAAGAAACATCTCCTACTTTATTGCTACTGCCTACAAACAGAATTACATGCTTCATCTTCTGGAGTTCTTGATGGTTTCTGCTTTCAGTCTCTGGTTGCCCTCCTCCTGAATGCCTACAGGATGGTTCTTTGGAACCTGCCATCCCGGGGTTTCTGCACCCTCCTGGCACTCACACTGTACTCGGAACACTAGACCAACCCCAGATTCTTTTCCACAGTTACCGCTGGGTCAGGTACATCCGAGTGCCTGAGGTCCTCCCTAGTAGTGTCCAAGGCTCCACTGACATTACAACAGTCATCAGCCGTAGCAGGGGTCTCCTACCATGCCCCCCCTCAGGCACAGAGGGCAGCATAGCACCCATGTCCCCAGGTGGGAGCAAACCACAGTATCCCTGTGCCTCTGGCCTGAGTCCTGCAGCCAGTCATCTGGTGGAGCACAAAATGTGCCCACCACCCTCCCAACACATCAGGGCCCTGGCACCTAGTGCCTTGCTGAGTGATGCCTGCAGTTTCCTTCAGTGGGCACTCATGTTCAGGCAGCCCAACTGATGCCTTGTTTATGCCCATGATATCTCTGTGGCAGGGCACCTAGGACTGGGTGTCCCTCCTCCTAGCAAGCTCCCACCTGTACCTTGACTCCACCAAGTCTCCTCTCCCACAGGGCACCCTATCTTTAAGCTTCCTAAACTCCAGCCTTATCAGTGTACCTCCGTGGGTGGTACCTGGGCACTGTCCTTCCCTGGTCACTTCTAGTAACAACCTTCTCCCCTACTGTAAAAGTAATTGTTACCACAAAACATCAACTTTTGTTTCCCAAACATGTGATTCACCTTATAATTGCAAAACGTATTTACAAGCAGGCACTTCTTGGTTCTTAATACCCGGACTGAGGGATTTACTGTTTCAGGCTACTGTCGGGCCCTCAGCCCCCGAGGCTGTAATTCTCAGGAAGTGCCTGCTTGTGCAAGTGCTCTTCAACACCCCTTATTTTTTGACTGTATGACCCTCTAGAAATTCTTTTGGCATGACATTCAAAGGGGGATCCAGTAGTCAAGAGGTTGGCATGATTACTCAGCCAGTACAAAACCAAGACTGCATGGGGGGGCATTATTTGTTTCTTATTATAAATTGTAATTTATAGGAAGACAATCGACAACTTGAAAGCTGCAGCACCATGGTGTGACAGGCAATCTTCTGGTCAATGTGACTATTTTAATTTTTGTTTTACTTAATTAGGTAGTCCTGATCAGAGTCCAACAAGATCTGAAGTACATCGCTACCATTTTAATTCTAAAAACCTCTCCTCAATTCTGCTTTTGAAATCTCTGTCTCTCTGCCTACATCCTGTTGGCTGAGAACAAGCAACGATCTTTTCTGTACTGCAAAGTGTGGCGAGACTCAACAGAAAGATCCTCTCACATTATTCACTACTGATTCCTCTTTTTATGATAAATAATTCCCTCAAGCTCACATTCATTAATAGAAAGTCACAGCTCCAAGAACAGACCCTAAATGGATGAGAAACCACTGCAACCTGGCTGGGGTGGGGAGGGTAGCAACTCACATATAATTACAAATGTAACACAACTTAAACAAATGTAGATTAACAGTTACAAAAAAATTACTAACAGTTACAAAGCACAGCAACACAATAAAAGTTAAGTATAAATATAAAACAATAGTTACACAGTTATACAAGTAAAATAGAAACACAAATAGTTGGAAAGTGAACTAGTAGCACAACTGCTAACACAAGTACATAACAGCAAAACAAAAGTTGCAGAAGTATAACAGTAACACAAGAATAATGGTACCAGCAAATTACAAAAGACCGCAATTTACACCGTTGGAACAGTAAGAGAAAGGATCCCAAAAGTAAAACCGTAGCACAACCACCAGTCACCAAAAGTAACAACTCAAATAGTTACACAACTGATCAGCAGGTTTAATGGATTGTACAAAACCTGAGAACTTAACGCACCAAATTATGTAATAAATCTAAAGATATATTAATTAAATGCTGCAAGGAAGGGGCAACACAAGCTCCTGCGGTATCCCTTTTCTGTTTTATTGCGATCCTGCCGCAGACCTAACGGATTATACAGCAAGAGCCGAGCTGCTGCAGGACAGAACGCGAGTCGCAACCGCTGGCATTTTTCCATGCGTTTGATCGGTTTCGTATGTAAAGATGTAAAGGATGTGATGCTGTCACCCCCAATCCCGGTTGGCACTTACTTGAGCTGGGACTTTGAGACTTTGCCGCTTTCTCCACATCCAGGGCCGTAAAGGCGTACCAGATGGATTTGAGCAGCTCCGACCTCAGATCCATGCTTGTGACATGGGAGACACAGCGACTAGTCGAGTCCCCAGAGGCAGACGGGGAACGGCTGCTACGAGCGTCGAGAGTCACAGTGCTGACACCTCCCTCCCCATCACACACACAGGTTCCTACACACAAAGTACAGGCACATATCACACACACACTTCTGGGTTTGGTGAGCGCTGCGCCGCCTCCACACTCTAGCAGCAGAAAGAGACAACACACAGTCAAACAGCGCCCTCCCACACAGCAGCAACGCGGAGAGGGGTACATCATTTTATTGATTTATAGTTGTACAGTGTGTGGGTCTCTTTTCATTAAGATAAAAGACATATCATACTGAGTGGCAACATGTGAGATACTATTTATATATTCACAGATGGGTATGTCAAAAGGTTCAGCCTCAGTAAAGTACAGTTACCTAAGAACTTACCCTAACAGTAGATCTCAAAGCAGAGCTCTTGCAGCAGGTAATACCAATAGGACTAAGGCTGCAGGCATCAGGACCCCACAAAGAAATCTTCTGGCTAGGAGTCTGAGGCAGGGCCTCCCCAACATCAGCTCCACCCATCAGATGTAGTATAAAGGGCAGTCCACTGGTGCCATCTCAGTTCTCCCACTGGAGACCTGGCTCACAAACAGAATGGTGAACCAAGGAGAGTCTCTGATACCCAAAAGAAGGAAAAAATAAATGTATTCATGGGGGTTGGAGGGTGGGAAAGCCACCTGCTGCAAGAGCTCCTCTCGAAGATCTACTGTTATGGTAAGTTCTTACGTAACTGTACTATCTTACTCGAGGGAGCTCTTGCAGCAGGTAATACCAATAGGACTGAGTCCCAAGCAGTACCCAAAGAGAGACCCAGGTCAGGGGAGGAGGATATAACTGAAAACTGATAAGGTGGAGCTTAGGAGGACTCTGAAGGACTGCTAGTACAAAGTCTGCTCTCCTCTTAGAGGCAATGTCCAGACTGTAGTGTCTGATGAAGGTATGGACCGAGCTCCAAGTAGCGGCAGCGCAAAGGTTTGCTGAAGACACATTCTGGAGCGAGGCAAAGAGGTTGCCACACCTCTAGTAGAATGGCCCTTAACTGAACCCAGTAAAGGCTTGTTGTGGTGCTGATAGCAAAGGTAATGTAATACACTAATCATCTAGTCAGTGTTTGCTTGGTGACAGGAGTCCCTGTCTTCCTGTAGGCAAAGGAAGCGAACAGCTGGTTGGTCTGCCTAACAGAACTAGTTGTAACCCCTCCATTACCCAGGGTTACAAGAATCCCAGTTAGACCTAGTGGTAGGCAGCGAAGGCAGCTTGTGAAACTCCAGTTAAATGAATTTCACACTGTCTCACTCTGTTCTCAGTCTCAGCTGAGACTGAGGGGTGACATCATTTTAGAACTGTTGCAGCTGCATAAGCCACACTGGAATGTTGCAGTTGGAGGTTAGAGTAGAACACTGGGGAATTTGAAGTCAGTCTGTAGTAGAGGAAGGAGGTGTTCTGCTGTAGGCAGGCCCTCAGAGTCCTAAGCTCTGTCAAAGAGCTATTTATTTTTGTAGAGGTGTGTGTTCTCACCTGAAGAGGAACACAAGAAGAGCCAAGTGAAGTGGTAGAGAGTGCTTTCAGTAGTTCAGGGCCCCATCCCTGCGGGGATTGGAGGAAGGAATCATCCTGCTTCCAGGGCAACTCCCTGGTCGGCTAGGAAAAAGAAGCTGCCTGAGTTAAGTTGTGCTGAAGCACCAGAAGTTCTGGACGAGATTTCTTTGAAGAGAAAACACCTGTGGGGCACCTGCAACCAAGGGGTGAGTTACGCTCTGCTAAAGGGGCCAATGTGTTTCACCTGAAACAAGATGAAACTAAAGTGACTGTTACTGTGGGGTCAGGAAAAGACAGCCAAGTACAGTTTGGAAGATGTGGGATTGGACTGCTTAACTCTGTGGGGGTAGAGTAATGGACACAGCCACTTATTAAGTATGTTCAAGTTCAGCACAAATGGGATGTAAATACAGTAAATTGAATGTGAATACATTTAAAGAGAATCTACACAGGAAAGTGTTTTAAAGATAAGGTGTTACAGTCCAGAGAAATGGTCGGTATGAATTATGGAGAGAGAGTGGAGACCCCCCTTCCCCATCAGTAGTAACCAAATTCACCTCTACGGGTTTGCTTTGGGACACCTGTTGCTTTCTCTCAGGTACTTGGCCAGTGCCTGAGGAAAGTACCAGATGTGGGATTGATGAAGATTCCCTAATGGAGCCAGAAGTGCTCATAGGTGGTTTAGGGAGCCACCAGTAAATGTTTCCATGCTATATGGAAGGTGTCCAAAGGGCTGGCATGAGTGCCGAGCCAGGAAGGAAGGTAGTCAAGTGGCTGGCAGGGAGCTGAGCCAGGAAATCCAGAGCAGAGTACAAGCCCTGGCTGCATGCCCAGTGTGTTTCAGAGCCTGAGGGCTAACGTGAAAGGAATGTGTTCTGATCTCCATAAATCTGCATTACAGGAGTGTAGCCCATGGGGTCCATCTATATTTTGTTATTCAGTTGGATGTGAATAAAAGCCACACTTTAGAATCCCAGTTCTGGTACTGGACATTACAGTTATTGCTTCCTGTGTCCGGAGTTACTTGGGTGCCCCTATTGCAGAGTAGCCAAACCTAGCCAATGTTCTGAGTGACATATTTATCCCTAACCTAGCCCAGGTAGTGCTGTCAAGATGGAAATGGCATACCTGGGTGGGGGTTACATAGTTCTATAGAGATAATACCCGAGGCCTATGTACATCCAGAGTTTGCAACAGAGCCTCCCCTTTGTTAGAATACTCTGGAAAATAAACTGGAAGCTGGATGTCCGATTCAAGGTAAGTTCGGATACCACCTTCGGAAGAAACATAGGGTTAGTACGCAGTGCCACCCTGTCTCTATGGAAAATAAGGTAAGGCTCTTTATACATCAGAGCCTGCAACTTGGAAACTCTCCGAGCAGAAGTAATAGTAACTAAAATAATCCTGACAGAGAAAGCGCGAAGCTCGCATGTCGTGGCTGGCTCAAAGGGAGGTTGGGTGAGCTTCTCTAAAACAAAAGAAGATCCCATGGAGGACAGGATTCCTCTGTGGGGTCTGATGTGCAAGATTCCCTCAAGAAGGTCTTACACACATCAAGCTGTGCCAGAGTCCTCCCATTTATCGGTGCATGGTAGGCTGACAAGAGTTTAGAGATGCACGTTAATGGATGAGTAGCTGAGACCCAAGTCCAAAAGATGGAGAAGGTACTCCTGCACAGATTTTACGGACAGCCAATGGGTCCAAAGAACTGGGTGTTGCCCATAAGCAAAACACTTCCATTTCATGGCGTAGGTTGCCCTGGTGGAGGGTTTTCTTGCTGCTACTAGGACCTCTGCTACTCTATGCAACACTCCCTATCTTTCCTCAGCTAGGACTGCAGAGCCAGGCATGCAAAGCAGGGCTGCAGAGCTGGGTGGACTAGTGTCCCTTGTTCTTTTTTTTTTTTTTGGTCTAGTTTTCATTCTTGTCACGGTCCTAGGAGACTCTCTCAGGCATCCAACTTCTGTCCTGCCCTGCCTGAAGTCCCCTCGATTGCACCTTCCTCACCTCCGCTCCCACCTCGCAGCTGGCACCCCAGCTTAGCCCCCCTACCTTGGGCACACTTCAAACTTTTAGACTCCAGCTACAGGCGTGGGTCCTGAGGCGGAGGATCTATGAAGGTCGGTTGGGCCTGGCAGTGGGCATAGGGGTTGATGCCATCGCCTACCCCTGGGACCGTGTTTTTCCGTGTTCTGTCCCTCCCCATGCGTGAGCATGCCCCGATGCTATCTGGTGCATGGCTACCCTGCCAGTGTTGGCCACACTAGTGTGTGCCTGCCCAGCTTGCTGCAGTACCTCCAGTCTCCACCATAGGTCTCCGATTCGCTGGGCCATCCCATCCACTCAATCCGGGAGGAGGCATCTGGGCACTCAGTCCACAACCCTTCCCCTGCCGACCCCTGGTGCCGAGTCCGTTCCCAAACCGGGTCGCCAGCGTGGTGAGAGGTGTGGCGTCCAGCGCCACCAGGACAGCTATGTCCCTTGTTCTTGGGAAAGCAAGTGAGAAAGAGGAGCAACTGAACAGGAGATTCCATGGCCAGTTGCTGCAGCAGCGGTACCAGATCTGATGAGGCCAGAGAGGAGCTACCAGAATCATTCTGGCTTCCCCTCTGCAACTTGAGCAGGAGACTCTGAAGGAGAAGGAAGGGAGAAAAGGCATATAGAAACCTCCTGTCCAGGAGAGGGACAATCGTCTCACCAAATACACCTGGCCCTGGATCTAGTGAACAGAAATTTGGCAGTTTGGCATTGCACAGGGAAGCAAAGAGGTCCAGCTCTGGTTGACCCCATCTTTCAAAGAGGTCTTCTGCCACTTCTTGGCGCAATTCCCACTTGTGATTCAGAGATCGAGAGCAACTAGACTGTCGGAGAACATTCTGGATGCCTGGGACGTGAATCGCCATGATGTCCAGACCGTGTTCTATTGCCCAGTACCACACTAACATGGCCTCTCTGCGTGGGGGATAGGAGTGAGTGCTCCTTGCTTGTTTAGATGGAACACTACTGGGGTATTGTCTGACTGGACTAGGAGTGGGTCCAGTAGAGCTGATCTTGGAAAGCCTGAAGGGCATACAGTACAGCTCCCATTTCCAAAATATTGATATGGAGAGACCACTCTACTGCATTCCAAAAGTATTTTGTCGATGGGAATCCAGATGGGCTCCCCAGCCTAGACCTGAGGCATCTGTAGTGAGAATCTGCATCGGGCTTGGCTCTCTAAAGGAACACCTACCTCGAGGTTGACGGATTTAGCCACCAATTTAGAGAATGACAGACCACCTCTGAAATCCGAATAGGCTAGTCCAGTTTGTCTATGTCCTGGTCCCACTGTAGTGTCCTCATGTTCAGCCATGCCAAAGGGACTGTGGCTATGGCGGCTGCCATATGCCCTAGGAGCTGCAGGATTACCCTTGCTGTGACTCGGTCTGAGGTCTACTTTCGGCAACTCCTCTCAGCCATTCTGCTTGGTCTGCTGGCAAAAGGCTATGTCTTGAATGGTGTCTAGGACTGCCCAATATACTGAAGCCTTTGAGAGAGCCAAGGTTGTGACTTGACCAATACAGAGTGATACCCAGGGATTGGAACATCAAGGTTGTCTCTGCAAGACATTGTTCAGCTGGTCTTCTGACCGGGCAGAAATAAGCCAGTCATCCAGACAAGGGTAGACAAAGTGGCCTTTCCTTCTCAAGGCCGCTGCTACCACTGCCAGGCACTTGGTGAAGACTCTTGGCGCTGATGAGAGGCCAAATGGAAGTACCCTGAACTGATAGTGCTGACCTTGAAAAGAAGTGCAGGAACTTCCTGTGCGAGGGCAGGACCTTGATCGCATGTATGCATCCTGCAATCCTAGGAGCACAGCCAGCCTCCTCAATGGATCACGGGCAACAGGCTTGCCAGGGTCCCCATTCTGAATCTCCTGTAATGGATATAGTCATTCAGTGACTGAGATCCAGGATAGAGACGGAGGTCTCCCATTTTCTTGGGAACCAGAAAGAAATGTAGTAGAAGCCTTTGCCCTGCTGGGTAGGTGGAACCACCTGGATGGCCTTCTTCTGCAGGAGGGCCTGTATCTCTGCTCTTAGAAGAAGGTGTGGCTGGATGAGCAATGGGCAGGGATAGGAGGGTTGTCTGGAGGGCAGCTCAGAAACTCTAGGGAGTAACCCCTCTCCATCGTCTGAAGGACCTATTGGTCCGAGGTGATACTGGACCACCCTGACAGGTAGAGGAAAAATCTCCTTCTACTGTACCGTCTCCCCAATGGTATCGGAGGGTGGGGAAGGACGGCAGAGTCATGCTTTGTTTGGGGGTTGGGCAGGGAGTTGGGCGACTTGGGGTGTTTGGGGCCCGGGCACCGGAAGGGACAGGGTAGCTGCATCTCTTAAAGACTCCTTTGTTTTGGGGTTTCCTTTCCTTATTGTCCTTGGTTTCAGCGAAAAGGACAACGGGAGGCTGGCGGTTCTGACTTGCACATTCTGTGCACATCACCCACTGCCTTGCCAGAATCCTGAAGCCCCAGGATGACCTTCTCTGCCTCTTGCCCAAAAGGATGGAGCCCTGAAAGGGGCACCCAGGATGGTATCCTGCAGGTCCTGGTGGAATCCTGATACTCTTAGCCAAGCATGCCTCCTCATAGATATGCCCGAGCTGCAGCCCTGGATGCCATGTCCACTGAATCATAGGAACACCCAGTACGTGCTTATCTACATCCATGGATATATGCATGAGCTCATTTTACTGTCAGAATCTGGCTGAGCTTTTACTAGGTCCATGCTCTTCTCCCAAATGGACTTCTGATAAGTCGCCATGTGGGCTAGAAAATTTAGGGATTGGATAGCCCCAGTAGCCAACATGTGTACTTTTCTTCTCATATGGTCCAGCTTTTTGAACTCAGGGTCCGGGGCTGGACACTCAAATGTTTAGGCTGCTGAGCTCTTCCATGGGCTGCTTTAAGTACCATGGAGTTTGCTTTGAGATTCTCCCAAAAATGGTTCTCCTTTGGGGTTCTGTACAGCCTGTCTGCTTTCCTTGGCAATGCAGGCGTACTGCCAGGTGAGCCGGGTAACATCCTGGAACAGCTCTACCAGCATTGGGATGACCAAGGGTTTAGGGTCCTTGGATCCTAAAAACCTTGCCAGGTGGTGCCTTTCTGGATCAAGCTCCTTCGTGTCTCACTGGTAGAGGGTTTGTATGTGCCTCATAATATCAAGGAGCGAGGGTCGCCCACGGGGACCTAGGTGAGTCTCTTGGACTGGAGGAGGGATTGGAAGATCATCCCCAGAAGAATAATCAGAGGAAGAGTCCCCTGCATCCTCACCGAGGGCGACAGTGGACGACCGCTGGAGGAAGTCACAGACGATGGGTATCTTTTTCTACCCATGGGACCAGGCAGCAGATGAGAGCCCTTGTTGGGCACCCGACTTCGAGGGTGGAGGAGCGCTGAAGGGGTTTCCTTCAGGGGGCTCCAGAGGCCTGTAGAGCAAGTCCCTTTACTGTGTTCTACCAGGAGATGAACAACACCCCATCTGGTAGGGGGACGACTGGGGAGTGGGTGTCAGGTCCGATGGCTCGGGCACTGAGCCTTACAGTCTTCTGGGGTAGGCGTCCAGACAGGAGACTCCTCAAGCACCGTATCACGCTGCAGGTCTGGTTCAGTATTGGGAGACCTGTTGTCCAACCAGGCATCAGGGTTTGCCTGCGAGTTATCCAGCGACTGATCCATTGAGAGATCCTCATAAGGAGCCCAGCGAACAGGACTGTCAGAATGGCAGCCGCCATTAGCCGAGAGGTGGAGGATTGACCTGGCTCCAACCCCCGTGACCAGACAGAAGATGAGCCCAATTCTGAAGGGTCTTGACCCTGTCTGGAGGCAAGAAGCCTTTGCCTGTGGCGGTGTCCAGTATCACCCTATAAATTGGAGGCATTGGCAAGGGACCAAGTGGGACTTGGCCTGGTCGATGGTGATATTCAGGCTGGTAAAACCTGCAGGGCAAGAGAAAGGGAGTGCTGGAGTTCCTCCTGGATAGGGCCACCAGGAGCCAATCGTCTAGTGCAGGGAAGACCTGCACGCCCTGGGTATGCAGGTGGGCCACTACCACTGACAAGCATTTGGTAAACACTCAGAGAGCCAAGGAGAGACCCAATAGGAGGGCCTTGAATTGGTAGTGGTCTCCCTGAAAACAAAACAGATGTATTTACGATGGGAAGGCATACGGGATATGCAGGTATGCATCCTGCATGTCCAGAGCACATAGCCACTGTCCCGCCGGAGTAACGTTGAAGGCTCTGCCAGAGAGCATTCTGAAGCGTTTGTACTCCACGAACATGTTCAGGGAGCAGAGGTCTAGAATTTACCTCAAGTCTCCCATTTTCTTTGGGACTAGAAAGAAAGAATAGTAACCCGTCCTCCAAAGATGAGGGGGGCTGGCTCTATCGCCACCTTCGACAGAAGGGATATAATTTCCTTTAGAACCAGAGGAAGATGTTGCGGAAGTAAGATGACTGAGGGGGTGGTTTTAGGGAGGTTTCTGCAGAAACTCTATTGAGTGACCGACGATATTAGCTGGAGCACCCAAGTGTCTGAAGTTATCCTCTCCCAACCTGGCAGATGGGAGGAGAATCTCCCCATACTTGTTCCTCTGGAATGGCCAGAGACAGAGGGAAAGGCAGGGAGTCAGGAGGTGTGGGCAGCACAACAGCAGAGGCTCCTGCTGACTTTTGTTGGGGGCAGTCTTGGTTGCTGGAGGGCCCGTTTGTTGGCGCACTTTACTTGAGGCTTTTGTTTTGTCGGGTTTGGCGACGAAAGGATGTCGCTGCCCTGAGGAGGTCTGTACAAAGTCTGGACAGACTTTAGTGCAGTGCCCTTCTTGCAGTTTGGCTATGATGTCCTTGACATCACCCCAAACAGCACCGAACCTCTGAAGGGAGCATCCTGTATAGTGGACTGTACCTCGGGACCAATCCTGACACACAGAGACAGGCATGATGCCATAGGTCCATGGCGAAAGCCAAGCTCCTGCTAGCTGTGTCCACTGCATCGTAAGTGGCATGAAGCATGTGACTACAGGCCGAATGAGCGGAATGGACTAAGTCTCCCAGTTCCTGCTTAGTTTGCGATTCAGGTAGGGAGTCCAACTTGGATTCCACCTGGCTAAGAATGGACTTCTGGAAATCATCCATATGGCCAATGTAATTGAGGGCCCTGATGCCTAGGGTCAAGAGGGGTAGATCTTCTTCCCGTCACGGATCAGAAGCCGGGATTCCTTGTCAGGCGGGATGAGTTCAGATGTTTAGGGTTGGTGGAGCGGCTGTGGGCAGTGCTGATGACAACCAAATCCGCCTTGGGCTGAAGACTGAGAAAATCTATGCCCCTTGGGCGTGGTGTAGCCTATCCGCCTTCGTCGGAAGGGGCTAGTCAGGAAGGTTGTTTCCAGATAGTGAAACAAGGTGGGTGTGAGGCTCTGTCCAGGGTAGAATCAGTGTGGGTGTAGTCTCGGGCAGATCCAAATGAGCAGTGAGTTTCTTATGCTGTGGATCTGGCATGTTTCCTGGATCTTCCTTAAGAGCTCCAAGAGGAAGGGGACTTGGAGGATCCCTCGGCCTTGGGCGTTCTGTAGTATGGGGCTCGTCTCCATGAGCAGAGTGGTCAGATTCTGAGTCTGAGTCAGATATCTCTGAGGAGGAAGAAGACTCCTCCTGGGAGGGGAGGAATGACCCTCTGGGGAACTCCTGAGGAGCATGTCCTCCCACCCCAGGCACCATAAGGTTCTCCTCTGGCATCAGGTAAGGGAGGAAGTCTCCTGTCTCCGGCGTGGGAGTGCGTGTAAGGACCGGCGTCGGGAGATGACTCTCGACCTCTTTGGTGAGCTAAGCCCTGACCTCAGCCCACCAGGAGGCCAAGGGTCCTTCAGATCCGCCAGCGGCTGTGGAATGGGCAGCGGAGGTGGAGGAGGAGGAGGTGGGGATCACAGTAGTGTGGGTACCCATAATAGGAGTATCTGTAGCCCGACCGCAGGGAAGCCTGGCATTGGTACACTACGGTCGCCAGGTAATGCGGCGTTGGTACTGAGGGACTGGGTACTGTGGAACTGGATATTGTGGTGTCGGGTACCCTGGCACCAGGGCCCGATGGAGCACAAGGACCTAGCAAAGGCCCTGCTGGTGGACCGAGGGAGGGTCAGCCCTTGGGCATCGGGCCCAGCGAGGGATACCGTTGAATGGGTCCGATGGTTTTGATGGAGGAACGGGTCTTCCACCAGGCAAAGGGATGCTGGAGGGCATCTGGGTCAGCCAGTGTCGGGACTGGCAACTGAGGGTCCAGCATGGGGGAGGACCCCGGCAGCATCCCAATGTCGGTCTCAACCGGGAAGGAGGATTAAAATCCCCAGGTGTAAAACCAAGGGGACCTCGGTAGGCAACGGGTTATCCATTGCAGAGAGTCTGGGGCATCAGATACGACGACAGGGTCTGGCGAGGCTGGTTGACTGCGCAGTCATCGGAGGAGCCGATGGCCATCTTATCGCCAGTGTCCGGGTGGATGTCGGAGGAGCCGCGCCCTACTTATTGGACTCCCTGTCCGAGGAAGGCCTTGTCGAAAGGGGTTGGGCTGTGCGATCACCTGAAGAGGTGAGCGCTTAGCAGCCCTTCTCTGGGCATCGTAGGACAGACATCTGACTTACTGGACCCACTTGGACTGGAAGACCACAAAGAGGAGCCGCCTTAACGTGAGTGGAGGCCTCCTTTGTTCCGGAGGATCCGGAAGGAGGTTGTGGGGTCTAAAACTGTGGGAGAATTCAAGAATGCATGGGACAGACATAAGGCAATTTTTGTGGGGGTTAGGAAGACATAGACTGTTGGTTAAATAGGATCCGCAGCTTATCCTCTAGGTAGGAAATGGACAGACTAGGTGGGCCAAGCTGCCCTTATCTGCCATCAAAGTCTATGTTTCTATAGCTCGATGGGAGGGGCGGCGCTTCTTGGTAGCCACCAAGACAGTTGTTGAGGAGCCATCCCTGGAGGGTGTTACCTTTAGGGCTGCGACTCCAGCCAAAGCAGCGCTGCTGTGGAAGATGACTCCTGCTCCCGTGCTTCTCCTTGTCATGCTTCTTTCTGTGGCCTTTGGGGAAGTGGACGCCTGCCTAAGCTTCTTTAACTCTTTTCCATGGAGGCCATTTTCTTCTTGAGGAGATAGGCTCCCAGGGACTGCTGCCTCTCTTGCGGGTAGTCGAGCTGAACTTCTGTCAGTGCTGGCACTTCTCCACGGAGTGGTTGGGGCCTAGACAGAAGAGGCACAAGGAGTAGCTGTCCTTGTGTGGAAGCTGGGAACCACACAAGTTGCACTTGTTTTATGCGATTCAGAGGGCGCCAGGAGCGACATACGCAGCAGATATTGTAGGAAAACTGAAGAAATTGAGAAAAAGGGTCAAAAAGTTGAAAACTTTAGGACCAACGAATGAACTGATGAGCGCTGTTCTACATGGGGAACTTTCACAAGCCGATGGCAGGAAAGAACTAGGAAGGCGGGTGTGGGGACCGCCTTTATACCGCCGCATGGCGCTGGTCACCTGACATGGGACGGCCCCCACCAGAGATGGCTAGCTAGAATTTTTCGTGGTCCTGACGCCTGGCAGCTTAGTCCTATATGAATACCTACTGCAAGAGCCCTCTCAAGTAAGATCTCTAGATAACCCCTCATAAGAGTTCAATGACGACCTGTGGAGACATTTCTGCTGTCTCACTCTCATCCATGTCATATCCTATATATTTACTTATTTACTGTTTCCAGATGCGTCCTGGGAGGGAAGGAAAAAAGAGAACAAAGTGCAATGTATAAAGTAATACAATAACATGGAAATAAATATCTCAAAATAAACAATTTCAATTACACTTAAAAGGATAAACTGCCAAACAAATTACCACACAGTAAATTGTGGCAAGAGAACACTAAACAGTATGCAACACAACAATCTAAGGAATAAGGAGACATGACTTGAGAAGAGAGTGGGGCAGTGGGGTGTCAGTGCTGGACAGAAAGCAAGATGTTTCTAGGGGCTGGTGAAACACACACACAGCCCACCACAGCAACAGTCTCACAACCGACCCTGGGCAAACCACTTGACCTGCTCCACTTTGTTCGGTTGGTCTGATTACTGTTTGGATGCACTTACCTTTAGAACTTTTATTTTGCAGTGCATACTGAAGCCTGTATGTAACTATTTCTGCTGTAGTCCAGATAGTTGAACAGGATCGCAACTGCAGTGCAAATATTTGTGCTGTATTTGTGGTCGAGCAGGCAGCTGCTATATTCAGTTGGATAGCGGTGGATAGTGGGCGGCACTATGACCAAATATCAGACCATGTTGGCACTGACAGCAATATCTGAAAATAAAATCGCATTGGCATAGAAAGTGGCCCTGGCACTGAGGATGGCGACAACCCTGAGGGGTTGAACTCAGATGTTCCCAACACTACAGACAGAGCAGATGGTGCAGTAGCCACCTGCTCCATGAGAGCTGTCCACTGATCAAACTGTGCATTTGAAACACCCCTTATAGGCAGAGGGGTGTTGGAGACAGAAAAGTCAACCCTGAGTGCGTGAAAAAGTCTGGTGTTGCATCATTCCTCCTCGACAGCAGTAAAGGAGAGGATGCCAGAATCTTGCACCTAAGGGACATGGCTGCCTCAGGACAGAATGGCATGAATTTGACCTTGATTTGTGTGTCTGATTTTCCTTTTCTGGTTATGAGGACCAGGTTGAGCAGCTGGTCATGAGAGGGTCAGTAGCATTTATTTTTATTACTACAAGAGCACTGCTTATCTTCCTAGTTGAGAGACTGGCCAGTACCTGAACACTCACACACATGAGTGGTAGTCAGACAACCTTGATGCTAGAGCAGCTTACTCCTGTCAAGGTGTCCTACCTGTCACAACTGTTTTGAATGTCACAGAATAAGGCAGGGCTGTGGGAACACTTTATGATAAAACAACTGAGCTGTTGACAAAAAATAATAAACATGGTCACATAATGTGACTGAAATGCAATAAACTAGACTAAAATGCTATTTGTATGCAAACTGATGTTCTAGTCCCGACAAAGAAAGCACTGTGCTTAGTGGGAAAAGAAAAGTGAGGTAAGTTAGGGCCAGCACCACTTTATTTTATTAAAATTTAGGATTACAAATACCTTTGGCGAAGAACTGCTCATTTACAAAGGTTCCACATCAGACTGCAGGTGTGTGGACACCACTGTGCATCAGTGCAAGGCACTGGTACTACCAGTCCAAACAATTCTGGTTCTTCTGGGTCCTGTAACCTCTAGCTCTAAGATGAGAGAGGGACTCTGTGGAGATTTATTCTTGGCAGATCCCCATTTCCCAGATGACAACATGAAGAACTACTGTCCTGGGGCTGGGCCTACCCAGCTACCACTTGTATATCAATCTCAATTTATGATGCATTCTCCAATAGAAGAATCTGATCTGCTTCAATTTCACTATTCCCACATCTACACAAAGACAAAAACACACCCATAAACCAACTCCAGAAACACATGCATTCTCATAGATTAAAACAAACAAAACAACATTGGGTAAGTCTTTAAAAACTTTTATTCATTAAAAGATTTCTATGTACAAATATCTTCAGCTTTATACATGAGAGAGTGCTCATCTTTGCTTAGAGCATTTTAAGAAGTCCTCCTCACCCCTCTACACACCCATGCTGTACGCACACCACTTTGGCACCAAACCAGCACCACTTTGGGTTGAATTCTATATGTTTTTCACAAGCGTGTAACCCCTGTATTCTTTTTATTGCCACAGTCCTGCCTTGCAAACAACAAATGGCATTTAAGAAATGAAAAGTTGTCTGCAACTAAACAATAGTGGCCCTTTTTGCATATCTGCAACCTGGATGCACATTTAAGCCTGGGACAAAACCAACTGAGGGGCTCAGTGGCCCACTAGGAAGCCCTGGGGAGGGTGGTGATGCTTATGCCACTCGTATTTTGAGGAGTCAAGACAGACAGCCAGTAATGCATGCCACGTGCCAGATGTCAGCTGTACCTCCAGCAGCAGGTGCGCCCTGTTGACCTCGCATGGGGTGGTGGGAGAAAAATGGAGAAATGGCGACGACTGGGAAGATGATGCGCAACATGCACCCACGCCAATAAGGGCTGCCTTAGAATTCACCATCACCACTACACACAGATCCTGCTTCCTTAATGAGTCCAGTGAGTTAGAGACCCGGTCCAGAGGTAACGGATGGGAAGACGGGTGTCCAATTGCTTCTTTAGCAGGATTATCCCACTGGTACAGAAGGAAGTCTCAGTTATTATGTGCAATGAGAGGGTGCAAAACAGAAAGAAATAAAACCAAAAATAAAATGGCATTTTTAGACCAACCATCCTAGAAAGCACCCCAAACCAGTTAGAATCTCTGTGATGGAGACAATCTTTTAAAATGGCCTACATGCAGCCAAAACATTTATACATATAAAGTGCATGCAAACCTTCCCTCTAGGCAGAACTAAATTGTCACAAACGAAGAGTGCTGTTTAACCGTGAAGATGGCATAACAGAGGACAAAAGGTGTGCGCGTGTGTGTGTGTAGTCCTGTACAAGATCATTGCAGTGATATTCAATGCATCATTTTTCACCACACATCAGGCTCCTTGCTGCGCCATCAGTTTAAAAATACGGTCAGAATAACGAAGTGCACTAATTAATGATGGAACAAATAATTCCTTTATTTACCTGCCATATCATTTGCATTGGGATGTGGCTAAATCTGAAAGGCCCCCAATGCTTTTGTGACCAGAAACTGTCAATTTTAAGAGACAGGGTCTGCCCTCCTACTGAACATAAATGTCTGGTGCTACTGGCATTAAACCAGGCAAGGCTGGAGATGCCAGATGCCGTTTCATTTTCACTTCATTTTTAGCTTACGGAAATGCATCAGATTGGCAGCACTGTCGATTTTGTTTTGGGGCAAAAGACGGACCAGCATTTTACTCAAAATGGGATGGAGAAAGTGGAGGATCCAAGAGAACATAAACATACGGACAAAAACTTTAAAGGGAAGGAAACATTCCTGGGTCATTCAAATTCTGAAAGCCCATGAAACATTTCAAATGAGGTGCTGGATTTACCTGTGGTTATCAGGAATACCAAGATATGCAAGGGATAACACATGACGTTGTGAGTTTAGGAGGAATAATACATACCTTGGCGTACTATTAGGCACGAGGCATAGTCAAGTGCCACAACCACCCTAGAATTGCACTACTCCCTTAGGACAACAATCCTAAAATGTGTTAACCCACTTATAATGAGGGCTCATGTTTGTTTTAAAAAAAAATGCAGTTCAGGTGAGGTGTATGGTTGACAGAAAATAATCAAGTCACATGACATGTTTGACCAATGAAGTTACAGGATTCTCAAAAACATTTCTAAATCATCCATACATTAGATCAAGACAGCAGCCGTTTCATGTAACCTTGAAACAAAGTGAGGTCACGGAGCCCAGGCTGTATGTTTATTATATCTGCAGCTTTAGTGACATCACTGTCTTTCTCAAAGGTTCTTGAAATGGATGTGGTCTTGATTTAATTTATAGACTATTCAGATTTTGTTCTTTGATCTCCAGACTGCTAACACCTACAGGTAAGCCTAATACTTGGTTTGAAAGATCTTGTCATTCGCTTTCATAATTTGAAGGACCTTGCAATGTTCCTTTCCCCATACAAAAAAATAAATCTGTATACTTATTCTTATCCTGGTTGCAGAGTTAACCTGGTCCTATGGTACTGAGTTGGCACCACTGAATGGGACACTGTCCCTCCCCCAAATAAAGGCAAAGAAACTGCGCTTCGACTGTAAGGGATACTGAAAGTTAGCTGGTGTTGAAAGCAAGAAGAAGAAGACAGCTGATTTGAGCAGAACCTGGCCAGCTTAAATCATGTGCCCCACTAGTGTCTTAGTGCTATTTATCTATGCTCTTAAGGAAAGCTGTCATCATGCCAGCCTCCGCCCCGATGGCTTACCCTCCGGTTAAGCTTTTAAGTATGTTGCAGCGTTTTCTCCGCTGCAACATGCATAATTAAAAAAGTCTGCTACCGGAAGTGGCAAATGCTGGTGGGGCTCCATTACGTGTAAGGTGCGCCGACTCGCGCTTCAATACAAAAGTACTGAAGCGCATTATGCGCCATCGCACCTTTACAGATAATGGAGCCTCACCACGTCCGCACACTTCCGGTAACAAACTTTTGCAATTAAAATAAAGCCTGTTACGGCGACAAAAACGCTGCAACATATTTAAAAGGCTTAACTGGAGGGTAAGCCTTGCGAGCGGGAGGCTGGCATGATGACAGCTTCTTTAAAGTTTACCATCAATGAAAATGGACTGAATTTTCCTTTTTATTTGTAAAATCTACTTTTTCTACTAGTTTCTAAATTTAATGAAATTATGTATATATTTATATATATAGAGAGTGCATGCAATAGTGGCATAACACATTTACCTCCACTGGTGAATGGTAACAGCCATACAACTCATATGTGCAAGGCCATGAGTTCTGAAGTCTCACCACTCATGTGGTAATAAATGTGTTATTCCACTACAGCTCGCTATGTATTTGATACATACCACACTCTGCATATGTTTTTATTAGTTTTACCTTGTTTTAGCTTAAAATTGCATTTCTTTCCATTTTATAATGCATTTTTTTTGGTTCTCATGGAATGACTTGCAGCAGCGGTAGTGCGTGACGACCTCTATATGGCCCACAGGGGGCTTCAATGCTACATATTCAGACTTCACCATGACGTTCCAGATTTTGTTTTCCTAAACCTGAACTTGGCGTCATATGTACAGCGATCAGCTCCACTTACATAATGAAGCAGTAGTATCACTAATGCTTAAAATGAAGATCCACTCATTTTAAAGGTGACCTGCAAATTAACTTGTGCAGCCTGCTCCTGTCCCACACAGCTTTGTATGCTCGGCGAGGAGTCCGAGGCTGCTGTCAGTAGCGGGAGAGGCACTTAATATTTTATTTTACTGTTATAGGGCCTTGATGCCAAACCAATACAGCAACGCACTCCGCTCCGTGTTGCTGCTAAGTATTAATTTATGCATCAAGACCCACGTGAAAGTAGTAAAATGAGAATATTAAGCCCCTCCCTGCTGCTCCATTGACAGCAATGGCGTTTAACGTCACAAAACTGGGTGGAATACCCAGGTAAGCGATGCACCCGCTCAATTGGGACCTGACAGCTCTTCCGTATTCGCCCAAAATTTTGCCAGTATTTTAAAATGTGCACATTTTTCAAATAATGTTACCGACAACAGCCTCAGACTCCTGCTAGAGCATACAAAGATATGTGGGATGGGGCCGGAGCTGCACAAGTTAATTGCAGGTCACCTTTAATTACAACAGAAATGTGTTCCTCCGAGGTGTTACTAATGCTAAAACATCATGAAAACAGTCACTAAATCAGAGTGGTAATGAGCTGCTTCGTGCGTGCAGTGACATTACTGCTCTAATACCACTGGTCACAGCACTCAGTGACAGTATTTAAGCACATATAACAAACAAAAAACAACTGTAAGCCTTTCCATGCTGGTATGGGGAGGCTCACGAAACCGTGATTTTGTCAGTTACACTGGGGTTTGAGGTCACACTGTTAGCTATACACGTCACACCAACTGCTCCACATTGCTCCTGCAAAGAAGTGAGTACAATAATTACACACTTCTCCTGGAAATTAAAGAAATGGTAAACAAGTTTAACGAAAAAAAAAAAAAAAAAGAAGAAGAAAATGCATGATAAAACTGATTAGGTAGTCCAAGGTGTCTCTTGGCTAATCAAAACATCAACTCAAAACATCTTTGCATCTCAAAACTGTTCAGCTTCACAGTTCTGAAGCACAAAGATGTCTCAGGTGACACTCGTGGTTAGCCAAGAGACATCTCGACCACCCATTTATTTACAGAAAACTCACTATCTGGCCTATTGTTCTCTGTGTTCTAGTTCCAGATTCTTAGTGGATACTACAAGTGGAACTGATATTCAAAGTGAAATGACGGGAAATATTTATCCTAAAATAACATTCACCACTGATGTGGTATTGGTACATATGTATGTGTGTGTGTGTGTATGTATATGTATATGTATATATATATATATATGTGTGTGTGTGTGTATGTATGTTATATGTATAGAATATGCAATGGCCCAACTGAAAATATACAAGTCAACTTTCTGTATATAACATACAGTTATACCATTTATAGTGGCCGGACTCGAATATGAAATATAGTTCCATGAGTGAGGAGCAGGACTATAACTCCTGAGTGGCAAATTCATCAGCGAGTTATGAAAATCCCACCCCTTCACAAATGGAAATAAATTTCACACTGTGAGCTAGGTCACTGGGCACATCTGGGTTAAGTGCATCAATTGTCAGGTTCCCGTTATTTCCCCTACACCTGTAGTGCAAAATAATTCCTGTTCCGTGCACACTGTGTAAATGCACATTCTACTTCAATACCGTCTTGCCTTCCTGCTGAGCAGGACAGGTTTTGTCACCTTAAGTGCACATAAATGCTCTCAGCTGGAAGGCAAGACACCCAGTGGTCAGTTATCCCTCCCCCCACTCAGTTTTCTAGACCCTTGTCATCTACTTGGCTCCCATTCAGTTCCTTCTTGTGTTTTCTGCCCTCCACCACCAAATTTGTTTTCCATTACTCTAGTCCCACATCTCACAGCCAGTTTACCATTCAGTCTCTCCCTGTGCCTCCCCAGCACTGGACCCACCTCGCCTAGGGCCCATCACCCGGTTATCCGATTAGCACCAGTCTTCTTTCAAACTCCAGCCTATCCTAATCTTTAAGAAAACCAACATTTAAATTCTTACTCAAGCACTTTAAACATGATCGGGGGAGGTTCTGTTAAATGCCCAGCCCGCAAATGTACATTTTGCCTTGCAAAAGGATATGCATAAACAAGTGCAAGTGTACAACGTTTTTTTTTATCATTTTCTTTGTATTTTCTGTGTCTGCTCTACCCCATCTTACAGGCACTGTTTTATCTGGTTTCAGATGGGCGTGCCACCCTACCTGATGCTGCACTCGCTCTCCTCGTGGCAGTCTGCCCTTATGTGGCTTCAGGTGGGTCCTCCCTCCAGTGACCCATACTGTGTGGGGATTTTTGGCTTCTGGTAGATAGCGATTACCAATCACAATCACTTATGGGCTCCTGATGGCGGACTAAGAAGTGAAGACTGGAGAAACACTGCAGTAAACAAGTAACCATTTTTTCAGTGGCCACTGTTTAGATATGCAAGTCGGACTGAGAGGCTTGTGTGTGGTTTAAAGGTGCTGCTGGAAATATGTGTGGCCATTTGCAATATTAAGTAACTGTTTATCTGACCAAACACCATTTTAAATAAGAAAGTAGTCTGATTGCTTGTGAGGCCAGCCAGGGGTAAGAGGACCGAGTGTTCCAGAGTACACTCTCCTCTGGGGTTGGAAGGCAGCAGGTGCTAGGATACTGCCAGCTGGGTAACCACATGTGGCAGCACAGTCACAGCAGCTTGCAGGACACAGGCTGGTGCCACGGGCAGCCACACAACTGCGTGGCAGACACATGTGGGACCCACGCCGGCACCCACACGGGAGGGGAGGAACGATAAAAAAACCGGAGCTAAGCAGGATTATGCTGCTAACCCTTGGGCTCTGCTGAACCTACTGTCTAGTACTCATCCAACACACCAGAAACACAGAAAAGAACACCTGACACACTCCCAAAGGAATCCGCCACAGCCACAGGAGCTGTTTACGTGGGCCTTGGGTGAGAACATAAGTGCTGGAGACAATAAGGATGGGGCTGGGGGTGGGGTAGGTGAGCAGAAAGTGGCAGCAGTGGAGACTGGGAGGGAAGAAGAAAAACGAATGTAGTTGAGATTTATGTGGGGAAAAAACATGGCGGCAGCAGTGGCATCTGCAGACAATGTGAAAGCCAGTTCAGGCAATAGGCTTCAGGGTAGCATAGGATATAAATAACAGGGCAGACTGAATGCACGAAACAGTCGTCTTCTGCTGACACTGCCTACAAGTGCCTGATTGGTTTGTTTGAGTTTTCAGTCAAGTTGACTGGCAGCTTAACATACCAAAACATTTTGAAAGCAGGCTTAAATTAGATTGAATAAATGGATTAGAAGGGAATAATGAAATGAAGATTTTTAATTTCCATTGCTGGTCACATTCAACCCCTGCCTCCCCAAATAAGAGGAAGGTGTGAGGTTTCACAGAAAGCAGGAAGGTGCATCACTTTGCTCTGCTTTACTAGACAACTGGCTGATGGTTTCAGAAGTCTTGACAGTGCATTTTCTGACGGCTATCTGGATCTGAAGTCTCTAACACTCCTACATCCAGCACTCCTAATCTGTCTGCTAACAAGTTCCTTAACATCCTTTGACAAAGAGGGCATTTCAAAGGGCAGTTTCCCCGCTTTAAGAAAATTTAAAGTGATGCAGTAGCTCACATGACACGAAGTGTGGGATATTGTCAAGTAAACAACACAATTTACTTGCAGCTCTCATTTTTAAACTTTTAACGAAAAACAAATCAATTTGGTCTTATCTGAGAGCTTTATAAGCAGAAATGGTTTTCTTTCAAATCATTTCCTACCGTTCACTCATAAAACAGATGGCCCCACAAACAATATGTTTAGTAGCTTTGTCTCTCTGTTTTGCTCTTAACCTCTCCCGTCACTGTCTCTCTGCCACAGATCCTGCTGTCTGCTCACTCCAGTTGCTGAATTGGCAGAGAGAAGAGTAGGGGAACAGGCGTCCCTGGCAGGGAAATACACATGAGCACTGAGCAGGTGGTACTCCAGAGGGCAACTCAAGACATCAGGATACTGAAGTAAGTACAAGACCAGACCAAGGGGGAACCTCGCAGTCAAACATAAAATGGGAAACAAGGAGGAAAATAACCCTAAACAGATCTTTAGGGTCAGCAAAGGTGCCAGATCAACCCCAAGACGTAGCCAACAGAGGTAAGTAAACAACAGTCGACCTCGCTGATACAGTTTGAGTGTCCCTCATACGTGCCCACTTTCTTCCATAAAGCTTTTCATCTAAAATGGCCAGATGAGCCGCATCAAACTGCTTCCTGGCGACCCACCACCTCTCACCTGCTCTTTTCAGTCCCTCACAGTTTCTTCCAATAGACAGAGAGCCCCCCACCACCACATCCTCAGGTGAATGGTCTTGACCAATGGGCTCCCCAAGCTACTCCTCCCACAACCCCCACCCCAGACTGTTAGGGAGAGCCCACTGAAAGCAATGAAAGAAAGGACCCCACAACAGCAGTGTCGGGGTCAAAGGTTGACATTCAAGAGGCAAAAGAAGAATAAATATAAGGAGTGGAGGGAGGTTTACCAGAAAATGAACTCTTCTTTGGGTCAGGTGACATTTTTTTTTATTTCCACTTTATTCTCTTCTCCGAGCCCTCCCCACAGCCCTTATCTACCTCCCAGCACTATCACCACTGTGACCGCCCACTCACCTTACGGCTTATTCCTCATGGTGTGGCAAGAGAAGCAACCCCTAAACTCCTTCCAGAGCAGACTAATCCAGTGGCTTTGGCGGTCAACCGCTGCAGTAACCCAACGTACTGCTAGTGTCATCCACAGGCCCATGCATTTCCTGTTTTTCTCCCTCCCTGAGGACATGACTAGCGGGGGCCCCATGGGCGTGCATACACACTGCTGCGTGACAGACAGCGGAGCCAGCCCAGCATCCTTCCTCCACAGGGCGCTCCCTGCCTGTACTACCAGCACTGGTTACCACGAGGCAGGCGTTGCGGCAGAACCATCTGCCCTCCCATAATGCTCAACCCACCTCTCCTTGCTGGCCCTCTGATGACCTAGGCTCATTCCGATCTGGGTCACTGGTGTTGCCAGCAGTAACACCACCTCTGCGATGCAGGGTCAGCCTGGTCAGGAGACAGCTGTTTCCCTTCAGTGAGAAATCCTTTATCGTCACAGTACAACATTTATACTTATTTCCCCAGGATAGCTCAACTGTGCTACAATGTCCCGCTATCACACTTTTGTCAGGGATGGTGTCAGCAGTGGGACCCGAACCTGGGACCTCCTCGTTCACAGCTCCATGCTCTTAAAAGCAGCACCTCATGTGTTTGTGTGTAGTTTTTCAAAATGGAATGTTAAATCTAGTGCCACGAGTACTTTTCTCTTGAATTTGCAGCAGAGGAACATATTTTGCTTCCACTGGTGTCAGAAACAGACCACTTACAATCGGCAACAGGCCAAGTTGCTGCAGAAAAATGTCACTATCATCTGAATGCATTGTCTTAAACATATGAACTGGGGATATGTAACCATCCGATCCCTGCACTCCATATTTTCTTGGTGATACGGGTCTCAACCTTTGACCAAAGGTAATTTCAATAGCCAGACACCTGATACACAGTATATTTTTAAATTTAGAGCAGTGTAGTAGCTTAATCTGACAGGAAGTTGGTACATCTGCAGATACTGTTCATGCAGTAGCAGCATCCCTAGTTTGCTGTAATTCTGCTCTTTGTGCCCAAAGACAGCACTGCCATACAATAGTGCGGCACAGCAATGCAGGCATCCATCTCCACCTCACTCTCTGGCGTCCACGTTTTCCTGGTATTTATTGTTCTTCTTTTTTACCAATGTTTCAGGATATAATAGAGGTCACCACTTTGAATGTTACCGAGAAAAAGATCCTTACGGGGAAAAATCCAATTATCTCAAAACAATTATAACCAGCTGCTGCTTCCGGATAGTCAGATCTCAATCTTATCCTTCAGTTTGCTTGTTTTGTTTTAGAAAGTTATAGTCGGTTTTGACAATCTGCAGCTTGGTGCTTTCTTCTGCTGCCGCTGGTCATGCATCCAGAAACCTTGTGGATGGCCGGGTTTCAGTCACGGCTATCCTCCTCCATCGTGCCGTCCTGCTGAATTGTCGCTGTTGCCATGCTAATTGCTTCTTCTAAACTCTGCTGTTCTTCCAGCTAGGGAAAAAAAAAAAAAAGAAAAAGTTTTGTTTCATTTATTCAACGAAGAGGCCCTTTTAGATCCATGACCCATAACCCCACATCACTTAGGCTAAAGAATGATGCTCTTCCAACAGTCTTGTGGGGACCCAGTGGCCTGGTAGGGTAACATTACAGGTGCTAGTGGCCCAGGTCAGATTTCTGAGCAGGGGTTTTCTCACCGAGGTAGAGAGAAGTGCTAAGAGTGTTGGTCTATGCTGCCTCCTGTCTTGTGTGTGTGTGTGTTTCTGCCGTGACACAACTGCCTGCTGGCTCGGGGAGTGGGGGCAGTTGTGTGAGCAGGACCCAGGCAGGTGATGAAACCATGGCACTGGTGTTATACATGACCTACAAAAGCATCATGTGTTCAGTCCTGTGCTAGTGAGTGTCGGTCAGAGTATGGTGGGTGGGTTTGGTCCCAGCCTGGTACTGACTGACCCAAAAGTCTCCGTCTAGGGCTGTACCTCACAGGAGGTACGAGATGAAAGGGCATAAATGGAAGGAAGGGAAAATGGTGGCACTTAGTTGAATGGCACCACTGAACTCCCCGACGGTTGCAGCCAAAACCTCTGGGTCCCCAGCACCCATTGGGAAAGTTCAGGACAGCTTTCTCCTAGCTGCCGAGACAATATAAGAGGGACACCAGTGGGTTGTGTGGGGACGGGGGCAGTTGTGACTGCTCCAGTGGGCATGGGCTCAGGAGCTTGTGGAGCGGCTGAAGGAGAAGCTGCTCCACGGGTAAGGAAGTAAAAATAAAATGGGAATGGATAAATACCTGCAAGAAATTGGACGCTGTTTGGTTACTGCTGCTGTAAAATATTACTTTATCTGTACTTTATATGGCCATGTTCAATCTCAACGTTTGGCTGCTAAGCTGAATCATGAGGGTAATCCCATTTATGTAGTTTTAGCCCATATCTGTGATGCCTACTTTTGGCTTTCCCTGTTGTATGCAAGATGCTGAAATCAGAGCGTCCATGCAGGCACTTGTGCACTCCCTGCTAGCTGACCGTGGGGCAGCACTGGCATTGGCTATGAAGGCAGTCACCTACCGCCCAGTTGAAGGCATTGCAGCTGTGGCAATCCTACTTTTCGGGTGGGGGTGGATGGGAACAAGAGGTACAGAACAAAAGGGAGGATTAAAATAAAAAAGCTTCTGGTATTTTGTAAAGACCATCAATGTGGCTCCACTCTTCCTGCCCAAAGATAGCCCACTCCCACTGGTCCAGTAAACAAGACAGTCAAGGCCACTGTCGAATCAGAATTTAGCTAAAAAGGACCAACACTGGACTGGGACGATATGATAAAGTTCCTTTAAAACAGACACCTGGTTGTAAGTGATGAAGCACCAATTTCTCTCCCTTGTTGTGTTTTCTCTTGATCCTCCATTCCTGAACGACCTCCTACCTTGGCAGCCCTCATCCTTGCCATGCTGTCATGATTTACCCATACCATGGTGAGGCCAGTGTTGCAGGAGCAGTCTTGCTAGGTGGTGGCAGCGGAGAGGTACAGGGTCAGAGATCGGTTGGTGCTTCATCATGCTTGCCCATGACCAGATTTTGCCTCCGTTTTCCTTCCTCCCACAATGATGCAGCCGCTGGTAACACCAAGGTTTACAGAGAAAAGCCAGAATGGGTAACAGCACCCTCTGAGTCGCTCAATCCCCAGTGTCTTGGGCTCATTCCCGAACTTGGTCACCAGCGTCACGAGCCACAATGCTACCGCTATGCTGAATGGCCTTACTCGCCTGCGTCCCTCTGTTAATAGTCAGGATTACCCATACACAGTAAAGAAGAGATCGCTCTCCGGCTGTAGCTGCGTAAGGTAAACAAGCTAACTATCCAAACAGAAACCAGTAGTCCTCCCAAAGTGCTGTAGATTTAAAGAGTCCAAAACCAGAGGTATCAGGTGCTAAAGTAAGAAACTTTACTCCCTATAGACACAAATACTAGTAAAATATAGGCTTAACAAGGTACCACCCAGAAAAATTGCCCAATGCGTTTCGCTCCCTCCCTCAAGCTTTATCAAGGGCCCCTTGACTTTGGGAGGGCTCGAGGTTTACCTAATACACCTCCACTGATACCTGCCAACAGTCTGGATTATCCGACATACCTGTACTGCAATCTGTGTCCCATCTCTGTTGCTAGTAAAGCCACCTGCTGATGATGAAGCGTTGTGACTGTCGAATGATCAGACATCACTCCTTCAGAGGTTACTAGAGCGACCTGTTAAAACAAAACAAAAAAAAAACATTTATACAGATGCTATAAATATATCTTCTAAAAAGTAACTATATAGATGTATCTCTTCAGCTCATCTTTCCTGACTAAAACAGTCCCTAACCCCAACTATGTATTCAGTGCCCTATCACCACACACTGGCACTTCCAGCAACCTCCACTGGTGATGGCAAGGCAAGACAGTACTGTGAGTTTCCCCAACCTTGCCTGCTTTGAACGCAGAGGTGCAAGGAAGTTTAAAGGTGGGATTGGTGGGGATCAAGAATGCATGGCATAGGCATAAGGGAATATTAGTGGAAAGGAATGGGAAAAGGAGAAAGAGAGAGATCAGGTAGGGTCTTACAGTGATACTGCAGGTATATGGAAAACTTGGCAGACTGGATGGGCCAAGCGTTCCTTATCTGCAGACAAATTCTATGTTTCTATGTTAATGGTACCAAGAAGTTCTTCCCTCTACCCCTACGTACACTCCCCCAGAGAGGAAATCACTTTGCAAGAAGCTCAACAATAAGGAGGTAAATGGGGTTTCTTAGGTGACAAAAGCCCAGCATGTTGCAATGACACCTCACATTGGCCTTCACATCCACAGGCTGGATGCCTGTCCTGGCCCCAGCCCCTCCCAGGTAAAACATCTGTTATCATGACTTCCTGGGCACGGACACGTTTTATTTTTTACATGGGGTGACAATCCCAAAGGGTGAATGGAGATCTAGGCCCTGTGTCACAAAGGGCAAAAGCTCCGCTGCATGCTGAGTAAGTAAGAAGTGCATGGGGAGGATGGTAATGGGGAGGAAGATAAAAAGCAAGACCTGTAAGACCACAGCTTGTCTGTGCAGCAAGAACCCTGTGAAGATGCTCATGGGTCATGACCCAGATGTTCAGACAAACTGGCTTAGTTCAGTGAGTGAAGGATATAAAGCCCATTCTGATGGGGTGGTGGTGGTGGGGCCCTGCTTGCACTGTGGGTTTGCAACCCCAAGCCTGAACTGTCAAGTAGGGCCATCAGGAAGAGAGCTGCTCAGCATAGTAGATGCTCTCCACCTTCGGGAGGAAGGGTTGTACCACTGAGATCCAGCCAGCTGGGCGACAGACAGCAAGCACAGTGATAGCTTGCTGTCAGCCTTTGTTGGATGGCTCTGCAGGCAAAGGAGAAAATGAAATGGCTGACTCGATCAGGTAGATGGCACATGCCCAAAAATCAACAGAGGGCTCTTCCACACACTTTTTCACTGCTCACCTCTTCCCTTACTGTGGGTGGCTAGACTGTCGGGGACTGCCCACTGCTGAGCTGAAGGAGGAGCCCCTCAGGGGAGGGAGACAACACAGTGATGGGCTGACTGAGTGATGAAACAGGTTCTGGATGGTGACTGGATGACTCCTATGAGGGAGCATGCACAGATGACAAGATGACTAGAGGCTGATGCTACCACCCTTTGGTCCCTCCAGTTCCCCACCCCAAACATGATATGGCAGGTGGCGATGAACCTGACCAGGAGATCAAATTCAATTAATGAGCAGCAGGCGGTAGGGCCAGCCAGTGGGGCATTAGTTCAAAGGAGGAAAATGCATACTGACTAATATTAAACCATAATTTATGAAACAGCTCATACCTTGGTCCCCCTAGTTCCTTCTCTATCTCCAAACATGGCATGGTAGGTGGCGATGAACCCGACCAAGAGAACAAATTCAACTAAGGAGCAGCAGATGGCAGGGCCAGCTGGCAGAGCAAAAGTTCAAAGAAGGAAGGTGCATTCTACTTTAATATTCAACCATAATCTCGGAACAGCTCATACCTTTTAGGTGAAAATGCTTAGCGCTTAGCTTCAGGGCCATATAAAGGCACAGGCCAACAAGGCCCAGACCTCCTGGTGGTCTGCTCCTGACATCTCGGACTTTGGACACAAATCCCTTTGCCAGTGTGCCTTTTAGACCCCTGCTGCCTGGTGCCACAAAGTCTGTCCAAAATCTCTACAGTGTGTGTACCTTTGCCAGCCCCACATGCACCCCACCCAAGCATTATTACTGCCAACCTAAAAATGAGCTAGAGTTCAACTAAATTATGTCTAAGGAGACATATCTGAAAATCTGCGTGTGTACTGCTATATAGTAGAACCTGTACATTTTCCAAATTGTAAGCAGATTCTACTGCTACTGAAACCAGTGTAAACTCAACGGTGTACCTGTTTCTCATGAATAAATTATTATACAAGAATGGAGCATTCTGATTAGCAGACAACATTAGGAGGGTTATGCTAAAGGCTGGAAACCTTCATGTACAAATAGAACTATCAGAATTGTATCTTTAAAACATTCACTTGAAAAATATAGAAACAGTTTTATAATAGTATAATGACACTCCAGGGGTTGGGTTACCTTTGTTACTCTAAACAGAGGGGCACGGCACTCAGCTTTGCTTGCACCTCATGCTTCTCCATAGGGTTAGATCAACGGACAGTAACCCAACCCTGGCTGTGCGAGAATGCTTAATTATATTATATCCAGGCTTCAATTTACAAAACAATGACAGCTCCACCACCTTTCCGCACTTACTGGTTGTGTTTCTGTACCATCGGCTGTGACCATGGTTACTGTGTGTGTACCCGATGTTGTGAGATGTCGCCATCATGGGATGGCATGGTTATGGTGGTGCCATCATGTGTCACCATGGTGATAGCTGTCCCCAATGCCTGTAAGTCTTCATGCGATAAACTGACCTGTTGCAGAAAGCAAAGCATAATATGTACAGATACATTTATTAAAATCTGTTTGTGTATTTTGTACCTTATCTTTAACCCTAATTCCCCCCACCACACACACATTTCTTGGTTTTTCCTTCCACGTGGCTCCCAATATTGGCACATAGCAATTAGGTTTTTGTTCACTCGGCATTCTAAGCACATGGGAATTTTTTTGTTGTTCAGAAATTACTGAGTTAAAAACTTAATTCGAGTAGCACACTGAACCTGTCCCACTCTAATGTTTCAGGACAGTGTTTGGCTCTTTGTCTCCCTCACCCTTTAGATCAGGGTGAGGTACATAAATGTATATTCATTTAAATGTTGAAAGTAAGACATTAAAGAGGGATCCAGTCCTGCCCAGCGGTGCTGGCAGAGTTAATCACGCTCCTTTACAGGAGACACATGTTCATGTATCAGACTCAAGATCTGTCACTGGTTAGAGAGAGACAAGAATAGACTAACACACTCACTGTGGCAGGCACAGAGAGAGCTAAAGCAGGAGGCCTGGAGGCTTGAACCACAAGCAAAAAAGAAATTTAATAGTTTGAGTCAAAAGAACTCAGATGTGTAATATCAGTGATAAATTTCAAGTCATCCAATCCTTTGTTACTGAAGGCATTTACATAAAATGGGACTTATGTTTCAATGTACAATTCATCTACAGCTGAAGGCTGCAATCCACAAAGGTGCCACGCCTTGGATGTCAGCATGTTTGCTGGCATTTGCAACCCCTAAAGCCACGCACACAGTGCTCTACGGAGGGGCTGTGGGCAGGACAGTGACGGTGCCATGCTGGACTCCAGGGCATCCAACTGGATTTGAGTGGATCCTGAGCTCCGCATGGAGCAGAGGCTGCTGTGATGACAGTCCTCCACGGACTGCTGCACTCCCGACGCCTATCAGGAGAACCACCTGATGGACTTTGCCAGTACGATCCTTAGTCCTCCATTCACGCTCTGAGGACTGGGGACAGATGCAGAGGACACCGATCAGGCTCCAGGGACTGTCAGACAGCTGACAGCAGGGGTGCGAAAGTGCTGCAAGAGCCCCTCTGCCACATATCCTCTGCCCCTCTGGTGGCCCACCCCATCGAAGTTAAGACGGCTAATTTGGGCACACAACCACCCCACACTCCTGTGTCAGCCTCAGACTTGGCTATATGCACAGCAGCACTGGCGGCATGGGACTGTGTGTGCTAGAGGTATGCAAACTTGGCTGTGGACATGCAGAGAGCATTGCATTGTGTAGCGGGACCTCCGAGTTTCACAAGCCTTGACAAACTCCTCCTCATGTGTGTATCCATTCATGGATTGCACCTTTCCGGGTGCGTTTCCATTTGTGGAGTGCTCCTCTGTGAGTGTGTATCCATTTGTGGATTGTGCTCCTTCCATGGCTGCATATCCACTTGTGGATTGCGCGCCTCCATGGGTGCATATCCATTTGTGGATTGCAGCCTCCATGGGTGCATATCCATCTGTGGATTGCACTCCTCCGGGAGTGCAAATCCATATTCTGAACTGCACCTCCGCTGGTATGTATACTTTTGTGGACTGCGCCATCCGCTGATGTGTATCAATTTGTGGATGGCACCCCTGCGCGGTGAATATCCATTTGTGCATCGCGCCTTCTGTGGGTGTGTATCCGTTTGTGGACTATGCCCTCTGCAAGTGCATATCCATTTGTGGATTGTGCCCTACACAGGCGAATATCCATTTGTGGATTGTGCCCTCTCTGGGTCTGTACCCATTTGTGGACTCTGCCACTCCATGTGTGCGTACTCATTTGTGGATTGTGCCCTCTGTGGGTGTGTATCCATTTGAGAATTGAGCCCCACCGTGGTGCATATCCATTTGTGGATTGTGCCCTTATGCAGGTGCATATCCCAGGTGGGACAAAACAGTTTGGAGTTGGTGGTCAGTTTGGCCACTAGCTTTCAAAATCTGGTAGCCTTAATATTTTTAGTGGCTGTTCTTTTAAGGGCTAAAGAATCATTGTGGGCAGGTAGCCAGTTAGCCAGTAACTTCCAAGATTTAGTAGCCAAACCAAGTTTTTAGTCGCCATTGGCCACCTGGCTACCCAGTTTGTCCCACCCTGGCATATCCATTTGTGGATTGCAATCCACCGCAGGAGCATACCCATTTGTGGACTCGCGCCCGTGGGTACATATTCATGTGTGGACTGCGCCTGCCGTGGTGTGTATCCATTTGTGGATTGTATCCTCTGCGGGTGCGTGATCCATTTGTGGATTGCACCTCTGCAGGTGCGTATCTATTTGTGAACTGGGCCCCTCCTGTAAGCGTACTGATTTGTGGACTGCACCCCTCTGAGTGTGTATCCATTTGTGGACTGCAGCCCTCCATGGGGTGTATATCATTGTGCACTGGGCCTCTGTGGGTGTGTATACCTTTGTGGACTGTGACACTCCACTGGTGCGATCCATTTGTGAACTGTGCCCTCCATGGCAATGTATACATTTGTGCACTGAGCCCTCCACGAGTTTGTATACATTTGTGGATTGCACCTCTGCGGGTGTGTATCCATTTGTGGACTGGGCCCTCCGTGGTGTGTACTGATCTGTGGACTGAACTCTCTGTGGGTGTGTATCCATTTAGGACTGCAGCCTCCATGGGAGTGCATACTTTAGTGCATTGGTCTTCATGGGCATATCTATTTGTGGACTGCGCCACTCCACGGGTGTGTATCCATTTGTGGACTGAGCCTCCTCTGTGGGTGTGTATCCTTTTGTGGACTGCACCCTCTGTGGGTGCGATCCATTTGTGGACTGTGCCCTCCATGGGAGTGTTATACATTTGTGCACTTTGCCCTCTGTGAGTATGTATCTATTTGTGGATTGCACCCTCTGCTGGTGCATATCCATCTGTGGACTGCTTCACTCCCGGACTGCCCCCAGGTGCGTATCCCATCTGTGGACTGCTCCCCTCATGGGTGCATATCCATTTGTGGATTGTGCCTGAAGTTATGTTTCCCTGTTTGTGACACCACAGTCATTTCCACAGTAACAGGCAGCGATGTTACAAGTGGGGCACACTGACTCTTTAGAACCTGCTTTTCAAATACTTTCATATTAGTCTTGTTACATTTTACTGTCCTTTCAGTAAATGAAACTGGTGTTTCAGACTCATACAGTGGTGGTAGGGACCATTTTAGAACTGTATGATATAGTTTATGCCTTTGCTCAGCTCTTTCATTGTTGCCACAATGTAGCTGTGTTCTACAATGAACCTATGCTGCTTATGGGGCATAAACTACATCATATCATTCTGATATGGCACTTACCAACAGTGTGTGAATCAAAATACCCACTGGTTTTTAGTAAAAGGCCAGTTAAGACTGAGTAATGTGCCGGCCTGGTGGTGCGTGAGGTTGAGGCACTGGGCGCCACACCTCGCGCCATGCCGGCGACCAGGTTTGGAAAACGAGCTTGGGTCATGGGGATGGAGAGGACTGAGTGTCGGAGGACAGCCTCTCTCCTGGGGAGGGTGGGTGGACAAATCCTCAGCGTGAGCAGCCCAGCGGAGGCTGGGAGCACCGTAGTCCGGATCAGCGAGATGCAAGTAGAGGTGCCTCGCAGCCGCTCGCTGGCTGGGTGCAGGAGCACGCCTGCAGCACTGAATGGCACTGCACGTCCAGGTGCCTAGGAGAGCTCCAGAACAAGGGAAAATCACTCATCGGCTGGGGGCAGACATTGCCTGCCCCCACCTCCACTGCTGGATCCTGCCCACTGAGACCTGGTGCTGACGCCACCTCCGCCCATGGAGTGTCAGAAGAAAGCGAGAGGAGCAGAAGGCGACCCCACCCCAGAGGATGTATTCTGGGGAATGGCTCCATCGGTATGTTGCGGCGAGTTGCGTATACAGGCGCAGATAGGAGGATCTCAGGCTGGAGGGGATAAGTGGAATAATCAAGAAGCCCCAGTCGGTGGTGACCGGAGGGGGGGGAGAAAAGAAAAAAAAAAAAAAAGACTGAGTAATGGTTAGAATGGGTCCAGTATTTAAAAAAAAAAAGTTTATTTATAAAAACTTCCACCAAGGTTCAACATAGTTCACCTTTATGGAGAAGCTGACCTTGAGGGTTGAGGACTGACGCCACACCTCGTTGCCGTGACCCGGCTTCAGAAACAAGCCAGGGACACCGGGGGGCAGGGTGGAAGGGACTGAGCATCCGTGGACAGCTCTCCCTTCCTGGGGAGGGTTAGGGATGCCCCACTTGTAGCGAGACCAAGGTGGGTCGGGTGCAGGACAATCTGGTGGCGCATGCTGTAAGAGGGAGTGAGCTGATGATGGGCGGCACATTGTGCCAGGTCACCATTGTTCATCTGAGCCCTGGGGAGAAAACAGAAACGCCTCTGCAGAGCCGAGATGAAGGAGCCCAAGGCCTAAGTTCACTTCCCACCGCCGACTCAGCGCACTAGTGATTCCACGCCCAACCCGACGCCAGGTAGTCAATCTTCAGAAAGGCCGCAGGAGGGCGAGCCACCCGGGTGATCCGGGGCTGACCTCGCCTGGTTGGTCGGGAGGCCACTGGCAAGCGGGGGTTCAGGCTGGGAGTAGAGACTCAAGCAGAGTGGGTATTCTGGAAGGATGCCTGGCCTGCAGTGTAGAAATAGAGTGTAAAAAAAAAAAAAAAGGAGCGCTTGACCCTTCCAGGAGAACTCTAAAATCACAATATCGGGACACAATTCATTCCCATTAGTTTTGTGTGTCTCCTCCCATTATGTACCACTAAGATCACTTGTATGGCTGGTCCGGGTGGCGCTGAGGATTGAGGCGCTGGACACCACACCTGTGCTACGCCGCGACCCAAATTCGGAGCAAGCTCGGGCGCCTGGGGTCGGCAGGCGGGTGAGACTGCGCCCACTGGCTGCTCTCCTCCCCGGGGAGACATTGCTCGTGTGCCAGCGGCCCCAATGGAGACCAGGGTGCTGCAGCACGGTGGCAGCATCATATAACGTGGCTGATGCTTGACAGGGTTGCTGCACCCCAGCATCAGGCACGTACACCACGCATGGAGGGGGGAACTACACCAGAACAGGAAAACACCGGTCTGTGGGGTAGCGATGGCACCTGCCCCCATGCCCACTGCTGAGTCTAACCTGCCTGGCCTTCCAGTGTCCTCCACCCGGCTCTCACCTCAAGCCGGAGACTGACTGTACAGAGCGCCTAAGAGGAGAGGTGACCCCACCTTGATGGGTTAAGCTGGGGGTGCCAGCTGTGTGGGGTTGAGAGGGAGGAGAGAGGAGGCTACAGGAAGACTTCAGGCAGGATGCCTGAGAGAGGCTCCGCAGATCGTGAGCAGAGGGGGAAGTCACATGAAAATAGGATCTCTGTTCCTTAAGAGTTCACCTGTTCTCATTGCTTATTCCCCACTCATGTTTGTGACATCACAATCATTACTGTGGCAAAGACTGACGGCACAACAGTGGATTGCACTTAGGGAGGAATGAGCCACACGGCAGATGACTCAAAGGGATAAGAGCTTGTGTTTAGGAAATGTCCTCTGTAATAAATAACAGAGGAGAAATCAATAGAGATTATACAAAATACAAACTGAATTGTGCCAATTATTCTGTTTTTAGTTTTCCCTAAAGCATCAGCTGCTCTTCAATTTAAAGAAAAATAAAAGTAAAGAACAGGGCATGTTTGGTATTTAAATGCTGCTTTATGCCAAGCATGTTTTTTGCTGATGACTAGAGTATTCACACGCCATGGATGTGGTAGGGTGGATAATTATGATCAGAGAATATTCACAAGCGCTGAGGTAGTGTGGATAAGATTGATTGAGAATATTCACATGCTGCGCGGAGATGGTGTGGATAAGAACGTCCCTCCTGTACTATGACATCCTGCAACATTTAGATTTACAGATTATATTGTGAGCATGGCACAGTGGATCTATGGCAGTGTGGTACACTATGTAACTATGAGACTCACATATGGGTTCTGTGACAAGTCTCTGGCTTCCCGGGCTGGGGGCAGAGAACACCTCTGGCGGTGACACACCTGTTGTGGCGAGGGGTTAGCATGTGTCTAAGTGATACCCCTAGAGTTCTCCGAGTAGGACATGGCACTGGTCTCGGAGGAAGCTGTTTATCAGAGCCCCTTGCAGGTGTGAGTTGGTATCGGCAACACACCTTGTGACAAGATGGAGACACTGGTGATCCAGGGAGGGACTCTGGTTTTCCTGTTCTGCCACTGAAAAAGCACAACTGCAGTGATGTACATATGTGCGTCCTGGGAGGACTGCAGAAAACACTGGTGGGGAGGGAGAAGGGACAAAAACAAAAACAAAAACGAACAGCTCTGAGGATTAGGACTCAAACCCTGTGCCATGCTTGACCTTGCTGGACCCTTCTTGGGGCGGGGTTAAGGTCCTGCTTCAGAAGGTAATCTTTGGGGACGAAGGTAAGTGGCCAGTGGTCGCTTTGGGGCTGGGACATCACCGAAGAAGGGTCATAAGACCAGCTGAGGCAATGAGCACAAATAGAGGATGAAAAACAAAAGTGGAAGACTAGGGCTTAAGGAGCGGGATTAGAATCCCACCTGCTGGGTTCCATCCTGTGTGATAAGAGCCACCTCACGATGCCATCCGCCTTGTGTAACCATGGTAACCTGGGGGCATACCACTCGGCTTCGGCCCCTGCAAGAAGGCGACACACTGCCGCTTCATTGGAGGAGCCATTTCTTCACAGTCTGGGGAATAAAACAAAGACATAAAACCATGTTGAGTCATGATGTTGAAGAAGTAAACTAAATAACACCAGTGGTGTGTCACCCTTCACTGCTCTTCTACAACAGAACTTGATCAAGTAAAAAAAAAAAGAGGTTTCAAACTGGCACAAAATAAAAGAAAAGAACTGCTTTAATTCAGTTTTTCCCTGTGGTTGTTCCATAGGAGATTCTACTGGCTCCCAGCCCCACCGCACTTCAATGTTTTGGCAGTGAGAGACACACCCAACCCCTTGCCCTTCCCACACCTGCTAGCACTGCTTCCATGGAGTCATGCCCCGCAGGGTCAGTGAGTGGGTGGGAGTTTCCCTAAATATTTTGGATTGTCAGGCAAGGAAGTATGGGAACCAGATATACTGGGGTCTTTGTCAGGTGCTGGGGCGATTTTCCTGCTTCCTCTCATTCCTCGAGGTTGCTGGCACCATTAGGGCACAGGATGGAAGCTTGATGGTGTGCTGACGGCACACTCGCTGCCCTTCCTCCCATGTTAGCCTCCCTAATGCTGGACTGCCACCCGTTGCCCAGCAGGTGGCAGCACTGCAGCCAAGGCAGCGACCCTCCCTCCTCCTCTAGGATGCTCAATCCTCCTTCACCCAGCCAGCCCTCCAGCAGCTCGAGCTCGTTCCGAACTTGGGCGGTTGGCATCATGAGCAGTAGCCCCACAGCTGTACCAACAGGCCAGTGCACAGGCTTTTTGTATTCCATCTCAAACCAAGCTACAGAATGGGGGGCTCATCTCCAAACTGTAACCTTCACAGTGAATGCGACACTCAAGCACACCTACAGAGCAAGCATACTGTAAGTATTAAAAGCTTTTACACTTATTTCAAAAGCATGCACACAAACATAGTGTTTAAATTATTTTTTTCTGTATTTTCCCACTGTAGTCCCCCATTCCGCACCACATCTGGGATCACTGTAGCTGTATCCTTCTGGCCAGGATGGCGGGCAAGCAGTGGCCTTCAGCCAACACCAATTCCAAAAAGGGAGGTGGGTGCACAAATGCCGGAAAGCCCACTCTAGCAGCAGTGCCTCACGCCTGCAATGCAGCAGGACCTCCCCCAAACTCAGTCTCAGTGATTTGTGGGCTCGCTCATGAACCCTGGAGCCAAGATGGCAGTACACTGCGCCACAAAGCCAGCTATGACACAGGCGCACAGCACCACAATGACAGCACATCACACAATAGTTGACAGATGTTCTGTAGGAGTACCACCATATTCTGTTGGAAGGTAGTGTTCAGAGACACTGATGCCTCTGAAGCCTGAAGGGTTCTGCCAGTGGCACGGGGTCATACTGTTGCAAGACATTATGCCACAGCAAATACTCCGCGCCGCCAATACAGTACAATATATTGCCAGCGGCATGCATCTTTGTTTTTTGGGGAGGGCTCTGTCCCCTGCACCCCCCATTACAGGGGGCTGTACCTCCAACCCCCAACTAAAATAACTGGGGGTAAATGTTAAATTCGCACAAAGTGTGAAAAATAACACAAATCCATGCTGCCTGGGACCGAATCGGGAACCCGTCCCAAGCGCACTGCTTGCCTCCCTAGCTGCTCAGGTCATACACCGCCGAGCCACAGCAGCTGCTCGCCGGCCCCTGTCAAAGCAGAGGTCTTATCTCTGCTTGGGAAAGCGGTGAGAGGGTGTACACCACGCACACCCTTTCGTGGTTTTGCACCTTCACTCTTCCCTACCGCGCTGTTCCTGTTGTGTGGATTTGTCATGCATGATGAAGGCATACTTATTGACCTGTAGGTCTGCCAATCAGGGACAGTGTGGTGCACTTTCATGCTCCTGCCTGTTATCTGGGCTGAAACTCTGCCTTATGTTCCCCAGGAGAGTGCGATTCCGGACCCTGTCTCTGCAGAATGACATTGTCTCCTTACCTCTTGCTGCTGCTGCTCATACAAGGCTTGCTCACTCTCTTCGGGTTGCCTATCTCCATGTATGCCATGCTTAGTATAGCTAGTGTGGATGTCTGTCGGTAGGTCTTGCCACAGTGATTGCAGGTGTAGGGCTTGCAGTGTGTGTGAACCACGTGGTGCGTTTGTAGAGACCGGAGTATTCGGTAAACGCTTGCCACATCCTGGCACCTGTGCACACATAGGGCTTCTTCCGGTAAAAGAACATTCAAATAAAATACAAAATTAACTTGCAATACATGCTGCCCAGGCCCTCTTGAGGCCAGCCAAATCTCAAATCTAGTCCCATTAAAGCCCCTTTGGTGGTCTGTCCAAGGTTGGGGCCAGTCTTGCAGGATCCTCAAACCCTCCCATTCCCACGACAGCTCTGGGTTGGGGATCCTTTCTCTCCATTCTGCCTCTTGGCATGGTGCCCTTCGTGACCTCTGAGGTCAAGTTAGCAGATGTCAAGCATCCTCCTGCCCTTGCCTACTATGCCTAAAAGATCCTTTCCTCCCTCTCTGTAGGGTCAATCCTGCCTTTATCTGTTGTGACTGACTTGACTATTGATGCAGGCTGCACACAGGTACCTATGCTGGCATACTCACTGGCAACTCAGGAGCCCTCAGCATAGTTTATAGCTGCATGAACACCCTTGGAGTAAGTCACTAGGTGGTGGCTGTGCAGCAAATGATGTGGTCCTCCGTGGAGGATGAGTACATCCTAAGAACCCCGGGAGCAAGTCTGGGCTCTAGATTTGTACCTGGATCTTCTGCTCGCCATGCAGCAATGCTGTTGCTGTGCTACAAGACCAGCCTATGTATTGCATTTCTGTACATGACTACTGCAAAAGGAACAATAAGAGAGGCAGCCAAACAGTGAAGTGAGAACTAAAACTGCAAAGGGAGAGAGAAGAGAGATGGTAAATGTAACCCCCAACCAGGTATGCTCTTGCTATCTGACAGCTCTACCTGGTGGGCTGGGTTCAGGAGGAATATGTCACTCAGCACATTGGCTAGGTTTGGCTACTCTGCAACAGGGGCACCCAAGTAACTCCGGACAAAGGAAGCAATAAATGTAATGTCCAATACCAGAAGTGGGATTCTAAAGCGTGGCTTTTATTCACATCCAACAGAATAAACAAAGCACAGATGGACCCCACGGGCTACACTCCTAGTAGTGCTCCCAGGTTGCACCTGCAAACAAGCTTTCAGCTTAGTGTGTCTCACCTGGTAAAATAATTGGTTTAAAAAAAAAAAAATATGCAGATTTAGGGAGACCAGAACACATCCTCATTCACTTCAGCCCTCAGGCTCTGGAACACACTGGGCACACAGCCCAACTTGTACGCTGTTCTAGTTTTTCCTGGCTCGGCCCCTGCCAGCCACTTGGACACTTTCCATATAGCATGGAAACATTTACTGGTGGCTCCCTAAACCACCTATGAGCACTTCTGCTCCATCAGGAATCTTCCTCATTAATCCACGTCTGGTACTTTCCTCAGGCACTGGCCAAGTACCTGAGAGAAACAACAGGTGTCCCAGAGCAAATCCGTGAGGTGAATTTGGTTACTACTGATGGGGGTCGCCTCCCACCTCTCGCTCCCATAATTCATACCCGCCATTTCTCTGGAATTTAACACTTCATCCTTTAACACACTTTTGCTGTGTAGATTCTTTTAAATGTATTTCACATTCAATCTGTCTTTACATCCCATTTGTGCTGGACTTGAACATACTTAAAAAGTGACTTTGTCCATTACTCTAGACCCCCACAGAGTTGAGCAGTCCAATCCTCACATCTTCCAAACTGTACTTGGCTGTCTTTTCCTGACCCCACAGTAACAGTCCCTTTAGTTTCATCTTGATGCAGGTGAAAACACATGGCCCTTTGCAGAGCGAACTCTCCCCTTCGATTTCAGGTGCCCCACAGGTGTTTCCTCCTCAAGGAACTCTCTTCCAGATCTTCTGGTGCCTAAGCACGAACTTAAACAGGGCAGCTTCTTTTCCTTAGCCGGACCAAAGGGGTTTGCCCCTGGAAGCAGGCTGATATTTTCCCCATCCCTGCAGGGATGGGGCCCTGAACCATTGAGAGCGGTCTCCACCACTTCAATATGCAGTTCTTGTGTTCTCTCAGGTGAGAACACACACCAAAACGACAAAGTAGCTCTTGTCAGAGCTTAGAGCTCTGAGGGCCTGCTTCAGCAGTGCACCTCTTTCAGACTGCCACCACTCTACTGAACTCTACAGACTCACTTCAAATTCCACAACATTCTACTCTAACCTCCAACTGCAACATTCCAGTGTGGCTTATGCAGCTGCGACAGTTCTAATGATGTCATCCCTCAGTCTCAGCTGAGAATGAGAACAGAGTGAGACAGTGTGAATCCATTTAACTGGAGTTTTCACAAGCTGCCTTCCCTGCTCACCACTAGGTCTTACTGGGATTCTAGTAACCCGGGTAACAGGGGTTACATAAGAAATACAATACTTTTTTGTTTTATCATCATCATCGTCCCCCCAACACAGTCTTTCTTCCTATCTTGTTCAAGCTGGTTTTGTGCTCTGTCTGCCATCTTAACATGGGGCTCCACAGGACAGAGGCCAGACCCACACAAGTGTACTGTGGGCTCAGTGTCAGCTGGACAGTCAGAGCAGCAAGACCAAATAACTGCCAGACCTGCACTGGGTCGCAGACTCAGCCGACCTGTCAGGAAAGTAAACTGAAATGTAAAAGTGAGACCAAATTAGTCCTGCTTTACTACAATTTGGGCCCTGGTTTGTCCTTAGCTGCTGGATTCACAGAAAAGTTGCTACCGAACTTGTATGCAGTCTCTCCCCTCGGGGCACATGCCAAGTGATATCAAAGAGAGACTATGGCCAAGTCAGCTTTCTAGGGCTGTGTCACCCGGGGGGTCGAGTATCCCAGAGCACACTCCCTGCTCAGAGGGAAGGAAGGTGTCTCTATACAGCATCACCCTCAAGTGGTCCAAGGAGGGAATGTAGTTCAAGGATTCAGGTGGTGTCTGGGACTTTATCAGGGGAGTTCTAGCCCTGCCTGGGTGGTAGGAGGCGAGAACAAGGAAAATGAATTCCAGTAGATGACATCGCTACTGGCTCTCAAAACATCAAAGGTCAATATGTATTTTGTTTAAAATTTCGTGGACAGCATCTCCTTCATGTTGGATAGGAGGGTTTTCTAAGTAGTAAACTGAGGTCAAGTTGAGAGGTATGTGTATGTGGTGGTGGCTTGCTGACTGAGCAACGATGCCATGTGTGCCTGGTAGATTCTCGGGGAAGCGTGGCACAAAAATATTGCCCTCCACGTGACCAGGACAGGACAACATTAATCTGAGGAATAACACTGAGGCAGAGGTGTGGGGATCAAGAGACTGGCATTAGGTGCCCACAAAATTAATAGAAGTGGCCCACTGCTCCAAGGGTTAACAATACATTCTTTTATTCAGTGCCCCAGATCAGCAGCGACTTTTTTTGTTAATGCTAGTATTTTGAGCTGATTATGCCAGTTTATCTGGGTGCCCTCCATACCAAGATGCATCAGTGGTTCCAAACCTGGAAGTAAAACAAGCACAAGACGGTTCTTATTTATTTGCTTTTGTTTACCGGGTAAGCACACATAGGCAGCCAAGTGCCTATTTTCAGGTGCGACCGGGAGAAGTACAAAGTACAGTCAGAAACATCAGGCATTACAAGTGTACATACAAGAACAACAGGCATTACAAATGTACATACAAGAACAACAGGCATTATAAGGGTCCATACAAGAACATCAGGAGTATATAATATGAGTAGAAGGTAGATAACAGCATAGTACAGGCACGGATGACAGTGATCAATGACAGCAGTCAACATAAGGGGCAGCCATACCCTAAAGAATATGGGTACAAGGTTAACAAGTTATAGAGTAACCAGATGTCCTGCTTTAGCTGAGACAGTCTCTGTTTTCAGTCTTCAGGTCATTTTTTTTTTTTATCAATATACTTGTGTTTGCCCCATTGCTTTCTGTGCCCAAAAGTGCTGTGTGTTAAACTGTTGGTACAGCTTCTAGCCAGCTGTAGAGTGTGGGAGTTATACTCACAGAAGACTCTCTCACAGCAGGTCCAGGACTGAAGGAGACACAATGCTGTGTTGCAGAATAAACATCCAATTCTTAAAGTAAAAACAAAACAAAATAAAACCACAGTAGTCAGCTCAGATTCTCTCCCCATTGGCCACTGTTTGGGACAGCGTCTGAGCCGACTACTGTTTTCTGCTTCAAGAACTAAAGATATTTATCACGCAACACAGCACTGTGTCTCATTCGTCCTGGACCCATTGTGGCTGAGCTTTCATAGTACATTCTGACTTTTTATTTGCTTTTGGCACCAGGATTTTAAACCTTAGCCACCTGTTTGGACTAACAGAGTATGGGTTGTCCAGTTTCTCTCATCTGGAAAATCTAGTCACCCTAGTTCTCCATGGTAGGAAGTACCCGAGGATGTTGTTAGGGGAAGCATTTGCTGTCCATGCTGGACCACAGGTCCGATGTATAAAATATTTCCACTGATTTCTGATCTGTTGCACTGGTTTTATGCTGTACTTCACCCTTTGAAGAAACCTAGTCTTCAACACACGCCACACATTTTAAGAAAAACAGATATCAGCTGCTTCATTTGCTACAACAGAGATGAATCATTACTGCCCTTCAGATTTCCAGAGTCTAGCCAGAACACAAGGCTAGGACTAGCATTATCAGCTGTTACCTGTGTGGATCCTCATGTGGTTCTTGAAATTTGTGGCACTGGCAAACCCTCTGCCGCAGCCTGGCTCTGGGCACATGTGCACGGACGCCTCCTGTATGTGTCCGGATGTGAACTTCTATGGATGTTGGAGGTTGTGAACGAGCACCACAGCCTTCAAAGGGACATCTGAAGGACGCTCACCTGACAAAAGGCAGGAAGACAAAACTTGGAGTTACTGAGTCACTTATTTTGACTACCCTCCCAATACAGCGTAAAGATGAAATGAAAACCTGTATCTTATATGATGACATTGAAACATTTCAGCATGCAGCCCTTGTATTTTCTTACTCAAATTTACTTGGCAAGAGAACATTATGATTCTCAAGACATGACAAAAAATAATTAGCTTAGACTTGAGAGGTATTTTTATTTATCAAGAATTTTCACAACCCCAGTTATGCCTGATGGCAACACCCTCCCCAATCAATGACTTTCTCAAGGACTTAACTGGTTATCCACCACTTATCAATGATCACACAGTGGTTGGTGGCCTGCTATGTTGGTCATGTAAGCCTACTGGGGTGGGTGGGGCGATGACCGTATAAAGCCAGACCAGGCTTTTTCTTCATCTTTACCTTCCTCCCCAGGGGTGGTGGCATGCAGTGGCATGCCAGGCATTCCAGCAGCTACCCCTTTCCTGTGCTTCCCAGCTGTGCTCCACAATGTAGCTGTGCAGACGGAGCTGTGTCCCCTTGGGACACTCAATCCTTCCATCCCAGCTGGTCCTCGATAACCCACACTCATTCTCCACATGATCACAGGCACTGCAAGAACTTAGGGTCTATTGCTGCGCCAGTGAGCCAGCCCTTTTATAGACACTTTCAAGAAAAAAGGGCTACAAGGGTATTCCCACTGAGCTGGTTGGTGGGGACTTGCAGACCAATGGTCTTCCTTTCCTAAAATTAGCATATTAGCTCACCTTTGTTTGCAGTTCTTATACTGTTACAATGTATGTAAGACTACTCTTAGAACCATGTTATTGATTTCTCACTTCTGACACTGTAGGTGAAGGATCAGCCTCTGCTTCCACCTGCTGGGCACTCACTGGTGCTGCAGCCTCCTTCTACTGATATGAGGAAGAAAGAGAAGCTCAGGGCCCAGTCTGAGGCACTACTGGGGTGGGGTAGTGGTGGGTGCAAACACTTAGTGCCACTGGTAACCTTGTACTCTGTTGAGCTACATGGGGTTGCAACCCTTTCCAAGCAGTGGTAAAGGTCTTTTCGACAATTTGAGAAAGTGGGCAGGGCCCCCAAGAGAATGGCCCGAGAGGGATGGTGGGCTCCCATGCCCAGTCAGTCTCCTGCAGCTCCCTGTTAAAGCCAGGTGAGAACAGGGAGATGCTGCAGACCTGACAGGGAACAAGGATCAGTGGTGGCACACCACCCGACAACAAGGTATGGCTGCGAGTGGGGGTTCCTCAAATGCCAGTGACTCACCTTGTGCAATGGAATAGGTGGAGGTCCACTGGAGTCTGGCCATCACCCTATGAAGTGCATGGAAGCCCTGGCAAACTGGGGCCCAAATGGCAAGGAGCTGGCAGGTAAAGGTTAGAGGGGGGACATTTACAGGATGAGACACACCGTGTTCCATCTGCTGCTACCAGCTTGCAGCACAGCACTGTGCCATCTGTTTGACACACAGCCATGCAATGACCTGTTGCAGGACCAATACAGAATATTAGCACAAACTGTGCTAGCACTCTCAACATCTGGATTGATCTGCACTGTCCATCTGTAGTAGGAGAGACTCCTATAAATGTGTGCTGGGCTTTGTGCATCACGCTACTGGGTTGCAGCACAATGGTGTATCCAGTTTTGTAGTCTGAAGTTAGCTCTGATGTATCCCAGTGCCCAATGAGGTCAGGGAGCAGTGTCCATTTCACGCTATTCCACCATGTTAAGTGTGTGGCCAGCAGTTAGCCCTGATGTCCCCCATAAGGTCAAGGAGCAGTGCCTGCTGCACACTAGTTCACCATGTCAGGTTTTGTGGCCAGCAGTTAGCCCTGGTGTCCCCAGTGTCCTATCAGGTCAGGAAGCACTGTCTGTTGTATGCTAGTTTATCAATGTATGTTTTGTGGTCTGGAATGATCCCAATGTCCCCAGTGTCCTATGAGGTTAGGGAGCAGTGTCTGTTGCAGACTAGTTCACCATGTCAAGTTTTGCAGCCAGCGGTTAGCCCTGATGTACCCTGGTCCCATAAGGTCAGGAGTGCGCCTGTTGCATGCTAGTTCATCTACGCACAAAAAAAAAGTGACACTAAACAACGGGTGTTTAAAACAACTGACAACATAGATGAAAATGTGGGCCAGCAATATTTAATGGAGCGCTCCTTTAATTAGTCCAAATGTTAAAAAATACTAAAGCAGGGCCTGCCAGATGGCAAGGTGGTAAAACTAGCACTGGTACTCCAACAACCTGTGTTCAGGAATGGACTCAAGACGCTCAGGGGCCAGAAGGGGGAGGGATGATCGAGGTCCCACAGAACATTGGAGAAAGGAGGGGGGGCACTGCCTCTTGCTGTGCATCACTGCATGCATAAGCATGCTTCATTACACACCAGTACCCCCCACGAGGAGAAAACAGAGATGAAAATCCCTGGTTTGCCAGAGATGATGGTGGCACAAGACCCCCTGGCCCACACACGATCAACAGGGCAGGCCACCCACAACTACGATCCTATGCAAGTGGTGGATAACCAGTAAATCCCCAAGGAGGTCACTGATGGAGCAGGGAAGTTGGGGCACTGTCAGGAAGAGGGCAGATCAAGGGATGGAGAAAAGCTTGACTGATGTAAACCCAACTCAAAACATGGAGAAAAAGCTGGCCCAGTGGTGCTGAGGCGCTAGTCACCTTACCTTGCGCCATGCCGGCGACCTGTGTTCAAGAACGAGCACTGGATTCATGGGGTCAGCAGGGAGGAGAAGGATCGAGCCTCTTTCAGACGGGGTCCACAACAGTCGGGCGCCTGGCTGCCCCCTGGTGGAGGCTGGGGAGAAGGCGCCAAGAAAGTACTTTGGGTGGAGTCTGGGGCAGATGCCAGGAAGGAGCAAGGTGGACGCATGCTCATTTCTTCCGCCGTATCCTTGCACACCCTCATCTCCTCGTGGAGTACACATCAAACACAGAGGAGGAGGAAGGCCTGGGATGGAGTAGCTTGATGGCCGTCCACAGGTGCCGCTCTGGGCGCCTATCTGGATTCACTAGGGTGGGTAAGTATGGGGCTCCCTGCCACGGGGATAAACCGCAGGGGAAATCGGCGTGACCTCAAGGGAGTGGACACCCGACGGCAGCTGGAATCCCATGGTGCTGTCAGAACACAGGAGCAGCCCAGGTACACAGAAGGCAAAAGTATTAGCAAAAAAAAATAAATAAAAGAGGGGGACAATGTAAACTAGAATAAAAGGTCTCAGTATAAAATATTTGCTATTACATGAACTGCTGCTTTTAAGAGAGCTGGATGGAGCAAAGCAGGTCGCATTTACACCCAGAACATCTCCTGCAGTGATGTCCCTCACCTGTGTGAGTTCGAACGTGTTTCTGCAAATCCCAGATGTTTTGAAAGCTTTGTTACACATGTCTTCTGGGCACTTGTACGGCTTCTCACCGTGTGTGTTCTCACATGACTTTTCAATCCATATCCTGAAAGCAGAGAACATTTGGAGACTTCAGGAGAAAACCCAGAAAAACTGTATTTGGGGAGATGCAGAGAGACAGAGTGATAAACAGGGAGGGAGAGAGATGGGGTGAGAGGGAGGGAGGGTAAGCATAAGAAGAGGGAGCAAGAAGAGGGATGCATAGAGAGATGGAGAGCAAAAGAAGATGCGGGAGGCACAGAGAAACGGAAGAAAGGGCGAGAGAGAAGAGCAGAGAGACAGAGAAAGAGAGAGCTCTATCAAACCACAACCAAATTACCCTACATTAAAAGCAAAAAGTGCACACAGGGTGGTGGTGCTGTCGGTAAATAGCAGACATCCAAAACATGAAGACCGGCATCACCAACCAATAGAGCAGGACACCACAGCTCAATTTCTTATAGCTTATTTCTATCATGGGCACAAGAAACATGTACACTTCTAGCGATTTCGGACATGTCTTGAGCCCTTTATCTAAGCATCTAGCAGACCCAGGTTTGATTCCCATAACCTCCACTTGCATATTGTGTGACTCTGTGCAAGTCGCTAGCCTTCCCAGTGCTCCTGGGTTGCCCCTGAAAACAAGCATTTGTACCTAGTGGGCCTTACCTGGTTACTGAAAAAAAAAAAAAGATTTTGGACTTATTTCCCATTCTTTTTCATATGAAGTCATCCTTTTCAGATGGACCAATTCTTTTTGAATGCCCATACAAAGAAAGAAAACTGGCTTACAAAAAGATTTTAAATGTTAAAAATACATTTCTGGGTCATTTTTCCAGAAACTAAATGAGAATCCACCTAATGGGTTCCCATGAGCAAGATACTAGTGTTGTGTGTGAGGATATTATTTTTGTGGGTTTTGAGGGTTTTATTCTGGGGGAAACAGAAACAAGATTACAGCCATACTAAAGAAGATATTTTCCTCACTAAAAGGATTACCCCATATGAAAAGATCTTTTCATATGGACAAAATTATTTTTCATTCCAAGCAGCTATCCAAAGACTATACTGAGCATGCTCAGAACCAAAATTTCAAAACTTAATAACGTTGGTAAGAATTAATATTGTTTCACCAAACCAGCGAAAGGCTAATCTGTGGGCCAAGCCCTTTCTACTCTGAAAATTTCAGACCAAAATTCCAAACCATCTGGGCGCAGGCGATGACAAAAAACAGATTTGTAACCTTTTTCACTATCCACATCTCGAATCCACACACCCACCCCAGGCTGTGCATGCAAAATTTTGTGCAAATCTGTTGAACGGTTGCAAAGATATTAATGTGCAAAATTTAAGGTTTATATAGATGCTCCTGCTCAATCTTAAATATAGTGACACTATCGCGCCACTCTACCATATTTCTGTGAAGGTTAGCACAGTGTTAAAATTGTCTGCCATAACTGATGGAGATATCCTTGAATACATGCAATTGTGGACATGAAGTGGGATGGAGGGGTGTTGTGATGGAAGGAATTCAGTTGTGGGAATAAAATTAAAGTCTGATTTGGCCCCACTGGAAAAGTAGGAGGGCTAGATACCATGTACCTCCAACTGAAGAAAGTGAACCTTTGGGTCCAATCTACAGAGCCCCCCCCCCATACACACATTTACCCTTACTTTTACAGTATGGGATATTCCATGTCACAAATTCAGGTAAGATTCTAAAAGCAGGGACGTGGAGGTGTTAAACAGCACTGAATAATACAAAAATAAACAAAAAAGTCTTTCATTTAGGTGCTTCATATTTAAGATCCAAAAACAGATCACTGCAATACATAACTGTCCCTTCCTGGTGAACTGTCAGAGTCATACTGAGAGGGAAGAACACTGGGGACTTTTGTCTCAAACTAGAGCACCCTGGTTAGTGTTACCATACCCCAACACACACACACACACACACACACACACACACACACACACACACACGAAATTAAAAGCTAGTGGAACACTCTGATGTTTGATCCTGGGTTGTCTTTGTGAAACACAGTGGGATGTAAATTAATTTAACAAAACTATATAGAGTATAATATGATTTTATTTAAATCATGATGGATGGTACAGACCATAGTACCAAAGCTCATTTACAATGGTGTCCAGGATAAACACTAACACAATACAATATAGTTTAAAAGATTCACATTCACATACTTATAAATGGACAACATACATCATCACTGAATAGATCAAGAACAAAAGTTTGAGCGCCTGAGGACTGCTCTCTCTCCCGGGTGGGTTGTAGGGGTTCCCGGTGCTGTAGCAGCCTCTGGTGGAGACCGGAGGCCTCACAAGCGCATCGGGACGTAGAAGGGGTGGGACGATGGCAGTCTCCAGTGGCAAGAGGCGAGGGACAGCCGCGAGGAGCCACTGCATGCTGTGTCCTGGGGGGAAAATACCAAGGAAAATCCCTGGCAGACTAAGGGAGGTGATGGAGGCCCCAGGACCCCAGACCCACATCCCATTGCAGGACCTGCTGACCACGGCTCTCCGAGCCCTCGGACCCGGACCAGGACCATCCCACTAATTACAGATAGGCTGCCAGGTAGGTGAGGTGATCCCCGGGGGTGATCTGCGAGGCTGGATGGGACCGTGGGTCTGGAGTGGGGGAATCAGCAACGTGTCTCCGGTGGTGCGGAGGTTTCAGGCTGGGAGTAGAGGTAGGACAGAGGGCACTCCTGAGAGATGCCCTAGTCCCCGTGTAAAATAAATAAATTGAGATTCTATTAGACGCCACTGGAAATAAGCCTCAGCTCAATGGCCTTGAATACCTTCCTGTTTTCAATAAAGAAATATTGTATTGTTATTATTACAGTATTATTATTCATTCTTCAAGTTACATGCCTTATACAGAAGCTACCATTTCTCCTTGCCTAATTCAGAATACAGCTTTATACCAATTTTGAAGAAGGAACCTACTAACATTGCACTGGGAGGAGTTTTAGACTCCATATAAAAGGCTTGCCTGCCAACTTTGCCCTCGCGATTCAGGAATTCAAATTCTATGTGAAAAGAGGCCCTAAGCCCAAGGCAGAAAGACTGCTGATGCAGTAAGTCATCATTGTAACGGGCACTTAGGAGTCAGTACAATTACGCACAAACTGCATCATGTGGTGTTTACATCAGCTTTCAAGAGAGGCTCAGCTAAGCTGATTACATAGAATGCAATGACGGTAGGCTTATGTGCATTTACATTAAAATAAATATAAAAATAAATAACACGTATGAGAACATTTTTCGCTGCAACAGAAAGAATATGTATCTGGATGCATAGCTGGAATTTTGAAAAAAAAATATATATATATATATATATATATACACACACACACACACACACACACAATATCTGTATCTATATCTAGTACCTACAGAGCTAGGGCCAGTAGGTACCTGTGTAACAGATGACAGATATGCAGATTTGTCTCACTGAAGTTATGAAGACATTTCTTATGAACGATATTTTATTTAGGTAAGGTAGCGCTGCTTAACTGTATGAAATGATTTACACAGTGCATTTTACCTTAGATAATGGAACTGCATATTTGTGTATATGTGTATGTATGTGTACGTATAGGATATGCCATGGCCTCTAACGAAAATATCAGTGATATTTTTCCCTGAGTGATGTGAAAAAGGTCGAATTGTAGAGAGGGAAAATATCTGTGATATTTTCATTGCTGCCATGGCATATGTGATCTATACCAACCAAGCCTTATATTATATAACGGCAAGAAAAAATCCTGCATCTGGATTGATCAGTGACCATCTTCAACAGTGTTGTCATCCCAGCTCAACCTCACTGCGAAGATTTGCACGGTATACAGGGGTGGATAATTCTAACTATACCTCCCTTCTCTGTACCTGCATTGCTACTATGGACCCAGGGTGAGAATATCACGCCATCCTCACTTTGGGTCCTTGGGACAAATAATATTACTGTCATGTGTCATTTCTTATCCTCACAGGCATGGTATATACCCGACAGAGAGCAGTGGGATGAATTATTATAGTTTTCACTAAAGCGGTTTTGACTTTGGGGACCTCACCAGTGGCATAAGCCAGGAGGACGCGCCTAAGGTCAAACAGAGGGAGGGCAGCTAAAGCTTTTTATTCCACAAGGTCCCTGTTGCCTATTTCATGTATACAATAGACAGGGACCTTGTTTTATATTCCTGTCATTTTAGTAAATTTAAAGGCAAAGGACAATAAATATTGGTCACCTGCTAAGTAAAATACTTATGGACTTTGACGTGCACATCAGAATAGATATTCCTTTGAACAAGAGCACCATGCTTTTTGTCCATTAAAATCATCTTAAAAATGTCTTTAAATGCAGCAACAGGAAAATAATTCATATTTGTTTAATGTAAAAATGTACCCTGCTCATGGGCCGCAGCTTCTGGAGAGCAGAAGGCAGAGGCTTTAGAGCCTCAGGTATAGGAGTTCCTGAATACACTGAGGAAACCGAGAGGTGGCAGACACTGAAGAATGGCTTGCATAGATTTTAGATATAAAGATATGGGTTTTCTTCCAATGAGGTAGTCCAATGTCTCCTCCCCAGCACCGTAATCCAGTACTCTGGATGATCCTGCAGCACCTTCTTCATCTGGAACTGCAGCTCCGCATGAACAGCAGCAGAAGCTCAAGGCAAAGCTTTTGCATTCAACGTTGACTTCTCGAGTCCCACAGCTGTTCCAGGATGACATCCAGCGGGTCATCCTCGACTATCCGCGATCTTAGGGGAAGCCCCATTGCCCAAGAGCAACAAAATGGTTTCAGATCTCAGCAGTTCACAGGCGAGGTGCAGCGCAGTCTTGCCATCTTCCATATGGAGGCACCCCTCCGATTAATGTAGGATGTCTCTCCACGATGCTCACGCACAAACTTGGGATAAGCCCCAAAGCGTCCCTCCTGTCATAACGGACAGCCATGGCTATGTGAGGGCAGATGACGGGCAAGAGCAGAAACACTTCCCAGGCATTGCCAGTGCTTCCTCTGGAAACTGGGACAGCAGGTACTGGGCGTAAGGCAGGTGATCATGCACCACAGCATACAGAAGGGCTTCTGATGGGTTGTAAGACCTCATCTTAGCGTTTTCCGCCCAGTAAAATGTCTCCATGGTCCGCATGTCTTAGCATCCACACTGGCTTGTGGTTTCTACAGCTTGATAAAACACATAAGACTGGTACTTGCAGTGCTTGCTCTTTTCTTCTTCCTCGCTGGTCTGATGACTGGACATGACAGCACACTACAGATGCACAGACAAACACATACACACACAATTCTATAAGATACTGCAAAACATACAATGTTAAATGTAGTCTTTCAGGCAAGGGATTTTCTCCGACCCTCTTCGGTATGTCACTGTAGCTCAGTTGGCAACCAGCCTGACTCACCCTTCAGCTGAGCGTCACCCTCCCTGTATTCATTGTTTGCCTGTTGCTTCACTGCAGTGGCGGTGCTCACTGATATCTCCAGCTGTAATAATTAACCCCTAACATGCTGTCCTTTGAATGGGCAGTCAGATGGCAGTGTCCCTGAGACAGAAAATCTCTCTCTCTCTCTCCTGATCCGTGAGGGAATCATGCATCAGCACTATAATTAGATGTTAAATAAATAATACCTAGGCAGGTTTCTTATCTTGTAACCTTAGCTTGAGACCAGCCATCGGCCCACAGTATTGCACAGTGTCTGAACACTGATCATCATCTTTCCGCAGGCAGAAATGTCATTGTTGCTCAGTCTTGTTAGATGCTAGAATAAAAGCTGCAGTCATGAGCTGAAGGATGCTAAATCTGCCAAGCCCAGTCTCAAACACAACACACACTGCAACCATTTACAGAGCCTTTAAAATATTATTGTATGTGTGCATATTTAGATTATATTTTTTTTTTATATGAAACCATCCTTTTCAGTATGGATCAATTCTTTTTCAGATGCCCATATGAAAAATGGAAAAGGATTTTAAAAGTAAAAAAGAAAAACATGTTTGGGCATTTTCTAGAAAGGTGCAACCCACCTAACAGGATCCCGATGAGCAAGATATATTTCTGTGTGTGTGCAGGATGTCATTTTTTTGAGTTTTCATGATTTTTTTTTTTTTAAAACAGAAACAAGATGGCCATACAAAATATTATTTTCTGATGAAAAGGATTACCCCATACGAGAAAGCATCCTTTTCTTGTGGACCAAATTCTTTTTCATTCCAAGCTGCTATCCAAAGCTTGTACTGAGCATGCTCAGAACTGAAATGCCAAATGTAATAACTTTGGAACGGATTAATATTTTTCACCAAACTAGCGAAAGGCACATCTGTGGGCCAAGACCTTTCTATCAGACCACACTTCCAAACAGTCTAGGCGGCAGACAATGACAAAAAAAAAAAACAATTTTTTTTCTCTTATATAGATTTCTCTGTGATTTTGTAGATTTTTTTCTCCTGTTCCTGACCAGAGACCCTGGCATACGGCCGTGGCAGACGTGGGAGGCACGCACGCTGTGGCACCATCTCAGCCCATTCCGCCCATCCATAACGATGCAACCTCCAACTGGCCGGAGTGGAACTATGGGGGTGACAACCCACCCAGAGAGTAGAGCTGCCCACCGGCTTGCTCAATCCTGCTTCTCTCCCCACGATCCAAGGTTGTTCCTGACCCCAGGTTGCCAGTGTAGCATGAGAAAGGCATCCAGCGCCTCAACCCTCAGCACCACCAGGCTATCTTGTGATTTTTTTTTTTTTTTTTTACTTTTATTCGCTATCTGCATCTTGGAATCTGCACATCCGACTGGAACAAAACTTCACAAGTCAATAGATTACCCCCAATGCAAGCAAAATTTCGTGCAAATTACGCTGAATGGCTGCAAAGATATTAAAGTGCAAAATTTGAAGATTAACATAGAAACCTCTGCTCAAGCTTAACTCTAGTGGGGCAATGCCACTATAATACTGGGAACAGCAGATTAAAACTCAAGCAAAACAGGGTGTTACAGGTCCTGCCACAAAATTTCACCATAGCTGTACATCTGCATATAGTTAAAAATGCTTAAAACAGACAAATTCTAACCCGAATACAGAATCAGTGACCACAGTTTGGGAACAGAAACAGGCAGGCACAAAGCAGACTGGAAATCTAAAGAAGCGTGACTCTGTACTCAGTGTGATAGCAGTGAAGTTAGAACAGAAATACATTTCATTCTCTACTGCACAAAATACAGCCGTATATGAGAACAATGTTTTCTAGAGCGTCAGAAAGAACAGCAGAGTTCCAGCTCATGAATGATGACGTTAAACTCTGTACACTGCTGGGGCAAGGAATGATGCAGCAGAAATAGCTGCAAACTGTATAGCATCCTGTCACCAGCTCTGAAATACAACATACTGTAGATGTATTTACCAGTAAGTGTACTGCAGTATGTTTATGTCTTTTGAATAGGTTGCTGTATAAACACTGGCAACACCTGTAGATTTTGTCCGGCTGGGGAGAAGGATCAAGCGCCCATATTGCTGCTCTCCTTTCCAGGGAGGGCTGGCTATAGTCCTTGTTGCTATACCGCCACCTGGGTGACGGGGGTGGAGGTGCAGCTGAGGATGCAGTAAACACAGGAGGGGCGGACGTCGACTGAGGGCCTGGAGTGAAGGCATGTCTCCGCTGCCTTTGTCTCATTGACCCTCCTCGAGTACTGGCGTCTGCGGGGGTGGGAACAGAAAAACAAGGAAAAGCCCATGTCTGCGCCTAGGAGACGGGCCCCTGCGCCAGTGACTGGGGAGCAGCTCTGGGTGTCTGTTTCACTCGAGGTACGGCGGAGGAATAGGGGGAGTCCCCTCTGCCCCACCCCGGGGTTTCTGGGGTGCTTGAATGGTTACGTGAGTGGGCACCTCAAGAGGGTGATGTCCTCAGGTCCTCCCGGTGCAGCCTATGCGTTGCATTGGGCACCATGATGGAAGGGGCAGCCATGGCGACGGAGGGAGCATAAAGAATAAGTTTAAAAAAAAAGGAAAACAACTGGCCTGGTGGCACAGAGGGCTGAGGCGCTGGATGCTTTACCTCTCATCATGCCCACGACCCAGGTTCTGAAACAGAATCAGGTCATCGGGAAGCCAGCAGGGGGTGGGGGAGTGTAAGAGCAAGACTGAGCAGCCGTGGGCAGCTCTCCTCTCTCGGGTTGTTGAGCCTCTCCGCTGCCACTGAGTGGAGGTCCAGTGGCTAGCGGAGGGTGTCTTGAGCTGCAGCATGTGCATGCCTCCACATGCGTCCTGGCCGAGACCGAGGATGGGCGAAATGGGGAGAAAATATCCAAAATGTATATAGAAAAAAAAGGGGGAGAGCCGAGGACGAAATATAAGATCATCCCAATCACCACACTGGCAGCAGGACTCTATGGAGTATGCTGTGATGGTGACATGCACAGATTCCCAAAACAGGGCTGCAAGAGTGCAGAGTATGCTGTGGAGGTAACATGCATCCGACTCCCACACTGGACAGCAGGATCGTAGAGTACACTATTGAGGAAATATGCATTCAACTCTCACACCGGGCAGCAGGCGTGTAGGTACACTGTGCAGTTAACATGCATCTAATGCCCACACCAGGCAATGAGAGTGTAGAGTATGCTGTGGAGGTAACATGCATCCAACTCCCACACAGAGCAGCAGGAGGTAGAGTCGCTGTGGAGTAACATGCAACCGACTCCCACACCTGGCAGGAGGTAACATATGATGTGGAAGAAACATGTGCCCAACTCCACACCGGCAGCTATGAGTATAACGTATCTATGGAGGTAACACAGTCTGACTCTGACACTAAGCAGCAGGAGTGTAGAGCACCCTGGGAGGTAACATGCATCTGATTCTCACATTGGGCAGCAGGAGTCTGGAGTAAAGAGTGGAGGGGCATGTTTAACATCAAGCAGCAGGAGTCTAAAGTACACTGTGGAGGTGATATGCTCTGACAGTGGGCAACAGTAGTCTAGAGTATTCTGTGGCAGTTACATGCTTCAACCCCCACACCGAGCAACAGGCGTCTAGAGCACACTGTATTGGTGAAAAGCTCTGATACCGGGCAACAACAGTCAAGAGTGCACTGTGGAGGTAACATGCATCCGACACTCACACTAGGCAACAGGAGTGTAGAGTACCCTCATGGAGGTAACTTGCATCTGATTCTCACACTGGGCAGCAAGGGTCTGGAGTACACAGTGGAGGGGACATGTCTGACACTGGGCAGCAAGGGTCTGGAGTACACAGTGGAGGGACATGTCTGACACTGGGCAGCAAGGGTCTGGAGTACAGTGGAGGGACATGTCTGACACTGGGCACAAGGAGTCTCGAGTACACTCCCACCAGGTAACAGAAGTCTGAAGTACATTGTGGTGGTTACATGCTTCAACTAGCTGGCCCGGTGATGCAGAGTTGCTGGGACGCCACACCTCGTGCCATGCAGGCGACCCAGGTTTGGGAGCGAGCTCGGGCCGGAGGTCAGCGGGGAGGAGAGGATTAAGCGTCTGGAGGACTGCTCTCTCTCCTGGGGTGGGTTCTGGGATTTCCACGCCTGATGGCAGCTCCTGGTGGTGGCTGGGGCGCAGCACCATAGGTGGGGACAGCCAAAGGGATCTGGTGTCGGTGGGCATCTGTAGGAAGGGGCGGGAGCATCCCATCTGCATGCTGACGCCCACTATACGCTTGCGCCAGAGGGAGAAACAAGAAGGAAAATGGCCCTATCCTATCCCTGCTAGGGCTAAGGTGGGTTCAGGGGTGCCACACCCATACGCATCGGCCGGGTCCTCCGTGCCTGTCTCTGGTACTCAGCTAAGCCTGGCCGCTCCTATCAGATTATAGATAGAGTGCCAGTGGGAGGAGGGGGTCAAGCGGTCAGGTGGAGACAGGCACGGAGGCGGCAGGGGGACTTCAGGTGGGTGGGAGAAAGCAGTATCAAACAACCACACTAGAGAAACTCTGGGGGATAGTGAGTAAGAGGATAAAAGAATCGGTTGGGGGATATCAATACATGCTCCAACTCCCACACAGGGCACAACAGGAATCTACAGTAACATAGTATTTGATGGCAGATAAGGACTGCTAGGCCCACATTCCTTGCCTGCATCAGCGTCATTGATCCTACTTGGTCATTGGCTTTCACCTCTCTCCCCACATTTAGGTCCCTTTATGTCTATCACATGCATACCTGAATCCCAACACTGTGTTTGCACTCACCACTTCCTGGGGCAAGCTATTCTACTCATCTACCACCCTTTCTGTGAAGAACAACTTCCTCACATTTCCCCTCATCCTACCCCCAAATCTCATACTGTGTCCCCTCATCCTTGTACGACTTTTGTACTGAAAGAGGTCACCCACCTGTACTTTGCTCAAGCCTTTAAGAGTACACCATATTGGCAAAATGCTCCAACATGGGCAACAGGAGTCCAGCATGCACTGTATTGGTGAAATGCTCCGACACCGGTAGCGGGAGACTAAAGTGCACTATGTAGGTGATGTGCTCCGACCTGGAGAAGAGCATTGCTTGCTCCACCACTTCATGCTTTGGTCTGCTGTTACAGAGCAGCACTGAAGCTGTAGATTGACATGTGGCATTTGTCCTCCCTACCCAACGTCAGACTTGACAGGGGCAGCCATATGCACTAGGGATAGAAGAGTACTTAAGGGTTAAAGTAAGTGGTGGGTATGACAGTGTGCCATCCCCATCAACCATATTCCAAGGACCTGCCCTTTGGTCAGGGAGTCCCCTCCCAGGTGCTGAATCTGCAGGAAGGTTGCTTATGAAGCCTGTTGTATCTGTAGTGTTTGGGGCTGCAGAAGTGACATGGGGCAGTATCACAAGAACCTTCCCTTTGAGTTGGCTTAGAGTTGTCAGGACAAGAGTCAGACAGATGATCCAAGGTTAGCAGCCCCCTCTGGAAGGTAAGGTGATACCAAAACAAAACCTGAAGAGACAGCCTATGCATTTTCACACCTCAAATTCCAGTTTTATAGACAGTCAAGAAGAAACCTCCATGATAAGATACCTGTGGCAAACGCTTCCCACAGCCCGGAATGTCACAGCTGTATGGCCTGTCTCCTGTGTGAGCTCGCTGCACCTGAAACCAGAAACAGAATCTTACTGCTTAAAACTGTCAAAGAAAGAGAGAGAGGGAGGAAAAAGGTGCATATAGCTCAAACCTAAAGAGTAAATAGCTGCGCCTTTGCCTCGCCATGCTACCAGGACGAGCATGGTTTTCCACAGTACACACCCTGTCATGGCTTACTGTTTACATACTTTCCATCTACTGTGCATGCCAGCTTTCAGATTATCTTCTCACCACAGAAAATGTTGGACAACACATTTTTCATTACTGCAGAATTAATACAATATCGTCTTTGGGGTGATAAAACAGTGCCAAAATGACAGGGAGTCTGGCACATTGCTGCAGAAGTGCAGAAACACAACACTGGGAGCCGATCAGACAGCTCGTTATGTTAAGTGCCACTTCCACATGGTTTCATAGCATCCAGTTTGTTCTTACGTAAACAAATGACAGCAACAAACAAGCCAAAGAGAAAACATGTAAAATTAAGCTATAAATATTGAGAAATAATGCTTTAGAATTTATTACGTGGGGCTAGTAGCCCAGCCAGCTACCCACATTCTTCTTGCGCTTAACTTTACAACTAATTCTAACTGATTATTTGGTGTCAATTGTACTCAATGGGCAAAACTTTTAGAGAAAGGAAAGTTCACCACATATTTCCCTTCTATGCACGTCACCACCCTGAGTCCTAACCTTCCTCTTCTGTCAATTCAGGCCTAACCTCCCCAATCATGAATACATCATTGTAAAATGAATATAAAATATCCTGTAACCTGATAGGTCAGGTAAAGGTTAACCTGTGGGTAAATCCTGCAATAACCCATGACTGAGGAAGGGCATGTATTAGAAGAATAAAAATAAAATAAAACATATATTTAAATTTATTTTACACAAGAGTTCATTGTATAATCATGAGGTGGTTTTCCGGATGTTAGAAGTAACTGGGGGATTACCCATCTCTCTCATGTGGTTAAGGCAACAGGCTGCGCCTCAAGACACACCACACAAGGCATGGTAACTCTCCCAGTGAAAAAATGCCAGGTCATTCCTTATTGCTTAAGCATTCTATAGTATTGAAAAGCCTTTCACAAAGCAAAGAGCCAGACACAGGGCCAGGAGACTCTTCTGACCCTAATAAAGATGGGTTTTCGGTAGTTATCTGCCAATGCGTACATTGTGCGGGTATGTTTGTATACAGTTGGGGTTGAGCAGAAAATCCCTCCCTACTAGACTGCCAACAATCATTTGGTGTTTTAAAACTATGAGAAATCAGGGCCGGCCCAGTGGTGCTGAGGGTTGAGGCGCTGGACGCCACACTCGCACCACACCGTGACCTGGGATCGGAACGGACTCGGCCGCCGGGGCTGGCAGGGAGAGGAAGGATTGAGCGCTCCACGCACTGCTCTCCTTCCTCGGCAGTGGGTGGGGGCACCAACGCGCTGCAGCTACTGGCGGAGGCCAGTTGCACTACAGTTGTGTGCCTGGAAATTGCGGGAGGCGCAGTGGGCATCGGCTTGCGGCCGTGCATCTGGCGCCACTGCGTCTGGCTCCCAGGGCAAGAAAATGGCAGAAAATAGGCCGTGATCTCGGCGGCTGATAGCCATGCCCTGTGCTCCCGGACATGAGGCGCCTTCACTGGGTTGTGGATGATCCCGTAGGCATGGGCGCACCTGCGCTGGGCAGACATGGTCCAGGGGTGCTGGTGGCTGGAGATCGTTGGGTCCGGCCGCAGGGGTGACAAACAGGAGTAATATAAAAATAAATAAAACTATGAGAAACCAGGCTAACCTTCAGATGGTGTGCAGTTGTGTAGAGTCGTCCGCAGCCTTCATAGTCACAGCGGAATGCCTTCTCGCCAGCCTGCTGTGCCTTGTCACTACTGCTGAGTTTCCCACCACACTGTTCATTTTCAACCACAACCTGTTTGGGAGAATAACAGAATAAGACACTAGGCATTCCACGTGGCACATGTCTATTATTTTTGCTGCTTATTTCTTGCATAACCAGAGGAAGGCCTTCCTCTGGTTATGCAAGAAATAGCGCCTCAAAAAGAGCTCAGAACTCATCTTGACGGGCTACTTTAACATTAACTGGCTTTGTAAAGAGGCGACACCGCCAGAGACCTAATCACCTCCCACAATCTCACTCAACTCGTAACTCACTCCACCAGGCTGAACTACAAGGCTGGTACCAGCACCCTAATTGACTGGGTCCTGGTCAGCACACCATCTCGATTCTCTGAACTCAGAGTTCTCCCGGACGTGCTGGTGACCACTCTCAATCTCCTTTCTTTGGACCACTAAAATTGCCAAAAACCTACCACGTCTCTCCATCGAGAGCAGGGTCATGCGAAAAGGCAAACTTGGTTCCCTCAAATCAGCTCTATCTGCCTACAACTGGTCCCCCATACACAAGGCACCTACGTTGGACCAGGCACTCAGCTTTTTCATGGAGGATTCAACTCCATCTGTGATATCTATGCCCACGCACTAAGCGGAAAATTCGGGAGCGGAGAACGGCTAGCTGGATGGTAAGCTCCTCTCTCTCCTAAAAGAAAGGACTGCCTCTGGGCAAAACCTTAACTCAGGTTGTAAACACCACCTACAACGTTACAAAACCACTAGAAATCAGTGCACTAAACTTAGCCTGCTCACGCAGGCAGACTTCCGTAAGACCCAGCTCAACAACGCTTGAGGAGATGGAAAGAGGTTTTGGACAACCTCAAGAACACCCTTGGCAAAGACCAGAAGCTGAATCCTACATGCTCAATATCAATAACACACCCTCCACAGATCCACTAGCCATTGCTGATGCCTTTAACCAGGCCTTTACTGACCTGTCCCAGTACTGCCCCAGACTACCTTCTGCCAGTGGAGGACCAAGGTTGCGCCAACCTAACCACTACTAACCACCCAGCTTTCTACTTTAAGAAGGTGACAGCAAAGGAGGCCCAAACAATGGTCAGGAAAGTCCTAGGAAAAACTTGGTTGGGGAGTGATGGCAGACATGAAGTTACTATCTCTGACCCTTGATGTTCTGATCAAACCCATTACAATGCTGTTTAATAAATCCTTGGCCCTAGCTCAATTCCCCGAAGTATGGAAGCAAGCCCTGGTAACTCCAGTGCACAAGAATGGAGACAAGGCACTGGTAACTAACTACAGGCCAATATCTATCCTCTCCCCACTATCCAAAGCTCTGGAAAAAATCGTGGCAAACCAACTCACAGAATACCTCAACAAGTACAATCTGCTCTGCCCAAACCAACATGGTTTCCGGCAAAACACAGTACCACCACTGCACTGCTGGCATACTCTGACTATGCGCACAAGGTGCTGGATGAAAGAGCAAATTGGTGGGGTCCATCTTCATTGACCTCACTAAAGCCTTCAACACCGTCAACCACCCTCTACTTGTACTCCAGCTCCAAAGACTGGGAGTGGCTCCAAACGCCCTAAATTGGTTCAATGATTACCTATCACAAAGGAATCAGAGAGTCAAAATCGGGCAGACATTATCCAGCTCCAGAGATGTACTCCTAGGAGTTCCTCAAGGATCAATCCTAGGTCCCTTGCTTTTCAGCCTCTTTGTTAATGAATTACCTGTGGCCTGCGACACCAAATTCATCCTATATGGACAATGCTGTGCTTGCTGAGTAGCAGCACCTCCCAGGCTGCCCTACTGAACAGAACTACAGACCTCTTTCAACAAACTTGAGATCTGGTTCTGTAGGCAAAGCTGCTACTGAACTACAAGAAAACCAAGGCCATGCTTCATTCCAGCCCCTACAATAACAGGCTCACTCCCCTCGAAATCACCAATAACACTGGTGAGCAGACTGAGCAGGTACAATCATTTAAGTACCCAGGGTCACCATTGATGACTCTCTCACCTATATGAACCATACTGACTCCTTGTCAGATCAGTAAATACAAAGATCAGGGTCCTCTAGAGACATAAGAAATCCCTCACCCGGAAGCACTCCGAATCTCAGTCTCCAGCTCCATACTCCCCACGATAGACTACGGGCTAGTGGTCTATGGAGCTGCCACTGATACAGCACTCAACAGGGTCCAAATTGCACTAAATAAGGCATGCCGTTGACCCTGTCTTAGCCAGACCACTACTCATACTTGCACCCTATATGAGTGTATATAAACTGGCTTAACCTAAAAGACAGGATCAAATACCAAACCTGTCTCCTAGGTAAGAAGGCACCTCGGAAAACCCCATCCTGCGTGAGGAAACCTGCTCGAGGCCCTCTCATCCCACATCACCAGAGGGAGGAAGAATGGAGCACTGTCCATCCCATTCCAGCGAACCTCACTTGAGCAGTGCACTTTCTCCCTACCGAGCCCCCTCTGGCTAAATGAACTCCTGATGAAACTACAAACACACACCGCCTGCCACAGTTCAAAACAGGCCTCAAACAGCACCTAAAGTCTAGCTCACAATGCACCTTTTTCTCAGGCCATACTTGAAAGACTAACCTACACCATCGATAATACCCAGCACGGATACGTAGAAAAACCTGTCCTCATCCCAGCCTAGCCAGGAGTCTAGTAAGGTATTAATCCTCTTTACCGCCCTGTGTACTGCCCCCAACCCCCACCACCCTTTCTCAACCATAGTCTATCAATGGATTTTGGTGGTCTCCAGGGCTGAGCTACCCAGGTAACATCCTAGACATAACCTGCATCCTCTTACAACCGCTTTGTTTTCTCGGATTGTCTATAATTCTCATGTACTGCTCTTTAATTGCCTAATGTGCTGAACCCTGAAACTACCGTACATGTGCTGAACCCTGTAACTACTGTATTTGTGTCTTGTATTATTTGTCCACCCTGACGTGGAACCTTTGTAAAAGAGCTCACGCACAAAGGTCTTCCGATATTACTAATAATAACAACAACAACAACAACAACAACGTTATGGCAAGCTTCTATTAAGCTGAAAATAAGAATTATTAGGAACACAAAACTTTTTGTATACAGCAAAAACAAATGGGCGGTAAACAAATATAGACTGGGAGGACTAGATAATTTGTGCAGTTCTCCTTTAATTGCTGGTGGTACATCTTGAGGATGCAGCGTACTGATGAATGTTACCCCTGTTTGTCTACCAGTGTGTAAAGGACATGGGGTCCCCACGTCCCCAAGATCCTTGTCTAGGGAGTGGGGCAGAAGTAGTGGAGGCCAGGGAAAGGGGTGGGAGTCATAAAGCTAGAGAGCATTTCTCGACTCCCTGATGTGATGGTGAACATTGGGGAGTGGATGCAGGGGCAGCCTCTTCTGCTCATGCAGCCAGCATCAGGATGCACTCTGTCACGCTCCTCCTGATCGAAAGGTCACATTCCTCTTAATACTGTGAGAGGCCTACCGTGGTGGTGCCACATGCAAGGTGGATTAGGGTATGGAGGAGGGGCTTTCCGTAGGGGTGGTGGGTAGGGAATGAGCAATAATGGTAGTTAAGCATATAGGAGGATCCGCACTGCAGGGTTGACATAAAAGATGATGGATGATGACTGTGGTGCTCTAGGGCCTGCAACACCACCAATCATAATGGATAGGCGTGCATGTCACACGGATGCATGTGCGCTACGATAATGTATAGTTACATAAGAACTTACCGTAACAGTAAATCTTTGAGAAAGACTCTTGCAGTAGGTATTCACATATAGGACTAAGCCGCCAGGTGGTAGGACTCCATGGAAAAACTTCTAGCTAGCAGTCTCTGGTGGGGGACCGCCCCATGTCAGGTGACCGGCATCCCTCGACGTCTGTATAAAGGGGCAGTCCCTCATGCCCGCCTTCCAGTTCTTTCCTGCCAAGGCCAACAGAGGCAAGACGAGAGAGAAGAGTATATTTCCTCAATGGAAATAAAGAAAAGAAAACTTAGTGGGACGGTAGGGAGGAAGGCATTACTTACTGCGAAGAGCTCTCTCTCGAAGATCTACTCATTACGTAAGTTCTTACGTAACTGCATTGTCTTTACTCGAGAGGGCTCTTGCAGTAGGTATTCACATACAGGACTGAGTCCCAAGCAGTCTGGAACAAGGAAAAGCAGTTGGGAGGAGGATTGTTATCCATAGCATGGAACCTCAGGGCTGAATGGGTCTCATGAAGGGAGACCTTGTAGGACAACCAACCCGAAGCCTGCTCTACGGTGAGGCGTGTCAAACTATGGTGTTTCGTGAAGGTATGGACAGAAGTCAAGTTGCGGCTGCACAGATGTCTGCTGCAGACACTTTTTTAAACAAGCCCGCAGAGGCAGCTACTCCTCTGGTGGAGTGACCTCTGACTGGACCGAAGGATCTTGTTGTATTTGTCATAACAGAAAGTGATACAATTAAGCCAACTATTTTGATAGGCATTGCTTAGAAACAGCATTGCCTTCTCTTTTGTGAACAAAAGAGACAAAAACTGATCAGTCTTCTGAGATCCTTAGTCCGATTTGTGTAGTATCTCAGATTCTGGGAACATCCAAAGTATGCAAGAGGTATTCGCCTTTAATTGAGTATTATGAAGAAAGACGGTAACTCAATGGATTGATTCAGCGTAGATTCAGCTACCACCTTAGGGAGAAACTTAGGGCTGATGCGTAGAGCCATTAGTCTCCTTGTGAAAAATCAAGTACGGGATTTTATACATTAAGGTCTGAAACTAGGAAATTCGGCCAAGCAGAAGTAATGGCCACTAGGAAGTGTGTCTTCCAAGAAAGGAACTTCAAATCAGCTGCTGCTATTGGCTTGAAGGGAGGCAGAGTAGCTTCTCCAGGATGAAATTTAGGTCCCATGGAGGGGCAGGAATGCGGATGGGGTCTCAAATGGAGAACCCTCTGAGAAAAAGTCATAGAGACATCTAACTGAGCAAAAGTCCTGTCTCCAAAGGAAATATGGTAGGCCGAGATAGCTGCCATGTGGACTTTCAACGAGGAATGGCTGAGACCCAAACTGAAGAGTGACTCATGTAGTCCAGGACTTTGTTGACTGGGCACAAGAAAGGCTCGAAGTCTTTCGAATTGCCCAAATAGAAAACCGCTTCCATTTCATGGCATAGGTCTGACATAGTGGAAGGCTTCCTGACCTCCACCAAAATGTCCGCTACAAAGGAGAAACTCCAAGCAGGCTTCAGCTACGCCTGCAGGAACCACGCATGGAGATGAAGGGATTTGAGACCTGGATGAACAAGGGTCCCCTGATCCTGGATCAGCAATTGTTGTGACAGAGGAAGAGGAGGTTCCTCTGAAAACTGTTGCAGAAGAGAGAACCAAACTTCCCTGGGCCAGAAGGGAGCAATGAGAATCATTCGAGCTTTTTCCAATCTGAGTTTGTTCAGGACCCTCAGAATTAAAGGAATGGGAGGGAAGGCATAAACGAATCAGTCCCACCAACCGAGAGACAGAGCGTCCCAAGAAAATGTCTCGCCCTGGAGCGAGTGGAAGTTTTGCATTTTGGGAGAGGCATTCCCATCGCTGAAAGATGTCATTTATGACTTGATGGTCTAACTCCTTCGCGGGACCTGGCTGAGGACTGACTGAGTTAGGTCTGCCAGTGTGTTTCCACTCCTGGGACATGAACTGTGGTCAAGTGAAGGTGATGTGGGCTGCCCAATACCAGACTCTCATCGCTTCCCAGCACAGGGGTGCGAACGCTGCTCCTCCCAGTTTGTTGAGGTACCAGACTACACACGTTGTCTGATTGTATGAGGAGATTACCGGAAGGATGAAGGGAGGAGAGTCTGGAGGGCATAAAGGACTGCCCTCAGTTTGAGCACATTTATGTGCAGGTTTTACCTGAACTTGGACCAGCTGCCCTGAGTCCTGTGAGACCCTAGATGGGCACCCCAGCCTTTTCCTGACACATCTGTCTTCAATGTCTGGGAAGGGGGATCGATGCAGAAGTGCACTCCCAGGCACAGGTTCCCTTGAACCATCCACCACTGCAAGTCCCTGATCATGGGACCTGATACTAGTACCTCTTGGTCTAGATTGTCCCTGGTCTGGTCCCACTGTGACTGAAGCATCCATTGAGAGATCCTCATATGAAGCCGAGTGAGCGGGACTGTCGGATGGCAGGCCACTATTAGCCAGAGGAGGCGGAGGATTGACCTGGCTCCGACCCCTTGTGCGCCGGACAGAAGATGGGCCTGATTCTGAAGGGTGTCTATCCTGTCCTGAGGCAAGAAGGTTTTGCTGGTGGTTGTGTCTAGAATCGCCCATATAAATTGGAGGTGTTAGCAAGGGACCAGGTGAGACTTGGCCTGGTTGATGGTGATACCCAGGCTGGTAAAAACCTGCAGGGTAAGGGAAAGGGAGTGCAAGAGTTCCTCCTGGACGAGGCCGCCAGGAGCCAATTGTTCAGGTAGGGAATACCTGTACTCCCTGGGTACGCAGGTGGGCCGCTACCACCGACAGGCATTTGGTAAACACCTAGGGGCCAAGGAAAGACCGAATGGAGGGCCATGAATTGGTAGTGGTCCCCAAAAGCAAAACGGAGGAATTTGTGGTGGGAAAGGCATTTGGGGATATGCAGGTAGGCATCCTGCAAGTCCAGAGTGCATAGCCACTGTCCCGGCCGTGGTGGTAGAAGGCTCTGCAAGGACAGCATTCTGAAGCGTTTGTACTCCATGAGCATTTTCAGGAGCAGAGGTCTAGAACGAGCTGCAGATCTCCCCTTCTTGGAACTAGGAAGAAATGGGAATAGTAACCTGTCCACCAAAGATGAGTGAGGACTGGCTCTATTGCCGCCTTCAAGAAAAGGGAGATGATTTCCTCTATGACCAGAGGAAGACGTTGGGGAGTAAGATGGCTGAGGGTAGTTTCGCGGGTGGTTTCTGTAGAAACTCTATTGAGTGTCCTGCCGATATCAGCTGGCGCACCCAAGCGCCTGATGTTATCCTCTCCCAACCCAGCAGATGGGAGGAGAATCTCCCCTCAGTTCCTCTGGAACCTCCAGGCAACAGGAGAGGCAGGGAGTCAGGAGGTGTGGGGCAGTGCAGCAGTCGAAGCTCCCGGCTTGTTTAGCTGGGGAAGTCTTGGTTGCTGGAGGGCCCGACATTTGCTGGCAAAGTTTTCCTTGCAGCTTTTGTCTTTGTCGGTTTGGTGACGAAAAGGACGCTGCTGTCCTTGAAGGGCCTGTACATAGTCTGGACAGACTTGAGTGCAGTATCTTTCTTGTAGTTCAGTAATGTCCTTGACATCACCCCCAACAGCACCGAACCCCTGAAGGGAGCATCCTGTATGGTGGATTGTACCTCAGGGACCAAACCTGACACGCAGAGCCAGGCGTGATGCCATAGGCTCACGGCAAAGGCCGAGCTCCTTCCAGCTGTGTCCACCGCATAATACGTGGCATGGAGCATGTCTGGCAGGCCAAGCGAGCGGAACGGACAAGGACACCCACTTCCTGCTTAGTCTGGGACCTGGGAAGGGAGACCAATTTAGATTCCGCTTGGCTAAGGATGGTCTTCTGGAAATCCCCATATAAGCAACATAGTTAAGGGCCCTGATGCTTAAGGTAGAAGAGGCATAGATCTTCTTCCGTACAGGTCCAGAAGCCGGATTCCTTATCAGGTGGAGATGAGCTTAGGTGTTTAGGACTGGCAGAGCGGCACTGATGACAACTGAATCCGCCTTGAGGTGAAGGCTGAGAAAGTCTACATCCTCAGGAGCCTGGTACAGCCTGTCTGCCTTCCCGGAAGGGGAGCTATCGCGAAGATTGTTTCAAATGGTGGAAACAAGATTCATGGAGGCTCAATGCAGGGTGGAATCAGCATAATAGCGGTCCCGGCAGATCCAGATGGGCAGCAAGTTTTTACGCTGTAGGTCTGGCTCCACTGATTACCACTGATGTACTTCCTGGATTTTCCTCAATAACTCCAGAAAGGAAGGGTCCTCCAGAGGGACTTGAAGGATCCCTCGGACTGGGGCATTCTGGAGTATGGAGCTGCTCGGGGATAGGCGGCTGGACTCCGATTCGAGTCAGAAGTTTCTGATGAAGAGGAAGAAGACTCCTCCCTAGGAGGAGTGAGGGCGACCCCTCTGGGAGTTCCGGGCGCAGTATCCTCCCCTGGCACCGGAGGATTCTCCCTGGTGTCGGGCAGAGGGAGGGAGTCTCCCTGTCTCCGGCGGGGATCTGGTATAGGAATGGCGCCGGAGACAACTCTCGACCTCCCGTGAGTTGAACCTGCTTCAGCCCATCAGGAGGCCAAGGTCTCCTTCAAATCCACCAGCGGCTGTGGAGTGGGCGGCGGAGGTGCAGGACATGGTGGATACAGGTACTGAGGGTACCCGTAAATGAGTATCTGTAACCAGATGGCGGGTAGCCCGGCATTGGGTATTCAGGTGTCGGGTACTGCGGCGCCAGATACTGCGGCATCAGATACTGAGGGCGGTACTCGGCACCAGGTATTGCGGTGTCGGGTACCCTGGCGCCAGGGGAGCTCTGGCGGGCTGAGGACCTGGCAGATGCCCTTGCTGGCGCGGGCCAGACAGAGGAGCGCTGGCCCCGCAGGTGTCAGGCCCGCGTGGTATAATTTCGGTGCATCAGACGGTCCTGATGGAGGAATAGGTCTTCCGTTAGCAAAGGGACGCCGGAGGGTGGCGCCAGGTCGGCCAGCATCGGGACCAGTGTCTGAGGGTCCGGCCAGGTGCTGGAGGAAGGAGTCCTGACAGCAGCATCTCAAGGTCCTCCGTGACAACTGGGGAATGACGGTTAAAATTACGGATGTCAGCTGAGGGGACGTGGGGATCTCAGTGGGCAACGGGTAAGACGCTATGGAGAGCCTGGGGCCAGACGGAATAGGGTCTGGCGCAGGCTTCTGGCCGAGCTGTCGCTAGGAAGCCGGCGCCTGACTTATCAGGACTCCTATCTGAGGAAGGTCACGGAGTGGCAGCCTTGTCGGAAGGGGTTTGGCTGGGCGCCACCTGAGGAGGTGAGCGCTTAGCAGTCTTGTCTGGGCGGGCATCGTGTATCCGACGTCCGGACTTACTGGACCCGGGCTTCTGACCTGAAGGCCACGAGAAGGAAGCAGCCTTAACGGGAGCCGAGGCCTCCTCGCCTGGAGGCTCCCAAAGGGCCCGGAGCATGAGCCCGATGGAGGAGGGACGCCTTGGTAGCCACCAAGACGGCCGCCGAGGGAGTGATCAAGGCTACGACTCCAGCCGGTTGCAGCTGCTGTGGAAGACGCACTCCCGCCTCCAGTGCTTCTCCTTGTCATGCTTTTCTTACAGCCTTTGGGGAAGTGGACTTTGCCTAAGTTTTTAACTCTTTTCCATGGAGGCCATTTTCTTCTTGAGGAGATGGGTTTCCAAGGACTACTGCTTCTCTCACGGGTAGCTGAGCTGAACTTCTGGCAATGTTGGCACTTCTCCACGGGTGGTCTGGGCCTAGACAGAAGAAGCACAAGGAGTGGCTCTACTTGTGTGGAAGCTGGGAACCACACGAGTCGCACTTGTTCTTATACGATTCGGAGGTGTCGGGATGACATACACAGCAATTACTGGAGAAAAAAATCGAGAGAGAGAGAGAACAGGTCGAAAAAAGTTTGAAAACTTTTAAGACCAACGAACGACTGATGAGCTGTTCTACTGCGAGGAACTTTCACAAGCCAACGGGCGGAAAGAAATGGAATGGGATGGGGACCGCCTCTTTATACTGACGTCAGACGTCGCCGTCACCTGATGGGGGTGGTCCCCCCAGAGACTGCTAGCTAGAAGTTTTTCCATGGAGTCCCGACGCCTGGTGGCTTAGTCCTATATGTGAAAACCTAATGCAAGAGCCCTCTCGGTTGGATCACATGTTCTCCCATGCCTGCTGACCGCACCAGTGTTGCCACCCATCCTCCACCAGGTAGCAGGCAAGTGGTGTGACTGGAGTCCCCTCCCTAACGCGCCGTCCTTGTATCCCCACCCCATATTCCACCAAGAGGCCAAATTAAGGATCCGTGAGGGTGGATGACAGGAAGGTAAATGGAGACCAGAGAGAGGTACTGGGGGATTCCAGTGGGCTGAGCTGGGAGTATTGGGGCATAAAATATGAATTAAAAATCCGTCTCCCCTACTCCATTTTGTTTTAAACTGTATCAATCAAAATGCTTTTTCCACAGCTATGAACTTTAAACTTGTCGGTTGTACCCAACCACAAACAGTGCAACCCCTGCTGCCACCACCATGCTAAACTCATCTTGCTGCATGTAAATGAAGCACAAGAGATACCTTAAGGCACTCCCATCTAGGTCATCCCCAGCTGGGCAAGCTGCCTTGACTATCGCTTCCCAAAACTTTGAATTCTCTTCCACTTCCTGCCCGCTGTGCCTCTTCCTTCGCTTCTCCTCACTCCTGCAACTGATCCTGCCTCTGTACAATCCCTCCTACACCTCCTTTCCCTACCCCGTCCCTCTTAGCTTCTACTCAACATTTAGTGCACTTTGCACCTTAACTGAACCCTATTGCTATTCTCGAGGTATTTCTGCTATATCCCAAGCCAACTATTACACAACATTTATACAGACTGCCTGTTGTATCCTGTGTATGATGCTTCTCCACTTGTACATGTTTTTGTGTATAAAATGCCTCATCTTGTATGTAAACTGTGTTATCTTTGATACTGTTGTCCTTCTCTACCCCACCCCCAACAGAACGCATCTGGAAACAAGACACTATTGGCTCAGTATGTCCTTCCTGGTGGAACTTTTGAAAATAAAGGTAGAACCAATTCTGAGGCCGAGCTGTGTGTCACAGAACTGGTACTATTACTCACCTGTATGGTACAGCTGTTAGACCCATCTCCTGCAAGCAGGTGGTACTGCTGACACCGCCCATCTCAGGTGCCTCAGAAACCTAAAATTACAAAAGGGTGAGCTGAGTCTTTCATATGGATTAGCAAATGTGCTTTCGCTGATCCATCTGTTTATGCCAGTGTTGCTTGGATATGATCTGAAAATGTTTTATCTGTGGGATCAGTTGTATTTTGTACTTTCTGATCAGAGATCTGAACCAAGGTTGGCTCGTGATTGAACAAAAATCTGATCAATTTGATGCAAGCTTTGGCGAGAAAAATAGTTCCAGTTGTCCGATGGCATCCTCTTCCTCACCCATTTCATGAACGCTAGATTTAAAAATGAAGTACCCGGTGTCTCCAGACTCACTGATGTCCAGCAGCACCTCTCCCTTACCCACAGGGTTTTAAATGATTGATTAGCAGGTTTTTCTTGGGACAACACTAACGGTACAGAAAATATTTATACAGGTTTTCAAGAAGTGTTATGTTTGTTAAACACAGTGATTTAAGTGCTATGCATTTCACAATGTTTTAGAACTTTTATGAGCAAACGCTAATCAATTTTAGAGTTAAATAAAACCCTGCCCCATCCCTGGCTGGCATCCAAAAGAATCAAGTGGCAGTGTGGCACCACTCGCCTCAATCCCTCCCGTAACTGGCAGAGTCCTCTAATCACCTCTTCGCCTGGCCACCATTTGACTCTTTACACAAGCTGCATGTTTATGCATACAATAATGGTTCTCCATCATTCATTTGTTCACTGAGTGAAAACTCATCACACAGTGAATGAATGAGATGCACTGTGGCATGTGTAAGCATGCTGTTTATTATAAGGGTTTGACTGTGGCTGGCTGAGGAGGTGAGAGGAGGCTGTCGGTCACCATGGGGCAGGGTTTACTATTCACGGATGTGTAAGAGAGGCAAAACCCTGGACGCCAGGAACTGGTTTGTTTTAATTTGGGATGACCAGACTATCTGGGATAGTCGGATGGGACCTATCAGTGATCCGAAATCCACTCCGACCTGAACCTTTGCTCCACTGCTCGCTCTTACCTTACTGGCATACTGTTCCAATGCGCTAATTGTCTCTGCATCAACGGTGTCATCCTCTCCTGCAAGTCTCTCAAGCTCTTCCTGTTCTGTACTGCTAAGATGGTGTTGGCAGCCTGCATGGTGGCTGTGTGGTGGATGTACCGTGAGTGCCATCTTCCAACTCCACTGCTTCCACTGCACCAGAGTCAAAGCCATCTTGAGGGGAGAAAAGAAAAGGCAATTTTGTTCATGTATGCCAGGCACAGGATAGCCTTTCCCAGACTTCCCTCTGGGGTTACACTGGTATCTCTTAAATGTCCTACATTACATGGGGCAGCCCCTCCTCATTTTACCCCTTAGAAGCCTTTATGTCCTACACTGAGGGTGCTGTCCCATATTCTATGCAAAGATTTGAAATCAGTTTTAAGTCGGATGATATTAATCTACATTGCTCTTATAACAGCCAACTTTACTAATATAAGTTTTGCTTTCCACAGTGCTCAAAGTTTCAGTCTCTAAGATGTGACTATTTGTCCCACGTACTGCACTGAAATACAGTGTCCCTCATACTGAGGTACAGTGTCCGACATTTTAAGTAGTGTCCCATATTCTGAGGTACAGTATCCTGGATTTTTTAATTTTTTTTATTTATACTTCATGGCTCCTCTGTGGAGTTGATGGGTTGCTCCAGCCATCCCTCGGGGACTCGTACTCCGACCCGAGCGTGGTGGGTCATCATGGACCCACGTCGACTTTCTGCTTTTCTCCCTGGGTATCCGAACCGTGTAATGGGCAAGGCAGCTGTCCCGCCTCCGCTGGAAGCAGCCATACGCCATGGATGGGTGCACTCCTGCTCTGGGGCAACCGCCTGTGCCAACACCAGCCCAGCACTGTCCCCTCTCCGGGAAGGACAGCTGTCTACAGACGTTCAATCCTTCCTCCCTGCTGACCCCTGAGTGACCCGAGTCCGTTCCTGAACCAAGTCGCGGCATGGCACGAGGTAAAGCATCCAGTGCTCACCCCTCAGAGCCACCGGCCGCCCAGTGTCCCAGATTTTGGGGTATCGTGTCCCAGATTCTGAGGTACAGTACCCCACATTTTGAGGTGTGGTGTCCCACATTTTGAGGTGCAGTATCTGACATAGATAAAGGTGCTCTAGAACAAGGGGCATGCTATGCAGCTTGGGGGTTAAATTTCTGATGGATGCGGGAAGTACTTATTCACAGAAAGGGTGGTGGTTACCTGGTTCAAGTGGAGGTGAAAACAGTGGTGGGTTCAAAATGCCTGGGACAGGCATAACAGAATCATAGGAGTAAGGATGGGACAGCACGAGGGAATCGTAGTGTTAAGGAAGCGGGAGGAGAGAAATTGCAACATAGATCAAGTAGGGTCTGCAGAAAACTAGATAATTAAAAAGGTTTAAAAAATGGGCAGACTGGGTGGACACAGTGGCCATTATCTCCAATCACATTCTAGGTTTCTATAACATTCTGAGGTACAGTGTCCCATATTTTGAGATACAAAATCATACATTTTGAGGACGTGTCCCACATTTTGAGGTACAGTGTCCTACATTCTGAGTAGTAGTGTCCTGTTTTGGGTGATGAAAGGTTGAGAGGAATGTTCACACCACTGAATAAAATGATTTAAAAAAATGCAACCATCCAGTTTTGTGGTGTGGTGCAGCATGGCACAGTTATGCACTCTGGTGACTAAGGTTTGCACACTTTATCTGAGATAGCCAGAGTGCAGCCTGGCACCGAGGCCGAAAGGCAGGAGTGCAGGCATAACTTTAGTCTGTCTTCATCTGATGACGGATTCTATTTAAAGATTGAATCCACATATTTCATAAAAAGCTTGAATTCCCTTGAATTCACATCCCTGTGTCATGATTAGTGTTTCCTGAAAATATCACGCTGTTTGGTTTGTGGCTTTCTTTAAATCAGCATCTGTTAATGTGCTCTGCAGTAACTAAAAACAGTAAAGAGGTTTATGTCCCTGTCAGTGAGCAATGACGTCATACCTGTCCTGCCTGCTGCTTCACCAGTTGCAGTTAAGTCCCTGATTGACTGAATAAGCTGTTGCAGTTCCTAGTTAGAGCAGTCTGTAGAGCTAATTGTTTCCACTCAAAGTTTATTACTAACTCATCTGGTTTGTGTTTAGAGATTAGCTTAAAATCATTCTGTTCTCATAAACAGTTGATCATTTGTGATTCAGAGCTGAACTGAAGTGGTATGAATGAATGCGAAATTATCTTGTCTGTATCACAGATGTCAGATCTCTGTCATCATAACTCTGCATTCTATTCTGGCTATATAACACAGGATTGTTTAATGGATATAAAATAACTCTACATTCCATTAATTCATAGAAGCAATGTGTACTGATGTAGCCTCAATAAATGTTATGTGATGATAATGTTGTTTTCATGTCAGATTGACAAACCTGTGTTTGCCACACACTGCTATTTCAGGAACATGTACTGTATGAACTCATAAAATTCAGTTCTTTAAGGGCTTTTGTGTGAAAATACATCATGTATGTGTATAACTAGAAATACTATATGGCATCCTGATGTCCCTGTCTCCTGCCGACAGTTGAGGCAGCAGCTCTCTGCTTCCCCTTTCCCCTGCTCTCATGTGAGGCTGCTGCAACCCGTTGCCCACTGTCTTCACACAGTCAGGGCTGCTGCCTCCTGCACAGTTTAGGCTGCCATGCCCTGCTACCTTCTGTCCCCACCCCATACTAAGATGAAAGTATTTTTGTGTTTTCCATTGGGTAGTTTTGGGCAGTGTATCAAAGGATCTGACTCTAGTGGCAGGGAGCAGCATGGCGCAACAACTCTGTGGGGCAAGAGGCTCTATGGTGCAGCAGGGCACAGTGGTGTTAGGGGACAGAGGACAGCATGGTGCAGAAGTCTTGACTGTGGTGCAGGGACGAGTGGGGAATCGGGTACAGCAGCCCTGCCCATTTGGGGCAATGGAAGTGGATAGCAGGGTGCAGCAAAACCCCCATCTTTGGTGGCCTGGGGCAGCATGGTGCAGCAGCCTAAACTGTGGAGGCAGAGGCCCTGGGACTCTAGGGCTTAGAGCACAGCAGCCCTGTCTGTGGAGACAGGAAAAGGGGGCAACTGTGTACATTGTGCCCTGACTGTGGGGGTGGGGCAGAGGGAAGTGGCAGCAGCAGCCTCAACTGAGAGGCAGGAGACAGGGGGCATCAGGATGCCATATAGTATTTCTAGTTACACACACGATGTATTTTCACACAGAACCCCACAAAGAACTGACTTTTATGAGTTCATACAATACATGTTCCTGAAATAGCAGTGTGGCAGACACAGGTTTGTCAATTGGACATAAAAATTGATCTCTTATAAGAACCTATTTATTGAGGTTACAACAAAGACACACTGCTTCTATGAATTAACAGAATGCAGATTTATTTTATATCCATTAAACAACCGTGTCTTAAATAGCCATGATAGAATGCAGAGTTTTGATGACAGAGAACTGATTGTGATACAGCAAGGTAATTTTTCTTTTTTTTTTTAACCAGGAGAGATACACTAAGCTGAAAGCTTGTTTACAGGTGCGACCTGGGAGCACGTGGAAGTCAAGTGACTTGCTCAGGGTTCACACAGTATGCAAGTGGGGCTGTGGGATTCAAACCCAGGTCTCCAGGTTTGCAGCTCAGAGCCTTAAACCACTGCACTATACTGCCTCCTTTTCTCACAGACATTAATTCATATCACTAAAATTCAGCACTGAACCCCAAATGATCAACTTTTATGAGAACAGAAAGATAGATTTTAAGCATATTTCTCTAAACACAAGACAGATGGGTTAGTAACAAACTGAGTGAAAACAATTAGCTCTATAGACTGGTGTAACTAGGAATGGCAACAGCTTATTCAGTCAATCAGGGATTTAATTGCTGAAGCAGCAGGCTGGACAGGTATGATGTCATGATGGCACTGCTCACTGAAAGGGACAGAAACATCTTCACTGTTTCAGTTACTGCAGAGCACATTAACAGATGCTGATTTAAAGAAAACCACAAAACCAAACAGCATGCTATTTTTAGGAAACACTAATCATGACACAGGGATACGAATTCAAGCTTTTATGAAATATGTGTGCATCTGATCTTTAAGAGCTGTAGGCTGCCCAGTTTGTGCGAGGGACCTTGTGCTGCTGTTCAACAACATGGTTTTGGGGCGGGAGGTTGATTGGTGCGCCTTGTGGGTCAGGTTCCAGAACTGCCTTTATACAGTACTCTGTTCAGACTCCCCAACCCTATGTTGAGTGGCAAACTGCATCAGTTGTGCTAGTGAGGTACAAAGTATGGTATTGTTATGCAGCCAGAACAGTGACAGTGGGGACAAGGAAAAATGGGGGGTAGGAGGAACCTTTACCCTCCTTTACTCGCTCCTACATATATTTCTTAAACAATCACAGTATTAGGAGCACTGTCTGGAAATACCAATAGGGACCATTAAACTTTTGATTGGTTGAATAACCAGGACGACGGGGAAGGCGTGGGACACATACCAGCACTGCTACTTCCCAGTTCATGTAATGGGTGACTAGCAACAACCTGCAAGGAAAATTATACCACAGACGCCCAGAATACAGATGACAGAACCTTTTGAGTGTGGTGGATATGCCGTGAGCCATCATCTAATCGCACTGCCTGTCCGTCTTCAAATGAAAAGGACTCTGCAAACAAAGTAAGAGTTATGGTAAATGTGTACCACACGCAGTTAACATTTTCCAACATTTGTCCCATGTAAAAAAAAACAACAACCTTAAAAGCAAAGCAGAAGTACTGGTTGCCAGATAATGATTAAAGTATAATTACAGATCAGCGGACACCTCCAGGGGAAAATAACCCCCAAAACATATTTAGACACAATGCAGCTAATGTATCACATCAGTTCCTCTCTCTCTCCTCTTCATTACTGATTACTGAGGTCATCTGTATGAAAACAGGATCTGCTCTAGTTGCTTATTCCTCCACCAACGGTCATAATACTTTGCTTGTGACAGCACAGTCATTCCATGGCAACAGACTACGATGTCACGACCAAGATTATAACTTCAAGTAGCGCATAAGCCACTGTGACAGATAAACTGTCAGGGACTAAAAAGCCTGTTTTATTCCGACAGGCCTGTGGCTGCTTGCTTTCCTGAGTCAGTTTGTCCTCGATCACGATGAGGATTACCCATTTTACTCTTCTTGTTTTTCTTCCAATAATCTAACTATAACTTATGTTGACTTACAATTTATGAACTTTTATCATTTTGCAAAATCACAATGTGCAAAGTTGATGAAGCGTGTGTCTGGTTTGCTCGGCTCCACAGCACCGCCCCTCCCCGTAAAAATTTTATCAAACAGTCTGTGTGACATCTTCTTAAATATTACTGAGGTCTTTAGGCTATGTAACATGCCTGTAACAAAACGTATGGGAGCTTTATGCAAGAGCAAAGCCATATTCTAATAAACGGAGACCTCTAGTGGTGCACTGTGAGCAGCCTTCTTATATAATTTGTTTTGTCATGCAGTTCTTTTTTTCTCTTCCGTGTACCTGTTTGGCCCCAGACCACCACCTGTGCCTTCCATTAGGCCATATGTCAGCAACATCCTAGCCTCATCTGCCCCCTCCCACTGTCAAATCCAGTGGGGTCCACAGATGTGCCCCCCCTCCCGCTACCAGCAGCTGTCATACAGGGAGGCCCAGGAGACAGAGGTATTTTCTGCATTGCTCCCATTTCCCTTAAGCCCTCCACCCCCTGATGCCAGGTGTTGCCCGTCAGGCCTTGCATGCAGCGACTTCCCCATGGAGCAGGCAAGTTCAAGGCACTCTGCAGGGGTCACTGCAGCAGCGCCACTCATCCCTCTCAGCCACCTGACCAAGCTCACGTCCGCTCCCACATCAGGGCTGCCAGCACACGAGCATGATGTGCTTACGCGCACAGGCCACTGGTAGCCCCTCATTCAGTTCTCCTTGTGGGAAACAGTCCCCAAAATTCTGCAATCTAAAACTTTGCATGAGACCAGATTGATTGCAATCAATGACATCGCTGGTTGGAACACCTATAATGGGGGAACAAGCAGAGAGAGAGAGAGAGACAGATAGACACAGAATGGGAATTGGGAGTAATAAAATGTGAATTACACACTGCAATGGTTCCCATCTATTCCATCAGGGCTTCTGATTACATCCTAAGCTACAAGAGCTAAGCTTGAGTTCTATATGTCATTAAAACCCAACATGGAATCACATCCCGTTGTATTCAGTCTGACAGTCAGCAGGTGGTGAAGGATTTACCAACTGGGTGCAGGGTTGGTTTGAAACACTTTATAACTAAGAGTACAAACAGGATGGTTCTGGGGAAGGCGAGGAAACACCTCCATCTGTCTGTCTCCTCTTCTCTTAGTCAGGTCTCTTTGTTGGAACCATTTCTCACTTTCCTGCAACTGCAGCTAGTACAAACATAAAATGTGCCAGCAGAAACAGACCTCTTGGTCTATCAATGTCTGCTCGGCGTGCAGCTAGTGCATAAGTTGCAGCTCCCCACTCCCACCTCTCCTTTTGTCAGCCCTCGGCTGTTCTCAGCCCTCACCCTACCGTACTCTCCCTGCTCTCTGTCCTATGCCCTTTAAAGCTACCCACTGTTTTGCATGAGATCACCCTCTCTGGTAGGGTGTTCCACTGACACCTTCTCTCTGTGAAGTAATGCCTCCTCATCTCACTCCTAAATCTTTCCCTCTATACTTAGCCTGTGCCTCTAGTGTCCCTTCCTTCCTCAGTTTAAAAACCCCATTGGCTCCATCCTTTTGATCCTTCAGATACTTGAAAGTTACAATCATGTCCCCCATCCTTCCTCTCCTCCAGGGTGTACATATTCAGTTCCCCAGCCTGTCTCAGTCTCTCCCCTCAATTCCTGTATTATCCACAAGCAGTCTGCTTTTGGTCTCCCCCATCTTCCTTGTGCCTTGGGGTGGGGTAATTCTTAAAACAGCTAGTACACTGCCTGAAATCAATACTGACTTTTAAAGTGGTCAGCTGTTACCTTCGACGTAGTTTATTTTCCTTTTGCTAACTGGAAGATCTTGACCTGACAGTACTAGGTGGATGTGTGGAACTATACTCTACCTGGAGGCTGACGTATCTGGTTCTAGTCACCTTCATACCTCATCAGCATTGTGACATCACCCACTGAAAGCACAGGTAACCAGGGACAGCCCTCACTTTTTACTGGATTGGTCACAAATATGTCACCGTGCCGTGCAGCACAAGGAGAATAGATCTAGATAATGTGGGTTTCCAAGAGGGAATGTTGTTTCATGCATCACACCTAGTATCAGGCAGAAAATCTTCTAATGAACAAACAGAAAAATAAAATACTTCAGAAATAAAAGTAACTGCCTACTTTTAGGACACTGATAATATTTTTGTTATCTGCTGTATTTGGCAGTAGGAGCACCAAGGCCTAAAATAAGAGGTCTGCATCACAGTTTGCTACACCCAAAATACCGTTTGCTTATCAAGCACAACCTTGATTAGCTGAAGTTGGCAATCAACAGATTCAATAAAAATATCCAGACTGTGGTCATTTTCCATATAACTGTGGGAAAAGTACAGAATGGACACTTCCTTCAGGATCGGGTTAAAAAGTGCGATAAAAATAGTGCGCATAAAAATGGCGCTTAATTAAAGTGCAGTACATTGCGTCATTGCTATAACATCGCATAATGCATTTAAGCGCTAGCTTTAACTGATGTTGTACGACTACCTATCTCTCTATGTACTGCACTAAGCATTTTAGCTTATTAACTGGTGTCTGTTCAACTAAAGAGAAATATGAGTGTTCAACTAGTAATAGCATTGGGACAGTTCAATTAGCTCTTGGAGCAAAAGTGTGTCTGTACTGCAGAGAGTACTGAGTGAGACTGGCGATTTCATTAGGTATGTATATTAATGCTGATTTGTACTGCAGTTATCATTCCTGCTACCATTCCTTCTAGTCTGGTGAAATGGAACTACGATTCTTGGCTAGTCAGAAGGACGGTAAGCTTGCTCTGTGGCAAGGCTTCCTATTCCGGCAACAGCGTGTAATCGCAGACAAGTCTTACTGAAATGTGTTCAGTACTCCACTGGGCACTGCTCTGCAAGGATCCTTATAAGCAGGGCAGTAGTAGTCAAATCATTGGCGACCACAGCCATGTGCCTGATTCTGGTGTGCTCATGAAAGAGGCAGTTACTGAAATGAAGGCAAAGGCAGCTTCTACCTCGAAACTGCGCATCAAATTGTGGTTTCTGACCTGGCACAACTTCCACCTCAGTGGCTACGCAGCTACCTGCCATACCTCTATTAAAGCACATGGCATGCGAACCAGGAGAATTACTACAAGGCCACGGCGATGCAATGTCATTGATCCTGGCCCCGTGCTGTGTTACACATTCAGGAGAAAAGTTCCTGTTCTATGATTCTGGACCAGTAGTGATTGTTTTCTGATTCTCTCCACTGCAAAGGACCTTGAGATTCTTAAGTCCTGTAACCATGTTTTTGGATGGCACATTTAAGTCAAGCCATGTCCATCTGTTTTAGTCAACACACCATCCATGGTATTAAAGTGTGCACTGTTATTCCAGTAGCCTATGTGCTAATGAAGAGTGGCACAACAGCAACCCACAATAAAATGTCAGAACTGAAAAGCGTATGCTCCTCTCTAGCTCCGAGAACTGTGATGACTGATTTCGAACTTGCAGCCATTAAAGCCTTCAGACACACCTTCCCAGAGTCAGTGTTGGGGATGTTTTTATCATCGCTGCCTGGGCCGTTTGACACAAAGCGCAAGAGAATGGGGAAATCTGCAGCCTGTGTACTTCAGATCCAGTTTTTACTCTGCAAACACGCCTTCTGCCTGCTCTGGCGAATGTACCGCGACAGATGTTATTCGGCATTCGAGGAGTTAATGTCAATTGAATTCTCTGTTACCCATGCAGATTTGCTAACACCTCTGGCTGATTACTACAGGAAACTTGGCTGGGTGACCACTGGCCAGAAGAGGTGGGAAAGGCAACCCACTTTGACATTGCCTTATGGAACTGCTACGACACGGTTCAATCAGAACTGCCAAGAACAGTGAACGCTGTTGAAGCTTGGCATCGAAAATGTTATCATTTTGTGGGTGCCAATCACCAGTCAATCTGGAGGTTTCTGGTCTTTGTTAAATCTGAGCAACGGTACAATTCGGCACTTGAGGAGAAGCTAGTTGCGGGTTCTGAGGTTGCAGGATCTAAGAAAAGTACAAGGACACTGCAAACGATTAAAGCAATTGTCTCAGAGTATGGGTCACGTTCTTTGCATGAATATGTGCAAGGCATTGCCTATAATTTCCAATTACAGGTATACAGAATTTGGGAAATAGACATAGAAATGGCACATACTATATGCAGCTGTGAAATTTAAAAACAAACATTTTTTCCCCAAACTTTATTTATGCCTCCTGCACACCGAGGCATCTCCCAGAAGGTGCCTATGTGACTCTAGTCCCTGCTACTCACCATACCACTTCTCCCTTTCCTTTGGGGGCTTTCCAGCACCCCAGATCACCCCTCCCTGGGCAGGGCCCGCCACTACCTTTGGCTGTGTCTTCTGAATTAGAGGTCCATCCCTCTCAGGAAGTCGGCCATGGATCCTCGTGTGACTTGTCTGGTGTTGGGATGTGAGGGAGGTCCCGAGGCCTACGCCGCTGGCTCGGCATGCAGGAGTGTTTCTTGATTTTTCGTCCCCAGGCGTGGGTCGTGCAATACCACCCAGCCCGTGACATGGATGCTCCCACCCCGTCGAAGGCAGCCACCGATGTCCTCCCCTGCGTGCTAGTCCTAGGTGTTGCAGTGCCTCCGTCTCTACCAGGGCTGCTGTGGCACCAGACTGTCCTGGATCCCTCCAGAGACAGGAGCGAGTCCTCCGGATGCTCGATCCTCTCTCTCTCTCTACCGACCCTGGTGGCTCGGGCTCGCTCCTGAACCCGTGGATGCGAAGTGTGGGGTCCAGTGGCTCATCCCTCAGCACCACTGGGCCGCCAAGGTGAAAGTGAAATTTAAATGCTTCCGTATTATCATATGCTTTTAATTTATGAATGTAAGTGTTGAGATAACTATTGCAATAAATGATGATTAGTAGTACTGTTTTCCAGTTTTCTAGCAGCGATTAAGTGAGCATGCTATTTTACAAAAACCGATAGTATATCCGTTGCACATATTAATACTGATTAAGCGCCATAAACTGTTGGCAATTTTTATCTCGCGCATTAGATAAATGCTATTATGGTGAGCGCTAATGTTGTGCTATTTTAACACTAACCCTTTTTTCCCTCTGCCACATCTATTGAACTGTATCTTATAGATAAAACAATCATTTAGTGAAACCGCTCCTCAAATCTGGCTGGTTGCTAATCAAAATTGTGTTGATTAGCAAAGACTGCTCATCAAGCTTCCAAAACTAACTTATGCTTTGAGCTCTTTGCCATAATAACTGAGATTTCTTTTTCTTGCACTTGTGAAATTTTCTACTCTGGTTATTCTGGGCAATTTCTGATTTATCCTTGTTTTGGACATTTTGGCCCTTGTGTTTTGTGCTTTACCTTTGTTTTTCTGGCTTGTGCTATCACACAACGATTTTTGCACACAATTTTTTTTTTTTTAAAGTACTTACACTCAATTTGTTACAGCTTCATCTTCTCCGCCTCTCACCGGTAGTTGCATCTGGAGTTGGCCTTTAGCTCAGTGTGCCCAACTCATCACCAAATTTTTAAATAAAAAATAAATAAGCTTGAATGTTATTCTGTTCTTGTTCCTCCCCTGGGCGACATGGAAATAAGCTGGGCTCACCTTACTATCCTTTCCTGGCAAAATCTCGTCCTGCCTAATGTACTTCTTACCACCTTGTAACCACCCGCCATCCCTGGCTGCACCTAGCAATGAGCTCTGGTTCAGTGCACCTATTCCAGTCAACAAATTTTAAACAAGTAAATAAAAGAAATAATCTCACCTTTTGTACTGTAACATGTTGGATGTAAGTTGTGGTTCCGTCGTCAAGTTGAATCGTCTGTCCTTCTAGCAGCCTCCCTTCTGCAAATGAACAAACTCGTTTAAAATTACAACTGACCAACTGCCCATCACACTACAGGAAGGATGTTAATGTCTTGGGAGAGGAGTCAGCGATCAAGACACGCAGCCTCAAGAATCTGAGTTATGAGCAAATGTTATGGATGTTTGTTGAAGGCAGGTATCAGCCCATCTGTTACAACCATTTCAAATCAAGGTGGCAACCTAGAAGTCTTCTAAATGTCAAAGTTGATACATAAACATTGTTTACTGTGCTAAACTGGAGGACTATCTAAAAATGCAGGAAGTGTAAAAGCAGACATTAAACAACCCCTTCTTCACTGAAAAGCATAACAAAACATGAGATAAGCCACAACTGCAGGCCTTGTATAAGCTGGTTTGGGTGACAAGGACTTGTTTCCAGAGAAAGTGAGACTAGAGGATATGGTGAAAAAGTGGGCCTTTGGGGCCAAAATCAATCTGAATGGGGCAGAACGCTTTGAACCGAATGGTCATATCACATTCACAAAGCACATCTGTGCCCACCATCACTCTGACTAGCCACTGTCCTCCACACTTCAAGGGCTGGAGAGGCACCTTCCCTGTCAGGTCCCCAATGGAATCTACCACGGTGACAGAAATGCCCTGCAGATCCCAAAGTGCCAGAAATGTAGACTGATTTTTATTTATTTGTAAATTTTTGACCAGGAAGGACACACTAAGCTATGAAAGCTTGTTTACAAGTGCATGGGGGGGGTTGTTACAGGACCCTCTTTTATTGACAGGGAATACTGCCCATGACCCTGAGCATAACCCTATTCTTCCTCGATAACTGCCATGGGATCTTTTTACTTCCACCTGGACACAATTTGACATCCCAGCTGAAGGACAGCACCTCAACAGTGCAGCACCTCTCTTGTCCCGACGCACTACAGTGTAGGATATAGGTATTACCCAATGTGTCTGCTGTGGGGCTGCATGCTACCTACTGAGCCACTGACAATGGATAGAGCAGTAGTTGCCAGGCACAGGTGGGCAGCTCCTGTGATATGGGGGGACAGAGAATGACAGGATGACAAATAAATAAACTAGCTAACCAAGGTGGCAGCCCGTTGCTCAAGGCACTTACCCTTAAAAGTGTGCTGAAGGTATGCTGTAGAGCCACTGTCAGGGTCACTGCCTGAAGTCCCAAACCTCCATGGTATTCAGGAGCCTAAATAAAATGCAAAAGCTGGTCATCATCCCATCAAGCAAAGTTAGTGTGAGAATTGTTTACTCTTATTACAGCACCTCAATGCTTTTTGCAGTACACAGAAACACGAGACATGGGGAACAAAAAATCGGATCACATTATATATAAAGATGTTAAGTCTGTGGTTTTAACAACTTGCTGTAGTGCATAACTATATACTTTACTGGATATCACCTGATGAATTGTATAACTGGTATACCAGCTGCTATAAAATAATCAGCTACTATTAAAAAAAAATCTATCAACTGGGGACTGGGACACAATGGCCCTGTGACCCAGGTTCCGAGCTGGCCGGGTGACCTGAAGAGGGCTGGGGTGCTCCCACTCAGGAGGACAGGTGTCAAGTTTGCTGCCACAGTGAAAGCTTGTGGTGGGCTTGCTCCTCCATTGGAAGCACGCCTGCATCAGCACAAGGCCCTTTGGGACAACACAAAGGAACAAGACAGGATGCAAGAAAATGGGACAACCCCCCAACACACACACACAATCTACCAGCAGAATAATGGTCTCCGGTACACCCAGACTCTCCTCCACGGATCTCTATTGGTATGAGAGTGAAAGGAGCAACTGAGAGTTTGCTGGTAGCTGAGGTAGACAATCCAATACAGACAGGACACCAGCAGTGGGAGAAAAACTATAGGGGAAAAAAAAAAAAAGAGAGCCATCGATCAACAGTCTATTTGGTTTGCCTCTACCCTCGTGGTAGTGTAACCAGGCTTATTTCAAGATTTGATGGACAACAGTGTCCTCCTCGCTTGTTCAAATTTTCCAGGCAGTGATATTCTTCTGCAATACTCATCCACCCTAATCAGACACACTGTAAATAATCTGACAGAATGCCCACTTATGTTTAAAGCGGAAGCACTCGTAAGTTTGTTTCTGATAATATAATCAGCAGATAGCGCAAATAAAAACATCAATACACCCATTTAGTTTCATCTTACTGCGCCTTTTTCTTGGTTGCCATGAGATCCCAAGACTGGAGTTCCCCATTTGCTACAGAGCATGTGGAACACTTCCTGGTTGAATTTCCACCTCCCAGGTGTAGCTTCTGGCAGCTGAGCCAGTTGATTTGTCGTGGCCTCTGTCGCCTAAGGTACACTACTGTTACTGCATTATCTCGTAGACTAGGACATGCTGGTTGCACAGTCTGGCCCTGAAAGTCAGTAGCACTTTGAAGACCACTGTATCTCAAGAAATGTTGATACGCAGCTCTCCGTTCAAGAAACTCCAGGTCCCCTGTGCCAAGAACTGATGCTTAGTTTGAAAGGCATGTGTTTTGAGCATAATCCTTTCATTATCCCTTATCAAGACCCATTTATTTACATATCCGGATGCTGTCCGCCATCTGAGAGACACTCTAACCCATACCGTGAGAGGAACCCTGGTCGACAAAGATTGCTTCTGTGTGTACCAAAGCTGTGGCAGGTGAAGATGTAGTAGGCGACAGTGCAAGATGGCACACTGGACCAACCTATTTTGCCACCATCAAACCCTAGGGCGTGAAGAACTGTCTTTGTCTGTGCGAAGATTTGTGTCAGTCTCTCTAAAATGCTTGTGTATGTGTTAAGTAGCCTGTCCATGGTGAAATACACCATAGTCTTTGATGCAAATATCTGCACCAAGTACTGTAAAGCACTGGGTGGGTTGCAGAGTGCTCTTGTTGTGGTATTCAGCCATGAAACTGCACGCTTCTGACCATATAACCATACTGCTTCCTGAGCTGAACTTAGAGTACGTGAATTAGCCAATTATTCAGATACGGATATATGCTGACAGCCTTGCTCTGGCAGTGAATACTTTCTAGGTGGAGGACAACCTTAGTAGCAGAACTGTGTACTAAATGTGCTGACCTTGAACGCAAAGCGAAGGAACTGGCAATGTGATGGTATGAATGGGAATGTGCAAATGCACATCCTGCAGGAATGCCAGATAGTTCCCTGGCCGAACTTTCACTATGGTGGATCACAACATCTCAACCTTGAAGTGACAGGGCTTGATCTGAGGTCTAATACAGCTCGGAATCTCCTAGTCTTTTCAGAACAATGAAAAATGGAGTACAAGGCCCATGCTCTGTTGATGGCAAGGCACCAGTTAAACTGCCCAAATCTCTCTGAAACGACCAACGGCTTTTTTGATCTAGCTTTTGCCTTATTGTCAGAATAGTTGAACCGGTGGCCTGGGCAGTAGTGATGTATGTCTTGAAAGGACTGCCTTCCTGTAGGCTTCTTGTCCTGTGGCAGTGACATTTTTGCCTCAGACATGCTTAATGCTGGCCTTAAGCGCTAGTCTCAAAAGGAGGTCCCACTGAAAGTTCTATATTCAGAAGGGCAACCTTGGAGGAGTCATCCACTGACCAAGGGCGGAGCAGTGAGCCTTTCTAGCCATCACTGAATAGAGTCTCAACACAGCACAGAAATGCAGTAAATCATAGGAGGTGTCTGCTAGCAAGGTTGTTCCTAAAGGAAGAAAAGACAGAGCTGGCTTTCAAAGTCATGTGGCAGATCTAAGAAGATGTACATCTGCTAACCAGTAGACCATGTCTGGGCTACATAAGCCAATGCCAAAGTCCTTTATTAAGGCTCCTGCTACTTCATAATTAACTGGACACAATGGAAATTAACAGGAGGTA